>OX359288.1:59375141-59987641 GCA_947179395.2 Pulicaria dysenterica | reverse complement strand
TCTTTTGTTGCTCTCGGCCGTAGCACACAAAACACACACAAACACTTAGAATATTTTTGCATGCAATGAAGGTTTATGTGTCAAGTTGGGGTATAGGTGTCAAACCCACCTCACACTCCACTAACAATAATAACAACTATTAATTATTAACTAATCACATTTTAATTAAATTTAATTAATTAAAACACACAAACAATTAATTAACAACTAAACCAAGATTAAGAATTTTAATTACCTTAATCCTACTAGACCGGTAAGGAGGGTGTTACAAATCTTCCTCCCTTAAGAAGATTCCGTCCTCGGAATCTGATTGCGCTCAAACAAGGCTGGGTAATGACTCCTCATATCTTCTTCAGTTTCCCATGTCAAATCCGAACCCAAACTGTGTTTCCACTTCACCAAAACCATTGGAATCTGCTTATTTCTCAACTTTGTTACCTTACGATCAAGTACTTCAACAGGTTCCTTAATCAGCCTCTTATTAGAATCTACACGAAGATCTTGTATTGGCAACACCTGTGTCTGATCCTCTACATTACACTTTCTCAGATAGCACACATTGAAAGTGTCATGAATACCTGCCAATTCGTCAGGAAGATCTAAAACGACAGTCTGATCATTCATTACTTTACGAATTCTGAACGGACCAATATATCGAGGAGCTAACTTTCCACGTTTCCCAAAGCGTATCACGCCCTTCCAAGGAGAAACTTTTAAGTAAACTTGTTCACCCTCAACAAAAGTGTTAATTCATAAATTGTATAGAAATAAGAGTTTCTATGTAATATACTCATGGAGTATATATAGGGATATGGCTATTGTAATGAGTAAGGTTTTGCTAATAATGAAAAATAGAACTATGTGTTTTTATGGTGTTTTTACATATTCTCTCTAGTTCTACATATGCAATCCTTCAATCTATCCTACATAATACTTGAATCACTTGTTATATGGGACTAACAAGTGGTATAAGAACAAAGGAGTGAAGATTTGATTCTGAATTCAGCAACAAAAGTCGAATTTTTGAAGGTTTCTTGAAGAAAAGGGTACTCTCGGGTTAGAAATCGAATTTGTAGATCTGATGGGTTAAAATTGTTGTTTTGTGGATCATTAAGAAGGATATCATCAATCAAACACTCGACAATTGATTCTGGATTGATACAAACAACAGATCTGTAGTAATGGAGGTTTGAAGTTTTTTCGAGTTCTTTGAAAAATTTATTGAAAATCAGATTTATTGTGTTTTAACTTGGGGTATTATGGATTAGAACTGTTTATTTGATAGTTGCGAACATATCTGGAAGTTTTGGAATCAATCCGAAAAGATTTACTTGAAAAATTCGAATTTCAGATCTGGATATGAATTAGTCGGATTTCATGACTTGAATCAGTCGGATTTGTCCTTTGAATCAGTAGGAATTCATCAATTCCGGGTTAATTTACTCGGATTTCATCAATTCTGACTCGGATTCCTACTAAAACACTCGGATTGATTGTTCTTCTCACTCGGATTCCGACTAAAACACTCGGATTCCGACTAAAACACTTGGATTCCTACTAAAACACTCGGATTGATTGTTCTCCTCACTCGGAATCCGACTAAAATACTTGGATTTCTACTTTACTCGGATTGTCTACCTTACTCGGATTTCTTCAAAGAGGAATCAATTAATCGGAATTCAAGATCACCCGGATTTACTCTCATTTTTCAAATTTTTAAGATTTATGATCATTTTTGCCACATCATTATTCTTCATTTTCAAAAATTTTCAAGCTGACCTGGCAGATCAACCCTAGCCAGGGGCTCTGCCCCTTGGACCCCACCAGGGGTTGCCACCCCTTGGACCCCGCTATCAGGGGCGCTGCCCCCGAACCCCCGTCGTCGTTGTTGTGACTCAATTATCATGTCACCTTGATTCCTAAGTCAAGTGTTTGGATTTTTTGGCTGAGTCAGGAGTTCTCAAAGTTTCAGTTATCATTCTTATGTTTCTAGATTCGGGCATTACTTGAGTGATGGTCATTGATACTGTGTTTTGGAACGTCTAGTCCCTTATGTCTAGTCATCCGACTCTTTCTTAACTGATTTTTGGGTCTTCTTTCTCAGTGTCACCAATTTTTGGTCTCAAAACCAGATTTTGGCCATCCATTCCTTGTTTCTTCTGAATCTTGGTTATCTTTTATCAGTCATTTTTGAAAACTCCGATCACATTGTTGGTGAAATTATTTGAAGAATTGACCAACATCAAATTACTTCAGGTTTTTGAGAGGATTTTGAATTACATGCGTGCTTGCTCACGTGCATATCAATCCGACTCACTTATTATTATATCAAAGTCAATCGTTTGGTTCTCTTGAATAAGGATGAATCCGACTCACTGATTATTATATCAAAGTCACCTACCCTCTTATGTGTTCCCAAGTTCTTTTGCACCCGTATGTCTTTCAAAATCTTTGTATCTTGTGGTGATTTGGTCAAGGTTGATTACACGGTATTGGGAGACTTACTTGACAACATTATTTTCCAATATCAGACTACATCCAACAGAGACTTGTAAATCTTCAAGAATTCAGATCAAATCATTACCACTCCTCAACGATCAAGAGTGGTTCAAGTATCTATTCAAGTCTGGGAATGTTTGAAGATTATTTTGACTTGAAGTGTAGGATTATCCCCACCCCTCGTCCTTGTTCGTTACAACTGAATCTCATGGTGATGTCTTTTATGCATGATGCTCATAAAGTTTTATAATCATCATGAGGGGGAGGTAAAAAGTCAAGAAGTTTTACATTGTTGATTCAGTTGTTGAGGGTGTCTACTCAAGGGGGAGAGAGAAAAAGAAACATCAGTCTATATCATGTCTAGGGGGAGTCAAGATTATCACACTTATGAAGATATGGAAACAATCTGAGCTACATTGTTTGGGGAGACAAAAAGAAGATTCTTCCCAACACATCAAAAGTGTTTATGCTTCCGCTGTCAAAGGCTCAAGATAAAACAATGTTTCAGACTGATGTATATGGTGGGACGCTACATCCAAAACTGCTTATATAATCTAAGAAAGACTTAGGTTACTGGCGTGTACACTCCTATTTCAATACAAAGGGGGAGAATGTTAATTCATAAATTGTATAGAAATAGGAGTTTCTATGTAATATACTCATGGAGTATATATAGGGATATGGCTATTGTAATGAGTAAAGTTTTGCTAATAATGAAAAATAGAACTATGTGTTTTTATGGTGTTTTTTCACATTCTCTCTAGTTCTACATATGCAATCCTTCAATCTATCCTACATAATACTTGAATCACTTGTTATATGGGACTAACAAAAAGTCACTGGTCGATGACGCGGATCTGCATACATCTTTTGTCGATCCCTTGCAGCTTTCAACTTTTCCCGAGCCACTGCAACTTTATCTGTTGTGATCTGAACAATATCTGGTCCAGCAGACTGTTTCTCTCCTGCCTCTAACCAACAAGTAGGAGTTCTGCACGGTCGCCCATATAACATCTCATACGGCGGCATTCCGATACTGGAGTGATAAGAATTATTGTAAGCAAACTCAACCAGCGGTAGATGCGAATCCCAAGAACCCCCAAACTCTAACGCGCATGCCCGAAGCATATCTTCTAAAGTCTGAATTGTTCTTTCTGATTGGCCATCTGTCTGCGGATGATAAGCTGTACTCAGATTAACTCTCGATCCCAACTCTTGCCGTAGTCTGTTCCAGAAATTCGACACAAACCTCGAATCCCGATCTGACACAATAGACAAAGGAACTCCATGTCTAGATACTATCTCATCAATATACAGCTTAGCTAACTTACTCAAATTTGCAGTCTCAGCAGTAGCAAGAAAGTGTTCACTCTTGGTTAATCTGTCAACAATAATCCATATCATATCGTTTCCCTTATGAGTTCTCGGAAGTTTCGTTACAAAATCCATCGTGATGTGATCTCACTTCCATTTAGGTATTTTCAACTGAGTCAAAGTTTCATAAGGCTTCTGGTGCTCGGTTTTCACTTGTGCACAAATATGACACGACCCCACATAACGTGCAACATCTACCTTCATAGTAGGCCACCAATAGAAGGTTTTCATACTGTGGTACATCTTGGTGCTACCCGGGTGAACAGACATCCTAGACTTGTGAGCTTCTGTCAAAATCAATTCTCGCAAATTACCAAACTTTGGTACCCAAACACGGTTCTGATACAATTTCAATCCACGAGAATCAGTAGTCAACTCCTGCTATCTCTTAACCATCAGTTCATCCTTCAAGTTTTCCGTTTTCAGTGCTTCTAATTGTGCAGCTTTTAATTGATCAATCAAATCCGACTTAATTTCCATTCGCATAAACTTAACTGTTTCCGTAGCACCTTTCCGACTGAGTGCATCAGCAACTACGTTAGCCTTCCCGGGGTGATACCGAATATCGAAGTCATAATCCTTAATCAGTTCCAACCATCGGCGCTGTCTCATATTCAGTTCCTTCTGAGAAAATACATACTGTAAATTTTTGTGATCCGTGCAGATCGTACACTTAGTACCATATAGATAATGTCTCCATAGTTTCAGAGCAAACACCACAGCTGCTAACTCCAGATCATGATTCGGGTAGTTCTTCTCATTGGGTTTTAACTGTCTGGAAGCATAAGCTATTTCTTTACCTCTCTGCATCAGTACACACCCTAACCCGGCATGCGAAGCATCACAGTATACAATGAAATCTTCAGATCCTTCTGGCAACGCAAGAACAGGAGCTTGACACAGAAGTTGCTTCAAAGTTTGGAAAGCATTCTCCTGAGCCTCGCCCCACTAAAAATGTACATCTTTTTTGGTTAACTTAGTTAACGGACCCGCAAGCTACGAAAAATCTTTTATGAACCTCCTGTAATAACCGGCCAATCCAAGAAAACTCTTGATCTCTGTCGGTGTCTTTGGAGCGTTCCAATTCATCACAGCTTCCATCTTTGACGGATCTACTTTGACACCGTCTCCACAAATTACGTGACCCAGAAACTTGACTTTACGCAACCAAAACTCACACTTAGACAACTTGGCATACATTTTGTGTTGCTTGAGAATCTCCAAAACTGGTCGCAGATGTTGATCATGCTCATTTTCCGTTTTAGAATACACCAAAATATCGTCAATAAACACGATAACAAACTTATCCAGAAAAGGTCGGCAAACCCGATTCATCAGATCCATAAACACTGCAGGAGCGTTAGTCAGACCGAACGGCATCACGAGAAAATCGTAGTGACCATACCGCATACGAAAGGCTGTCTTTGGAATATCTTCCTCAGCTTCCCTCTTGATGGTATCCTGACCTCAAATCAATCTTCGAGAAGTACGAAGCTCCTAGAAGTTGATCAAACAAATCGTCTATTCTTGGCAACGGATACTTATTCTTGACAGTTCTCTTATTCAGATCTCTGTAATCTATACACATACACAAAGTCCCGTCTTTCTTCTTCACAAACAATACCGGTGCACCCCAAGGCGAAGAACTTGGACGAATAAACCCCTTATCTAATAGTTCCTGTATCTGAGTCATCATCTCTCTGATCTCTGAAGGATCTAATCTGTACGGAGCTTTCGCAATCGGAGTACTACCAGGTATCAGATCAATCTTGTATTCGACATCGCGAACAGGTGGCAACCCAGGCAAATCATCTGGAAATACCTCCGGGTACTCCGAAACAACACGAACATCGGTAACTGGACGCTTCTCTTTCTTTACATCAATAGCATAAGCTAGAAAGGACGCACACCCTTTGGCTAAAGATTTTCTAGCCTTCATGTACGAGATAATCGGAAGAGAAGATGGAGATCTATCCCCACGAACCACAACATGCGACCCATCAACCAGAGGAATAGTGATCAATTTCTTATGACACTGGATACTAGCCCTATGGTGACTCAACCAGTCCATGCCTAATACTAAATCAAATCCAGGTATAGGCATCACCAAACAGTCTACAGGGAGACTAGTACCATCAATACTACTCTGAACTCCAGTTACAGAAGTGGTTATAGGTACTACATTACCATCAGCAATTTCTACTTCTAAAGGAGTATTATTCACAGAAACAGGTAATTTCAACTTGTCACACAAAGTCATAGAAATAAATGACCTATTTGCACCAGAATGAAACAAAACTCGTGCGGCATAGAGTTAACTATTAACATACCGGTGATTACATCATCACTGCCAGTAGCTTCCTTGGCAGTCATCTTAAAAGCCCTACCCTTAGCAGAAGGTACAGTCTTTCTCTTTTGACCTGCAGAAGACGATCCCCCGGTGATATTACCCCTGCCCCAGTCCCCGTGGTCTTCAACTTAGGACACACACCAACCCTGTGCCCCTCTTCTTTGCAGTTCCAGCAGACAAAGGTGTTGAACTTATATGCACCAATATAATGACCTGTCTCACCACACCTCAAACATCTCCGTGTTTGCGGTATACACTGCCCAGTGTGATGAGATATGCAACTATGGCACCACGGCTTATTCTGAGGAAACCCTGATCCCTTGGACCTCTGATCGGATTTACTCTGATGACTCTGTCCCTTACCTTTGCTTTGATTCCCGCTAGAACCTCCACCAAACTTGCCAAAAGACCCTCTTTTCATCTTTTCCCAATCTTTAGCATCAGACTCTGCAGATCTTGCTAATGTGAATGCCTGGACAAGCGATGTAGCCAGACGAGTGTTACCCCGATATTCTGGTAACAAAGCTTTCACAAAATGTTGAACCTGAGAATGTTCATCTGGCACCCACTGTTTTGCAAATCTGAGAATTACTTGAAATTTGCTGATCAACTCATCCACATACATATTACTTGTCTAAGCCAAATCTAAAAACTCTCGCTGAATCTTAGCCATATTAAATGCATTACAATATTGCTCACAAAACTTATCCTGGAATTGCTCCCAGGTAATGGCATTTACAACATCTCGCGGAAGATGTGTGCTCAGAGAATCCCACCACGTCAAGGCTTGATCTTTCAATCGTCTCGTTGCAAATTTTACCCATTCAGCTTTCTCACAGTTGCAAGCTTCCAAAGCCTTCACAGTTTATTTCAACCAATTTAGGGTAACATTCGGATCTGAGCTTCCCAAATACTCAGGTGCTCCACACGCCACAAAATCCTTGAATTGACATTTGTTCCTAGTTTCTTGCTGTGGGAACCACGGAATAAAGAAGTTCCGTTGCGGTGTTTGTTGTTAGGTAGACACTCCCTGTGGCATAGGAATAAACGGAAAAGATCCATATGGAGTTGTTACCGTACTCACAGTAGCTGTAGTATAAACTGGTGGTGGTATCGGTTAAGTAACAGTGGCTATTACATGAGGCATCTGAACAGTAGAGGTTGGTTGAGAAGACTAGGTTTGGTTTAACTGCTGCTCCAGTTCAAGAATCCGATCCCTCTGAGTCTGAAAAGTGTCTTCCACGTGTAACACATAATCTTGGTTTTCTGATTCTCCATGATGAGAAGTACCCGCTCTGTGCTGCTCATTCGCAACAGTAGATGAAACGTTGTTATGCTGTCTTCCAGGGGACTGTGGGATTAATACCGGGATCTCGTTGTTATCAGCCATAATCTGTTCTACACAACATCTCACCAGTTGTCAGATTATAATTTGTTAGTACCACATCATATTCTCTATAGCTACCTTACTAATTACCCACCCCGGAATATTGGACTGATCAGAGCCTCGGTTCGAGTATTGCACAACTACAATGCAAATCCCCAAACCAGGGCTCTAATACCAAATTGTAACACCGTACCTTTAATACTACCTTGAAATACGCACGAAAGCTAAAACACATTTCTAATATAATATAATAAAGAAAATACAACTTTAATCAGTTTGATTTACAAAACAACATATATAGTGTTACTCAAAACCAACAGGCTCTTTACAAAAACAACTAGATATCAGAGTTATGATCAGTCCCAAAATTCCAGTTTCATCTCTTTAATCCACATACCAGGTTTAACCTGTAAAAAAATTACAACAGTGGGAGATTAGCACAAAGCTAAGTGAGAGAATAGATATCACAAACATACAAGGCATAAAGCCCAAACCAACCATGCTCAAACAAACAAGAGAACTGGCGGTCTTGCGGACCTTCAACCAAATGCCGGCCAAAGCAAAGGTTTACCGATAGCCTAGTTACCACATATAACAATAATAGCACTTCTTGATTACAACAAATGCTTATCAAGACAAATACTAATACTGTATATATCTAAACACAGGCCCAGCTGAATAACAACCGCCAAGCTGATCTCACAACCACATCATGTATATACAGAATAAGAGCAAACAATCAGGTGATATATCTTATACATCCAAGATATATATCCACTCACCGATATCTTCAACAGTTCAGGCAACTCAGTATTTTCTTACTACTGAGTCTTGTCTCCACCTGAACAAACAACTAACAGTCAGTATTTGCTTAATCAACACACAATAAGCATAATACTATAATCAAACACATATGCACATACAATCACAAGTACATATCAACTCATGTATATTCAAACCAATATACCACAATTCACTATTACTCTTTACTTACTGTAATCTTGTGAATTCATCCAACTTTTTAGCTTAGGCAATTCATACATCCTTTTTATAAGCCAAGGCAACAAGCTCATGTTTTATCTTCAAATCATCCAAGAATTGATCTTTCATAACACAACCTTCACAAATTCCAAGCATAGGTATTGTTGGAATTCCGATTGTTTCAAATCCGATTAAATCAAATCTGATTGAACCAATTCCGATTAAATCAAATCCGAGATACGGCTAAATCCGATAAAACATGAATTCCGATCATTTAAATCCGAGAAATGGCAATTCCGAGCAAAGGTAATTCCGAAATAATCGGATTCCTTGTCATGCACAATCCGATAAAGGGCACAATCCGAGAAAAGCCCAAATCCGATCAAGTCTTACAATCCATTCAAACACAAAATCCGATCGATTCATACTTATCAAATCCGATAAAATCAAAAATCATCCTTAACTTAAATTTAATTCTGATTTTAAGCATGCAACAACATATATGTTTCCAGAATTTAATTCTAACATATATTGATCATTCTAACATCCTAATCTAACATACATGCAACCTAAAATCATCAATTCATCATATATTTGCATTTAATCGGATTTCACATATAAACTCAAATAAATCCGAAATTAATTGAAAATTAACATATGATTCTGAATTCTAACCTCTTGATGATGTAAATTACTTCTATTAATCACTTGCATAATTTCAGAATCAACAAAGTCCAATTCTTTTCTTCTTTTGTTGCTCTCGGCCGTAGCACACAAAACACACACAAACACTTTGAATATTTTTGCATGCAATGAAGGTTTATGTGTCAAGTTGGGGTATAGGTGTCAAACCCACCTCACACTCCACTAACAATAATAACAACTATTAATTATTAACTAATCATATTTTAATTAAATTTAATTAATTAAAACACACAAACAATTAATTAACAACTAAACCAAGATTAAGAATTTTAATTACCTTAATCCTACTAGACCGGTAAGGAGGGTGTTACATGCACACTATTGGTTACCCTATTAAATTTACTCTGCTCAATTTTCAAGAGTTGTCTCCAATCGCATAACACCTATCGCATACCTTAAACTTATTGGACAAGTGATAGAACCTTTGGGACTTTACTTTAAACAAAGAGGACAATCGGACTTAAAACTTAAAATTCTAATTCAAAATTGAATTTAATCAAACTCGGATATAATTCAAAGTTGAATTAAATTAACTCAATTCTATATAATTCAAAGTTGAATTTTATCTTTACAAGATCTAATTCAAAGTTGAGTTAAAGTGAATTAGTTCCTCATTTTGTCAATCAAGTTTTCAAACAATCAATCCATATATAACAAGTGAACGATCATTTCTTAAATTAGACTCACACAATGTCAAGTTCAAATGAAATGATTTCCATTGGTACCGATACAAAACCTCCAGTTTTGTTCAGGGGTGAATACAATGTATGGAAAGGAAGGTTTATGGACTTCCTAGAGCACAATGAGATGCACGGAGAAATGATGATAGAATGTATGGAAAAAGGAAACAAGAAGTTCATCAAGGTAGTGGAGGCTGATCCTAACAACAATCCAGCCATTCTCCGCCACGAGAGGGAAAAGACTGCTGAAGAGCTCACAGCTCAAGAAAAAGAGATCAAGAAGGCCGAAAGACTGGCTAAGTACTATCTAAAACAAAGACTCTCCTTAGAGATCTACACCAAAATAGATAGCTTAGCCACTGCTAAAGAAATTTGGGATGAAATCAAGAAGCAGTTGCAGGGTACTGAGCAAGGAGAATACATCAAACGTACCCAACTGGTCAACAGCTATCATGACTTCAATGTTCGAGAGAACGAGTTGCTTTCTGAAACCTATGGTAGATTTTGCAAATTGCAAAATGAAATGAGATCAAACCAAATTATCAGAACTGACCTAGACTTGAACTGTGTTTTTCTGAAGTCACTAGGTCCTGAGTGGAAGGAATATGTTCGACTGTATAAACAAATCAACAAAGATCTCACTACAGTCACCTTTCACAACATATTTGAAGACCTCAATCAGTACCAAGAAGAAATACTGAAGTCTCTTCCCAAACAACCAGCTGCAAATCCTTTGGCCCTGGTAGCAGTTGAAAGAATTCCAATGGAATCTTCATCCAGAACAATGAAGTTCAAACAGGTGATTCTCAGTAAATCTGAACCGGATGATGATGATGAAGATGCTGTTGAAGCTGCCATTCATGCTCTCTCTGTTGTTGGCAAAACCTTCAGAAATCGATTTAATAAAACCAACAATAGACAAAGGTTCACCTCTGGGTCTAGGAGACCAGAAAGGTTTGCTCCTGTTGACAAGCCTAGATTTCAAAGAGAAGAAATGAGAGATGAAAAGAAAACAAACTCGAAGTGCTATAACTGCGGGAGATCTGGCCACATGATCAGGAACTGTCCACAAAAGAAGGTCAAAGATGCTGAGTACTATAGACAAAAGTACCGCCTGTCAAAGCAAAAGCAGGCTAGGAATGCACTTATGGTGGAAAAAGATCAGTTCCTAGAGGACACAGACTCCGAGAGTGATCCAGATGGTGAGGATCAAGCACAGTTCTGTTTCATGGCTAACAATGGAGCAAGTGATAGGGATTAAGAAGGTGGTGATCTCTCCGATGCTGAGGAGAAGACTGCTGAAAGCGGAAAGGTACTCTATCTCTGACTCTAACATGGGTTTTAACTTCAAACATATACAAACTATATTAAAACGCATGAAAAAGTTAGAATTTAAGGTGACTAAACTGACAAATAAAAATCAAGTGTTGAAGGAGGTCATTCATACACAAGATAAAGAAGCACAAGTCACAATTGAACAGTTAGAGAAAAACATAAATGAATCTAAAGTTCAATTAGCAGTAAAGGAATCTGAATTTCTTGAATTAACTGATAAAACCAACATCATCATACACGATCTCAAAGCATAACGTATTGGTGCAGAAAAAGATTCAGAAATTCTAAAAAATGATCAAAGTGTTCTTTGCTTGAAAATTAAAGAACTTGAAGACCTTCTAATCAAAAGAGGGCAAAGTGAACAAACCATCTTTTTGTACAAACAAAAGGAACGACCTTTTTCAAGATGGACATTCGATGGCCTTGTTTTGAAAATCCAAATGTTTTGAGTAACGTATCTGACAAACAATTATACAATGCAAGTCTTTTTGGCGAAGGACTCACTCAACGAATGGTGTTTGTTGTCAAGAGGAACAAAAACTTGAGGAAGATATCAAACGAACTCTTCACCTCAAAACTGAAATCCCCTTTAACAACTCTGACCTAAACGACTCATATTTTAATTTCCCTATTCCAACACTAAACTCCGTTGTCACCACACCAGTTTATATAGATGTGGAACTCTATGCTCCTGAAACACCAAAACCCCATTTCCTATATATTCCTCACAAGCAATTACAGCAAAGGTTCCAAACGTTGCAAGAGTTTTGCTTCACCCATCTTGTACAAGGAGACCTTACCAAAGCTTTCAACTCTGAAACCACACCTGAAACCATTCCAGTTTCTGAACCACTCTCTGAATCTTCTCAACTGGTTCAAGAAAACACCATCCTCCACACGCGTCTTCAAACAGTATTTAATATAGATGGTAAGATCATTGACGATTTGTGCAAAGAAAACTTCGCATTGCAAGAGCGAATCAAACAAGTCAAAACTGAGATGCAACCTCCTACTCCATTCACATTCTCTCCATACACAGAGCGAATTGAAGATTCTAAGCTTGCGTCTACATCTACCCAA
Organism: Pulicaria dysenterica; assembly: GCA_947179395.2. Lineage (NCBI taxonomy): Eukaryota > Viridiplantae > Streptophyta > Magnoliopsida > Asterales > Asteraceae > Pulicaria > Pulicaria dysenterica. Next base: position 59,975,250 of record OX359288.1, on the reverse strand, counting down.
GATGTCAAACCCAAAATAAAGTCTGTTAATAATCCGATTTTGAAAACTCTAAAGCAAAAACAGATTTTCAAACAGACATCCACTTTCACTTCTAATCACATTTCTCGTATGAACACTGACATACCTGAATCCTCAAAGGCAACTGCTAGTCGATCATGACTCAATTCTAACAGTTTACATTCCACTGTAGATGTGAAGAAGCTCGGGAGTGAAGAGCGTAAAATAAACATCACTTGGAAGAGAGTCATTCCTAGATCACATAGGAAATGTTCAAACACTAGCCAAACATGTGAGCAAACTTTGATGTATGATTCAGTCTGTAATCATTCAAGTTTGCATTATAATATTGCCTCTTAAATGTTTTGTATTAGTGATGGTTGTCTCCATGGGCATTGTGAATTTAATTGTGAATATGATCAATTAAGAAAACAAATAGGAATTAAACCATGTGAGGACTGGACAGACTTTTACGCTAATCAGATATGTGTTCCATTTCTAAATTCCAAAGGATATATTATTCATCAATGGATCACCACTCGTCAGTCTCATGCACTCAAACGTTTAAACAAATCAAAACGATTACTGACGATCAAGGAATTGGAAGTCTACAGGAGACAGAGCTATGATACTTTAAAAAAGGCATGGATTGCGCAGGAAAAACTTTTACATTCTCAAAAACGCTCTAGCAATCCACCTTCTAAACTTGTCAAAAACACCAAATCAAAGCCCTCATTCGATCCAAGAGTAGTACAACCTACTGCTCCCAAAGCTCCGGTTCAACAAAAGTCAGTTGATGCACCGAGGCAGCAACGAATTCTTACAAATTCCTCGAAAACTTGGATTCGCAAACATAACGCTTCCGTAACTCTACCGAATCCAAAACTTCAGATTCCATCAACTGTCAAACCAACAGTGGTAACAAAACTTACGACTAAGCCAATTCTTTCTAAATCTATTCCTTCTCGACAAAATATTAAACCCACATGGGTACCAAAGGATAGATCATTAGAAGTTTTACCACCACATGCATAAAAGGTTATTACTCAACCAATCCTAGGAACTAACAATTCAGGACCCATTCATATGTGGGAACCTAAACGTGCTTTACTCTCTTTTTGCAGGCGCCTCACTTGTGGTACCTGAACTCCGGTTGTACCAAACATATGACCGGAAAAAAAATTCTTCTCAAGAATTATGTTCCTAAGTACTCCGGTAATGTTCGTTTTGGGAATGACAATGTTTCACCAATAATGGGGTACGGAGACATAGAGAAGAAGCACATCAAGATCAAGAAAGTCTCATATGTTGAAGGGTTGGGTCACAATTTGTTTAGCATTGGACAGTTCTGTGATAAGGACTTGGTAGTAGTATTTAAGAAGAACAAATGTTCTGTGCTAACTGAGACAGGGGATGAATTAATGGCAGGATCTAGGAAATCTAATCTATATTCCATTGATTTAGAGCAATATGACTCCTCTACCTCTGTATGTCTACTGTCCGAAGCTTCCACAGATCTTACTTAGCAATGGCACCGAAAACTCTCTCATGTGAACTTTCAAAATATCAACAAGCTAGTCACTGGTGACTTGGTGAGAGGCATTCCCAAGTTAAGATTCAAGAATGATCATCTGTGTGCAGACTGTGAAAAGGGAAAGATGAAGAAGGCTTCTCACAAATCAAAACAGGTGTTCAGCACTACAAAGCCTTTGGAACTCCTGCACATGGATCTCTGCGGTCCTATGAGAATACAGTCCAAGAGTGGGAAGAAGTATATCTTAGTCATGGTGGATGACTACTCTAGATATACTTGGGTCAAATTTCTGCGTTCTAAAGATGAAGCTACTCCAACAATCATTTCCTTCATCAAGCAGCAGCAGAATAAGAGTGTTGTGTCAATCCGTACAAACAATGGAACTGAATTAAAAAATAGTACTCTGAAGAACTTTTGTGACCTTGTAGGGATCAACCATCAGTTCTCTGCTGCATATACTCCACAACAAAACGGTGTCGTGGAAAGATGGAACAGAACTTTGGTTGAAGCTGCCCGAACCATGTTATCATACTTCGGGCTTCCACCTTCCTTTTGGGCTGAAGCTATCAGCACTGCCTGCTATACGCAGAATCACTCTTTTATTAATAAACGCTTTAATAAAACTCCATATGAACTGGCCAATGGCATAGTACCTAATATCAAATACTTTCATGTCTTTGGTAATAGGTGCTTTGTACTGAATGACAAGGATAATCTAGGAAAATTTGCTCCCAAAGCTGATGAAGCTATTTTCCTAGGTTATTCTACTGAGTCCAAAGCCTATAGAGTTCTTAACAAAAGAACAAAGAGCATTGTGGAAAGTATCAATGTAACATTTGATGATGCATTAACTGTTACAGATCTTCCACCAAAATCAACACAAAACGTTTCTGGACATACCTGTTCAGGACCGGTGCTTCAAAATAAAGAATCAAACAATCCGTCCAGTTCAAATACTAATCTAGACTTTATGTTTGATTTCTTTAGATCTGAATCTTCTCCTGTTTTAACTAACAACAGGAACAATACAACAGTACAAGCAAGTGTTACTCTAACGGCTCCAACAGTCACTGAGACGAATCCATTTGCAGATCTCTATGCTAAGGATTCTACATCTATCTCTGTCACTCGTCCCCCTGTGACCTCTCATATTTCTGACCCAGAGAGTCCGCCTGTGTTCGATTCAGACCCACATTTCTCCCGAGAGGATGAAGAAGAAGCACGACACATTCAAGATCTTATTCCTTCATCTTCTACTTCACATGAAACAAAATGGACCAGACATCACTCTAAAGAGAACATCATAGGGAATCCCTCAGTTGGCGTTCAAACAAGAGCAGCAACATCAAACGAATGTCAATTCTCGGGTTTCTTAAGCATAATTGAACCCACCAAGACTTGTGAAGCATTAGATGATCTAGATTGGGTAATTGCAATGCAGGAAGAATTAAATCAATTTGATCGTCTCAAAGTCTGGAGATTAGTTCCTCTACCTTATGGAAAATCTGTTGTTGGAACTAAGTGGGTATTCAAGAACAAGAGGGATTCGGATGGAGTGGTTGTTCGTAACAAAGCTAGGTTGGTTGCTAAAGGTTACAATCAGCAAGAGGGTATTGACTATGACTAAAAATTTGCCCCCGTTGCTTGTATTGAAGCTATCAGACTCTTTCTTGCATATGCAGCCTCCAGAAGCTTTCGTGTCTTTTAGATGGATGTGCAGACAACATTTCTTAGCGGTGTTCTCAAAGAATAAGTCTATGTCTCACAGCCTGAGGGTTTCATCATTTCAAAATTTCCTAATCATGTTTATATCCTAGATAAGGGCTTGTACGGGTTAAAGCAAGCTCCACGTGCATGGTACGACCTCTTATCTGAATATTTGATTGGTGAAGGGTACTCCAAAGGAAACACATATACCACTCTATTCACAAAGACTAAGGGTAAGGACAAGATTTTAGTTCAGATATATGTGGATGACATCATTTTTGGGTCTACAAATCCAAAATACAGTGACGAGTTTGCTAGATCATGGCAAACAGATTTCAAATGAGTATGATGGGGGAGATGTCATTCTTTCTCGGACTCCAGGTGAAGCAGTTAAGTCAAGGCAGTTTTATTTGCCAATCCAAGTATATCAAAGATCTTCTCACGAAGTATGATATGATTAACTGTACACCCATATCTATACCCATGGCTGCTAAGGCACAACTATCAGCAGATCTTGATGGTTCTCCAGTAGATCTCAAAAATTACCATTGGATGATTGAATCGTTATTGTATCTAACTGCGACTCGTCCGGACATCATGTTCTCTACCTGTCTCTGTGCCAGATACCAGATGAATCCTAAAGAGTCACATCTTGCAGTAGTTAAGCGGATATTCAGATATCTCAAAGGATCTATGGATCTTGGTCTGTGGTATCCCAAAGATTCAAATCTGGATCTTCATGCTTACTCAGATGCTGACTATGCCAGTTGCAAGATTGATAGGAAAAGCACCTCTGGAAGTGCACACTTTCTGGGAGATCGTTTAGTCTGCTGGGCTTCAAAGAAGCAAAAATGCATATCCACTTCTACAGCTGAAGCTGAGTAGGTTGTTGCTGCAATGTGCTGTTCACAAAGTCTCTGGATACGTACCCAGTTATTAGACTTTGGCCTCAGGTATGACAAAATTCCATTACTATGCGATTCCCAGTCTGCCATCGCTATCTCCTGTAATCCGGTACACCACTCTAAAACTAAACATATTGATATCCGTTATCACTTCATAAAAGAGAACGTAGAGAAAGATCTTATTGAGCTACAGTATGTTCCTACTGAAAATCAGCTAGCTGACTTGTTTACCAAACCATTAGACGAAAGTCGCTTTACTGAGTTGGTATCCAAGTTAGGCATGCTAAATCTAAAAATATAACATACTGTTGCTTCATTTTGTCCTTTCTTTTCTTTTGTTTAGAGTAGGTGTTATACTGTTTGTTCTATGTGCAGATAACTGATGCAACACTCAAGGGGGAGTGAATTTCTGGTTATACACATGCTCAATATGTGTAGGGGGAGAAAATTCATACACATTATGCACATGTGTAGGGGGAGAAGTATACATCTGGCACATTCCCTAAATGTTGAAATTAAAATTCATACACATTTGCAAGAGTCTAGGGGGAGTGTGTCAAAACAAACATTCAAATCAAGATATCTTGGAAAATCAATTTTTCAACTCTAAAAATCCAGATATTTTGAATTCTCAGAAAATTTCCAAGTGTTGGGTTTATTACAAACGATCGCATTCTATGCATCAATCGCATGGGATCTCTTGCAACTCAACAAAATAATTTTTTAAGTCTTGGTTCAATCGCATAGGCTATAATCGCATTGGTAACCAATCGCATGGGATTACAATTGTCAAATAACCATCAATAGCATGAGATAGTCTACCACTGATGAACCAAGTACCAATCGCACGCGATTGATAAAACCAAAGGGTTAATCGCATGCGATTCCGTCAATGGATAGAATGTCCACTAAGGCTCAATCGCATGCGATTAACACACAAAAGGGTGAATCGCATGCGATTCAGAACTTCTATCAGCCGCATGGTTTTACCATGCGATTGCCTATCAGCCGCGTTTTTTACCTGTTTTTTTATCCAATCAACATGCGACACGTGGCTTTTTCACCTTATAACTATCCCATCCTCCCATTAGATCAGTTACGCGATCAGAATTCAAAAATCACTAAGTTTTCTCTCGTTTTGGTTACTTGAAAACACGAACTCTCTCGTTACGTTGCCAAAATTTACAATTTTTATCTCAAAATACTCGTGATCATATAGGTAACAACTTGTACTGTTTACATTTTGAAAATTTTGAGTTAAAATGATGATTTTGGCACTAGAGCCGACCGCGATAGTTATCTTCGGAACTTTGAATGGACTTTTGATACACGAAAGAAACTTGTTTGACTAACTGAAGTCTACGATGGGTATTTCGAATACATGGAGAATACTTTGATGTAAAAATATTTCAAAAATCTCAAAAAGTGTTCTTCGTGTTCTTGAGGAGGATGGACCTATATCATAAGTTTAATTTTTGGTTCTAAAAAGGGTGTTATGATGATTTTTGGACTATAGTCAAGTACTACAAAGTTGTTATTACTATCTAATTGTCATATTAAAAGCTTCAAAACTACTTGTTTATACTTAAAATCATCATGTACACAATAGGGCATCCAGAGTTAGGGTTTTTCACCAAATTTTCATACTTGATAGTTTTGGTCAACAAGGGTCAATACTCTTTCAATCACTAAAGCTTGACCAAAATTCAAAACTGAATGTTGTTTTTCATGCATATCTCTTTATCTTTATTTACTTATTTGCACAGATAAGATGGCTCAAGTTGTACGCGACCCCAAGGAGATTATGCCCAAAGCTGAGTTCCTTAACACTAGGACTCATGCAAACAACCACTATATAGATCTGGCCAAACTTAAAAACCCTACATACCCCATTGTCACAGAAATACTAAAAATACACCCCCTGAACCACCTCCTTACATACAATACAGCTACAACCAGCACACATGTTCCTGAGCTATATGTACAACAATTCTGGAGGACATGTGATGTACGTACCAATGAAAGAGGGCATGAGGTCATCCATGCTGAGGTCGATGAATTTACTGTTGATATACCAGTCCACCGTCTTCGATCAATCTTTAGACTACCAAGGGCTGACAGCAGACCTCCTGCAACAGTCTTTGAGGAAATCCCAGACGAGGAAGCATGTCTTGCTTCCATAAGGGAAATGGGATATGACGGTGAACTCACTCACAAGAATCAGTTCAAACGCACCGGTCTACACCCAAAGTATAACACATTTATGATGGTGCTTCAACTATGTCTCACCCCGAAGCATTCAGGGTATGAGTTTCCAACGGAGCATCAGCTCAAGATATTTGTGGCAGCTGCAAATTATATGCATGTGGACTATGCATTCCTTTTCTTCTAGGATATCAAAGCTACAATGCTAAGGAAGAACTCACAAAAGAAGAAGGATGCCAACATGCTGCCATACCAACGCTTTCTACCCATGATCATCCAGTATATGATGGATCAGAATGCAGAGATTCCCCGCCGGGCAGGTTTACCCTCTATTACCCCTCAACTTTTCATTCATATTAAACCTGCCATTCAGGCCAACTTGCCTATTCCAAAACCTTTCCCTGTAACACTTTTAAACTTTTGTGAGCAAAACGATACTGTTGTGAGTTATAGGGAGAGTGTAGGGATACCTCCCATGGTTGTGCCAGAACCGGACATACCTGCCCAGGGAGGTGTAGTACCCGGTGAGGATTTAGAGAATAGACCTCAGACATCTGTGGGAGATGCTGAGAGGGACGTGAAGAGAGAAAATGAAGAGAGGGGTGGAGAAGAAGGTGAAGGTGGAGTTATTAGAGAGGGAGGGGATGCATATGATCCCGCCACCATTCAAACCATTATCAAATCTCTTTCTCAAACCACCCGCACCCAAGTTGTACTACAAGAACTTGGTCTGGACGCTTTTGAGTCATCCAGTTTCGAATCTTCTCACGATGAGTCTGCTTCCCAACCAGGAGGTTCCCCTACCTTTGAACCTGTCACTTTTCCTTTGGGCACCCCTGACAGACCTATTGACCAACCAGCTGAAAGCACACCTTCATTCATGAAACTTACCGATCCCCATACCACCTCTCCAGACCAGACCCACAATATTCAACCCACTCAAGTAATTCCTCAACCTAGTGGTCTGGTCATTTCTTTGAATATGTCCACACAAATTCCTAACACTCCTACTGTGGAACCTGCCATAGTAGCTCCAGGCCAGGAGATCCTGTTGTAACTCCTTCTCAGGAGCTATCTGTTAAAATCGGATCTGTTACCCCTGATTCTTTCTTGTCCCCTAATCGATATGCAGGGTATCGTCCTGGTAGTGGTGAAGAAGGAGATAGTTCCGTAGTTAGGAGTTTGAGTGCAAGAGAGGAGGTAAGAAAATGAAAACAGAGTGTTGAGGGTCCCCTAAACCCGGAAAACCGGGAAGCCACATCTAATATGGGGCCTAACATTGTTGGGTCTCATATTGAACAAGTCGCGGTGATCCCACCCGTGCAAGTTTCTGCCCTACAAAGCTACTACGGTGTCTCTCAACAGACACCGTCTTTATTGCACAGGGTAATAGCACATATACTAGGTCAATCCCAATCGGGAGTTCGACCTATTAAACATAGAGGACCGCCTCCCTCGTCCTCGACTCCTTTCAATGCACAACTTGATATACAACGGATTTCCGCTTATCTTGACCAACACATAATTACAATTGAAGCACTGAGCTTGTACGTCAGTCAAGTCTCCTCAACTTCTATAGGTGGTACCTCTCAATGTGCCATTCGAGGATTAGAAGGAAATCCTGCTGGAGCCAACATTCCTGCTGCTCCAGTAGGTGGTACTGCCTCTGTGGCTGGTACCTCAACCGGAAGTCTTTGTGATTCCGGGTTTGTTACACGTGCAGCACTTCAAGATTATATTCAACAAACCGTGGCACCAATCTACCAACAACTGCAGATGACTAATCAAAAGTTGGATCGGATCGAACAATCCTCCCAGGCCCAAGCTCAGCAACTAAACAGAATTGAAGCACTCCTTGCTACTAGACCTCCAGTGCTAGAGCATCAACCACAACCTGATCCAGCATCTATGTCTGTCGATGCTTTAAAGAGCTTGTTGTATGTTAAACTTCTGGAACAAAGGCCAAAATCTGCTCATGATCAAGACCTTATGACAATTCTACGCAATGAACAACGTCCACAGGGAATCTCCATGGATGACTTTCAAGAGTTTCATGAAGATGTTAACAACAAGATAGATGGGGTGACTAAAGCCTTCTACACCTCTCTGGAGAAGGTTACTGACAGGCTGAAACTAATTGAACATACCTGTCAGGCTCAGGCCCAAAGCAGCAAAAGGAGACGGGATGATCAAGATCCTGATGATCAACCCGAGGGGGAGAAAAGGAGAAGAATGTATATGACATCTCCCTCTGTGGTTGCTACTGTACCTGTTCCACGTTTGAGTTCATATCTATCTGCAGGTACAAGTTCAGCTGGGTCCGGAAGTCAACAACAACAACAAACTGCACAACACTTGGCCGATGAAGTTTATGAACAACAACAAAAGGAGAATGCTGATAAACAAATTGTACTTTATGTACCTCAGCAACAATCTGAACCGAGGCCAATCGATCTTGAAGAAGGAGAAATACCTTATGAGCAGTCCCATGCAGAGATGTTTAACTTGTTTAGTGACTCAGATGATGAAATGGAGGATTTATATGAGTCTATACACACATCACCTGCAAGGCATATGGGAGAAAGCAGTTCTGCTCAACCAGAGGAGGAACCTGAGGATCCTGAAATTCGTGACATGTTCAAAGATATAGATGAATATGTGAAAGACACTACACGTCCAGCTTCGCCCAGAGTTGTCCACAGATTTGATGATGTCATCAGTGAAAGAGAACTTGCACTTAAAAGAAAAGAATGGGCAACAATCTCTAGAAGGGAAGCTAGAAGGAAGCCTAAACAGAAGAAAACCACCTTTGACGTGTCCAGGATTCTCAGTGGACTAAACATAGAAGTTCATGAACAATTCCCTCCTCCTCCTGGTCAGTTACAAGAATCAGCTGCCAATGTACTAGAAAGAAACAGACAGAAAGAGGCAGCTGAGAAAGCAAGACAAGAATCAGAATGGCCTTTGCCATAAAGCTTTATAGTGCCACCTGCTCCTCCAGTGTATCGTGGGGATCCAGGTCTTGATGCAGGTAAGATGTTCACAAGAAGTGCTGGTCAACAAATAATATGGAAACAGTATTTTGTCAATGCTGCCAATCTTGAAGAAAGAATACCGGACATATTCAGCAATGAGCTAATACAGGTTATTTCCCCTGAGTTGTGGAACATGGACGACAAACAGAGAAGAAGATATGAACACATCCTCCCACAGTCCATGACAAAACCAGAAGAGATCAAATCAGAGTATCCAATAGTTGAACTTATCAATATCTATACTCAAACAACCTTCAGAATAAAGTATGCCATCTTTCATGTCAAAAGAGCAAACAACCTGTCATACTTCCTCAACGAAAGAGATTTAAGGTTTGTTAGTATTGAAGACATCAGCTTTATCTTTGACACCCTCTCTCAGAAAAGAGGAAAGTGGCCTGAAGAAGAGTTTAGAAGGGTTGCTCTGATGAAATATATGTGAAATCTGATAGAATACTTTGAGGAACATGATCTGCAACTTGGAGCTGAAAACAACTATCTAAAAGTCAATCTCTTAAAGCCTAACCAGAGCCATCCAGACTTAGAAAAGCTTGAAGAGTTAACAGTTATCTATGATGGGCATCCAAACTTCAAAGGTGATCGATGTGTCGTCTCAAGGAATACTAAAGGTGAAAAGATATTCATAAGACTTGATGAACTAATGTCATATTCAGACGGCACTTTGAAAATCCTTCATCATAAGATACATCAGAAAATTTGGGATAACCGTGCAGCCTACACTGATGAAGAACATGCTCAAGTCTATCGTGCTATAGAGAAGATGAGAACTACACTGGCAAGCAAAAGGCAAATACGCAAGTGGCAAGTGGAATTCGGGATTCGCAACAAATCAGCCTATGAATAGTTTTATGTATTTGTTTGTTGTGAATCGTTGCAAACCTCACTTAGGGGGAGAATGTTAGATTGTTAAAGTGAGGGTGCAATATGTAATTATTGTAAAGTTGGGCAAATGCTATAAAAGGCATTTGCCCTTCACATTTCAATCTAAGCTTTGCATATTTCCAACTCTTGTGTTTTGTGTTCTCTCTCTCTCTCTCTCTCAAGCTCTCAGCTTTCACTCTCTCAACCGAACACACACATAAACACATGCTAATCATCTTGCATTGCTTCATCTGTAAGAATTACGGGACCAATCAGAGAGAGAGGGCTACAAACTATTCTCAACATACCTTAATTAAATCAAACAATTAAAATTCAGCATACCTTAATTAAACCAAGTTAAATATTTACCAAAAGATAATCTAAGGGCTATAAAATATTCTCACCGTTCTCACCTTAAAGGTTGTTCTCATTTGATCCTGCCTCTCTCTCTCTCTCTCTCTCTCTCTCTATATATATATATATATATATATATATATATATATATATATATATATATATATATGAGAAGGTTCAAATGAGAAGCAAAATTAAATAAGAAAGGGAGACTTAATCTTAGTCATTCATTTTTTTTTTTGAAAAGCAAAAAATTGTATTTGATGTTCCAATGTTTGTACAGATACTGATGATATTTTACAAGTTTGCCTCACAAGTTGTAAGGACTAATAAAGAGCTGTTAAAACTTTAAATGATACTTGAAGCAACATTTAAGAGTGTGGACTAACAAGTCATTTATTTTGTAAGTGAAATTCATGGATAGAGAGCGTGAGGGGATAGAGTGTGGCAGGGTGCATGTGATGAATTCATGGGTGAGCAATGACATTGAAGGAGGGAAAATTGGACGGCTGAGATTGAGTCTCACATTCTCATTTAATTTAAAATTCTCATGAATTCACATAAACGATAACAAATTTGATGCATTGTTGGGTATTCTTTTACTTCTTAGTCCTTCTTATCCCTATTTGTTCTTTTTGGCTATTCTTTTTTTATCCAGCCAATAAGATTATAAAATTTTTATTATATAATTATTATAAACCAGAAAAAAATATATAATAGCAAAAGTTATTATCATAAGAATTGAATAGTTAAAGACAAATAAGACAAACCCATAATACACAAACATGTGTGTGTGTGTGTGTGTATATATATATATATATATATATATATATATATATATATATGGTACGGTTCAAACGAGAACTGTTTTTCATACGAGAACTACGAGAACCACACTGAATCCATTTTTAGCATGTAAATATCTGTAGAAAACACTTTTTAAAAGCCCAATGAAGATATGTACATCTATTTTGAATTTAAAATAAAGGTGGTGGATTAAGAGGTGATACATACAAGATATGCTGGATATTTGCATGTATCAATCTCCACTTTTACTTCTTTTGTTCATTTGTAGTTTCTAGGCAAGATATGTTTGGATATTTACCATATTAGGAAAGAGTTTGTCTTTTTGGTTGCAAGACTTCATTTTATAAAAAGTTTGTCAATTTTTATAAAAATAATTTTATAAAAAAATAAACTTGTTTAATTATTTAATTTGTAAGCTCATATAGTTCAAATGTTTCCTTGTAGGTATCTTCGATGTTGTGTTCTTCTCGAACACGAATCTTGACGATTGAAGCTTGATACTTGGAAGAAGATACTTTGTATACAAATAAATATTTTTATTTATTTGTTTGAGTATATATATATATATATATATATATTTGTATATGTGCACATATGTTAATGTTAATAAGTACAATAATATAAAAAAATTGTATATTTTTGTGTCAACAAAAGAGGATATATTTTATAAGCCTATTTTTCCTAACAATCTCCCCTTTTTGTTGAAGACAAAAATTTGCAATTTGTATACAAATTGTATATATAATTTTAACATGTTAACATGTGCATAGATACATATATATACATATATATATATACCTTCTCCCCCCTTTTTTGTCTAAACGAAAAGAAGACTCCCCCTTGACAAATGCCCCCCCCCCCCTGAAGTAAGAACTCCCTGTTGAATGTAGAACTCCACTTCTTGAAATGTGAAATCTAAACACGAGAACAAGAGTAATAAACATACTACAAAGGACTTGCTAGGTAGGGTGAGTACATATGATATATTAAATATTCAATCATAATCATCATCATACACATCACGCAAGCATCATAATCTAAAGCAATATAGATATAAGGTCCTACATAATCATAATCATAATTGTTCAAGCATCACCAAATATATTGTTACAATAAAATTGTTTGAAACATAACTAGGAAAGCATAGTAGATTGTTTTCAAAAGCCAAGAAACCTAACAAATAACCAAATCAAATGATCATTGGTGAGATGGCTCACCCGCATCCGTGCCAGAATTGCATTTGAGGGCATTCATGATTGACCTAAACATTCCTTTTATCCCTTTGACCTCCTTACACAAAGACCGGTGCTCGTTACGTAATTCATTAAGATTGCGATTGAGAGCCGCAATCCTATCGTTCGCTTCACCCTCTTCGTTACCTTCAAAAAATCGCTCGATGTCCTCCTCCGATTCATGCGATGATGAGTGAGCCCGTTTCTTCCCTTTGTGGGAGTGAGAATCCATCTTGCGTAAAGTGGAAAGATCGATTAGCAATGAAGTTCCGGGAGTTGGATTTAGAGGAGGAAGATTAGGAAGTTGTTGGAAGATAAGTGTGAGTAATCTTCCATAAGGGAGATCCCTACGACTACTAGGAAGAACAACCATCCGTTTAACCAGGATGTACATGACGTTGATCTCAGAACCGGTTTTTAGCCCGTGAAGGAGGACGGCTTGAGTGACACTCATCTCCGATTGGTGACCAGATTTTGGGAAGATGTTTGAATCAACAACCTTGTTACAAACATTACATTCGTGAATGAGGTCTTTGCCTAAGATATTTACTTTGTTTCTAGGCACATTGGAGTAACAAATAGAACCTACAATTTCTGGAATGGTAAAGACCGGAGGTAGGCTATTGAGGCTATGCGAGTCACTATAAAATTTGAGGCCGGTGGAAGGGATTGGAAGCATGTCTCCTAGTTGGTCAAGCCTAAAGGAGAATTCTTGAGTGGAAATTTTGAAGGTAATTACATCATCATCTTCATTGTACGCATAGGATGCGTAGAATTCCCTAATACGTCTAGTATAGGGTGCTTGGAAGACGTAGAAAAGTAGACCAATTCAAATGATCAAAAGTGGATTGAAGGTCGAATTGTTGTAGGTGAGCAAGCACGACCAAACACCCTTCATTGATTGGGCATTTGTTTAGATTAGTCATGATTTCTTGTTGAGTGGGATTTGTGGAAGATCGAGAGGTGGAGGTTTTTTTTTTGTCTTGGCATGATGATCTATTAAGGCAATAATTGTATATTATGCACTAATGATGATTGCTATGAATAAGAATAAACCTAGTGCGTGTCTATGGTGCAAACCATGTTCATCCCATCTTGTCATGACACTAAGGTTATAAAAGACTCTTTCGTTTGCAAACTTATGACAAGAAACATGATACTTCAATATATATGAAACATATTTAGAGAGTATGGTTAATGAATGTAACAAACTCTATAATAATATGTTCATACTTTGTGTGTGTGTCCTAAAAGTGAGAAGATTTTAAGAAAATAATGAATAATGTGAATAATAATCTTAGTTAGACTATAATAAACAAGAATGAGTTAAAATTGTGAATTAAATGTCAAAAATAAAAAATTTTAAAAATTTGAAAAATTCCAGCAGGCTCACAGTTTTACCACGGTTTCAGCCGTAGGTCGACCGTGAGCATGCCGTTTCATGATCAAACTTATAGTGACCCGATGGTCGATCCATGGTTTTAGCTGTGGTTCGACCGTGAAACACCTGATACTTTTCATTTAATCAGTACACTCGACGGTCGATGTAAGGTCTACTGTAGGTTCGACCGTGAATGACCTGATGCAAAGTTTTGTCCTTTTTTGATATAATATTTATTCATTTTAATCACACCTTAACAACTTACAAATATTTAGTTTAAACACAACTTTCTTTTAAGCACAACTTTGAAAACAACTTCTCAAGATATACAAAGTTTTCAAACCCCACAAGAAATATCCAAGCAAAACCTAAAATCACATGATTCTTTGGTGCATAAATAGAATCCTAATGAGGAGGGAAACAACAATGGTGAAAAATATACCTTTGGTGAGGAAAGATTCGTGAAGAGGATAAGAAAACCACAAAGAATGACGCCTTTAATCGTAGATCTTATGTGAATGCAACCGTCACTTCGACCGTAGTTTTCACCGTGAGGTAATTTCTTGATTTTGTGTAACTTTTGTGGTAAAAATGGTGTTTTTCGTGAGATTTCTTGACTTAGAAAGTGGCTATGGCAGCTAGGGTTTCTTTGGAGAGGATGAGAGTGAAAAGAAGAATATAAAGTTAAAAAGTAGGGTTAAAACCCGTCAGGTGGTCGACGGTCGACCATGGTATCGACCGTATGTTTTTTATATCAATAGTTGTCTTTTGGGCAGAGCCCCCACGGTCGATGCACGCTTTCGACCGTGGTTTGACTGTGGACACCCTAGAAACATATTTAGGCTATTTTTCATGCATTCAAGCTTTATATTTCTAAGGTACATGTTCCATCATTCCTAAACCATGTCTCAATGTATCAAACATGCCCTTTTTTAGTGGTTTAGTAAATATATCTGCTATATTTTCACAAGATGCAATTTTTTCTAAACTAATATTACCTTTTTGCACATTATCACGTAGGAAATGGTTCATAATCTCAATGTGTTTAGTTCTAGAGTGCAATACGAGATTTTTACTAACATCAATTGCACTTTTATTATCACACAAAATAGGAATATCGGTTAAATTCATGAATTTGGTGTCTTATGAAAGGTAAAATGATTATTTACAAGGTTCTACAAAAAGAATTAGCGAAAACGATCAAGAATCGATCGAGAAACCTGCTAGACAAGTTGCAGGTCAAATTTTGGCACATTGACACGTTTTTTAAGAACTTGACTGGCCACATGTGTAAAAGAAAAGTAGACGTGCCACAATGGTAAAATAGGAAAAGTAGACAACTATTTGATGGCTTTAACTCTTAATTATTAGTTTCTACTATTGTAAAAGGTATTCATTACTATAGTTTTCATGACTTATGAAAATATTTTAATTGAGTCTCCCGTTCTCATTTAATTTATCATTTTCATTTGAACCTTCCCCTATATATATATATATAGGGGATGGTTCATGCGAGAACCGTTGTTAATGCGAGAACAGCGAGAACCAATCTCAGTCGTTCCTTGGATATGGGAAGTTCATGGATGGGAGAGCGTGGAGGGATAGAATGTGGCAGGGTACATGTGAGGAATTCATGGGTGGGCAATGATCTTTTGAAAGACGGGGAATTTGACGACTCAGATTGGTTCTCGCACTAAGAATGGTTCTCGCATGAACTCTTTCATATATATATATATATATATATATATATATATATATATATGACGCATTCACTCTACAATTAGCACTTCCACTAGAGTTGTATGACACAATTGCACCTATTAATGCAAAAGTAATACTACATATTTCGTTTAAAAGAAGCATGTGTAATTTTTGGTCTATGAATAACGTAATTGGAAAACAAATATTTAAACTATTCAACTCTCTATCTTACACTCTTTAAGGACTTAGAATTCCAATCTAGAGGATATATATGTTAGAAACATAATTGTTTTACAAATATTATTTTAGATCTTTTCATTTGGTCTTAAAATATGTGAAACCAAATAACTTACATCATTATTTTGTTAGTTTCTTCTATTGTAAAAGGTATTCATTACTATAGTTTTCATGACTTATGAAAATATTTTAATTGTTCGAGTACATTTTAAATTTCAAATACAATTTTATAACGTTTTTCTAAAAGGTTTTTATGTTTAAATGTCTCACATTCAAAATTTGTATTAATACTTTAACTGATATTTTAATATTTTATGATTTTCATCTATTTTATTTTACTTTCAGTTTAGTTTAGTTTGAAGTTTATAATTGACGAAGTATAATAATTATAGATAAATCGTTCTATATAAATTCAACTTAAGCAATTAAGTGATTTTAATATTAAAAATATATTTTAAAATCAACACATGTCTATACTAATAGTTTCAAAGTATTTACCCATGTTTAAAGAAAAAGAGGCCACATGAATAATAACAAATTTGATGCATAGTTGGGGATTCTTTCACTTCTATGTCCCTCATAGCCCTTTTTGTTCTTTTTGGCTATACTTTTTTCATCCACCCAATAAGATTATAACATCTTTTATTATAAAATTATTATAAACCAACAAAAATTATATAGTAGAAAAAGTTAATATCATACGAATTGAATAGTTAAAGACAAATAAGACAAACCTATAATACACACACATGTTTATATATATATATATATATATATATATATATATATATATATATATATATATATATATATATATATATATATATATATAGTGGAAGGTTCAAATGAGAACCTTAAGTTAAATGACAATGTGAGACTCAATCCTAGCCGTCCAATTCCCCTCCTTTAATGTCATTGTGCACCCGTGAATTCCTCACATGCACCCTGCCACACTCTATCCCCTCACGCTCTCCATCCATGAATTTCACTTACAAAATGAACGGCTGAGATTGAGTCTCCCGTTCTCATTTAATTTATCATTTTCATTTGAACCTTCCCCTATATATATATGTGTGTGTGTATATATATATATATATATATATATATATATATATATATATATTTATATATATATATATATATATATATATATATATATATATATATATATATATATATATAGGGGAGGGTTCATGCGAGAACCGTTGTTAGTGCGAGAACATCGAGAACCAATCTCAGCCGTTCCTTGGATATGGGAAGTTCATGAATGAGAGAGCATGGAGGGATAGAATGTGGCAGGGTGCATGTGAGGAATTCATGGGTGGGCAATGATTTTTTGAAAGAGGGGGAATTTGACGGCTCAGATTGGTTCTCGCACTAAGAATGGTTCTCGCATGAACTCTTTCATATATATATATATATATATATATATATATATATATATGACACATTCACTCTAGAATTAGCACTTCCACTAGAATAGTATGAAACAATTTCACCTATTAATGCAAAAATAATACTACATATTTCGTTTAAAAGAAGCATGTGTAATTTTTGGTCTATGAATAACGTAATTGGAAAACAAATATTTAAACTATTCAACTCTCTATCTTACACTCTTTAAGGACTTAGAATTCCAATCTAGAGGATATATATGTTAGAAACATAATTGTTTTACAAATATTATTTTAGATCTTTTCATTTGGTCTTAAAATATGTGAAACCAAATAACTTACATCATTATTTTGTTAGTTTCTTCAATTGTAAAAGGTATTTTAATTGTTCAAGTACATTTTAACTTGGTAAACATTAAAAATATTTTAATTGTTCAAGTACATTTTAACTTGGTAAACATTAAAAATTAGAAATAAAAAAATTATTACTGAGACTATTTTAGCTAATAATTTATATTGAAATCCAAAACAAAAACTTACATTGTAATATATATTGAACTTTCTAAATAAATATTTAACCATTTAAATTTATGGACTTGTGATACTTATAAATTATTTAAACTACAAATAAAATTTGATAACGTTTTTCTAAAACATTTTTATGTTCAAATGTCTCACATAGTAAATATTAATATTATTCATCATAATTCAAAATATGTATTAATATTTTTAACTGATATTTTAGTATTTCATGATTTTCATCCATTTTATTTTACTTTTAGTTTAGTTAGAAGTTTATAATTGACGAAGTATAATAATTCGAGATAAATCGTTCTTTTGTTAATTCAACTTAAGCAATTAAGTGATTTTAATACTAAAAATATATTTTATTTACATTAGTAATATTAAACTTAATAACTATGAAAATTCAGTTATGAAAAATGACTTACGTGATAAGTATTTACCTAAATATATTAATAGATCTATACACTTGTGCATAGATACATATATAATATTATTATTAATAGCTTATTAATATTTTGTTGAAAAGGACCACAAAATTAACAAACGTAATTACGTGGATGACGATATATTATGTTGAAGGTTAGGTTTGTTGATTATATATATTTTTAAATGAAGTAACTTGCAAGTTAGTTGGTTAATGACATTTTAGGTTCGAATTTTGAAATATAGTAGTAAACTTATAAAATTCATGCTCTTAGTAGTGCCTAATATATTAGATTGTAGATTATAAGCGTTATATCTTTTGTATTTGTTTTCACAAGGTTTCTTATTTATTCTTAAAAATTCATCGTATAACGTCATGGGTTGTGCATAACACAACCTTTGGATCTTACTAGTATATATATATATATATAAAGAGCTAATGGCTCCTAATGTTGATACTTGTTCATTTACATTGTATGACACTATTTTGAGTAATAAATAACTCATATTCTTACCTCAAATAATATAAAATTTTATCTTCCCATAAGATAAACCCCCAAATAGTTATACGTAGAACTTTTGAAAAGGGAAGTGATCCTGTTACATAACAATGGTGGTCATACAAACAATTTTATGCATCATCAAATTGTACCATCACTACAAAAAATATATTGTATATCCACGCATTTTTAGTAATATAAATACATTTAAAAGTTTGGAAAATTCTAATCAAGCGTGGAAAAAACAAGTGTGAAAAATTTCTTTCAAATATCTACATTCAAAAGTGTGAAAATTGTAGTAAGATAAAATATTTATTAGTGTGGACAAATTATCAAAATTTGTACACTACTAATCGTGGAAAGTTTAAAAATAATTCTAAATTTACAAAAATCCACGACTTTTAGGTGTGCATTTCTCTAATTCTCTATTTATTACTAAACTTACACATTTAAAAGCGTGGACTTTTAAAATCAAATCTACACATGTACAAATGTGGAGTTTTTATAGTTTTCTAACAATCTTTATAACTAAACTAATTTTCACAATTATTAAATTCTAGAATTTTTACATGCTTTTTATGAAGCGTGGAGAAATGACACTTTTTTGGGGTGCATGTGCATTAACATCTTATATTTGGCTAAAAATGTTATGTACGAATCAACACTTCTTTCAAAACTGTAAATGCCAGAAGTTACATATTGTTTGCATTTGCTTATTTCTTAGTTTCGTGTATTATTGTGCATGTACTTAATGTGTTTGTTGGACCCGAATGGATACTACAACAACAAATGTTTGTGAAAGGGGGGGGGGGGGGGTTGAATACAAACTTTAGTTTTTTAAATGTAAGAGACACACAATATACTTTTATATAATTCTTATTGATATGAATCAAGAATTACATGAACTAGATGCGGAAAATCTAAGTTCAACAAAGGTGGCAACTAAACTGTCTAACACATAGACAAAGCTGATCTTAAACAACTAATGTGTAAGATGTTTAACACATGAACAAGTTTGATTACACTGAAGAAACAAATGCTAACTCTTCTATTCTCTCAACTTATGAGATTTCAGTGTTCTACAGATCTATTCGATACTTTGCATATTTCCATGCATGAGTACATATAAGCAAATGGTATCTGGTTGATGGAGTAGAGAAGGAGACAAATGAACTTGATTTAATAATATTATAATAGATAAAGTTAGTGGGTGAAAAGCAAATTCACTTTCTACAGGAAGTGTGTAAAGTGAATGTACTTTTCAGTAAAACTAAAACCCACTATTTATTATTATATTATTAAAGTACTACCTTTTTGTTTTGAGAGAGTAAACTTCTCTTTTCATGCTTGTACTTTAAACAACACCATGCTTTCTAAACACTTGACTTAAACAAGTATGGAGTTGCCAACCATAATTAGTTGTTGAAGCATATATTTGAGATCTTCGCTTCTAAAGTATCTTTCACCTTTTCCAGAGGATCAAGATCAATCCTTTTTGCCTCTTTGCAGATCCAAAAAGTGTTTAGTACTTTTAAAAAGATTGATCTAAAGGCATAATCGAACAACACATGTTCTGCCTTCGACTTAAGAAAATATTACACTGAAAAGCTATTAACCGAGGTACTATATAATGACTCAGCTAATAGACACTGAACTGCAAACATATTTTTGCACAGCTAAGGATAAATGTGAAAGACTCAGCTACTGAAATATGCTCAGCTGATCATTGAGAGTGATAAGATTATAAGGAAAAGACTAGATAAGTTAAAAATAGCTTATCTGATAGATGGGAGGCATCAGCTGATCAGAGTGATAGACTCAGCTGATCTGTTGACTGCTCAGCTGGTCTTGAAAGAACCCTCAGCTGATGGTTTTAAACTCTCAGCTGATGCTTTGTAGATGCTCAGCTTCTAGACTTGTCTTTTCTTCTTGGCTGATCTTCTTGAAGTTGGTCCTTTGGCTGATACTCAGTGTTCAGCTGATACTTTTGTTCTTCAGCTAACATTTCTTACTTAGGAATTTCTTTAAGTCTAACTTTAAAAAACAACATATGTTTTTCACTAATCCAAGTTGAAAACTGAATATGTGATTTTGTTAGCATCAAATCCTATTTTAAATAATAGACAAGTTTGATTATGGTTTGATATTTCTATCTCCCCAACAATCTTCCCCTATTTGATGATGACAAAACCTTATCTTGTTAAAGAAGAATCAGTTTTACTCGGATTTGTAAAGATAAAACTTTTAAGTTCAGATTGGTTACCTAGCTATCTGTTTTTGGTAACTCTTTAAAATATGTTCCCTTGATATTCTGTTTTTGGGAATCTTTTGATTTATGAAGTACCAATGTTCTGTTTTTATGGTATCTTTTCTATCCTTTTTCTGTTTTTAGGATTTTTTATTTTCAATAATTACACTATGTGAGCTATCTACTTAAAACCATTTATACTAGCAGTTTAGCTAAGTAGTCCATGATCAAAAGTTTAAGCTTGATTACAAGAACAAGGAATTACATCAGAGTTTGTACAAAGTTAACAACTAAGAAACAGGAACAACTAACTTACATTAACCTAGGAAATTGAAATTACAACTATTCTAGTTATGAAGTTTCAGTTGTCTTCCCACCAAGGCTCTTCTTTGACTTCAACAATTCTGATTTGTGGATTTCCAGCTAAAATCTGTTCAGCTCTTGATCTCAAAAGTTGTTCAAAATAATCACTTCCTGTCAGATCCTTTGTAGATTGCACAACATGGAATACAATTTCTCTTTGAGCTTTTCCTAATTCAGATTCTCTTAGAAACTTCCACTCACCAACTCTGTTCTTGAAGAACATCCCTCTTTCAGGTTCTGTTATGTATTTAAACATTTCAGGAGTGGTATTGGGAGGAAGGGCTGTATTTAGGTTCTCATAAGCAATAAGAAAGGGGTGATCAGGATTGAGTATTATTTGTTCAAGAGCAACAAAGGCTTTTGATGTTTTCTTAAATGCATCCTCTATTACTTGAATGTGTCCAACAAACTGATCATAAGTAAATACTCTGTGGCAAACAGTTTGTCTGATCCAGTAATCAAAGTGCCTTATGAAGATGAGAGCAACTTGGCTCTTGGACTTTAGGAGATGGTACCGAATTTCTATCATTTCAAAGAAGGAGAACAACTTACAGTGTTCTTGATGAGCATTTTCATATGTTCTATATGCATCCCTTCTTACTACTCTTATGTAGGGATCATTTTCTGTACCTCAATATGGAGTGACCCTTGAGATAATATTTACATTATCTCTATCCATCAGATTTTCCTTGTTTTTCCATAACTCCTTAGCATGCCTTCCAGTTGGCCTAGTAGTCTTGGCAAAATCAGTGCCGAGAAGGGCTTGGATAGCTTCTTTGTGATTTCTTCCTCTCTTATAGGTTTTCTTGATAGGAGGATCTTCCTTTTGCTGTGATGCTTGATTCTGAGGTTCTTGAGACGATACCATGATCAATTCTTCTTCTTGAATCTCTCTAAATTCCTCATCAGTGGCATGAATGATTGCAGCAAGGTCCTCTGGAGTTGTGAAGTCCTGGTGTCTGTCCTTAGTTTTGAGTACATCTTCTATTGAGACACCAAGAACTGCAGCCAGTTCACTTATCTCCAAGAGGTTATTTTCCTCTTTTTGAAGTTCTTCCTCTTTTCTTTCTTCCTCTTCAATCTCCTCAGCAGACATGATTTTCTTTCCTTTTCTTTTTGACACACTGCTAGAAGTTGAAGGACTTTGTTGCAGAGAGGGAGAAGCTTGGACTGATGGAGCTTTTGAAGAGGAGCTCTGTTGTTTCATTTTGAGCAGAGTGGAGAGAGGCACATTGTCATCATCATCATCATCATCATCATCATCTGAATCATATGATGGAATGCTGATTGGAGCACATGATTCACCTTGCTTTTGTTTCTTGGCACTCTTCCTTCTTGCCTTTTGTTTAAGCCTTCTTTTAGGCCTTTGCTCCCCCTGAGATTGTTTTTCCCCCTCAGCAGTTGATTGTCTTTGAATTTCTTCTTCATTGAGGGCTGCTACTTCTGCTGCTGCCTTATCAGCTTCTACTTCAGCAGTATAAGCATCACAAGCTGCTTTAATGGTAGCTAAAGATGATTCCCTTGAGCTTGAAGAAGAGTCTGACTTCTCCCCTTTTTGTCATCATTAAATGAGGGAAAGTAGAATGTAGGCTTAGCAAGAGCAGTAGGAGTAGTAGTGGAGGAAGGAAATGGAAAGGGAGTGGAAGAAAAGGGTGGAATGGTAGAAGTTGAAGGAGATACTGTAGGGATAGGAGGTTGAGTGAAGGGTGGAGGAGAGGTTCTTTGATGTGAGGGTATGGGTGAAAAGGATGGTTGAAAGGTGGATGTTGTAACACCTCTATTTTTTTTGTTTTTTTAAAAGAGTTCTCACTGCGGAAGCGAATAAACAAATATAAACCTATTCACAAGGATGTTATAAAACAACCGACGACTGACACAAGTGTCAGTATATCAAAGGCCAGTGTTACATAATTACAAACAGGCTCTTCAAACAAAATATATCAGAGTGTGTGTCAGATATTCCCAAAAACTATCAAAACTCCCAGCAACTAGCAAGATCTACAACAATCTGCAAATTGGAGTTTAATGTGGGGAACTAGCTCAAAGCTAAGTGAATGAAAGTTTAACAAACGACAAGCATAAAAAACAACAGTCAATGCCACAACAGCAAATAAGCAAATATCTCAGAGGACCGGCAGTTCGGCCAAACCTTCAACCAAATGCCGGCCTAGCATAGGTTTACCGATAACCCACTTGTCATTCTCACACAGTAAATTCCTTAAGTTGCAACAAATGCATCAAAAGGTCTAATACTGATTAGTCGATGACAAATAAGTCCAGCCTAACATGGCTGACCCCATCAAAACAACCCAGTGTCAACAAACAGCTGTTAACCAATTACAACGTATGCCTATAGCACCAACAGATCAATTACTAGACTAGAAAGTCTATCAATACATAAAACAGTAAAACCTGCTGCAACTAATACCGTTACAACTAATACAGTTCGTGAGTTAAAAGTCCACTCACCTGTGTCCTTCAAACACCAAGCCCAGTTGTCTAATGTCACTGAGGCTTCGGATCCCCTGAGAACACAATACAAATAGATTAGTGAATCAAATTCCAATTAACTCCAAAAATCAAGTAGCTACACAAACGGGTAATAATTTAACCGTTATACCTAACATGTATCAAATCAACTTAAAATATATCAAACACTATTTAGGAACGATTCACATATCATATAGAACATGTATCAATCAATAAAACACGAACACGAGTCATTTTGTCTAATTCATAAAATTCAAGTAGCCTTTTATCATGAATTGAGCATAATTAATTCAAGTCTTTCTACACATGTTTCCTCATCAAAAACCATTCATATATATATATATATATATATATCCTATAATCATGTATGTGGTAGGTACTTGCAGCATATAACAGCGTACAAGAAAACACGAAGCAAAACAGAAGTTGCAGAGCTGTGCAGAGGGCCTCGCGCAGCGGAACACCCTTAGCTCCGCGCCGTGGAAATTCACGCACAGTAGACCTGCTGTTTCTGTTTTGTTCGCACTAGTAGCCAAAACCCACATGTAACTCGATTTCCAGGTTACTAAATCGAACAAAAACACTTCTTAACATCCAAATAACATCAACTAACATATCAGGAACAACAAACGTGTTTCTAATCATCAAATCATGAATCCTAATTCTCAATTTGAACTCAAAATCTCCATTAATGGGTGTGGAGCTCAAGTTTATCAAGAACATTGAAATCACAAAGATTCTTAATCAAAATCAGCACACAACATTCAGTAATCCATATAGAACATGTATCCAATTCGGATTTGGTACACACCCAACTAAATCTCAAAACCTAGAAATCAATTAATGGTTTAATTGGCAAGAATACAACATGATGTTGACAAGAACTTATCAGAATCGCATCTACATACCTTAGTTACAGCAAATCAGTAGCAAGAAATCAGGTTATAGGTTTGAATCAAGGATTGCTCTTGGTTTTCTTCTTAACCCACGCAGCCAAGAACAAACAGGAACAACAACATGAAATATAGACTTCTAAAGAGTCAAACAGAACTTAAGGTCGGCTGGGAATTTAAATTAAACACTACACAGTGCAAAATACTGATATCTGATATACAGGAACCTAATTAAAGCGGTCCTATTCAAGTCATTAACAAGCAACGAGGTATTATTCGGGACCCTCCTGTAAAAACAAATCATATGGTACCAATATCTTATAAAAATATTAAACTAATATTTTTACCTCTTATCTCGTGGTCCAACTAATTACCAAGTAATCATCAAACAAATATATAAATAAATATCAATTAATTAAAACAACTAATTATATAAATAAAAACAATTAAATAAACACTTACCACCTGCCACGAATGACTGGGCCCTAAACACGGGTGTACCAAATTGTAACACCTCTATTTTTTTAAAAGAGTTCTCACTGCGGAAGCGAATAAACAAATATAAACCTATCACAAGGATGTTATAAAAAAACCGACTACTGACACAAGTTTCAGTATATCAAAGGCCAGTGTTACATAATTACAAACAGGCTCTTCAAACAAAATATATCAGAGTGTGTGTCAGACATTCCCAAAAACTATCAAAACTCCCAACAACCAGCAAGATCTACAACAACCTGCAAATTGGAGTTTAATGTGGGGAATTAGCTCAAAGCTAAGTGAATGAAAGTTTAACAAACGACAAGCATCAGAAACAACAATCAATGGCACAACAGCAAATAATCAAATATCTCAGAGGACCGGCGGTTCGGCCGAACCTTCAACCAAATGCCGGCCTAGCATAGGTTTACCGATAACCCACTTGTCATTCTCACACAGTAAATTCCTTAAGTTGCAACAAATGCATCAAAAGGTCTAATACTGATTAGTCGATGACAAATAAGTCCAGCCTAACATGGCTGACCTCATCAAAACAACCCAGTGTCAACAAACAGCTGTTAACCAATTACAACGTATGCCTATAGCACCAACATATCAATTACTAGACTAGAAAGTCTATCAATACATAAAACAGTAAAACCTGCTGCAACTAATACCGTTACAACTAATACAGTTCGTGAGTTAAAAGTCCACTCACATGTGTCCTTCAAACACCAAGCCCAGTTGTCTAATGTTACAGATGTGAGAGGTCTAAGCCTATTGTTATCATCTGTAAGATTTGTGAACTCTTTGAGAGTTTCTATATGCTTTTGGCGTGAGAAATGGCTAAGTTGGGTGATCTCTTGATCCAGATTCCTAAGGAATGTAGGAAGTTGAAGGAAGTGATTAAGGATGACAACAGAGATTTCTGGGGTGGTTGGTTTAATGTTGTGTAGATTGTTAATGAGATTGGATATGGTTTGGTTAAGAGATGAAATGGTTTGTGGAGATATGATGGGAGAAGGAGTAAGGGTAGGGGTAGAAGTTTGGGCTAGCAGTTGATCCAATTTTGTAAGAATTGAAGTGAGATCAACTGGGGTAGGGGTGGGTTGGGGTTGGGTAGCTTTAAGTGACTCAACTTCTTGGGTTAGTTGGGAAAGTTGAGTTTTTGTTTTGGTTTGGAAAGAGGTAAAGGAGGCTTGAAGACTATCTATCTTTTGAGACATGGACAGTAGGTTTTGAAGTATGAGAGGGGAAGGTACAGATGTGGTAGAGGTAGTAGTTGTGATAGGGGTTGATTGAGAAGAAATGCCAATATCAGGAATGGTTTGTGGTCCCTCACTTAGACTCTGGAGTAGGAGCCTAAGATCACTGGGAACAGATTGTGTGCCCTGTACTGATGATTGGTTTATACCACCAGTATTGACAGGCAGTGCAATAGTATGTGCTAGAAGTAAATCAATTGTAGGTACAAGAATATGAGGTTGAGTTGGGACTGAACTCAATTGGGTTCCCCTTAGTACATCAACAAGCTTTTATGAGCTTGTTGAGGGAAGAGGCTGACTCAATGTGAGGTAAGACATAATATGACCTTGGGTGGAGGTCTGTCTTTCAATGGCATCACCCTGTTGGGAGGGTGACCCAGATTGTAGGAGTCCCATTTGTACAGATACATCTTGTTAGGAGGATGTACCTACTGGTTGAGGGTTGAAGTCAACATCCATAAGCTCCCCCTCAAAATAAGAGGTAACTATTGGTGTTGAGGTCAGAGGTGCAACTATCACATCCTCTGAGATAAGT
Organism: Pulicaria dysenterica; assembly: GCA_947179395.2. Classification (NCBI taxonomy): domain Eukaryota; kingdom Viridiplantae; phylum Streptophyta; class Magnoliopsida; order Asterales; family Asteraceae; genus Pulicaria; species Pulicaria dysenterica. Next base: position 59,948,160 of record OX359288.1, on the reverse strand, counting down.
GCAGAGTGCACTATCTCTATTGACCTTGATTCAATATGGGTGACAATAGGAGTAGAACTAGTGACTATTGGAAGTGCAATAGAACTTGGTGGTTATGGGGGTGTTACAACTGGAATGAAGGATGGACTCTCACAGGTTGGGTTTACCAAGTGAGTATCCTCGGGGATTGAAGTAACCGTACCTGAGATGTGCTTGGTTCTGCTGATCTCAATCATTTGAATCAGCTTGTCAGAGATCACATCTTCTTCAGCAGCATCAGTGACAGCAGCTTCATCCTCACCAACTTGTTCATTGTGAACAGAGGCACTTGAGCCTTGAGAGTGTGGTGGAGAAGGATAAGCAATATGGACTCCAAGAGTTCTACTTGGAGAGTCATCATCAGATTCATCCTCATCATTAATTGGACTGATATGACCAGATCTCCTTGTTGTGTTTGAACTTAAGGGAAACTCTATCATTGGCATCATAATGGGAGTGGATGAGGTGGTTGTGGCATTATCAGCAGCATAATCAACAAATAAACCACCAGCATCACCATCATGTGCATCATCATCACCATCACTGTCATTATCATCACCATCATCTTAGGTTCCTTGATCCTTTAGGTTGGAAGACTTAGCAACAGAATGAGTGGAGCCTTCACTTTGAATTCGTTGTGGAATACTAACAGGATCAAACAGTTGGACACCCTCAAATTGCACAACATCCTTAGAAACAGGTTCCATAACATCATCCTGTCCTGGTACATCATCCAAGTTCTCATCAAAACTAAAGCTTAAAGCTTTACCACCACCAGTAGAAGCATTCTCATCATAATCATCTGAGTATGGTACAAGAGCCACTTCAGTTTGAGCAACAACATAGTGCTCATAGTGCTCAGGTAATTCATCTTGGGGCTCATCAGAATGATGTGATTCCTCAGCAATTGCATCCACATTCTCAGCATTTCCCTCTTTCTCATTTCCACTTTCATCACTAACAGCTTCATCAATCAGTTCTTGTATTTGTTCAGTGATTGCATGACCTTGAAATTCCCTAATCAAATGGAATATCTTTTGACCCATTTGAGGAATGGCCATGGTCTGAAGATGTACAGCCAGACCAGTATAGTGTTCCCAATGAATGTTTCTTAGAGCAATGAGACTTAGGTACCTGATGTAGGGAACATGAGTTCTGGTTGATTTTTTTGCAGTGCCCAGAGTAATCTTTGTTGGATTATGTACAGAGATAATTAATGGGTACATTGTATCCAATGTTATAAGAGACTAAAGGGTCACACTGCTACACACCCAAGTTAGAACAGTTGGAACTTACCATAATTCTGTGTGGAAATAATTAATCAGATGGATTAATTATTAGAGAGAAAAATAAATAATTAATCAGTTGAATTAATTATTAGAAAGAAAAGAAATAATAAATAGTCATTTATTATTTAAAGGAAAATTAAATATTAAGTTTAATATTTAACGGACCAGTAAAATAATAGTTAATTAATTAACTAGTAAAGTCCAGGGGGTCAAAGTGAGAGGAATGAAACTTCAATTAAAGTCATAGACTTTAATTGAATGGGCTTGGGCTTTGAATAAGGTTTAAGATTTTAAACCTAGATAAAGCTCTTTTTATCATTAAGGCATTCAAGTTTGAATTAAAGTAAAACCCTAGCCTCCCTCCTCTTAATCTCGTCGATCTCTCTCTCTCTCTCTCTCTCTCTCTCTGTCGGTTCTCTCTCTTTTGCGTCGAAAAAGAAAAAGGCAAAAGCCTTTCGGCTTTTGGTGATTGGCGAACACCACACACACGCATGATTGCGTTTTGGATTCTCGGGTAATTCCAGGAGCGGTCTAGCAGCCAGTTCATTGGTGGTTCAGTAGTGGTGGACTACCTTTAGCAATCCCAAGATCGAGCAGGTATTGTTTTACTAAACCTTTTGTCTGGTCTGTTGTTAAGAAACTGATATGATCATTAGTAAGATCCTAACCGTTTTGGGGTGTAGAGGGTTGTCTTCAATCTGTTTCCGCTTATAGGATTGAACCAATAGAATCAAACCCAGGGCTTGACCAGTTTGTGTCATAAGGTGGTTTGGTCAGATCAAAACCCTTCAATGGTATTAAAGCCTCGGCTCTATGATCTGTAGTTTCTAGTTTTATCTGTTTTTAGATTTAAGGTTTGTTCTTGATCTCCTACTTGTTCTTGGTGTTCTTCGAAAATCAAGAGGGCAACAAAACAGTTTGTTTTTGTTACCCAGTTGCTAAAAGGTTTAATCCTGTTGATCAGAAAGTTTAAACAGTTAGTTTAAACGGTTAAAATGATTATGATTTTCGATAAAAACAAGTTTTTTGATCGAGATAAATTAAACAGTTTGTTTTAATTGATAAACCTAGATAATCTAGATAATTGATTCGTTTTAATGGTATATGATCTTCTACTTCATCTTTTTCCCTCCTCATGAAAATCGAAAAACCTAAGGGTGATAAAAAAAAGTTTCTATTTTTATCCAGATACTAAAAGGATTAACTTTAAATCAGATAAGTTTAAAAAAGATTTATGTTTAAACGGTTAAAAGATAAACCTTTTATCTAAAACTTGATCTTGACCAGAATTTTTTAAACTGTTTTGGGTTTAAAAGGTTAAAATCTAGTTTTAGGATTATTAATTATTAATAGAACTGTTTTTTACTCATATTAATAATTAAAACTTTGGTTTTTGATTTAATCTAGGTTTTAATTCAGATATTAGAACTGGTTAGTTTTAATGAATTAAAAGGATTAGATTTTAATTTTTTTATTGTTGTATTAATCGGAAAAAGGAGATCGAAACTACCACCGTAGCCGGCGGCTATCATCGGCAGTAGATGTGTTCAACGGCAGGTGCAGCAGTGTAGCAGTCGATGGCGGACCAGTTGGTTAGCGGCGGTTGCAGGGTGGAGCCGATCGGCGGAAGCTGCAGCGTGCAGCGATCGTCGACAGCAAGGCCCAGGGCGGCGGTCGGGAGTGGCGTGGCTTCGTGTTAGAAATATTAAAGTGAGGGGTGTAATATGTAAAATACACAAAGTTGGGGAAATGCTATATAAAGGCATTTCCCCTACATTTCAATGTTAAGCTTTTGCATTTTCTCTTACTTGTGTTTGTGTTCTTCATACTCTTTCTCAGCTGTTTCTCTACAAACCGAATACACACACAAACACACACTAGCAAGATTATCATCTAGCATTGCTTCATCCGTATACATTACGGGACCATCAATTGGTATCAGATCCAAACTTGTTTTGGCTCGTGATTGTTCGACAAGGAACTACAAATACTCGAAGATTTCAAGCTTACAAGAAGAAGAAGATACTCGGTTTCTCACAAGTTCAAGAACCTCAACTTTCTTCAAAGAAACTTTAGCTCCAATGACTCCAAAAGGTAGAACTCGGTAAAGGTATAAACCTCATCTTCTTTAAATTACCTTTGGATTGTTTTACATAGCTTACAAAGTCTACGAAAACTTTTCTTGAAGAAAAACTTGAACCAAAAGTTTATCTATACATTCTCGGTCAAGAAAAGTCATTAAATACCCTCTTTTCAAACATTAAATTTTCTGGGTATTTAAGCATTTATTATGTTCTTGATCTGAATAGTACAACTTGAAGAAGAAGAAATCGGTTTTTGTAATTTATTTAATTATAAATTATAAATAGTTTAAGTGTTGAACAAGGAAAGTCAAGCACTTGCCATACCAATCAAGTACAAAGTGGTTAGACAGTATTCTGGGTTAGGCAATCTGATTTGAAAAGGACATATCAGACTCTATCAGCCGGATCCCCAATCGCATGCGATTGAAGTGTGCGGCTTATAGAGTCAGTTGATAAGTTAGCCTGAATAGACTGTGTGAATCGCATGCAATTGCCCTATCAGCCTAAGTATAAAGACAATCGCATGTGATTAACAGTTGCACATCTATCAGCCGTTACTGTTGGAATCGCATTTGATTGAATCGCACTCGATATATTTTTCAAACCATATCAGTACTATTCATTCATTCTCTATTGGCAATCGCATGCGATTGACAGGACTAACAGTTTATTTCCTAAGTGTTTGATCAAACAGGATTGATTCGCATTCGATTAACCATCAATACTAAGTTCATATTCTGCTTGTGTTTTCAAGGACTCACCTAATCGCATTCGATTGACCTGTATTAATACTTGATAAAACAAATTCCAAACAGTGACATTCCTTATACTTGGACAAGTGATTGACTCGTTTGGACTTGACTTAAAGAACTCTAGGATACTTGAACTTGATCAAACAATCTAATTCATAATTGAATTTAATCTAAATCGGATCTAATTCATAGGTGAATTAAATTACGTTAAGTCTATCTAGTTCAAAGTTGAATTTAATCTTCTTAAGATCTAATTCAAAATTGAAATTCAAAAGACTTAGTTCTTTAAAAATCACTCCAAAGATCAAGCTTGAACAGTCACACCTTTTAGGTAAAGCTTTCAAACAATCAAACCATCTCACAAGTAAACGATCATTTCTTACTAAATCACTAATCATGTCAAGTACAAATGAAATGATGTCCATTGGCACCGACACGAAACACCCTGTTTTGTATCGGGGGGAATACAATGTCTGGAAAGGAAGGTTCATGGACTTCCTTGAACACAACGAAATCTTTGTAGACAAGATGATAAAATGCATCTACAAGGGCAACACCAAGTTCACAAGGATCGTTGAAGCTGACCTAACTAACAATCCCCCCATTCTCAGACATGAGAGAGAAAAGACCAATGATGAGCTGACTGCTACTGAGAAGGAAATAAAGAAAGCTGAGAGACTAGCAAAGTACTATCTGAAACAGGGTCTCTCATCTGAGATTTATCTGAAGATCGACAGCTTGGATACTACCAAGGAAATCTGGGATGAAATCAAAAAACAGCTATAAGGCACTAAACAAGGAGAATACATCAAACGTACTCAACTGGTCAACAGTAATCATGATTTCAAAGCTCGTGAAAATGAGCTTCTGTCTGAAACATATGGCAGATATTGCAAGCTGCAAAATGAAATGAGATCTAATCAAATTGTCAGAATTGACCTTGATTTGAACTATGTTTTTCTGAATTCATTAGGTCCTGAGTGGAAAGGCTATGCCAAGCTTTACAAACAGATCAACAAAGATCTTACATCAGTCACATTCCACAACATCTTCGAAGATCTCAATCAGTATCAAGATGAAATTTTGCAGTGTAACCCAAAACAACTAGTTGCTGACCCTCTTGCCTTGGTGGTGGCAGACAGAATCCCTAGGGAGACATCATCAAGATCCTTGAAACTTAAACATGTGGTTCTCAGTGATTCTGATCATGATGATGATGATGATGATTCAATAGAAGCTACCTTTCAAGCTCTCACAGTGGCCAACAAGAACTTCAAGAACCACTTCAGCAAGACTAACAATAGACAATGGTTCACATCAGGTTCTAGGAGACCTGACAGAGCTGCTCCTGTTGACAAGCCAAGATACCAGAGGGAAGAGAAGAAGGAGGAAAAGAAAACTGACTCCAAGGGCTACAACTGTGGAAGATCAGGGCACTTGATCCGGAACTGCCCAATGAAAAAGACCAAAGATGCTGAATACTATCGGCAGAAGTACCGTCTGTTCAAACAAAGACAGGCTGGGAACGCGCTGCTAGTAGAAGAAGATCAGTTCCTGGATGATACAGAATCGGACAGTGATCTGGATGGTGAAGATCATGCTCAGTTCTGTTTGATGGCTCATAATGGTGGAGGAAGTAGAGAGGATGATGATGGTGATGATCTCTCTAACTCAGATGAGGAGAGCTTGGAGAGAGGGAAGGTATCTTCTAACTCTAACTACAATATGGGTTTTAAACATGAACACATACAAACCATATTAATCCGAATAAAAGAGTTAGAAAATCAGATAATAGAATTACCCACTAGAAATCAAGTTCTAGAAGATGTCTCACGATGCAAAGATAAAGAGTCACAAACTATAATTAAACAACTAGATAATGAGTTAATTAGCCTTAAGACTCAATTAGCTGTAAAAGAATCTGAATTCCTAGAGTTAACAGATAAAACGAATAGCACCATATTAGACCTCAAAGCAAAATGTGTATGTGCTGAAAGGGATTCAGATATTCTCAAAAATGAACTTAGGAATGAACTAAGTACTCTTTACTCCAGAATCTATGAACTTGAATATCTTTTGTCGAAACGTGATCAAAGCGACAAGATCATCTCTCAATACAAAGAAAAGGAACGCCCTTTCTCCAGATGGAAATTCGATGGGCTTGGTTTCAAACATCCAAATGCATTGAGCAAGGTTACGTCCAAACAATTATACAATGCTGATCTGTTTGGCGAAGGCCTTACCCAACGTATGCTTTTTATTGGTCAAGAAGAGGAACGTATTGAAGAAGACGTCAACCGAACTCTTAATCTCCGAACTGAAATTCCATTTGACTACTCTGATCTTAATTACTCATACCTCACATGTCTCACGTCATCATCTGATACTGATGTTTCATCTTCTGTCTACACTGATGACGAACTCTACTCTCCTGTTTCACCAAAGCCCACTGTTGAATACATTCCTCACAAAGAATTACAATACAGATTCAACACCCTGCAGGAATTTTGTTTTACCCATCTTGTTCAACAGGACCTTGCCAAAGCCATTCAAGATGAATTCAAACCTCCTACATCTGATACATATTCTCTGGTGCAAGAAACCAATACTCTCCAACAGCGCATTAAGACCTCCTTTGCTCATGATGAAAAGATCATAGACGAACTATGCAGGAAATAGTTTGTCCTAAAAGAAAGAATCAAGAAGATCCAAGAAGAGATGCAACCCCCTACTCCATTCACATTTTCTCTCTATGGTTCACAACTTGATGATTCCACTCATGCATTCATCAAGTCTTCAAACTGTAGTACACAAGTAAAATCTGTTAATAAAACTGATGAAACAAATCTTAAGCTCAAACAGATTTACAAACCAAAGCAACTTTCCATTTCAATCACATTTCCCGTATGCACTTAGACGCACCTGAATCATCACGAGCTGCAGCTAGTCGACCACGACTCAATTCTAATCTTTTACCCTCTGCTGCAGATGTGAAGAAATCTGGAAACAAGGAGTGTAAAATAAATGCATCATGGAAAAGAGTTAGTCCTAGATCCACTAGGAAGTGTTCAAATTTGAAACTTGTCTGTGAAAACGTTTTGATGTTTGATTATGTCTGTAATCATTCCTGTTCACAAGACAAAATTGCTTCTACCATGTTTTGTATGAGTGATGGCTGTACTCATGGACGCTGTGAATTTAAATGTTGTTATGATCAATTGAGAAAATCTTTAGGTATTAAACCATGTGCTGATTGGACTGATTTTTATGCTAATCAAGTCTGTGTCCCATTTCTAAATTCAAAAGGATACATTATTCATCAGTGGATCACCACACAAACACTATCTATTATAATATTGTTTAGTCAAGTAACTTTGTCTCCTTCTCTCTTCATCAACCCGGATACCACTTTGCTTATATATACTCATGCATGGAAACATGCTAAGGAAGCGAATAGATAGTTGAATACTGAAATCTCATCTGTTGAAAATTAGAAGAGTTAGCATTTTACTTTCAGTATAACAAACTTGTTCATGTGTTGAACGTCTTAGACAAAATTTGTTTAAAATTAGCTTAGTCTATGTGTTAGACAAATTTAGTTGCCACCTTTTATTGAACTTAGATTTTTCTCATCTAGTTCATGTAATTCTTGATTCATATCAATAAGAATTATATAAATGTAAACCGTGTGTATTTTAAATTTTATTTGCTAAAGTTTGTATTCAACCCCCCTTCTACAAACATTTGTTGTTATAGTATCTATTCGCGACCAACATTAATTTTAAGCGTAAAATTAATAAGTGTTTTATATAAACTAGAGTACTATATATATATATATATATATATATATATATATATATATATATATATTTTTTTTTAATTAGTCTAGTTGAAATATATATATATATATATATATATATATATATATATATATATATATATATATATATATATATATATATTGGATAATTATTTATTACGACTAGTTTAGACGTTATAAATAAATTCCAGAATTAAGTTTATATAAAAGGATTGAAAGAAGATGATAATATTTAAATAATGACCAAAATTTTGTCGTGTTTAAGTTTTTTGATAAAGTTAGTAAAAACTCGACATAGAATTTATTCAAGTTTTTGGATAAAGTTATGTTTTTCAAAGTTTATTGAAAAACTATTTTGGTCAAAGTGATTTTAATAGTTTAGAAGATTATAATTCTCATATTTGATTGATAGTTATTAATTAAAAGGGTAGATGAGAATAGTTAAACGAATCAGGTTTTATGTGTTTATCACATAGTTTACCGTTTTATATATATGTATAACTGCGTGGTTGATTAATTATATTTTTGTATAATTGCGTGATTGTGATATATAGCTATAGTTTTGCCGACTTAGGACTCACTTTTTTTCTTTTTTTTCTTCTTTTTGGTTTTGGGAAGGCTTGCGTGCCAATTACAATCCCTTTTTCAATTGTAATCTTGTACTAGTTCGGGGAGGCCTGCGTGCCACTTACAACCCCTTTATTATTGTATTTGTAATAGAGTAGATGTAGTTTTGTCCCATAATCAAGGCGGAGTTCAAGATGATTTCCAAGATGATGGCTTGCATAATTCTCGGAAACTTCGGAGGAGGTGTCAAGGCAAGTGGGAGCAATGCATCACGAAGGAGAATCCAAGTCCTTTATCCTTAGGATTGACCTTAGGATTAGTTGGCAAAACTATATGTTTTTATATGCTTATTATCTGCATGGTTGTGATCCTTTTATACTTGTCCATATTTGTATGTAATGCTATTAAAAGGGTTTAATAATAGGTAATTATTAAACAGAGAAAAACCACGATTTATGACAAACTAGAATACGACTTCAGCTTGTTAGTCATATTAGTTAAATTTTTACAAATTTAAAGTTTTGTCAAGATTATAAGTTTGGAACTTATAAAGCCGTTTTGTGCACCTAGTATAGGTACGCATGTAAATCCTATTTTTAAAACAGATGGTTTTAAAATAGTTTTTCAAAAACTGGAAAATTAAGTTTCTTTTAAACTTAATAATAAAACCCAAGAAAATATTAGATCAGTGTGCTACCCATCTAATGGTACACCTTTGTTGTTAAACGGTACTCGGGTGTCGGAAGTGCCCAAACCTTGGGCATCCGGGTTCAAACCATTGCGGCAAAGGGTATGAAAGATTCTGCGATAATCGGGAGTCCCGGCCAGAATTCATACTGTCTTAGGTGGTGCGATCTATTTTGGTGATAATCGGGAGTCCCGGCCCAAAATGTACTAGAGTAGAGTTAAACATACTAGACGGGGTCTAAGTGCTCTACGAGGTTCTAGGAGTCGTATCAGCTAGGTACGATTGGTACAGGATGTTACCTACCAGAAATAGGATGACTTGGTAGGAAGTGACCAAACCTTGCATCAAGTATGTGAGATATGAGTCCTAGGTCTAATATATATTATTTATGGGTTTTGATGTTATATGTTAGAAAATTTTATTTGCAATTACTAATTAAACCGGGTTTTAATTTGTAAATGGCAACCAACGTTACCAACACTAACAACCTCTATCTTCGCTCTATCCTTGAGAAGGATAAGCTCACCGGGCCCAACTTTCTAACTTGGGAGAGAAATCTCCAGATTGTGTTGAGGCACGAGAGAAAGTGGTATGTTCTAGAACAACCTCTGGGGAACCCTCCTGCGAACAATGCCGAGGCAGAAGTCAGGGTGGCTTTTCACAAGCGCTCCAACGACGCCCTGGACGTGAGTTGCCTCATGCTTGCAACGATGAGTCCTGAGTTGCAGTCAAGCATGATGGAAACTCCTGCTTACGACATGATCCGCCAGTTGAGGGACATGTTCGAGGAGCAAGCCCACATGGAGCGTTATGATGCCACTAGGGCATTTAACTCATGCAAGATGGTGAAGGGGACTTCGGTCAGTAACCACGTCATGAAAATAAAAGGTTACATGGATCACCTAGAGAGGCTTGGGCACCCATTACCGTTGCAGCTAGCAACGAATACGATACTCAACTCGTTGTCAGACGACGATAAGCCTTTTATAGTCAACTACAACATGAACAACATGGAGAAATCTGTGGCTGAGTTGCAGTCTATGCTTAAGACAGTGGAGCAAAGTATCGGGACCAAGTCTAAGGACGTCCTCATGGTGGGAAATGGCGGTTATAAGAAGAGGAAGGGGCGCAACAGAAAGGGAAAAGGGTAAAACCCAGCCCAACCAGAATGCACACAGGGCTAGTGACAACAACAAGGGCAAGAAGCCAAAGCCAAACAAGGCAAGAACCGAGAACCGGTGCTTCAAGTGTGGCGAGGTCGGACATTGGAAGAGAGATTGTCCAAAGACTCACGAGGTAGGAGGCAAGGCTGGCTCCTCAGGTATCGTGTGAATAGCTGCTTTGTCACTTTCCACTTGTAAAGTTATTACAAGTATTCTAACATCTTGCAATCATTTATTGCAGGAGCTGATGGAAAGTGAAGCAGCCCAGCATTAGAGATCTCACGTGCTTTTGAGGATATTTTAATAATTCATGTTTTTTTTTTCTTTTAAACTTATTAATTTTTTGGATATTGGTTGCTTGTTTTTATTCAAAACTCTTGGTTTGACACTTATGGTTTAATATTTGAAACTTTGGATTATTTAGCTTATATCCGTGCATGTGTGTTTTTTTTAATGAATCAAGTTAGTCTAGTTGTGACTAAAGGGTACTAATAAGTCAAGTTTTGACTTAATAGGTGATTCATAATGATCTTATGCAGTAATTGTTGTAGTTACTTAATTCTCACTATATAAATACTTGGATAAACAAGTCATATTTTTGAGATTAGATAAGTCTCTCTAATCTGCAAGTATTTAAGAATCTTATGAAAGACAAATGTTCAAGGCTTTGAACATGATCAAGTAAGAAATAATAGTTATTATTTCTGGATAAAAGTTTTTGATCAAAACATTTAAGAAAGTATAAAGGTGATTGTAATGGTTATTATAATCAAGGTTGTTTTATACTAAATGTTTTAGGCAAAGAAATTTAAAATATCTTTACAACTGTTTTATACTTCTAAATGTATTAATGAAACCACATTCCGAAATTGGAAAGATGGATATATGTGGAATCCAAGTTCTGGTTTCATAAAATGTTTAAATTTCTTACAAAAACTGAGTAAGTGTTTAAAAACATGAGTTTTAGACGTATTAGTCAATGATTGACTGAGTCTAAAAAGGGTGTTTTAAAGTAAATACACTTTTTCATAAAAGATAGTGGGAACACCTTGACTAGTGTATTTATCAAGTTATCAAGGATTGATCTAACTAGTATGATAAATACAAGTATGAACTTTTAAAGTATATAATTGTCGGAAGATTTTAGAAGTGATCTAAAATAAAAGTTCTTGAAAGGGAACTAATCCGAGGAAAGCATGACTTATTGAAAGGTTCTCAATAAGGAAGTCATTGCAAAGTTTTAAGGTCATGACATGACTTAAAAGGGAATTGTATATAAAAATGTTCAAAATGTCAAGATAATTAATGTTGGTGGTTGATTAACATTAGAGATGATAAAATAGGATAATTTTGGTATCCTTAGTAATTAGATAAGTGTCTGTATACATTGGGGATCTAATCTCAAGTTTACAAGTTTGTGTAAATGGTTTTATCATTTCAAAAAAAGAAGGAGGATATGAATCTAGTAAGATTTATCACATCTACAAGTGTAATTATAGTTTTGATTACAAGGGGATTATTTTATAAACTCAGGAACTTTGGAGTTATTTTCTAGTTCTCCAAGTTTAAGAATTTTATAAAATAAGTAGGTCTAGAATTGGTTTGTGGGTTGTGAAACCGGTTCCTAGCAAAACCAAGAAGGAGTACCTTAAAATACTAGTCTTGCGTTTTAGGTTTATACGCATATTATTTTCTCTGTAATCCGTGATAGGTTACACTGTAAAATAATAAAGTAGTTCAGATAAACGATGTGAATTGAGTCAATGAAATGGTAGAAATTATGCATCTTTATTCCAGGGTGGAATATAGAGGATGCAGAAATTAGTTACATTGTTCTTCACCATTTTGTATGTTTTAGTCCATCCAGGAATAAACATTGGTTTATTCAAAATATTATCCGTGACTACTTATCTTGGTGGGAGCCTTGATAGTGTTGTAAAGTCCTCGTAATTTTGGGGTAGATTCGAAGGTATATCGAATATAGCTGCGAAAGTCTTTTGCGGACCAAAATTTACGGATATTCGTTAGGGTTACGAATATTGGATTGACCCACCGTGAAAAATACTTCGTGGATTCATGTCAAAAGTATTTATCACATAGGTTATCTGTTGGTCCCTTGTATGAGAGAGTAACAACAAGCAACAGGTGTGTAGAAGGGGGTAAATCAAACCACAATCAATCAAATGCTTTTATTAATCAGAAGAGGATTACAATGCTTTGAATCAAAACCATATTTCTTTATCAAATCCAAAACATATTTGCTTTGATTGATGAAATTCCATCAGGCTTTTGTTGAATTTGTAGGCCTAGGAAATATGTCATCTCGCCCATCATACTCATCTTGTACTTTTGTGACATTATTTTGGAGAACCACTCACACAGAGATTCATTGGTTGAACCAAAAATAATATCATCCATATAGATTTGTACAAGAATCACCTGTCCTTTGCTCTTTTTAATAAAGAGTGTCTTATCTATGCTACCTCTGGTGAAATCCATGGATAGTAGATAAGTGGACAGTGTATCATACCAAGCTCTTGGAGCTTGTTTAAGACCATACAAAGCCTTGTCCAACTTATAGACATGATGTGGAAACTTTGAACTTACAAAGCCAGGAGGTTGTTTCACAGAGACTTCCTCCTGAAGTTTTCCATTTAGGAAAGCACTCTTCACATCCATTTGATAGAATTTGAAGTCTTTATATGCTGCATAAGTCAGGAACAACCTTATAGCTTCAATTCTAGCAACAGGGGTAAAAGTCTCATCATAATCGATTCCTTCCTCTTGCTTATACCCTTGTGCTACCAGCCTGGCTTTGTTCCTAACTATCACTCCATCCTTGTCTATTTTATTTCTATAGACCCACTTAGTGCCTATAATTGAATGATCTTTGGGGGCAGGGACAAGGATCCAGACTTGATTCCTCTCAAATTCATTTAATTCCTCTTGCATAACATCAATCCTATCCTCATCTGCTAAGGCTTCCTCAGTCTTCTTTGGCTCCATCTAAGACAGAAAACCAAAGAGAGCAGCATAGTTAGCTGTAGCCTTAGATCTGGTCATGACTTTCTCTTGGACATTTCCAATGATTTGATCTTGAGGATGATCTTTGAGGAATTTAAATGTGGTAGTTGGAGAGTCAGGTTCTGAATCTGAGTGATGTTGAGAACCTTGAGGTGAACTTATCTCCTCAGTCTCAACAGCAGCATTGTCAACAAACTGATTATCACTGAGATTCTCAGTCTGAGTGACATCAGCTCCAAAGGGGTTGACGAACTCATCATCCTTCTCAGCTTGAGAATCCCATGGAGTTTGTGATGATTTCTTTGATGAACACACATCATCATCACTACCATCTTCTATGACATACATAGGATTTGATAAGTTGGTTTCCTTAGGCCTTTCAAGCTCACTCAGACTAACCAAGTCAGCTTGACTCTTATCAGCTTGATCAAAACAGTATTCATCAAAAGAGACATGAATTGATTCTTCTATTGCCTTTCTCCTTGTATTATATATTCTATAAGACTTGGAGATTGAGGAATAACCAATGAATATTCCAAGATCAGCTTTAGGTTCCAACATATGGAGTTGATCTCTTTGATTCAACACATAGTATTTTGAACCAAAGATATGGAAATAACCTATATTGGGCTTTCTAGACTTATACATTTCATATGAAGTCTTTCCATGTCTTTTGACAATGATTGACCTATTCTGAGTATAGCAGGCTGTACTAACAGCTTCATCCCAGAAATAGAGTTTCAATCCCGCCTCACATTGCATTGTCCTTGCAGCCTCAATTAAGGTTCTATTTCTCCTTTCAGCAACTCCATTTTGTTGTGGAGTTCTGACAGATGAGAAATTTTTTAATATTCCTTTTTGTATACAGAAACTTTCAAGGGTTGAATTCCTGAACTCAGTCCCATGATCACTTCTGAGTTGCTTTACAGACAAACCTTTCTGCAACTCTTCCCTTTTGATGAAACATATTATCTCCAGGGCAGCCTCACTTTTGGCTTTTAGGAATATTGCCTAGGTGAATTGTGAGAACTCATCTACTATCACCAGAGTGTACTTCTTGCCACTTAGGCTTGGAGTACTTATGGGTCCAAACAGATCCATATGCAACATATGCAATGGGTCTGTTATTGAAAAATTTTGCTTTGATTTAAAGGACCCTTTATGGTGTTTCCCTTGTTCACAAGCTGAACACAATTTGTCTTTGACAAATGTGATTTTTGGTAATCCAGAGACTAACTCTTTATTGGACAGCATGTTTATATTTTTAAAATTCAAATGAGACAAACGTTTATGCCATAACCAACTCAGCTCAGGAATAGAATGGGAATACAAGCAGGTTTCATTATTGGGATCAGCAGAATTAAGATCAAGTAGATATACATCTCTTTCTCTTTTAGCTATTAATACAGGCTTTCCTTTAGCATTATAAATTGTTCCTGCTTTCTTCCTAAAAGTAACAACATTGTCCTCATCACACAATTGACTGATACTAATCAGATTGTGTTTGAGGTCTTTGACATAAGCAACTCTATGGAAAGTGACTTTACCAGCTTTCATCTTCCGATAGCCTTTGGTTCTTCCATGGGAGTTGTCACCAAATGTTACTTTAGGACCTTCATCTTCCTAGAAATCACTGAGAAGTCCTTTCCATCCGGTCATGTGCCTTGAACATCCACTATCCAAGTACCATTTACTTGAACTCTGCTCATGATATAAACTAAACACATTAGTTTTGCTTGGGAACCCACTTCTTGGTGGGTTCAGATGAGGAGTACTTAGCAACTTCATCTTGTTGAACTGACTGCTCAGCTTGAGTAGGAACTGAATCCTGTGTAGGCTGATCAGTTTGTTCTTGCTCAGGCCTTGAGATTTCAGTATCACAGTCCTTAGCCTCATGACCTCTACTTCGGCATTTGTAGCATCTCCTTCTTCCAATGATGACAGGAGGTAGAGTGTCTAACAATCCTTGTGAGAATTTACTCTCAGTTTTAGGATTGTATGTGGTGGATAACTTCTCAACTTTCTTTGCAAGCTGATTCACCTGGTGATCACTGACTTTGGACTTACCTTTGTGAGGTCTCTGTTTGTTATCCTGAGAAGATTGACTAACAACCTTCTTCTGCATGACTTTAGACTTACCTTTGTCATGCCTACTAGACTCACCAGTTTCAACAGATTTGGACTTATCACTGTTGATCTTCTTGGACTTACCAAGATCTACAACTTTGGACTTACCATTGTTGTGATTTGACCTCTGACTTACAATGGTCTTCCTGTTCTTATAACTTCTCTCCAAGCCAGATAAAGAATTTTGTCTTTTGAAAGGATTTGGATTAAGCCTTTCTATGACTGAAGTTCTTTGAACAGGCTGAGTGCCTAATCTGTCCAACACAGACTTACCATGTTGTTTGGATGTTGAGAACTCATTACCATGATCTTTGGCCTTCACAAACATATTGAATTTTAGGTTTGGATCATGTCTTTTCTCTGAGGCTGACTTCTGAGACTTAATCAGTTGTCTATCTTCCTCAGAATCTGTACTTGCTATCTCATCATCAGCTACATAAGCTGCTGTTTGATAGTCATCTCCAAGTACAACCTTCACCTGTTTAGGTATCTGTTGGTTTATGCATTGTTCAGCAAGCTTTGATGACTTACACCAAGACTCAGTGATCTTTTGAAGTTGATCAGCTTTGTCTTTTGCTTCCTGAAGCTCTTCACTAAGAAGTTTATTAATGTGCCTCTGACATTCAAGGTCACACTGTGCTTTCTTACCAACATCAATGAGAGATTTATTTTCCTTAATCTCGTTTTTAAGTTTAGCTATTTCAGCTTTGAGGTCAGTCTGAGACTTAAGGCTGGTCTTGAAATCATTCAACAAATAATCAAAAGCAAGACCTTTCTCCTCATCTGTATAAGAGTAGAAATTACTGACCTTGTACGTGGAAGCAGGATCCCAACCACTCAGTTTGCTATTTTTCTCAGCTTCCTTCATGTCAGCTTCAAAGATTGATTTGGACTGACCATAATCAACCTCATCCAATTCTAGCTCTTCATCTTCTTGAGCCATTAGACATACATTATCATCTGAGGTGGATGATTCTGTATCCCAGGTTTCAGCATATAAACCATTTCCACTGGGTTTGTCTTCAGGCTTTGATTTCTTGAGCTGAGTATACTTCTTCTTGTACTTATCAGCTCTATAAGCATTTTTATCAACAACAGATATTGATTCTACCTTTTTAGATCTGCACTCAGCAGCTATATGTCCCTTTTTCTGACAGTTGAAGCACACAACATTCTTGGGATCAAAGGAACTCTTCCCTTTGCCCCTGTCAGATCTTCCTCTTCCCCTTTGAGCTTTTCTCAAACGTCTGGCTAACATGGCCATTTGCTCAGTGATGGTCTGAACATCATCAGTATCACTTGAATCTGAGTCTGAGTGGTCAGCTTGAGATTCTAACTTAGTCTCAGATTCAACAACCATAGCTTTTGAACCTTTCTTCTTCTTCTGTGCAACTAATGCAACTTCTATTTTGTCCAAAGATTCTTTTAGTTGTTGTTGAGATGCTCTTTTGTGTTCTATGATATGTTCATGATTCAGCAGGAACCCATAGATGGACTGTAGGTTATACATGTGTAATGTTCCTCCAGCCCTTACTGCAGTGGTTACTTCATTGAACCTTTCTGGTAACACATCCAGAAATTTCAGCACGAGCTAAGCTTCATCTCTCTTTACACCCACACTTAGTAGGTCATTTATCAAGCAGTAAAACCTTGTGAACAAATCTGCCAAGGTTTCATTCTTCTTTGGAAAGAAGTTTTCATACGATCTATTCAAGTGATTCTTCTTTTGCTGCTTGACCAGATCTGTGCCTTCATAAGTGACACTCAGCGTATCCCAGATATCCTTTGCAGTTTGACACCCAGTCACAGTGCGCAGAATTTCATTAGTTAGGGAATTTGCTGGAACACTCTTTGCCTTGTCATCTATATTGAAGAGTTTCCGGTCTTCTTCAGTCCAACATGCAGTAGGCTTTCTTGTTTCCTTTTCAGTTTTTCCAGGAGACGTATCACTGACAGTAGAAGGAATTTTGGGAATGATTGGTCCTTTTGTGATGACTTCCGAGATACGGTTGTCAATGGACTTTAGGAAGAGCATGGCTCTGAACTTCTACATAGGATAGTCAGATCCATCAAATACGGGACTTCCTTTTGCATACATCTGAGGAAAGTTGGATGGAGTATTGCTTGTTGACATTTCAATCTTTCTCAGAATCTTGAACTATTCAACTGATGAAATCGTTTAGCCTGCTCTGATACCAGTTGTTGGTCCCTTGTATGAGAGAGTAACAACAAGCAACAGGTGTGTAGAAGGGGGGTTGAATACACTTTCTGTGGAAATTGAACAAATCAAAGAAAAGTGTCATACACAGTAAATCAAACCATAATCAATCAAATGCTTTTATTAATCAGAAGATGATTACAATGCTTTGAATAAGAAGATGATTACAATTACTATCAAGTAAGGTACTCTTGATATATAATCACCTAATATAAATCTCTCAATTCTCTCAAACTTAGATATCTATAATTAACATATAATTATAGATACCTACGACTCTCTAAACAGGATTTACACAGATTGAATCAACACATGATAACTTACCAATATCACAACTGATGTGATTAATTCGAACACACGAACTTCTTTGGCAATCTGTGATTAAATCTTGATACTAAATCAAGACTCGTAACACATACGATGAGGTGAGGTTTGGCTCTGCAACACTTAGTTGTAATCGTCTCTGAGTCGTACCTCTAAACTTATCAGGAGATAAGAATTTATAATCATGTTGCTACGGTTCCTAACAAACTAGACTTAGCCTAATTCGCTAACTAACTTTCGGATAAACCGGAATCTTGAATCTTGAATCTTCTTATCTTGAGTCTTCAAACTTCAATATTGATTCTGGAGTCTTCTTATCCGCGCCGTAGATATAGAGAGAGATAAAGATGAATTTAAAACATATTTAAATTATCTTTAAACTGACTTCTTCACTCGGACTGAGTTACTCAGCTTGAAACTCATCAAGCTGAGTTCTTTGAGAACAAACCCGAATTCAAACATGAACTAACATGTATAATTATTAACTCATCCTTAGAAGTCCAAAGAGTTAAATAAAACATATTTGTTAACTCTGTCGAGCTGACTCTGCTTCTGAGCTGAGTCACTCAGCTTGAAACACATCAAGCTGACTACTCGGTATATACCTTATGTGACATACACAGATTATTAAATATATTAATAAACCAACTAAGGTATAATACAAACTGATCAACATATGCTCAGCTTATATTCAGCTTATACTTAGTCTGAATCACTCGAAGTGTTCAGTCTGACTAAGCTTCATAATTCTGTTTAAGTTATATGTAGAACTCATCTTACAAACTTAACTTTGTCTCATCAAATTCAAACTGATGAGATCATTTTCCCAACATTATTCTTAAACCTGAGGTATTTGGTTTGGGATACGGTAACTATTGTCTTATTAGTGCGTCTTAACGACACGCCATAATAGGGTGGTCATAAGGGGCGTATCTAGATTCAGTGGGAGCCGTATTGCCAAATGTAAATATGCAAGATGGTATTTGCACCTCTTTTTAGGAGAGATATTTCTGGGCCCCTTGACTGATTAGAGAAACTGGTAAGTGCACGGCCGTGCCCAAATGAACTGATCTGTTCTTTGTCGTTTATCACGCAGTTTTGAGATCAAGCATGTCATGAACATAATTCTTGAGATTTTGAGTTGACACTCTCCATGCTCATGCTCAAAATTGAAAGATTACGCTGCAAGGAACAAACCTATAATAAACGTACCCATTCATAAACAGGTAGTTTATGATAGTTGTTTCATGAACAGTTAGTTCATGATAGCTTGCTCAAAAACAGTTGTTTTATGAGAGTTTACATTAGCACGAGTTTTTTTTGGGGTATAAGAGTTCTTATGACCTGGTTATCCTAAGTTTCTGGCTAGGGACCTCCTTAGGCCAACAATGTACAATAACTATTACTTATCTTGCACAAGTGGGAGTCTGTTGGATTATGTGCAGAGATAATTAATGGGTACATTGTATCCAATGTTATAAGAGACTAAAGAGTCACACTGCTACACACCCAAATTAGAACAGTTTGAACTTACCATAATTCTGTGTGGAAATAATTAATCAGATGGATTTATTATTAGAGAGAAAAATAAATAATTAATCAGTTGAATTAATTATTAGAAAGAAAAGAAATAATAAATAGTCATTTATTATTTAAAGGGAAATTAAATATTAAGTTTAATATTTAACGGACCAGTTAATTATTAATTAATTAATTAACTAGTAAAGTCTAGGGGGTCAAAGTGAGAAGAATGAAACTTCAATTAAAGTCATGGGCTTTAATTGAATGGGCTTGGGCTTTGAATAAGGTTTAAGTATTTAAACCTAGATAAGGCTCTTTTTATCATTAAGGCATTCAAGTTTGAATTAAAGTAAAACCCTAGCCTCCCTCCTCTTAATCTTTTCGATCTCTCTCTCTCTCTCGGCTCTCTCTCTTTTGCGTCGAACAAGAAAAAGGCAAAAGCCTTTCGGCTTTTGGTGATTGGCGAACACCACACACACATGCAGGATTACGTTTTTTATTCTCGGGTAATTCCAGGAGCGGTCTAGCAGCCAGTTCATTGGTGGTGCAGTAGTGATGGACTACCTTTAGCAATCCCAAGATCGAGCATGTATTGTTTTACTAAACCTTTTGTCTGGTCTATTGTTAAGAAACTGATATGATCATTAGTACGATCCTAACTCTTTTGGGGTTTAGAGGGTTGTGTTCAATCTGTTTCCGCTTTTAGGATTGAACCAGTAGAATCAACCCCAGGGCTTGACGAGTTTGTGTCATAAGGTGGTTTGGTCAGATCAAAACCCTTAAATCTTGTCCACCATTTCTGTGAAGATGACTTGCAAAGTTAGTATTCCTTTAAGTGACTAGAGCATGAAGAACCATTAGCTCAGACTGGTTCATCTGATCATGACTCCCTGATTTGTGTCCAAAGCACCTAATGACCACACTTGCATGATTTTTCCCAGGATGTTCTAGAACTAACAGTTTGTACTGTCCATGTGAAACAGGTTCATTATAGCCAATGAGAGGTAAGACCTCCAGAGTTTGGTCATGTGAGCGAAAAGGTTGAAATGAGGCTAAATTTGGTATGAAGAAGGCTTGACGGAGAGAATCGACAGTTATGGGTATGTTGATGGTGTTATTCAGGAAAGAACAGGTTATGGTTTGCTCGACAGGGTGGTATCTAGCAGTGTACCACATCTCCCCAATAATGTTAGGGAAGATAAACAAAGGGTGAGCAGAGAGGCAGTTGAATAGAGGATGAGCAGTTAAGAATGCTACCATGGGTTCATAGCCCTGGTTCGCCTTGCTCGAGGGTATATCAGTGTTTATGAGGGAGTTATTGGGACGGATGGTGAAAAGAGAGTTGGGAGTAAGATTCTCACCAGAAATGGCATAAGGAGTTGAAACAGGGTTGAACATCACCATTGTTAAGCAAAACGGAGATACAGAGAGCAATGTAAGGGTAGTATTGGTCCCTTGGTGAGATAAACAACAAGCAAATATTGTGTAGAAGGGGGGGGGGGTTGAATACACGTTCTGCAGAAAATTGAACAAATCAATAAAAAGTGTTACACGCATCAACTTGAATAAAATCGAATGCTTTCATTAATAAGTAGATGATTACAATAACTTATGAAGTATAAAACACTTGATGTATAAACACCGAATACAATTCAAATCTCTCAATCTCTCAAACTAATTGATCAAACTTGCTATCTATAATCAACTAATGATTACAAACACCACATGATTGTCCAAACATGATTTATCACAGATTGAATAATTACCAACTTCACAACGAACGTGAATATCGAACACACGAACTCTTGTTGGCAATCTGTGAATGCTTGATTACGTTGATCAACTTACAATCAATGTATCATGTATGGCGAGGTTATTGTGGTTGTTACCTCTCTCCTGATTAAGAGAATTTATAGTCCTATTCTACATATCCCAACAAACTAGAACTTATCCTAGTCTGTTAACTAACTAACGGATAATCCGGATATCTTGAATCTTGAATCTTCAATCTTGAGTCTTCAATCTTCAATCTTGATTATGGGATCTTCTTATCCGTACCGTAGAAATAGGATAACAGAATTCAAAACAAATTTAAATTCTATTAAGCTGACTTCTTTCGTCAGGTTGTGTTACTTAGCTTGACACTCATCAAGTTGAGTTCATCGAGAACGAACTCGATATTAAACATGTACTAACATGTATAAGGACTAACTCATCCTTAGAAGTCATAAGAGTTAGCTAGAACTGACTTAGCAACTCTGTTGTGCTGACTCAGCCTAAAGGTAGAGTCACTCAGCTTGAAACACATCAAGCTAAATATTTAACCTATACCATAGGTAACACACGGCTTATCAAACATATAGATAAACTAGCTAAGATATAGTCTAAGCTGATCAACTATAATTCTCAGCTTATACTCAGCTTATGCTCAGTCTGAAACACTATAAGTGCTCAGTCTGATCAAGCTTTATAATTCTGTTTGAGTTACATTTAGAACTTATCTTACAAACTTAACTTTGTCTCATAAAATCTTAACTAATAAGATCATTTGACCAACAAACTCCCCCTATTTGATGATGACAAAACCATCAAACAGTTTTAAGTTTGTTGAACAGAATTATATTTCAAATCCTAAACTTACTAAGATTTTGTTTTTGAATGAATCAAATTTTAATTGAACTTATCAATTATAAGTTGAACATACCAACCAATCATATTAATGAACATGAACTCATCATATTGTTCATTCAAGCTGAACATATCAGACCAACAAATATGAATATATCATATCATTTAAACATTTGAACATATCAAAATAATACTTGTATTCACTTAACTTGAACATATCAGAATACAAAAATGTGATCGCTTAGATCATGAACACTTAGTGCTTACAAAATATTAGAACTAATATAATAATTACAATATAACTAATCTATTACAAAATTTTTATCTCTTGAACTCTGGATGTAGAAATTCCCAAAGTACAATTTCTCTGTTAATTTCTTCTAACACCTTTGAGTTCTTTCTGTTGCATACGAATGAGTTTATTCAGCTTGTACCTCACAAAGTGATTTGAATTTTCATCATCACTACAACTTCTTATTCTTATGGCATCCTTAGTTTTCAGATAACAAATCTCAGAAAACTTTATGAAGCTAGGATTGCCTTCCTGATCCTTAAACATGAATCCCTGAACTGGTGTCACTTTAACTTGATTTTATTTGAATGTCACACCTTCAGGTACTTTAAATAAGCTTTCCCATTGCAGACTAGGAACTGTAACATATCGTAGCTCCTTAACTCTAGAAATCAGCTTAGAGACTTCAGATATAATCTCTTGCTTGATTTGACTCTTTTTGAACTTCTTGAGCATCATCATCATTCTTTTCCATTCAATGTAGCCCATCCAATGAACATATCTTAGGTCCATTCCCACTGTTGACTTATCACCAAATTGGAAAGTGAGAATGATGGCTCCATTTGTTCTGCTCAGCGTCATGCTCTTGATTTCTTTGCTGGTGCTCCTTCTAAAGTAGCATTCCTGGTTGTCTACATCAGTATATGGGATTGGATCAGGCCTTGGAACAAATCAACTTCTGCTTGAGCTAAAGCTTTTCTTTCAATTTCTATTTCTTTGTCCCTTTCCTCTTTTTCTCTTCTCCTTCTAAGCTCATCAAGAGATATGCCAAGCTCATCAGCTTCTTCCTTTTCAAGCTGTTCAATCATAACTCTTGTGGCTTTTTCTTCTTCAGTTTCAGAGACACTGTCAGCTTCAGATTCAGATTCTTCTACCATTTTCCTTTTCTTTGCTGTAGGTTCCTCTATCACAATTTCTAACTCCCCCTAAATCTGAGTTTGCGTTTCTGCTCCTTTGGCTAGAAGTAGCAAAGCCTCAGCCTCAGCTTGAATTAACTCAGCCTCAGTTTCTTGAACCTTCTCCCCCTTTTTGTCATCAGCAATAGGGGTTGAAGTCTGTTTCTGTTGTAGAGCTGCAACTGCAGATGTAATCTCTTTTATATCATTGGTCAGCTTGTCAATCCTCTGAGAAATCTTTCGTTTGTTCTTCTTTCTCTTGAGGTGAAATAACTCAAATTGAGCTGCAATGAATGATTTTAGTTCTTGAATGCTTGATGAGGGAGTTTCAACCTGGGGAGACTTACTCCTGCCCTAGAACTCAAAATTATGTTCTTCTGAAGTGAAAGATTCAAGAACATTAGGAGAGTGATTAGGTACATCCTTCAGGAGTTGGTATCTACCCCCAAATACATCTATACCAGAGGTTGGACCTTGTAACTCACGTTGGTATCTAGGTGAGTCATTGGCAGGTCGTGCAGAAGAGTGTGAGAAGTGAAGAGAATGAGTTTGGCTCAAAGTGTGATGAGAAAGGATTGGTGGTTGGTTAGTTTGGTGAGTGGGGGGTAGTTGACCCTGGGGATTGGTCAATTCTTCAATGTTACCTGAGTGCGTCTGCTCAGGCACAATAATAGGCTCTCCCATGGCTCTGGAAAGTGTGGGCTGAGTAGACACCACACCCTGGTTTGGCTATAGGGTTAGATTGAGCCTTGAGGTTGGCACCTTAAGAATAGGTGTCTCCCCCTCAACTCCTACCAGTGGAGGTATCAGTGTGATATCAGCTCCAGAAGTGTCTTTAGGTGTGACACCACTTTTGGCAGTTTTTTGTATATAGGTTTGGAAAGTTTCCATGATAGCAGTGGGCACACCAAGGTTGGCTTCAGATTGGAGTTTAAGATGGATAGAAGGTGGAGGAGATGGGTTAGACTGTGTTGGGCTGACCACAGTCTTATCTCCAAATGATGATGGAGAAAAATAAGAAAAAGAAGAAATTGGAGAAGTCATACCTGGTTTGGGTCTGCCAACGAATGGAGACTCTGAAGATGGAAGAGGGCTGGATGAAGATGTAGAAGACTTACCCTCAGCTTCAACTTCAAGCTCAGCATGAGCAGAGTGCTCAGCTTGAACTTCCAACTCAACTTGAGCTGCTCCCCGTTAGTCAGACTCCTCAGCTTCACTTTCTGAGGATGCTCCTTCAGCAATCTAGTGCATGGGCTCACTTAGTCCCTCTTGCTCTGGAAAGATGTCATTGTTGAACATCTTGGAGCTGAGTGCTGGTGTTAAGAACAGATCCTGTCCAGACTCATAAATATCACTCCCCAGCTCAGCTTCAATCACCAAGGATAAGTACCTTATGAATGACACATGTAGATCCCTTGGTGTCTTCATCACTTGGACCTTGAGCTCGTTGAAAATTAGCTGTGCAAAGTTGATGTTGTGTGCAAGCGTATATATCTTTTTAATATTAATTTGTCACACTAGTTTTAAATTTTTGAATTACCGAATAGCTTAAAGACATACACGGGCCGTGTACCCACATATATAGTATAGCTTTTTAGATAAGATCGAGTATCGAACACAGGGAATTAATTTTTAAAACTGAATATTATTAAATATATTAAATTTATTGTTTTGTAACAGTAAAATAGTTGAATCATTTAAAAACTAAATTCTTTTTGTATTTTTCTGAATAAAGAGAAAATAAATAACAATAAGAAAACAGGTGCAAATAATAAATATAAAGATATTTCACAAGAAAGAGTATTTAGCTACTCTTTGAATCCTCTTAATTAATGATTAAAAATAATTATTATTATACAGATCAGAGCATGTCTATTTTATTTTATAGAATTAAAAAGGATAATTGGATCCCGTTCAATCTTTAATTAATTAACACTATAGACACGTGTTAATTATTCCAGATTGAGTAGTTAGTTCCTATAAAAAGGATAATATGGTTTAACTCATATTTATAAAATATAAAAAATAATAAAAACTGAATTTTTTAATTATCGAAAAGACAAGTTAATAACTTTTATACGAGTATAAATATGACAAATATTTTAACTTTTCAATTATAAATATTATGATATATAATTAATTATAAATATTACATATTAATTCACAACTTTAAATTGGTCCATAAAGTAGTATAATACATATTTATAATAAACAAGTATTTATTTATTTTTCAAATTGATCCATGAATAAATAAATAAATTCCGTTTAAATAAATATTTAGATACGATAATTTTACAAATGATTTTTCAACATTCAGATGTAATAAAGTAGCATGAATTGATAATGAAATATATTTAAGTAATTATAATGTTTCATAAAGAAATCCAATTGGTTATTTATCCAAGTTATACAATTAACCTAAAAGGTTAATGTTTTAAATAATTATTTTAATTAATTATACAACGTTTATTATAATAAATCTTGTAGCCATTTAAATATAAGATTTAGATATAAATCCTTTTCAAGATCTAATATATGAATCTTATAATAACTTGTCTAAATAAACCAATATGTATTTCATTAAACCATTTTATCAATTAAAAATAATAGACATTTAATAAATAATATAACTTGATCATTTTTAATATTAATTAAGATTCATCGTGACAAGGTAAATAGAAAGGATTAGTTAACCATAATAATATTGAAATAAACAGAAATATAAATAAACATAACGTGAACTACAACAAGAAAGGTTATACCAAATGAATTATAACAACAACGTCCGACTACCTCTATGCGGAGAGATAGAATCCTAGTATCCAATTCTGACTTGAAAGGATTGAAATTAAAATATAAATTGCAATTACAACGGCTGGAATGGTAAAAACTGAAAACTAAAACTAATATGTGTTTAGTAAATATAAAAGGTGACAACTCACAGATTACAACTCACAATTGGCTAATAGGCTATTTGGTAACTTAAATAAGCTAAATGGCTATTGGATTTCGTGGCTATGGAAAGGAATGGCAGCAAAGAAAGAAAGAAAATGTAAAATGAAAGGTGTACTAAAGAAGAACAGAAGTGCTGATATTTATAGGCCTAGAACAGTGCTCGCGTGGCGCGCGAAATGGTACTCGCGCGGCGCGCGACTTTATTCTAGTCGGGAATATACCGAAATTGAATCTACTTTACGGGAGTTGAGGAATCCTGCTCGCGCGGCGTGCCACTTTATACTCGCGCGGCGCGCGAGTTGTTCTTATCCATTTCTTTGTTTGATTTTTCTGATATTCGCGGTCGTTTTGCTCGTTTCTTCGCTTGGTGACTTGAAATAGCCAATAACTAAATAAGTTATAAATTTTAATGTTTATTTACATGATTTTATACAAAAAAACCTGATATTGCCTATATTTGAATACGTATTTTTATGTTATATTTAGGCAATTTCAAAAGTCTAGGTTCCTTGCAAAGAATATGTTGTACAACAACTGCATCTCGAACTCGTTGACTTGGTCCAGCCCTCCAACCTTGGTCCCTAGTGAACGGATCACTGTAGAAACCATAAAACCCCATCTGGTTGGAAAGGTAGCTTTCATAATGACACCCTAGACTTGTGGGTGACCCATTCTTGGCAGAACTGATCTTGCTACCTGTCTCATCACGGTAGGCTTGAACACATCATTTTCAGGGAGGTGTAGAATCTTCCTTAGCCTTTGAACCGTAATGATTACTGTTCTCTCCCCATTCAGAATAGTTCCTCTGATTTCTCCCCTATCCTGGTCACAGACACATGTATACTAGAATTGCAATAGGTGTTGAGGAACAATGTGAATTGGTGCTCCGGTGAAAGCGAATGCAAATGGGCATTTTAGAATGTACTCCACCCAGGCTTCATAACCTTTGCCCTGTTTTCTCTCAGGAATAGCGAGGCAGGCACGTTGATTGTTGATTTTAATCAACGGCACTCCGTTTTTCTTAAATGTAGCACCTCGTACCATTCGATCACTAAGATTCAGAATGATCCCGTCCATCGTAAAGTGATTAGATTTAAATTCGATACACACTGAGTAATATCGTTTTTCGCATTGAGCGAATAGGAATTCAAGCGAAGAGGGCGATTTGATTTCACTTAGCATTTGAGGTGTATGGAGAAGGTATATTGAGTATAACAGAAGTAGAAAGATGAGAGAAAGTAAGCATAAACTTCTGAATTTCAGTTACAATCAATATATATACCTTATTGAGGAGAGAGAAAAGTTACCGTTGGAAATCCTTTTTTATCCGTTACACTAGCTAACTAATATATAGAGATTAGCGGGATACATATGAAACTTATCATATCCAATGAGTAATTAGGTAAAATAATACTTTTGACTTATAGAAATATTATTCACACTGTTACATTACACCAATACATAATCAGCATAAAAATATAATTTGAGACTGACTCAAACATAATCCATCATGAATTAATAACACAAAGTAATTAAAACATGGGTTGGACATACCAAGTTGAGGAAACTTATCACTCAGAATGAGTCAAGCACTCAGCTTGAGATTAACACTTAGCTTGAGTTGAGCAAACAGCTCAGATTCAATGACACTTAGTCATTTTTTATTTGAGACTAGCTCAAAATTGTATTTTAACCACACTAAGTAGTTACATCATGTTTGGAACAAACCAAACGTGTGAACTTATCACGCAGCTTGACCAAGTGAACCGTTTATGATAACATATCTATAAACTGTACTCTCAGCTTAAGACACGTAGTCTTTATCAAGCTGAAACTCAGTTTTAAAAACTTATCTAAGTGTTGAGCATACCCAATTTACTTAGCAGATAAGAAAACCTTTTCTCATCAAGAGGTTTTGTAAAGATATCTGCTAGTTGATCATCTGTGGAGATAAAATTTATTTCAACCTTACCTTTTTCCACGATGTCTCTTATGAAGTGATGTCTAATTTCTATATGCTTTGTTCTTGAGTGGAAGACTAGATTATATGTTATGGCTATTGCACTTTGGTTATCACAAAAGATAGGAGTTTTCTTAAAATTCATACCAAGGTTTTGAAGCTGATGTTGCATCCACAGAATTTGAGCACAACATCTTCCTACAGCAACATACTCAGGTTCAGCAGATGAAGTAGCCACTGAATTTTGTTTCTTACTTGTCCAGCTTACTAACATCCCTCCAAGCATTTGACATCCTCCAGTTGTTGATTTTCTGTCTAACTTGAACCCAGCATAATCAGCAACAGAAAATCCAACCAATTCAAATCCGGAATCCTTTGGATACCAAAGACCTAGATTTGGTGTACTTTTTAGGTACCTAAAGATCCTTTTCACATCTTGAAGATGATTCCTTAGGATCTGCCTGATATCTTACACAAACACATGTAGCAAACATTATATCAGGTTTACTAGCTGTCAAATAAAGTAATGAACCTATCATTCCTCTATAGTTAGACTGACATACAGACTTTCCATCTGAGTCCTTGCTCAACTTGACAGCTGGTGACATGGGTGTTTTCATGGTTGAACTAGAATCAAAACCATAATTCTTTAGCAAATCAAGAACATACTTGCTTTGATTTATGAATATTCCATCAGGCTTTAGTTGAATCTGCAAGCCTAGGAAATATGTCATTTCACCCATCATACTCATCTTGTACGTTTTTGACATAGCTTTGGAGAACCATTCACATAGAGATTCATTTGTAGAACCAAAGATAATGTCATCCACATAGATTTGTACAAGAATAACCTGTCCTCTACTCTTTTTAATAAAGAGTGTCTTATCAATACTACCTCTGGTAAAGTCCATTGATAGTAGATAATTATCATACCAAGCTCGTGGAGCTTGTTTAAGACCATACAAAGCCTTGTCTAACTTATAGACATGGTGTGGAAGCTTTGAACTAACAAAGCCAGAAGTTTGTTTCACATAGACTTCCTCCTAAAGTTTTCCATTTAGAAAAGCACTTTTCACATCCATTTGATAGACTTTGAAGTCTTTATGTGCTGCATAAGCTAAGAACAGCTGAATGGCTTCAATTCTAGCAACAGGGGCAAATGTCTCATCATAATCTATTCCTTCTTCTTGTCTATACCCTTGTGCTACCATCCTAGCATTGTTCCTAACAATCACTCCATCCTAGTCCATATTGTTTCTATAGACCCACTTAGTGCCTATAATTGTATGATCTTTGGGGGCTGGGATAAGTTTCCATACCTTATTTCTTTCAAACTCAGTTAATTCCTCTTGCATTGCTTCAATCCAATCTTCATCCTATAAGGCTTCTTCAGTCTTCTTTGGTTCCATTTGAGACAGGAACCCAAAGTAAGCAGCATAGTTTGTTGTTGTCTTTGATCTGGTGGTCACTCTTTCTTGAATGTTACCAATCACTTTTTTTATGATGATCTTTGAGGAACTTAAAGGTTGTAGTGGGAGATTGTGGTTCTGGAATTGAATGATATTGAGGACTCTGAGATGGACCTACATCCTCAGTCTCAATTGCAACATTGTCATCAAACTGTTGATCACTAAGATCTTCAGTCTGAGTAGTATCCTCTCCAAAAGGATTAAAGAACTCATCTTCTTTTTCAGCTTGAGAATCTTTTGGAGGTTGTGATGATCTCTTAGATGTACATACATCATCATCACTGTCATCATCTATGACATACATAGGATTTGACCTTTTGGTTTCCTCAGGCTTTTCAAGCTCACTCAGACGACTGAATTAACTTGAATTTTGTCAGCTTGATTAATACTGTCTTCATCAAAGGAGACATGAATTGATTCTTTTATTGCCTTTCTCCTTGAGTTATATACTCTGTAAGATTTGGAGATTGAGGAGTAACCAAGAAAAATTCCAGGATCAGCTTTAGGTTCCAACTTATGGAGATGATCTCTTTGTTTTAGCACATAACATTTTGAACTAAAGACATGGAAGTAACCTATATTGGGCTTTCTTGATTTATACATTTCATATGCAGTTTTGACATGTCTTTCGACTATGATTGATCTATTTTGGGTGTAACATGCTGTACCAACAGCTTCATCCCAAAAATAGAGATTCAATCCTGCCTCACACAACATTGTTCTAATAGCCTCAATTAGGGTTCTATTTCTCCTTTCAGCAACACCATTTTGTTGAGGAGTTCTAACTGAAGAGAAGTTTTGTATATTCCTTTTTGTTCACAAAAGCCTTCTAGGGTTGAGTTTCTAAACTCAGTCACATGATCAATTCTGAGTTACTTAACAGACTTACCTTTTTGCAACTCCTCCTGTGTGATAAAATTTATTATCTCCAGGGCACCTTCACTTTTCGCTTTAAGGAATATTACCCAGGTAAATCTAGAGAACTCATCAACTATCACCAGGGTGTACTTCTTGCCACTTAGGCTTGGAGTACTTATGGTCCAAACAGATCCATATGCAACATATGCAATGGGTCTATTATTGAAAAGTTTTTCTTTGACTTAAATGACCCTTTATGATGTTTCCCTTGTTCACAAGCTGAGCACAATTTGTCTTTGACAAATGTGATCTTTGGTAATCCAGAGACTAACTCTTTATTGGATAACATATTTATATATTTGAAATTCAAATGTGACAACCTTTTATGCCACAGCCAACTCAGGTTAGGAACAGATTAAGAATATAAGCAGGTTTCAGTATAAGGATCTGCATTTTTGAGATCAAGTAGATACACATCTCTATCTCTTTTTGCTATTAGCACTTGCTTACCCTTTGCATTGTAGATTGTTCCCGCTTTCTTCCTAAAGTAACAACATTGTCTTCATCACATAATGGACTGATACTTATCAGATTATGTTTAAGACCTTTAACATATGCAACCTTCTAGAAAGAGAGCTTGTCAGCATGCATCTTCCCATATCCTTTAGTTCTTCCATGGGAATTATCACCAAATGTTACTTTAGGACCTTCATCTTCCTGGAATTCACTTAGAAGTCCTTTCCACCCTGTCATGTGCCTTGAGCATCCTCTGTCCAAGTACCATTTACTTGAACCCTGCACATATAAAACTAAACATATTAACTCTGTTTAGGAACCCCCTCTTAAGTGGGTTCAGATGATGAGCACTTAGCTAATTCATCTTGTGGAGCTGACTGGTCAGCTTGAGCAGGTGTTGAGTCCTGCATAGGCTGATCAGCTTGTTCCTTTTCAGGCCTTAGAATTTCAATATCACACTCTTTGGCCTCATGTCCTCTACCTTCACATTTGTAACACTTTCTTCTACTAGTAACTACAGGGGGTAGGTTATCCAATAATCCTTTTGAGAATCTGCTCTCAGTTTTAGGATTATAGGTTGTGTATAATTTTTCAACTTTCTTTGCAAGTTGATTTACCTGATGCTCATTGACTTTGGACTTACCTTTGTCATATCTAGGCTTATTATCCTTTTGACGAGAAGTCTGACCAACAAATTTCATTGCAACTTGAAACTTCTCTCTGAACTAGACGGAGAATGTTGTCTTTTGAATGGGTTTGAATTTAACCTTTCAATAACAGGTTTTCTTTTAATAGGCTGAGTACCCAATCTATCATGCACAGACTTACTATGATATCTTGAAGTTGAACACTCATATTCATGATCCTTTGCTTTTGCAAACTTATTGTATTTTAGACCTTGATCATGTTTCTTTTCTGAGGCTGACTTCTGAGACTTAATCAGTTGTCTATCTTCCTCATAATCTGTACTTGCTATCTCATCATCATCAGCTACATAAGCTGCGGATTGATAGTGTAACACCGCTATTTTTATTTTAATTTATTATAACCATGCGGAAGCGAAAACCAACAACTACAAACCTATTCACATAGGTAGTATAAATATTAAGTAATTAAACTGATACCAAAAGATTTGTATCCCAAACTCGGCGTTACATAGTTTACAACAGGCTCGACCGACACAAAATATCAGAGTGCAGTTCAAACATTCCCAAAAGCAAACACAACAACCGGCCAACAGTCAAACTTACCGCAACCTGCAAAGGGAGAGTTTATGTGGGGGATTAGCATAAAGCTAAGTGATGGAGATTTAACAAACGAACAGCATCAGTTACAACAAGTAATGACATACAATCAATTCACATAATTGTCATCAAACAATTATCACCCAGGTCATGCAATCAGGGATATCCAGAGGACCGGCGGTGTTGCAACACCTTCAACCAAATGCCGGCCTAACATAGGCTTCAAAACTGAAAGCTACAGCACCCGAGCTTCTGGACCACCTGGTGTCCCAGTTTTTGAACCCGGGTTCTTTCCAGGCTCTGAGGAATGAGAGTGAAAAGATTGCAGATATGCAGTACCCATACCTTCAGTAGTTAGCTGGCATGATTAATAATACCTGGGCGGATATTGATAGGGTAGACCCTGATGCTTCTGCCTCTAGTTAGCTTATGTAACTTTTTGTTTTTTCCTGAAGTATCCTAAGGGGAATTATCGTATGTAACTGCTTTGTAAATATTAATGAATAGGGGTAGTCCCCCGGTTTTGTTTATGCGTTGTTGGCTGTATGTGTGTGTGTGGGCAATGCCCAAGTTTATAGTCCAGAGCTAGTGATGATCTTTGATCATACCTGCGCCTTCAGGGGAGTCTATGACTCCGCCTTACTAGACTTTCTGGAGCTAGTGATGGCCAATGACCATACCTGCGCCTTCGTGGGAACCAATGACTCCGCCATACAGGATGTTGTAATCGAAATACTTTAATTAAACATTTATAATGAAGAATTGCAAATGGAAATGGCCGGTGAATGTCTTTCTTTTCATATAAGAGAATACCAGGGTATGACCTGGGTTTAGTACAAATAGATGGTACCAGGTGAAGACCTGGGTTTTATACATAGCATTTTCTGAGGTTCGTGATGTGCCACGACCTTGGGACGGGGGAACCGTCTACATTGCTGAGAAGGCAAGAGCCATTGAGGCTAGCCTCTCTTATGATGTAGGGTCCTTCCCATGTTGGTGTAAGTTTTCCTGGTGCTAGAGCCAGGCTTGCCTCGTTTTTTCGGAAAACAAGATATCTTGTCTTGAGGGTGCATGGCTGGACTCATTGGTTGTAAGACCTGGAGATCTCTCTCTCTTTCTTTTGGCTTCTCATATCGCTGCTTTGTCTTTTCTTTCTTCAGCTTGTACTGCATTAATTCATAAGTCTT
This sequence comes from Pulicaria dysenterica, assembly GCA_947179395.2. Lineage (NCBI taxonomy): Eukaryota > Viridiplantae > Streptophyta > Magnoliopsida > Asterales > Asteraceae > Pulicaria > Pulicaria dysenterica. Next base: position 59,914,560 of record OX359288.1, on the reverse strand, counting down.
CGCTATTGCTTTCTTCGGAGTGTACCTGGGTGCGATTTCTTGCCACCAATATCTTAGGAGGGATTACCGCCTCGGTCCCATATACGAGACTGAAGGGGGTCTCCCCTATGCTGCATTTTGGTGTAGTTCGATGTGCCCATAGGACGCTGGGCAATTCGTCTACCCATGCTGATCTGTGTCGTCCCAACCTGGCCTTGATCCCGTGTACCAGCTCTCTGTTTCTAACTTCCACCTGGCCGTTGGCTTGAGGGTAAGCCACTGAGGTGAAAATTTATGTAATACCCATGTCTTGGCACCAAGAGACCAGGGGTTCTCCTGCAAATTGTGTTCCATTATCACTTATCAAAAAATGGGGGAGATCAAACCTGTAGACGATGTGTTCCCATATGAAGGCGAGGACTTTCTGCCTTGTGATCGTTGCCAAGGGTTTAGCTTCCACCCAATTGGTGAAATAATCAACGGCGACTACCAGGAACTTGATCACTTATGAGTTGCTTTATAGACTTACCTTTTTGCAACTTTTCCTGTTTGATAAAACTTATTATCTCCAGGGCAGCTTCACTTTTGGTTTTTAGGAATATTACCCAGATGAATGGTGAGAACTCATCAACTATCACCAGTGTGTACTTCTTGCCACTTAGGCTAGGAGTACTTATGGGTCTAAACAGATCCATATGCAACATATGCAGTGAGTCTGTTATTGAAAAATTTTGCTTTGATTTGAAGGACCCTTTATAGTGTTTCCCTTGTTCACAAGCTGAACACAATGACTATCATTGACAAATGTGATCTTTGGTAATCTAGAGACTAACTCTTTATTGGATAGCATATTTATATTTTTGAAATTTAAATGCGATAATCTTTTATGCCACAACCAACTCAGCTTAGGAACATATTGGGAATACAAGCAGATTTCAGTATAGGGATCAGCAGAATTAAGATCAAGTAGATACACATCTCTTTCTCTTTTACCTATTAATACAGACTTAACCTTAGCATTATATATAGTTCATGCTTTCTTCCTAAAAGTAACAATATTGTCTTCATCACATAACTGGCTGATACTGATCATATTGTGTTTAAGACCCTTGACATATGCAACCTTCTGGAAAGTCACCTTGCCAGCATGTATCTTCCCATAGCCTTTAGTTCTTCCATGGTAGTTGTCACCAAAAGTTTCTTTAGAACCTTCATCTTCCTGGAAATCACTAAGAAGTCCTTTCCATCCAGTTTTGTGCCTTAAACATCCACTATCCAAGTACCATTTACTTGAACCCTGCAGATGATATGAAAACTAAACACATTAGTTTTGTTTGGTGGGTTTAGATGATGAGCACTTAGCATATTCACATTGTTGAACTGACTGTTCAACTTGAGCAGGAACTAAGTCCTGTGTAGGCTGATCAGCCTGTTCTTGTTCAGGCCTTGAGATTTCAATGTCATAGTCCTTGGCCTCATGACCTCTACTTCTGCACTTGTAGCATCTCCTTCTTCCAATTATTACAGGAGGTAGAGTATTTAATAATCCTTGTGAGAACTTGCTCTCAGTCTTAGGATTATATGTAGTGGATAACTTTTCAACTTTCTTTGAAAGTTGATTCACTTGATGTTCACTGACTTTGGACTTACCTTTGTCAGATCTTTGTTAGTTATACTTTTGATTAGAAGCTTGACAAACAAACTTCTTTTCCATGACTTTGGACTTACCTTTGTCATGATTTCTGGACTAACCAGTTTCAACAGGTTTGGACTTACCACTATTGATCTCCTTGGACTTACCAAGATCCACAACTTTGGACTTACCATTGTTGTGATTTGACCTCTGACTTACAGTGGTCTTCCTATTCTTGTAATTTCTCTCTGAGTCAGATAGAGAATGTTGTCTTTTGAAAGGATTTGGGTTAAGCCTTTCTATGACTGAAGTTCTTTAAATAGGCTGAGTGCCTAATCTGTCCAGCACAGACTTACCATGTTGTTTGGATGAGACTCAATCAGTTGTCTATCTTTCTCGGAGTCTGTACTTGCTATCTCATCCTCATTAGCTGCATAGGCTGCGGATTGATAGTCACCTCCAAGTACAGCTTGTACCTATTTAGGAATTTGTTGGTTGAGGCACTTCTCAGCAAGCCTTGATGACTTACACCAAGATTTAGTGACCTTTTGAAGTTGGTCAGCATTATCTTTGGCTTCCTGAAGTTCTTCACTTAGAAGTTTATTTATGTGTCTTTGACATTCAAGATCACACTATGCTTTCTTACCAACATCAATGAGAGATTGATTTTCCTTAATCTCATTCTTCAGTTTAGCTATGTCAGCTTTGAGGTCCTTTTGAGACTTAAGGCCAGTCTTGAAATCATTTAACAAATAATCGAATGCAAGACCCTTTTCTTCATCGGTGTAAGAGTTGAAATTACTAACCTTGAACAGGGAAGCAGGATCCTAATCACTAAGTTTGTTGTTTTCCTCAGCTTCCTTTATTTCAGCTTCAAAAGTTGACTCCGACAAACCATAATCAACTTCATCAATTTCAAACTCTTCATCTTCTTGAGCCATTAGACAAACATCATCATCATCTGTGGTAGATGATTCTGTATCACAGGTTTTAGCGTAGAGTCCATTGTCTTCTGGCTTTGCTTTCTTGAGCTGAGTATATTTCTTTTTATACTTGTCAGCTTTATAAGTATTCTTATCAGCAACTGATGCTGATTCTACCTTCTTTGATCTGCACTCAGTAGCAATATGTCTCTTTTTCTGACATTTGAAGCACACAACATTCTTAGGATCAAAAGAACTCTTTCCTTTGCCCCTGTCAGATCTTCCTCTTCCCCGTTGAGCTCTTCTCAAACGTCTGGCTAGCATTACCATCTGCTCAGTGATAGTCTGAACATCATCAGTATCACCTGAGTCTGAGTCTGAGTGGTCTTGGAACCTTTCTTCTTTTTCTGTGCAACTAATGCAATATCAGCTTTATCTAAAGAATCCTTAAGTTGTTGTTGAGAAGTTCTCTTGTTCTCTGTGATCTGTTCATGAATTAGCAAGAACCCATAAATGTACTTTATGTTATACATATATAGTGTTCCTCCAGCCCTCAGTGCCGTTGTTACTTCATTGAACCTTTCTAGTAACACATCCAGAAATTTCAGCACAAGTTCAGCTTCATATTTCTTAACACCTACACTTAGCAGGTCATTTATCAAGCAGTGAAAACTTTTGAACAGATCAGGCAAGGTTTCATTCTTCTTTGAAAATAAGTTTTCATAAGATCTATTCAGGTGACTCTTCTTTTGCTTCTTGACCAGATCAGTGCCTTCATATGTAATACTTAGCGTTTGACATCCAGTCACTGTATGCAAGATCTCATTGGTCAGGGCATTTGCCAGAACACTCTTTGCCTTGTCATCCAGATTGAACAGTTTCCAGTCTTCATCTGTCCAGGATGCAACAGGCGTCTTTACTTCTTTTTCACTTATGTCTGTTTTGTCAGCGGACGTATCACTAACAACAGCAGAAATCTTGGGGATGATTGGTACTTTAGCGATGATATCGTACATACGATTGTCAATGGACTTGAGAAAAAGCATGGCTCTGAATTTCCACATAGGATAGTAAGATCCATAAAAGATGGGACAGCCCTTAGCAGACATCTGAGGAAAGTTTGATGTATTGTTGCTTGTAGACATTGTATACTTTCTCAGAATCTTAAACTTTCAACGTATAAAATTGTTCAGCCTGCTCTGATACCAGTTGTTGGTCCCTTAGTGAGAAGGTCAACAAGCAAGTAATGTGTAGAAGGGGGTTTGAATACACTTTCTGCGGAAAATTGAACAAATCAATAAAAAGTGTTTACACACATCAAACCACAATAATCGAATGCTTTACTTTTCATTAATAAGAAGATGATTACAGACTCTATCAAGTAAGCAAAACTTGATATGTAAACACCTAATGTAAATCAAATCTCTAAAACTTTGCTATCTATAATAAACTTATGATTATAGATACAGGACGACTCTCTAAACATGATTTAATCACAGATTAAATACTTACAAATTTCACAACAAATGTGAATATTCGAACACACGAATAACTTCGCAATCTGTGAGTATCTTGACCACGTTGAACTGAAAAATAGTGAATCAAGATTCGTAACACATACGATCAATGGATTGAGGTGAAACTGAGTTATGGATCTGTAACTCGTAGTTGTAGTCGTAGCCGTACCTCAAAACTTATCAGGATGATAAGTATTTATAATCCTGTTCCTACGGATCCTAACAAACTAGAACTAATCCTAATTTGCTAACTAACTAACGGATAACCCGGAATCTTGAATCTTGAATCTTCTTATCTTGAGTCTTCAATCTTCAATCTTGATTCTGGAATCTTCTTATCCTTCCCGTATTTATAGAGAGATAAAAGATAAATTTAAAATATATTTAAATTCTCTTTAAACTGATTTCTTACTCGGACTGAGTTACTCAGCTTGAATCTCATCAAGCTGAGTTTTTCGAGAACAAACTCGAAAACAAACATGAACTAACATGAATAATAATTAAATCATCCTTAGAAGTCCTAAGAGTTAGCTAGAACTTATTTAGCAACTCTGTTGAGCTGACTCAGTATATACGCTGAGTAACTCAGCTTGAAACACATCAAGCTGAATACTCAACCTATACCTTAGGTGACATACACAAATTATCAAACACATTGATAATCTTACTAAGATATAGTCTAAGCTGATCGAACATATGCTCAGCTTATATTCATCTTATGCTCAGTCTGAAACACTGTATGCGTTCAGTCTGATCAAGCCTCATAATTCTGTTTAAGTTGTCTTTAGAACACATCTTACAAACTTAACTTTGTCTCATCAAATCTTTACTGATGAGATCATTTTCCCAACAATTTGTGTCTGTTACAGATTTTGTATACAACAGGTTAACTTAGATGGATCACCAGAGGACATATCAAGAGCATAAACTTCCTTGGTTCTCTTGGCACAAATAATTGTTTTGCCTTTTTTATTTAAAATGAAACCACCTGTCATAGTAAAAAGGACCTTATGATCACCATCACAAAGTTGACTTATGATGATGAGATTATACTTAAGCCCTTTAACATATGAAACCTTACACAGAGTTAAGTTCCCATTATGAAGTTCACCGTAGCCTTTTGTTTGCCCACAGTTGTTGTCACCAAAGATCACTCTTGGACCCTTTTCCTTCTTGTAGTTACTAAGCAAAGCTTTGTAGCCTGTCATGGTTCTTGAACATCCACTGTTGAGCTACCATATGAGTGTAAGAAGGTTAGTGATACTTAGGGCATCCACAGTTAAGTGGACCCCTGTAGATTGTACCTAGCCATCCACTTCATATTAGGTTGTTTATGAATGAGTAGAACAACTGTGTTATCAATATCATACCGCTGCCTTGAGTTACCTTTAAGGGAACATCATAATGTCTCTTTGGTATCAACAAATGATTCCATTCCTTTACTTGTTTCTTTTAACATTAAATTTTTAGTACTTTCACTTTCTGTCAAAACAATACAAGTGGAATCTACTTTTGGAGTGATTAAGTCTTTTAGTTGAGAACTTTTCCTTTTGACAAATCTGTTAGTGATAATACTTTTTCCTTTTACAATCTTTTGAAAAGTAAGAGGTAAAATATAAGCTTTTTCTAAGATATTTATGTCCTTGCTAAAACTAACACAGTTAGCAGTTTGGGAATAATTTCCACCAATAATAGCTTGAACTTGTTTTGGAATCTGCTTATTGACACACTGAGTGGTCTTTTTAGCAGAAACACACCAAGATTTAACTACTTTTTGTAGGTCATTAAACTTTATGGTTTCTTCATTGGTTTCTTTTACCAAAATTTGATTAAGTATCTTTTGATTAGCTAAATCATCTTCCAATTTTGTCATATGTTTCAGTTTCTTATCCTTAAGAATTATCTTTTCTTTTAGTGATTCTATTTCTATTTTTAGCTTATTTTCTCTTTGAATATTTGACTGAATCTCAACACACAGATAATCAAACATAGTATTTTTTCATTATCTTCATATGTAATATATTTTCCAACCTGATACATTGAAGAAGGATCCCAGTCAGGAGAAGTACAAGCTTTGGCAGCCTTTTCCATGTCGTCGTCAAAGGAACTTGTTCTCTTAGTGTTGGCCATCAAGCTAAGCTGAGTAGTGAGGACCTCGTCTTCATCACTTGAGAGATCTTCCTCAGCCCAATCTTCTTCTTCAGCTACCTTGCTGTCTGAGTTTGAGGGACCGTTAAAGCTTGAGCTTCCTTTGGACTTACATTCACTGGCAAAGTGACTTGTCTTGCCACAGGAGAAGCGACCCACCGAGGACGGTGGTTGGTGGCGACGATACACACACACACATCGCGGGTCACGGTTTGATCCAAGGTTTAATCCTTGGCGGTCTAGCAGCCAGTTTGAGGTGGTGTAGTAGCGGTGGATAACCTGCAGCTGTCTAGATGCTTAAAGAAAAAGTTTTTGGTTTACATCAAGGTATAACTTTTTAACCCTCTTCCTCTTTTAGTTTCTGTACGAGTTAGATGAGATCACTGGAGGGGGTTTTATTCCGATGTGCATGTTATAATATGTTTTTATACCCTACAAAACCCTTCAGTGGTATCAGAGCCACTTCTAACCTCGTAGGAGACTAGGTAGGTTTCTTTTTATTATGATGAAATATGATTCTATTTTATCCAGAAAGAAATTTTTTTGATCATCCATGTAAATAGAATTCAAGTTTATGATTTCTATTGGATTAGATTAATTAGTTATTGGATAAATAGATTGTTAGATTTAAATTTTAATTAAATCTGTGTTTTTTATATTATTGTTGTTATTTGCGATGACTAAGAAATCGACCACCATTCCCGGCGGCGGTCTCAGATAGGGACGGCAGTCGCCGGCCGCCGGTAGTCGGCAGTGGTTTTACGGCGGTCGACCGTGGAACGCAGTTAGCGGCGCGATCGCGGCGCAGATAGCGGCGCGAGAGCAGCCCAGTTAGCGGCAATAAAAGTGTGGTGGGCTACGGCCCAGAGAACCACGGCCCAGGAAGCCTGCGGCCCAGTTAGGGCTAAGCGGCAGGGTTAGCGGCGTTAAAGGCTGTTTTGGGGCCTTGGCCCAGTTTTTGTTTCCCGGTCCGTTTCCGATCGCTGACCCAGTTTAAATATTTGGCCCAGCTCGCGGTTCAGATATTTTGTGGTCAATATTAAATTGAAATACAGTTTGTTATTTTAATTTAAGGTTTACATATTATTTTTGAGTTTTTTGATTAATTATCAAAGTATAAAACTTGAGATAAATATTTATTGCAAATAACAGAAAAACAATATAGGGGTTTTAACAAGTTGTTAAAATCAGTTATTTTCATCAAGATGAATAATTAGAAATCAGTTGTTGTTGTACTTTCATGTATTAGTACATGTTTGGGATGTCATAGCCAAGCCCTAGATCTTGTGGATTGTTTTAATTTCCTGCACTTGTGGTTGTTTATGGATTTATTATTCTATGGTGTGGGGAGGCCTGCGTGCCACTTACAACCCCTATTCTATCTTGTAAAAGTTTTAGATTAGCGGGCTTGCGTGCCTTTGATATCTTGTACTTTTATATTTCTAGTTTTTAGAAAAATAGAATAGAATAGTTTTTTAGAATATATATATATATATATATATATATATATATATATATATATATATATATATATATATATATATATATATTTGGACAAAGATGCAAGGAGCAAGGAGCAAGAAGGAAGATTGGATGTTGGAGCCAGTGGGAGCTTCAGAATGCCATGCCATGTGTGTTGTGTTTTTCCGTCGGGTTTTTTTTCGTGTGGCTCACGAAACCGACAATAGTTAAGGGCAAGGCTAAGGCATAGTTGTTTTGTGGTTGTTTTATTTCTTTACATATTTTATATATGCGTGGTTGTGATTCTCACGATGAAATAAAACAAGGGTTTTAATAATAGTTAATTAATGAAACAGATGTTTTTAAAAAGAAAACTGGCATTAAAGTTTTTCTCGTCAAAAACTTGGAAATCATTTTTAGAAAAATCTTAGATCAGTGTGCTACCTACCTAATGGTACACCTTTCCTGTTAAACGGTACTCGGGTGTCGGAAGTGACCAAACCTTGGGCATTCGGGTTCAAACCATTGCAGGGAAGGGTGTGAAAGACTTTGCGATAATCGGGAGTCCCGACCAGAGTTCACACTGTTCTAGGTGGTGCGATCTATTTTGGTGATAATCGGGAGTCCCGGCCCAAAATACACTAGAGGGACTAAACATGCACGGTTCTTGTGACCGATATCCCGCGGATCTAGGAGTCGTGTCCAGTTAGGATACGATTGGTATAGTTTTTACCTACCAGAAATAGCATTGTCCCGGTGGGAAGTGCCCAAACCTTGTATCGGGAAATGTGAAATATGGATCCTAGTCTAATAATTTTTGTTAAAAGGTAATAATTATTAGAAGATATAATCAATACTGAATCGGTTTTATCTTTTTCTTTTTCTGTAGATGTCTTATATATCTGTTATTCCCTTTTATTCACCAAGAGAATCTCTAAGTCTCATCACTAGCAAGTGGAAGCTTTCAGGTCCAAACTTTGCTGTTTGGAAGATGCATCTGAAAAATGTTTTGGATGCACAGGGAAAACTTCACATCATTGAGACATTGCCTCCAGAGCGACTAGGAGTAGATGCCCGGGATAGTGAGTATGACACTTACTATCAGTATCTGGCTGACGAATCTGATGTTATTTCGATTCTCGTTCTCACAGCATCATCCGAGTTTACGGACGATCTCCGTGAGAAGTCATCTTATGAGGTTGTTCAAGGACTGGATCAGAAGTTCAAGTTTAGTGAACGGATATGTCGCATGCTATTGATGAGGGAAATTCTTTCAGCCAAGATGAAAGAAAGTCAGCCTATTAGCTATCATCTCATTAAATATGAGAAGGCTCTTAGATTGCTATGAGAGTTTTGGATCAAAATCAAAACCACATTAGCTAGTTATGCTCTTGTTTGGTTCCTTGTCGGACTATTACTAGAAAAGAGTAATGTATGTCCTCGGAGATTTTGAGATGACTGTCGCAGGGTTGCATGAAATCCTTATGTGCTTTATCGATGAATTGAATCCAAAGCAGCTAGTTTCAACAGTTGTGGACCCTATGCAGGAGGATGACTGGCTGGAAGAACTTGGAGAAATTTGTTGCCCAGACTGTGGTAGCAAGGATTCATGCGAGCACTCACTCGACATAGATCAGCTGGACATTGGTTCGCCCAATGATATAGGTATCTTTATGATAGATTGTCTTATTACTTCTTATGAATCATGGGTATTGGATACCGGATGTGGTCATCACATATGCAATCATTTGCAGGGATTCAAGAGAAGTAAGAAGCTGAGACAAGGAGATATGGACCTGCGGGTAGGCGAAGGCTCCATGGTTGGTGCCGAAGCTGTAGGGACATATTGTCTTAGTTTGCCCTCGGGCATAGTCTTAGAACTAGAACCTTGTTATTATGTTCCTAGACTAATTAAAAATGTTGTCTCGTTCAATTTGCTAATAGACTGTGGATTTGCTTATGTTCTTAATGAAAAGACTATTTCGTGTTTTAAGAATGATTTTTTCTTTTTCAAAGCTACTCCAGAAAGCGGTCTATATACGCTAAATTTATATAACAATGACATCTATCATATAAGTAAGAGATCCAAGAGTAACTTGAATCAAACTTATCTCTGGCATTGTCGTTTAGGACATATAAGCGTGAAACGCATAGAGAAACTCCGAGATGACGGAATTCTAGAACCATTTGACTTGGAGTCATATGATGTTTACGAATCTTGTTTGTCGGGTAAAATGACAAAGCGGCCTTTCAACAGTGAGAATGAAAGGGCCAGCGAGTTATTAGGGATTATACACACAGATGTGTGCGGACCCTTTACTCCGGAGGCTAGAGGAGGATACCGGTATTTCATAACCTTTACTGATGATTTCAGTAGGTTCGGTTATGTCTACCTCATGAGACTTAAATATGAAAGTTTTGAAAAGTTCAAACAGTTTCACAATGAGGTACAAAATCAGCTGGACAAGAAGATAAAGTCGCTTCGGTCGGATCGAGGTTGCGAGTATCTGAATCAGGAATTCGACAATCATTTGAAGGAATGTGGGATTGTTTCACAACTCACACCTCCGTATACACCTCAGATGAATGGTGTATCAGAAAGGAGGAATCGTACACTGCGTGACATGGTACGATCAATGAAGAGTCGAAGTTAACTACCAATGTCGTTTTGGGGACACGCACTCGAGACAGCAGCGTTCATGCTAAACCGGGTTCCAACCAAATCGGTTGAAAAGACACCGTTCGTGGTATGGACGGGGAAAAATCCCAAAATGTCTTTTCTCAAGGTTTGGGGATGTGAGGTGTATGTTAAGCGAACATTCATGGATAAACTCAATCCTAAATCAGATAAGTGTATCTTCGTGGGTTATCCCAAAGAAAACCATGGGATACTATTTCTACAACCCAGACGAGAACAAAGTTTTTGTTGCTCGTAAAGGGGTATTCTTGGAGGAGAAGTTTCTTAACTCAGAAACTCCAAGAAAAGAAATAGAGCTTCAAGAAATTGAAGAGGAGGAGATTACACCACCATCGATAATTGAACTTGTAGTTCAACCGAGTATTGTTGAATCTTAACCCGAGTCCGTGGTTGAGGAAGAGGTGCAAACACAAGACCTTCGCAGGTCTAGTAGGCCTCGTAATGAGCCAGATAGGTATCTAGGATTCCTAGTTGCTCAAAACGAAGGGGATCTTTTAGAACCCACTACCTACCAAGACGCTGCCTCAGGTTTAGAATCTGAGAAATGGCTAGAAGCCATGATGGCAGAGATGCAATCCATGTATGACAACCAAGTTTGGGAGTTAGTAGATTTGCCTCAACACAGTAAAGCTGTTGGGTGCAAATGGGTCTTCAAGAAGAAGACAGACATGGATGCAAAGGTGCATACTTTTAAAGCAAGGCTAGTGGCAAAAGGTTTCACGCAAACTCATGGTTTTGACTATGATGAAACTTTTTCCCTAGTGGCAATGCTTAAAACTATCAGGATCCTTATGGCCATGTCAGCATATTTTGATTATGAGATATGGCAAATGGATGTCAAAACCGCTTTCCTTAACGGGAAATTGACAGAGGACGTATATATGATACAGCCGGATGCTTTTGCGGATCCAAAGAATCCTAATAAAGTATGCAAGTTGCTTAAATCCATCTACGAACTAAAGCAAGCATCTAGAAGCTGGAACTTACACTTTGATGAGCGTATCAAAGAGTTTGGTTTTACCAAAAGGGAGTTCGAGTCGTGTGTTTACACTAAATTCAGTGGGAGAGCGGTAACCGTCGTGGTCTTGTATGTAGATGACATACTATTAATAGGATACAATATACCAGTATTACAAGGAGTAAAATCCTGGTTAGGTAAATGTTTCCAGATGAAAGACTTGGGAGAAGCTGCTCATATACTAGGTATAAGGATCTATAGGAATAGATCTAAGCGGCTTATCAGACTTAGTCATAGTACATATATTGACAAAGTCGTGAAAAGATTCAAGATGGATGAATCCAAGAAAGGATTTATTCCTATGGAATCTAGCACGATTTTGAGCAAGACTCAGTGTCTTGTGTCTATTCAAGATCAGGACAAGATGAAATTAATACCATATGCCTCTGCAGTTGGTTCAATCATGTATGCCATGCTGTGTACTAAACCCGATGTTGCCTACTCTATCAATGTCACGAGTAGATATCAGCAAAATCCTGGTGAAACCCATTGGGTAGCCGTCAAGAACATTCTCAAGTATCTGAGAAGGACGAAAGACATATTCCTAGTATATGGAGGTTCGATGGATGAGCTCAGTGTAACTGGTTACACAGATGCTAGTTTCCAGACCGACAGGGACGACTTCAGGTCGCAATCAGTATTTGTCTTTACCCTAAACGGAGGAGCCATATCTTGGAAAAGTCATATGCAAGATACAATAGCAGATTCTACTACAGAGGCAGAGTATATTGCGGCAAGTGATGCGGCAAAGGAAGCTGTCTGGCTGAAGAATTTTATCTCGGATCTTAGAGTTGTTGCCAGTATCTCTAGACCGATCGATATATTCTGTGACAACTCAGGGGTTGTAGCGCAAGCTAAAGAACCTAGAGATCATCAGCGGACTAGGCACATACTCAGGAAATATCACCTCATCCTAGAGATCATTGGAAGAGATGATATTAGATTGCAAAAGATACCGACGGACGACAACGTTGTTGACCCGTTGACGAAGCCGCTAGCTAGGGCTAAGCATGAGAGGCATGCGAGTTCTATAGAAATGCAGTACTTAGAACATAGCAGCTAGTTTGTGTTTTTGATTATTACTATAGATGTAACTTGAAACCTTTTTATTATGTAATTACATTTCATGGGATTGAAATAGGAGGTTTTTACATAATTGTTTCTAGTTGTCTATTTTTAGCATGTTTAACCCATCCATGACAAGTCAAGTGATGAATTGTCTAAATGCCCGTAGCTACTTAATGTAGTGGGAGCTACATTAGGGAGGTAACGCTATTATGGATATTTGATGATTTATTCGGGTATGAATAAAAGCACAAGATTGTGACCAAGTATTCATAGATATTTATCAGGGGATAAATATTGGGGTTATCCGCATCGAGTTTACTTCATGGAGCGTTAACATAAGTAAACTTGATAGGTTGTCCTTAGACCTGAGATATTTGGTTTGGGGCATGGTAACTTCTGTACTTTAGCATGTTCTAACGTCATGCAGTAACAGGGTGATTATAAGGGGCTTATCTAGGTGTAGTGGAAGCCATGTGCTTAAATTGCAAATAGTCAAGATGGGATTTGTACCTCCTTTTTAGGAGAGATATCTTCTGAGCTCCTCGACGATTAAGACTACTGAAAATGCGTGGCCGTGCTCGGTTAGAATGATAGTTATTCGTTCGGCAAACCGTAACTGCAGAGTGTCGAAATCAGAGTCGAGAAAATCTGAGTATTTAATGAGATCCCTGCTCCATGTCAAATACTCACATTACGAAATATCGCGATGCAAAAAGAAAAGCCTAGATAATCCAAGACGTGGATTATGTCTCTAGATATAAGAGATCTCATAGTCTGGTTAACCTAAGCATCTGGCTAGGGACCTGCTTAAGCCAACGATGTACAAGGAGTGTTACTTATCTTGCACAAGTGGGAGTCTGTTAGATTATATGCAGAGATAGATAACATGTACCATCGTGTCCAATACTATGTGACACTCAAGGATCACACCGTTGCACACCCAATTAGAACCTGTTGGATTTTATATGTTTGTATATCACAATAATTAATAGTTTAATTAATTATTGAGAAAGAGAAAAATAATAAAAGTTATTTATTATTTAAAAGGAGAAGTTAATATTTAGTTTAAATATTAACGGGACCAATTAATTAATAGTTATTAATTAATTAGAAAGGTCGAGGGTATTTTCTGTAATTGATTAATAGTTTAATTAAAGTTGGGCTTTAATTAAACGGGCTTGGGCCTAATAAGGGTTTATTATATATAAACCTTATTAAGCCTCATTAATCACATAAGTCAATTACAAGTTACAAGAGATAACCCTAAAAGCTCTCTCCCCCTCTCTCTCTCTTCTCGGCGGTGGCTCTCTCTCCTCTCTTGGAGATTGACGGCGGCGCAAGGACAACCGAACCACCGAGGACGGTGGTTGGTGGTGACGATACACACACACATCGCTGGTCACGGTTTGATTCAAGGTTTAATCCTTAGGCGGTCTAGCAGCCAGTTCGAGGTGGTGTAGTAGCGGTGGATAACCTGCAGCTGTCTAGAGGCTTAAAGAAAAAGTTTTTGGTTTACATCAAGGTATAACTTTTTAACCCTCTTCCTCTTTTAGTTTCTGTACGAGTTAGATGAGATCACTGGAGGGGGTTTTATTCCGCTGTGCATGTTATAATATGTTTTTATACCCTACAAAACCCTTCATGAAGTAACCACAACAACTAAGGGCTGGAGGAACACTACATATGTATAACCTACAGTCCATCTATGGGTTCTGTTAGAATATGCCAACTGATGCGAGTACACTGTTTGAATCACTGCTGATGATGTATGGGCCTATTGGGTCATACATCGGGGTTAAATCTGACAGCAACTAAAGTAAAAAGGACCAAAAATGACAAAAGACAAAATTTGACTTCGCAGGCCTGGTTAGCGCCGCTAACAGTTATGGGTTAGAGTCGCTACGGCTGTTGTACTTTACATCAAGTCATCTGACTGGCCGCGTTAGCGCTGCTAACTATTACAGGTTAGCGCAACTAACTCCGGGTGAGCGCCGCTACGGTCGGAAGTGACATTTTGTCAAATCACCTATAAAGTTGGCCTATGCATGTGGGTTTCTTAAAAACGACCTTGGCCTGCTTTGCGAGACTCAGGGGTCGCCTGGAGGTTTATAAAAGAGAACATATTTCCTCTCTTTTGGGTCTCTTAGCCACACACATATTTGAGATACTCTTAAGTGCTTCTAAAATGCTTAGTGAGTTCAAGGAGAGCTTTGCTCCAGAAAATTGGTCCTAATTCGTTGGTTGCTGTTCTTCTAAGTGATTTTCTGAAGAGAAGAATCACAAGGAGCTTCCTAGTACAAGAGATTTGCGTGTTACTGGGGTATTACTCACTAGTTGATTCGTTCATGGAGCAAGGAGCAAGATCATCATCAACATCAACGATTTCTGGAGCTTAGGAGGCTGGTATAACCTCTTTATCCTTCTCTTTTTGTTGCATTTCTACACATAGAGTATGATCCATGTTTGGGATTTCACTTTATATGCTTTGTTTCTTTGATCTTATGGGCTTTACATGTTGTTTTTGCTTCCGTTGCATGCCCTAGAAATCCCAACAGTGGTATCAGAGCCACCTCTATGATAGTTATGCACTTGGTGGCTTGGAAAACCCGAAATCAAAAATATTTGTTTTCTGACGAACAGAGGTTAGCGGCGCTAACCATGAGTTAGCGGCGCTAACTCTTTCAAGTTAGCGTCGCTGAAACAGTTTTTTGTTCTTGGTTAAAAACAGATTTTGGTCTCGGGTTTTAGGCTTGTTTTTGTGCTTCTGGATTTTCTAATCTTGTTATTATGATGTTTAATTCCAGTAGCATTTATATGCTTGGTTGTATGTGGATATGTAAGTTGGTAACCTTGCCTAGACCATTTGGTTGATTTTTTGTGTTTGGATGCTTGGTTGGTTGTATTGTTATTCTTATGATAAATTTGTAATAATAATGTGGCTTGCATGCCATTTCATTCATCCGTGTAATTGTAATAGATAAATAGGTATTTTATGGCTTGTATGTCATTTTAT
The DNA here is from genome assembly GCA_947179395.2 of Pulicaria dysenterica. Classification (NCBI taxonomy): domain Eukaryota; kingdom Viridiplantae; phylum Streptophyta; class Magnoliopsida; order Asterales; family Asteraceae; genus Pulicaria; species Pulicaria dysenterica. The sequence goes on along the minus strand of OX359288.1, from coordinate 59,899,102 downwards.
TCTATTGTATGTATTATCTTGATGGATGCTGACACACAAGTTGCGATCAAAGAAGATGGAGTATGGAGTCCATGAAGCCGATGAAATCTAATGGAGATGGTTGCGTTAGTGGGAGCTCGCGTTGAAGACTTTGTCCCTAGTTTTGACCAAGTTCTTCCCGTTTGGCTCACGGGAAGAACACATAGGTTTTTATGGCAAGGGTTACCAATTATAGTATTTTATGCGTGTGATGTGATTTTTGTATGCATGGATTGTTTAGGATTCACATGCTAGATAATTTTTCAACTATTAACAAAATCACAAGAGATTTGATAAAAATGGTTTACAACTCTCTCGCGCGCTCACATACAAGATTAACCCACCTAGTGAAAATAGGTTTTGTCACTAATAAGTTAATCTAAAACCAAACCGGAAACAAAAGCCCGTCTTTCCATGAAACGTAAGTCAAGCACCATCCGAAAGACGGTACCACCCGAATCTAGTCTTATGGGTTTTGGTTGTCGAGCTTAGCAGGAGCCAATTCCCATAAAACTGTGTGGAAGGTGAGTGTGGCAAATTCACAATTTTGGTTGTCGAGCTTAGCACGAGCTAACTTTGGTGAGTTTGTTATCGTATGTCTTGACGGACGATTTGCAATTTTGGATTTGAAATCTTGGTTAATTGTCGAGCTTAGCACGAGTTAACCAAAATTTCAAGATTTAAAATTGGTGCAAGAAGGGAACAAACATGCCGAACGACCATTGGATGTCGTAGGATCCCGCAAGGCGCTAAGGATTGCGATAGAGATTGCAATTGGCAAAATGGTTGCCGACCTAAATAGTTTTATCATGTGATCCGCGTTAACCCCGTCATATGGTGGGATGAAATATGGTTCTTAGGCTTGTTAAAAGTTATTTTGTTATGGGTAAATTATTTTAACAAGATAAAATATCAAACTAACTAAAAATCTACTTTGCAATTTTAGATGGCATCAACAAGCGCAAACACCACCACCACTAACGTTTCTCTACGAGTTTTCCTTGAAAAGGAGAAACTCGACGGGAGCAACTTCATGGATTGGTATAGGCGGCTTAAGCTTGTCCTACGCTATGAAGGGAAGATGCACACCATAGAGGAACCCTTACCCGAGGCACCTCCAAGCGGTGCAACGAGGACGGTCCGCGAGGCATACGAGAAACGCCTCAAGGAGACTGAGGAGATAACATGCCTCATGTTAAGCACCATGAGTACCGATTTGCAAAAGCAAATGGATCACTTGGGTGCTTACGACCTGATCGTGCAGCTGAAGGATATGTTCCAACAGCAGGCGAGGAAGGAGAGGTATGAATGCTTCAAGACCGTTCTCGCTTGCAAGCTTCAAGATGGAGGGAACGTGAGCGCTCATGTTTTGCGTATGAAGGCAAACATTGAGCGCATGGAGAAGCTGGGATTCACCATCGGGAGGGAGATGGCGGTCGACTTGATCCTCCAATCCCTGCCCAGTGCATATGATCAATTCACTATGAGTTATCTGTCAGGATCGGATATAGATTATATCAAATAACAAGAACTAACTTTTGAATAACAAATTATAGTTGAATAAAAGTTAATCTTTAACTATGATCACAATCAACTAAGAAGTTGCGGAATCACACTTAATTGATTAAAGAAGGTTTTGAACACAAAGCAATTCAATCAAACAGTAATTTTATTGATTAACCAGAATGATTACAATAGCAAACTTCACCCCCAATCTAACTTATTATGTTAGACGAAGAACACAGATTGTTCTTAGGTTTCAACGAGAAACTTAGAGGCTTAGCACTATTCTGAAAGCAAATTACAACTTGAAGAATGAATGCAAAAACTTAATCAATGAGTACGTACATATTATAAATTCTAATCTAGCATTTATACTCCTTGATCTTCCTTGATTTGCTGACAGTTAGGTAATCTTCTATCTTCTGAGATAATCTTGATGATCTTCCAAGTGTTTCGAGATATCTTCAAAGATAGGGTTTTCCATATTTAGCTCAACCGAAACTGTTCAATGAATGCAACAGTTCTGGTTCTTCTAACAGTCTTCGGCTTCAAGGTCTTCAAACAGTTGTAGTAGTTTGTACTAACAGTTCTGAACTCTATATAACAGCTTTGAAGTTCACAGCAACTGTTGGTTACAACTGTCTTCACAATTTTCACTAACAGTTCTAAATTGTTTCTTCAACAATTCTTCTAACAGTTTCAACTTTGCATGTTAAACAGTCTTAATGCCTTAGTTAATTTCCCAACAATCTCCCCTAACTTAAAGAATTTATCAAAATCTTTAAGTTCTTTCGATCATATGGTTCAATCACAGACAAATTAAGCATAAGCAAACAATGAATTCCATATATTTATGCAAAGTAAACTGTTACAATCAAAATTGAGAGGAAACTTACATAGACTTAACTCATGCCAGTCTTTCTTTCAATCTCTTTAATAAATCATCTCAAAATCTCTTACTTCTTGCTGTTCTTTGGTTAATTTGAGCTTTGGTAGTGCAACAGCTATCTCCTTTCCTTTTCCTTGTACAACTTGCGGTTTCTTTTCAACAGCCCTCTCAGAAACACTAATCCCTTTGAATCCAGGCTTTGGCTTAAGTGGCTTAAGCTTTGCCGACTTTCCCTCTAGCCAACCATCCTCAATCTTCTGTCTCATTTGATTGACACTGCAGATTAGCATTTCACTTCCCATTTTCACCAGATAATCTTGTTTAACCTTTGGCCATGATCTATAAACCTCTGTTGAAGGATAATCACCAGACAAAATTATCGTATTGATCAGCACTCTATCCACCGCTGATAGTTTCTCTTCAACTGTTAATTCACTGGGTGCAACTGTTAGTTCATTCACTGCAGCTGTTTGTTCTGGTACTTCAGCAACTGTTGGTAATGAACTCTCCCCCTCTTTGATTGGAACAGTTGAAGGGGGTCTTGCAGCAGCTGTCAACTGTTGTAGTACTTGATCATGTAGCTTTAGCACCTCATTAGCATGCTTCAAACTCTTGGTCAAAACCTTGATTTGTTGATCTTGTTGAAGAATCCTTTTATTTTGTAAGGCAATCTTCTTCTTGAGTTGTACGTATGCAGCAAAGAAAGGTGCAAAGTTGGAATCCGTCAATGCTTGGTGTTGCATTCTAGCCTCAATGTCAGCCAGTGTTGCCACTGTTAACATATCATTGACAGATAAAACTGGTGGTTCACTCAATTGAGATTCCACACCAGTACCCCTCTTTTCTTGGTACTGGGAATTTCCAGAAACTGTTTGACCAGCCTCTGTTGCCGTGGCTGAGGTCTTAGTTATGTTAACCCTGTCCTATTCATCCCTTGCGGATAAAATAGTAGGGTCAGCCTCAAATACCACATGATCACCCTCTAATGGAGTGATCACCTCCTCATTGTGCTTGGGACACATCACGAATGGTTCCCTTTCGATATTCTGCACAGGTGAATGCACCTATGCAGGGCTAACAGTTTCAGTTTCATGAACTGTGGTGGAAGGAGCACCAACAGTTCTTTTCCTCTTCTTTTGAAATATTTTTAGTGCAGGGGCTGGTGTTGTAGCTCTTTCAAAGGTAGCAGAGGGGATTATTTGAGTATCCTGAGCTGTGGGTTCCAGAGGTGGTGGTGTAGCAATAAGTTGGGCCTCATGCTCACCCCTGGCAGCTCTGTTTCTTGAAAGAAACTCCGCCATTGCAGAGAGTGGTGGAGTTATGGCACCTGAGAAATTCTTCCCATTAACAATCAACTTGCTCAATGTGGAGGCCACATGAGCAGAGGGAATTAGGACCCTCTTGTGTGCTTTAAGATTTGGCATAAAAAAGTTTAACAAAACTTGCACAAATCGCGGGTACATAAAAAAGAGACCATATTTGGTCCCGAGATGTTTTACCATGCCATCAAAAATAAGTTTTGAAAAGTTGAAGCAACGATTGTTGGCCAAACAGATTAAGGCCAATGCAATGTTGCTTCCAAACTCATTCCACCCTGTGCGTTTAGGACTTACACACTGCTGAAGAGTATGAATCAAATATTTCCAGTGTGCATAAAAATGTCCCTTGTAGAAGGTACCCTTGCCCCTAGGGCCCTCATACCCAAGCCTAACCAACTCGGTATGCACAAAGTGTAGGGAAACAGAATCAGAATACTCACCATCGCGATCATGAAGTTGAAGAAGTTGGCGGATGGAGTCCTCAGAGATTGAAACATTCAAACCATCAACAGTGGAATCAATCCATTGCACTTCATTAGTTGTTCGAAGGGTAGCATGTTTCCAAAACTGATCAATATGAGAAGTGTAAATGGTTGGGTTTATGGTGAGAGCAGTGTGTAGAGTTGACATCGAGAGATAGTCAATCATGCCGTGGAAAACAGTAAGATCAGCAGGTTTTGTAAGGAAGGCAAGCATATTGTGTTCTTTGACAAATGGAAGGGGAGCCATTTTGATTTGAGAGCAAAATTCTAGGGTTTTAGTGTTTGATCAAAGTTCAGAACGAGTGAATGAACTGATGAGGAGGGAATTGCCTAATATATGTTTCGAATGTTCAATGCAATTCAAACATCCTCAAAATTCTGCAAAGACCAAAACACCCTTTAGTAACTTAATAGTTGACGGACAAAAATAACACTAACAGTTTAAGAACTGTTTTCATAAGATGTAACAACTGTTATTTAGAAATAACTCCCTTTTCGAACAGTTGTGTATTCTACACACTAACAGTTGAAGACTGTTTTTGTTAGAAGGTACAACTGTTATTGGACGAGTTTCTCCCCCTCAGATGCACATGGATTTTGCCTAACAGTTGGGCAGGCTATATGCGAACAGTTGAAAACTGTTAGTAGTATTTCAAACTATTAAAAAAATATGTGCAACTGTCAACAAAACTTAGCTCATACACTCATCATAAGCTGATTCATCATAAACAGACCATTAGCCAACACAAATATCAACAAAATATGCATTTTATTCATGTTTAACACAGATGAACTACAAAGTACATGCATTTTCACAAGCCATTGTTGGTATCGTCTATCTAATTGTGCAAGGGTCAACGAAATTCAGTCGTTTCTGATTTCACTTGCTACACCCATCTCTTTCTCTAACGGTTGTTTGTCTCTAATGGTTATGGCTTCCATTAGACTCGGATGATGATGATGAGTACTGGCCAATCCATCATCAGCTAAGACCATGATGTGCAATTGAACTAGTCATCGATTACAATGACCTCCACTGCATCGTCATCCGAGGCTAGAACGTCATCATCAGCATCATTTCTTCGAAGATTGAACCACACTACTGAGCCTATAGTGCCTTCCAGGTTCAAGTCGAACCTTAAACAGCAGTTGGTAGGCAACTCGTGGAAGAGAGTGATGTTTTCAAAATCACCTGTTATACGAATATGATCAGTCATTTTATATGGCCTACGTGGGTCTGGGTGCTTTGTCAAGGTGAACCTATCTCGATCATCATGCATCTCAAGAACACAAGATGAGTATTTCCAAAGCTCATGCATTCTAACAAATGGGACAGGGATGGTTACATAACTTTGTTTAGCATTAATTTCTTTGAAGTTGATGAGAAAGAAGTTAGTAGCCATTTGCAAAGAAAAGTTTGCTCTCTGGAATGCAAATGTAGGTGTGATTTGTGAAGAATGCATGCAAGCTAATTTATAGACAAACTTGTGGTGGTGAATTGGTCATTAATTTAGCATGCAGTGACTTGTCATGTCCATTCACAACACTACAAAATAAAGTGACTTACCTTTATCAGTCTGGAACTATTCTCAATAAAGTATTTTACTTTTACCACATATCAAGGACATTCACGGATTTGAAAACTGTTTGTGGGATAGGCAACCAGATATGTCCAAAACTGGTTTGGGATTTGCACTTTTACCCTTCCCTGAACAATTAAAAGCAACAGTTGTTAGATAACAATACTAACAGTTGCAAACTGTTAGAGTGAAAAACATTGAGTAATGAACAACTGTTAGTCCAAGTTAATCATTCCAATGTTTGAGATCAAAAAGTTGAATCTGCTCACATCAAATGCTTTAGTGAACAGATCAGCTAATTGATCATCAGTATGGATTTTCATAACTTGAATTAATTTCTTTTCATTGCAATCTCTTATGAAATGAAATCTTATTTCAATGTGCTTGGTTTTAGAATGCTTCACTGGATTATTAACTATGCTAATAGCACTGGTATTATCAACATAAATAGGTGTATGCAAGAAAGACAAACCATAATCCAGAAGCTGATTTTGAATCCACAACACTTGTGAACAGCAGCTTGATGCAGCAATATATTCAGCCTCAGCTGTTGAAGTTGAAACTGTTGTTTGTTTCTTGCATTGCCATGAAACCAGCCTTGATCCAAAGAATTGACATCTTCCAGAGGTTGATTTTCTGTCCACATTGGCTCCACCATAGTCACTATCAGAATATGCCACCAAATCAAAAGGTGAATCTTTAGGATAGCAAAGTCCCAATTTTGGTTGGCCTTTGAGGTACCTAAAGATCCTCTTCACAGCAAACAAGTGTGATATCTTCGGACTGCATTGAAATCTGGCACAAACACACACAACAAACATTATATCAGGTCTAGAAGCAGTTAAATACATTAATGAACCTATCATTGACCTATATAGATGTATGTCAACATCCTCACCCTTAGAGTATGCTCCCAACTGTTTGTGTGTTTCCATAGGAGTGCTTGCCAGTTTCACATCTTGATAGCCAAACTTGTCCAATATGTCTTTGACATACTTAGATTGGCTTAGAAATATACCAGAGGGCTTCTGTTTTACTTGTAATTCCAAGAAAAATGTGAGTTCACCCATGGAACTCATCTGAAACCTTTTGTGCATAATGACTTCAAATTCTTTGCACAAGCTGTCATCAGTGGATCCAAAGATTATATCATCAACATAGATTTGCACAAGCAAAATCTCTGTTTTAACAATCTTTGTAAAAAATGTTTTGTCAATTGTGCCTCTCTTAAAACCATTCTCAAGAAGGTAGGATGATAATGTCTCATACCAAGCTCTAGGAGCTTGATGTAGTCCATATAGAGCTTTATTCAACCTATAAACCCTGTCAGGGTACTTTGAGTCTTCAAAGCCAGGGGGTTGACACACATATACCTCATCATCAATAATTCCATATAGAAATGCAGACTTGACATCCATTTGATACACCTTAAATCCTTTGAAGCTTGCAAAGGCAAGAAATAGTCTAATGGCTTCAATCCTTGCAATAGGTGCAAAGACATCATCATAGTCTATTCCTTCCTCTTGTTTATAGCCCTGTGCAACCAGTCTTGCCTTATTCTTGATTACAATCCCTCTTTCATCTTTCTTGTTTCTGAACACCCACTTGGTGCCAATTACTCTTTTGCCTCTTGGAAGCTCAACCAACTTCCAAACATGCTGAATTTGAAATTGTAAGAGCTCCTCTTGCATTGCTTCCACCCATGAAGGGTCTTTCAATGCCTCAATTGCTTTCTTTGGTTCTATTTGAGATAGAAAGCAGGCATTCACATCAAATTGGGCAAGATCCACACCACTGTTTTCATTTTGCAGCATATTCCTTGTTCTGATAGGAGTGGTTGGATCACCAATTATTTGTGATATTGGATGATTCTTGTGAACTCTTGATGTAGGAATTTTTTCTTCAGTCAGTTCATTCCCTAGATTAGACAGATCAAACTCACATTCACTTGAATTTTCAGCAGTATCACACACTTGATCAGCAACTGTTTGGGATGCAGAGTCAGTGTGTTGTTGAGGATCATGAGATTCCATGTCCTTTGAAGATTCAGCATCAATCAATGGATCAACAGCATTGTAGAACTCTTGTTGAAGCATAGGAATCACAACAAAGTCTTTAGTAACTTTGTTTGAACCAACAGTTGTTGATTTTGAGCTAACAGTTTCAAAACTATTTGGGCTGTTGGAAACTGTTTGTTGATTTTTACAAACAGTTGTGGAGGTACCTGCAGCTGTTTCAGTAGAATACTCAAAAGAAAGAGATTTAGACAATGCATCAATATCAAATAACCAATCAGGCCCATTACCTGCAATATTGATCATATTCTCATTGAAAGAGACATTCATACTCTCTTCTATGATTCTAGTGACATTGTTAAAAACTCTATAAGCTTTACTTTGAGTGGAGTATCCTACAAAGAAACCTTCTTCAGCCTTACTCTCAAACTTGCCTAATGGTGATTTGGTATTAAGGATAGTGCAAGGACAGCCAAATGGTTTGAAGAAGTTGATCAAAGGTTTTCTCATAAGGAACAACTCATAAGGAGTTTTCCCTTTGGACTTTACTACTTGTACTCTATTCTGAACATAGCAGGCAGTGTTCACTGCTTCTGCCCAGAATGTCATTGGAAGCTTAGAATCAGCTAACATGGATCTAGCAGCCTCTATCAAAGTCCTATTCCTTCTCTCAACAACTCCATTATGTTGGGGAGTCCTAGGGGCACTAAACTGTCTTTCAATACCTTTACTTTCACAAAAACTGTTTAGCTCATAGTTCTTAGATTTAGAACCATTGTCAGATCTAATGACTTTCACCTTCAAATCAGATTGATTTTCAATTTTAAGAATAAGAGACTTAACTAACTCAGCAGTTTCATCCTTAGTTCTAAGAAATTGAACCCATGTGAACCTGGTGAAATCATCAACTATGACTAAACAATAGGCTTTCTTCCCTATACTCACCACAGATGTAGGACCAAAAAGATCCATGTGTAACAATTGTAAAGGTGCAGTAATGGAAGAAACTTCTTTGGTTATATAAGAAGTTTTGTGTTGCTTGCCTTTGAGACAAGCTACACAATGATCATCACATGAGAATTCTTTTTGGGGCAAACCTCTTACCAAACTGTTTTTAGCTAACAAGTTCATGGTTTTTAAATTCATGTGACACATCCTTCTATGCCAAATGGCAGACTCATCATGAGATGTCTTTCAGAGTAAACAACTTAACACATTCTGTTTAGCAATCTTTTGTGTATCTAGACAGTATACATTATCCTTTCTAGGTGTTCTCAAAAGAACATCCTTCTCATTTAGTTTAAAATCTTTTGATAGAATAATGCATTCTGAATCTGTAAACAAAACTTTGTTTCCATTTTCACAGATTTGAGATACACTTAACAGATTGTACTTAAGCTGTTCAACAAAGAAAACATCATTAAATGTAAGTGTACCTACCTCAACAGCTCCTTTACCTGTGATTTTTCCTCCCTTAGCATTTCCTCCAAATGCTACAAATCCACCATTGATGCTTCTAAAATCCTTCAAACAATGTGGATTTCCAGTCATGTGCCTTGAGCATCCACTATCCACATGCCAGAGTTGGGTACACCATTCAAGTCATAATACTTAATCAGAGTTTGGTTCTTTTTTATTTCATCCAAATTAGATTTCTCTAATTTGTGTGAGGAATACTTTGTAAGAACATGTGGTTCCCAATTGTTGTGATTAATATTTCAGACCTTTGAACAAACAGTTGTTGTAGAATGTAAAACAGTTGAGTCATCATGTGACTTATTCTGTTTTGCAATTTGAGTACCAGTTTAACCCTCTTCAGAAAATGTTTGTTTCTGTAGTTTCACCCAAGCCAGACCAACAGTTTTTGGTTTTGATAAAACAGTTGTGGAACTGTTAGTCAGTTTGGATGTAACAGTTGTAGAACTGTTAGCCTGTTTTGGCTTAGCAGTTTTAGAACTGTTAATCTGCTTTGACTTAACAGTTTTAGAACTGTTATTTTGCTTTTTGAAACTTGGTTCTTTGGTGCTACACAGCTGTGGGTTATAATAATAGTCTTGAGCCAAGTGATTAGATCTCCCACATGTATAGCACTTTTTAGCTTTCACAATAGGCAAACCAGTTCTTTGTGACCAGAACTGGTTCCTATTTCTTTGATTTCCTCTAACGGGTGCTGACTGAGGAAACTTTTGTACACCATGTTTTTGACAAGTGCATGTAGGCATTTCAGTATGCCTTTTTACAGATCTGGGTTTAGTCAGTGCTTTTGCAGCTTCCTTCTTGGGCTTTCCAAGTACAACTTCACCAACTTTCTCCTTTCCTTTGGTCTTGGTACTAATAGTTGAGCTGTTTGAGTTCTTTTTGGAACTGTTAGTGTAGAGATGGGAGCTGTTGGCTAGAGTTGTGAAACTTTTTATGGAGTTAACAGCTTTCGAGGTTTTTGGCTCATTAGTGAGGGGTTCAGTGGATGCTTTTACAAACACCACAGGTTGTAAAGATGATTTTGTAGGAATGGGCTCACAACAGATGTGATTTTCATATGGAATAACTTCATCCTTCTTCACAACTCCCTCATTCTTATCATCACTCACTGCATACACAACTCCTTCCTCATCACTTTCAAATTGTGGATTAGCTGACTTCAGTTCCTCTGGTAATAATTCATTAACATACCTATCAGCTACATCAGACATGGGAGTTATGTAGTTGTAATTGTATGGAGGTGGGGTCTGCTTATATCCTAAACCAGTTTTCACCTTGTCTCTGATTTGTGATTGTAACAAGGTTTCAAGTTTAAGATTTGTTGCCTTGAACATGCTCATATCAATATCAACACCCTCCAACTTTTTGGTTAACTCATCAACCTTACTTTCCTTCTCACTTAGCTTCTTTTTCAGACTATCAATCTCCTCTTGAAGCTGCTCTTTTTCCCACTTATGATATTTTCTATCATAATCCATTTGCAGTTCATTGGCTTGATAATCTTTTATTTTCTTTTCAAAGCTTTCAATGACTGCACTTGATTCATATCTCCTCTCCTCCATTTTGCTTAGAGCATCACACATTTTCTTATTGTGCTCTCTAAACCCTTTAACAATAGCTCTACATTCACCAGGACATAGTTTAGGAGATACCTGAATGTCCTCAGATGCTGGTGAATCCATCTTGATGGAGGAGTCAGTCAATGCCATCAAAGCTTTGTTGTTTGTAGCCTCTTCTGCTTGATCACTCCAATCAAACCCATGGCCTTCTTGTGAGACCAATGCTGAGGAGGTTTGATTCTGAGTTGGCCTCTGACCTTGATTCTGGACTTGTCCACCAGATCTACACTCTCTTGCAAAGTGGCCAAGCTGTTGACATTTGAAGCATCTCACTTTTGACTTGTCAAATCCAGCCTTGCCATCAGCTCTGAAATTCATGTTTTGCCTTCCAGTCCTTTTGATGTACCTCTTGGCTCTAACAGTAAGCATGGCCTTCTGCCATTTGAGATCCATCTCCTCAAGATCATCAGGATGCACTTGTTCAAGATCCTCATTGGTGAGGGTTGAATGTGCATGGCTAGCAAGAAAAGCTTCAAGTACAGCATCTGGAGTGTTCACATCTAGTCCAACAGCGGAACTAGTACCTGCACAACTATTAAAAGAGTTAGTTAATGAATGGTTTGATTCCATACCTGAGGATGACAGGAGAGCAGCATTGTGGCTAGGGACAACAGTTTTTCTTTTTCCCTCTATCTCTCCCTCAAACACTATCAAAGTATTATAGAGATCATCTAACTCTATGTCTTCAAGGGAATCCTTAGTCCTCCATTGTGCAGCAAACACAGTCCATTCATCACCTAGAGACCTAAGAAACTTTCTATTTATCTCATCTTGATCAAGCCTAACCTTAGCACTCTCTAGTTGGCTTACCAGCTTGTAAAACCTATCAAAGATTTGGGTGATGCTCTCATTCTTTCCACTGGTGAAGTTCTCATAGGCTTGTTTAAGGAGATCTCTTTGGTTTCTCTTAGAACTAGCATTCCCAGCAAACCTCTTTTCCAGAGCATTCCAAAGTTCATGAGCATCATCAAATTTCTTGAATTTATGTTGATACTCATTGGGAATTGCAATCTGGAGGATGCTGAGAGCTTTCATCTCAATCATTCTCTCCTTCTTTTCAGCATCTGTCTTTGGTGGTGGCTTCTTCTTTGGTTTTCCATTCTCATCCAGATCAACAGGGGTAGTGGGAACAGTTTCAATGATTTGCCAAACAGCATAGTCCATTAATTGGGCATGCTGCTTGATCCTCAGTTTCCACATCTCAAAATCAGTTGGTTTGAGCATGGGAACACGAATGTTTGACCCAGAGCCATTGTTATCAGAAGATCCACCAGAATCCATTGAAACAAAGTGATTTGAAAACAGTTTTAAAGAACAAAGCAAGATGGAAGCAAAACCTTCAACTGGTGATCAAAGTAACCTTAATGATAAGGCTCTGATACCACTTGTCAGGATCGGATATAGATTATATCAAATAACAAGAACTAACTTTTGAATAACAAATTATTGTTGAATAAAAGTTAATCTTTAACTATGATCACAATCAACTAAGAAGTTGCGAAATCACACTTAATTGATTAAAGAAGGTTTTGAACACAAAGCAATTCAATCAAACAGTAATTTTATTGATTAACCAGAATGATTACAATAGCAAACTTCACCCCCAATCTAACTTATTATGTTAGACGAAGAACACAGATTGTTCTTAGGTTTCAACGAGAAACTTAGAGGCTTAGCACTATTCTGAAAGCAAATTACAACTTGAAGAATGAATGCAAAAACTTAATCAATAAGTACGTACATATTATAAATTCTAATCTAGCATTTATACTCCTTGATCTTCCTTGATTTGCTGACAGTTAGGTAATCTTCTATCTTCTGAGATAATCTTGATGATCTTCCAAGTGTTTCGAGATATCTTCAAAGATAGGGTTTTCCATATTTAGCTCAACCGAAACTGTTCAATGAATGCAACAGTTCTGGTTCTTCTAACAGTCTTCGGCTTCAAGGTCTTCAAACAGTTGTAGTAGTTTGTACTAACAGTTCTGAACTCTATATAACAGCTTTGAAGTTCACAGCAACTGTTGGTTACAACTGTCTTCACAATTTTCACTAACAGTTCTAAACTGTTTCTTCAACAATTCTTCTAACAGTTTCAACTTTGCATGTTAAACAGTCTTAAAGCCTTAGTTAATTTCCCAACATTATCACATGCACAGCATGGACAAATCCTTGATTGAGTTACATGGTATGCTCAAAACTTCCGAAGCGAGCATGACCAAGAGCAAACCATCCTCCTCCTCCAATCCCGTTCTAGCCATCCGGGAAGGCTGCATTACCAAAAAGAAGGCCGCCCCTTCCAAGAAAAGGAAGGGTAAGGGAAAGGTTGGCGCGGCCAAGCCTGCCCCGGCCTCCGAGCGTAAAGGCAAGGGGAAACTTCCCCAAGCCAAAACTCCGGAGGATGCGGAGTGCTTCTTTTGTGGGGGCAAGGGCCACTACCGCCGAAGCTGCCCGAAGTAATTAGAGGGACTCAACAAGCTCAAAGCAATGAGCATATCGGGCCCCGACACTTCAGGTACATTCAAGATAGAACTCCACCATAATTATACTTCTAAAGGCTGGGTCTTAGTTACTGGCTGTGGCACTCACATATGTAATATGGTGCAGGTGCTAAAGGAAAGTAGGAGCTCGGAGCTGGGAGATCTGGATCTTGTGATGGGAAATTCAGAGATTGCCCCAGTGGAAGCAAAAGGAAGTTTAGAGCTTTCATTCAAGACTGGAAATTCTATTTTATTGAAAAATGTCTGTTATTCGCCCAGTGTGGCTAGAAACATTATTTCATTTCACGCATTCTATGACGACGGTTACAACTTTCATTTCAATGATGGTTCTATTATATGCTTTAAAGATAACATTGTTTATTTTAAGGCTTTACCATGTCATGACATTTATGAGGCAACTGCATACATTAATTCAACTAAATCTATCATGAATATTGATTCTAATTCCAAAGATTGGTTGGACAAGTTTTCTTTGTGGCATAGTCGTCTTGGTCATATAAACAAGACTCGTATCACCAAGCTCCAAGTGGATGGGATCTTGGAATCATTTGACCAAGGGTTGAATGATGTATGTGATTCTTGTCAATTAGGCAAGATGACAAAGGCACCCTTCACGGGGACAAGTGAGAGGGGAAAGGACCTCTTGGATATCATCCATACGGATGTATGTGGGCCTTTCAAGCATGTCACGAGGAATAACCCGAGATACTTCGTAACCTTCATAGATGATTATAGTAGGTATGGATATGTCTACCTTGTTAAACACAAGCATGAAACCTTTGAGGTGTTCAAGACATTCCAAAACGAAGTTGAGAATCAATTGGGCAAAACAATAAAGATACTCCGGTCTGATAGAGGTGGAGAATATCTAAGTACCGGGTTTACCGATCATCTTAAAAATTTTGGAATTATTTCACAATTAACGCCTCCAAGGACACCACAATTAAATGGGGTCGCTGAGAGGAGGAACCGGACTTTACTAGACATGGTAAGGTCCATGATGAGTCGAACGGAGGTACCTATTAGTTTCTGGGGATATACTCTAGAAACGGCGGTTAGGATCCTTAACCTTGCACCAACCAAGAAAGTATCAAAAACACCTTATGAAATGTGGCATAATAAGAAGCCGACACTTTCATGTCTACGAGTTTGGGGATGTCAAGCCTACGTAAGACGTGAGGTTGAGGACAAACTTGAACCTCACTCAGAAAGGTGATAATTTATCGGATATCCTCCTGCCGGTGTTGGATATATATTTTATAAACCTTCTGAGAACAAAGTTTTTGTTGCTCGAAGGACATTTTTCTTGGAGAGAGAAATGCTATCCAAACAAAGAGGCAACAAGGAAATTGATCTTGAGGGAGTTCAAGGATCAACTGATAGAGAACTTGAGGTTGGAACTAGCACTCAACCTAGGACCGTTGAAACTGAGCAAGAGAATGTTGCAGTTCCTGACACTCGTTCATTGCTTACTCAAGGCGTTCCAGTAGAACTCGTTATGACCCACAAAGATATGGGTTCTACATATCTGAGGGCAGTGAGTTAGTAGTGGACTCTGATGAGCCCACTAACTACAAGGAAGCTATGGCAGGCCCTGAGTCTGCAAAAGGAAGAGGAGCAATGGAAAGTGAGATGCAATCCATGTCGGATAACCAGCTTTGGGAACTGGTTGATCCTACGCCCGGGGTTAGACCCGTAGGGTGTAAATGGGTCTTCAAGAAGAAGACCGGCATGGACGGAACCTTGTATACCTTCAAAGCCAGACTGGTGGCAAAGGGTTTCACTCAAACACCTGGTGTAGATTATGAAGAAACCTTTTCCCCAGTGGCAATGTTGAAATCTATCCGGATACTTCTAGCTATTGTTGCATTTCATGATTATGAAATATGGCAAATGGATGTTAAAACCGCCTTCCTTAACGGGAAGCTTTCTGAAGAGGTGTATATGACACAACCTGATGGTTTTGTACATCTAGAGTATCCAAACAAGGTTTGTAAGCTAAAGAGGTCCATTTATGGACTCAAACAAGCATCTCGCTGCTGGAATCAATGCTTTGATGAGAAAATCAAGGAATTTGGATTTTCGAAAAACAAAGATGAACCATGTATATATGTCAGGGCTAGTGGGAGCACTATAGTCTTCTTAGTCCTATATGTAGATGATATACTACTCATTGGAAATCACATTCCGAGCCTAAGGAGTGTTAAATCTTGGCTAGGGAATTGTTTCTCAATGAAGGACCTAGGGGATGCGAGCTATATTTTGGGGATTAAGATCTATAGAGATAGATCTAGAAAGCTGCTCGGGCTTTCTCAAAGTGCATACATAGATAAGGTCGTGAGACGCTTTAGAATTTAGGATTCTAAGAAAGGAAACCTCCCTATGTCACATGGCTTGACGTTGAGCAAGACTCAATGTCCTACGTCCCAAAAGAAGATAGAAGTAATGGAGCGAGTACCATATGCTTCGGCTGTGGGATCGATCATGTACGCCATGTTGTGCACTCGTCCTGATGTGTCATGTGCTTTAAGAATGACTAGTAGATATCAGGAAAATCCCAGGGAACCTCATTGGAAAGCTGTAAAGAACACCCTTAAGTACCTTAGGCGTACAAAATAAATGTTCTTGGTATATGGTGGGGAAGAAGAGCTAAGAGTAAAGGGTTACTCGGACGCTAGCTTCCAAACAGATAGGGATGACTGCCGATCTCAATCGGGGTTTGTATTCCTGTTAAACGGTCGTGCTGTCAGCTGGAGTAGCTCGAAGCAAAACACGGTGGCTGATTCGACTACCGAGTCGGAATATATTGCGGCAAGCAAGCCGCAAAGGAGGCCGTGTGGATGAAGAAATTATCCAAGATCTACAAGTGGTTCTAAGCATCACTGACCCTATTGAGATATTTTGTGACAATGAGGGTGCAGTGGCTTTGGCGAAAGAACCAAGAGCTCACAAGAGAATAAGACACATATTGCGCAAATACCACTTTATACGAGAGGTAGTTGAAAGTGGTGAAGTCATCATAAGCAGAGTAGCATCGGATGGAAATCTTGCAGATCCATTCACGAAGCCGTTATCGCAAGCAGCTCATGATTCTCACACTAGTGCTATAGGTGTAAGATTTGCTTGCGATTTGGCTTGAGTTATGTATTTAGTTTGTTTGATATGTACATTATTCTATATTTTGGGAACGATAAAGACAGTATTGTAACTTATGCTTGTTTTTATATGTAATGGAGATTATATATGCGTATGATATAGTTACATTCATAAGACTCTACTGTGTTCCATCTTAGCATGTTTTACCACTTCCAGAAATATTATTCTATATTTCGAACTTTCCACAGTCAGTCGATCTTGTGGAAGGAAGATTGAATTAAGACTGAGATAAGCATATGACCTTGAATTCAATATGGTCGAATTAAGGAGCAATGACTATCTGTACTTGAAAAGTGTTTCAAGTAACTGGAAGACCCACGCCTAAGTATACTTCATGGATTATAGTCACGAGTAACTTGGGATGATAATATCTTACATCCTTAGACCTGAGATGTATGAACCGCTATATCATACTCCTTTCTTGCTTTAGCTATTTTCAAAAGCAGTTCATAACTGGCTGTAATAAAGAAAATGGCTATACAAGTTAAGAAGGATGGTATAGGGTTATACAGTCAAAAGGGATTTGTTCCTCTGAAATGAGAGATATCACTGGTCCCCTCGATAATTGGGAGCTGACACCAAAATTATGCATGGCAATGCACAAGGAATATTGATTGAGAATCAGATATGTCCTTAACTTTTGGTCACCACCAATCAAGGTCGAGAAACATAATCGTGAATGATCTGGAGATTGACATTTAATCCATGTCTCATGTTCACATGGATATCGCGAACAAAAGGATGTTTAAGATCACTTATCTATAGAACCTTTCTTTGTGAATAGGTTTTATTCTGCATAACGAAACACATACTGACTTGGGGGAAATGATGTTTTGCTAGAGGCCGCTCATTATCTGTGGTTTATAAAGAACGGTGCATCGTGTGCAAGTGGGAGTTTGTTAGAATATGCCCACTAATGCGAGTACACTGTTTGACTCACTGCTGATGATGTATGAGCCTATTGGGTCATACACCAGGGTCAAATCTGACAGCAACAAAAGTAAAAAGAACCAAAAATGACAAAAGACAAAAGTTGACTTCGCAGGCCTTGTTAGCGCCGCTAACCATAAGGTGTTAGCGCCGCTAACACTTATGGGTTAGAGTCGCTACGGCTGCATGTACTTTACATCAAGTCATCTGACTGGCCGCGTTAGTGCCGCTAACTATTACAGCTTAGCGCCGCTAACTCCGGGTTAGCGCCGCTACGGTCGGACGTGACATTTTGTCAAATCACCTCTAAAGTTGGCCTATGCATGTTGGTTTCTTAAAAACGACCTTGGCCGGCTTTGGGAGACTTAGGGGTCGCCTGGAGGTTTATAAAAGAGAACATATTTCCTCTCTTTTGGGTCTCTTAGCCACACACATATTTGAGATACTCTTAAGTGCTTCTAAAAGGCTTATTGA
Source organism: Pulicaria dysenterica (assembly GCA_947179395.2). Taxonomy (NCBI): domain Eukaryota; kingdom Viridiplantae; phylum Streptophyta; class Magnoliopsida; order Asterales; family Asteraceae; genus Pulicaria; species Pulicaria dysenterica. The sequence continues at coordinate 59,881,137 of OX359288.1, read as the reverse complement.
GTTCAAGGAGAGCTTTGCTCCAGAAAATTGGTCCTAATTCGTTGGTTGTTGTTCTTCTAAGTGATTTTCTAAAGAGAAGATTCACAAGGAGCTTGCTAGCACAAGAGATTTGCGTGTTACCGGGGTATTACTCACTAGTTGATTCGTTCTTGGAGCAAGGAGCAAGATCATCATCAACATCAACGAGTTCTGGAGCTTAGGAGGCTGGTATAACCTCTTTATCCTTCTCTTTTTGTTGCATTTCTACACATAGAGTATGATCCATGTTTGGGATTTCACTTTTTCTGCTTTGTTTGTTTGATCTTATGGGCTTTACATGTTGTTTTTGCTTCCGTTGCGTGCCCTAGAAATCCCAACAGGTTCTTGCTTAATCATGAACAGATTACAGAACACAAGAAATCTTCTCAACAACAACTTAAGGATTCTTTGGATAAAGATGATATTGCATTAGTTGCACAGAAAAAGAAGAAAGGTACCAAAGCCTTAGTTGTTGAATCTGAGACTGAGTCAGAATATCAAGCTGATCAATCAGACTCAGATTCATGTGATACTGATGATTTTCATACTATCACTGAGCAGATGGCTATGTTGGCCAGACGTTTGAGAATAGCTCAACGGAGAAGAATAAGATCTGACAGGGGCAAAGGGAAGAGTTATTTTGATCCTAACAAGGCTGTGTGCTTCAACTGTCAGAAGAAGGGACACATTGCTGCTGAGTGCATATTAAAGAAGGAAGAATCAGCATCAGTTGCTGATAAGAATGCTTACAGAGCTGATAAATACAAGAAGAAATATACTCAGCTCAAGAAAGGAAAGCCAGAAGACAAACCCAGTGCAAAAGGATTATATGCTGAAACCTGGGATACTGAATCATCTTCCTCAGATGATGATGTATGTCTAATGGCTCAAGAAGATGAAGAGTTTGAAATTAACGAAGTTGATTATGGGTTGTCCGAGTCAACTTTTGAAGCTGACATGAAGGAAGCTGAGGAGAACAGCAAGCTTAGTGATTGGGATCCTGCTTCCATGTACAAGGTTAGTAATGTCAACTCTTACACCGATGAAGAAGAGGGTCTTGCCTTCGACTATTTGTTAAATGATTTCTAGACCATCCTTAAGTCTCAAAAGGACCTCAAAGCTGAGATAGCTAAACTGAAGAATGAGATTAAGGAAAATCAATCTCTCATTGATGTTGTTAACAAAGCACAATGTGATCTTGAATGTCAAAGACACATTAATAAACATCTAAGTGAAGAACTTCAGGAAGCTAAAGTCAAAGTTGACCAACTTCAAAAGGTAACTGAGTCTTGGTGTAAGTCATCAAAGCTTGCTGAAAAGTGCATAAACCAACAAATTCCTAAACAGGTACAGGATGTACTTAGAGGTGACTATCAAACTGCAGCTTATGTAGCTGATGATGAGATAGCAAGTACAAACTCTAAGGAGGATAGACAACTAATTGAGTCTCAGAAGTTAGCCTCAGAGAAGAAACATGGTCAAAACCTTAAATACAATATGTTTGTAAAGGCTAAAGATCATGGAAATGAGTGCTCAACATCCAAACAGCATGGTAAGTCTGTGCTTGACAGATTAGGTACTCAGCCTATTCAAAGAACTTCAGTCATAGAAAGGCTTAATCTAAATCCTTTCAAAAGACAGCATTCTATATCTGGCTCGGAGAGAAGTTACAAGAATAGGAAGACCACTGTAAGTTAGAGGTCAAATAACAACAATGGTAAGTCCAAAGTTGTGGATCTTGGTAAGTCCAAGAAGATCAACAGTGGTAAGGCCAAACCTGTTGAAACTGGTGAGTCCAGTAAGCATGACAAAGGTAAGTCCAAGGTCATGGAAAAGAAGTCTGTTGGTCAATCTTCTAATCAAAAGGATAACAAACAAAGACCTAACAAAGGTAAGTCCAAAGTTAGTGAGCATCAAGTGAATCAACTTGCAAAGAAAGTTGAAAAGTTATCCACTACATATAATCCCAAGACTGAGAGCAAGTTCTCACAAGGATTATTAGACACTCTATCTCCTGTAATCATTGGAAGAAGGAGATGCTAAGGATTTTGACGTTGAAATCTCAAGGCCTGAATAAGAACAGGCTGATCAGTTTACACATGACTAAGCTCCTGCTCAAGCTGAACAGTTAGTTCAACAAGATGGAGATGCTAAGTGCTTCTCATCTGAACCTACCAAGAAGTGGGTTCCCAAACAAAACTAATGTGTGTAATTTTTATATCATGTGCAGGGTTCAAGTAAATGGTACTTGGATAGTGGATGCTCAAGGCACATGACCGGGTGGAATGGACTTCTTAGTGATTTCCAAGAAGACGAAGGTCCTAAAGTAACATTTGGAGACAATTCATATGGAAGAACTAAAGGCTATGGGAAGATGCATGCTGTCAAAGTTACTTTCTAGAAGGTTGCATATGTCAAGGGGGTCTTAAGCACAATCTGATTAGTATCAGTCAATTGTGTGATGAAGACAACATTGTTACTTTTAGGAAGAAAGCAGGAACAATATATAATGCTAAGGGAAAGCCTGTATTAATAGCTAAAAGAGAAAGAGATGTGTATCTACTTGATCTTAATTCTGCTGATCCCTATACTAAAACCTGCTTGTATTCCCAATCTGTTCCTAAGCTGAGTTGGTTGTGGCATAAACGTTTATCACATTTAAATTTTAAAAATATAAACATGCTATCCAATAAAGAGTTAGTCTCTGGATTACCAAAGATCACATTTGTCAAGGACAAATTATGTTCAGCTTGTGAACAAGGGAAACACCATAAAGGGTCCTTTAAATCAAAGCAAAATTTTTCAATAACAGACCCACTGCATATGTTGCATATGGATCTGTTTGGACCCATAAGTACTCCAAGCCTAAGTGGCAAGAAGTACACACTGGTGATAGTAGATGAGTTCTCACGATTCACTTGGGTAATATTCCTTAAAGCCAAAAGTGAGGCTACCTTGGAGATAATAAGTTTTATCAAACAGGAAGAGTTGTAGAAAGGTAAGTCTGTAAAGCAACTCAGAAGTGATCATGGAACTGAGTTTAGAAACTCTACCCTTGAAAGCTTCTGTGAACAAAAGGGAATATTACAAAATTTCTCATCTGTCAGAACTCACCAAAAAATGGAGTTGCTGAGAGGAGAAATAGAACCCTAATTGAGGCTGCTAGAATAATGTTGTGTGAGGCAGGATTGAAATTTATTTTTGGGATGAAGCTGTCAGTACAGCCTGTTATACCCAAAATAGATCAATCATTGTCAAAAGACATGGTAAAACATCATATGAGATGTATAAATCTAGAAAGCCCAATATAGGTTATTTCCATGTCTTTGGTTCAAAATGCTATATTCTGAATCAAAGAGATCAGCTCCATAAGTTGGAACCCAAAGCTGATCCTGGAATATTCGTTGGTTATTCCTCAATCTCCAAATCATACAGAGGGTATAATACTAGAAGAAAGGCTATAGAAGAATCAATTCATGTCTCATTTGATGAAGACAGTCTTGATCAAGCTTAGAAAAGACAAGCTGACATGGTTAGTCTGAGTGAGCTTGAAAAGCCTGAGGAAACCAATATGTCAAATCCTATGTAAGTCATGGGAGATGATAGTGATGATGAGTGTATCCATCAAGGAAATCATCACAAGCTCCAAGGGACTCTCAAGATGAGAAAGATGATAAGTTCGTTAATCCTTATGGAGCTGAAGTCACTCAGACTGAGGATCTCAGTGATCATCAGTTTATTGACAATGCTGCCATTGAGACTGAGGATGTGTATTCACCTCAGAGTTCTCAACATCACTCAGATCCAGAACCAGATTCTCCAACTCCAACATTCAAATTCCTCAAAGACCATCCTCAAGATCAAATCATTGGAAATGTCTAAGAGAGGGTTATGACTAGATCAAAGGCTACAGCTAACTACGATGCTCACTTTGGTTTCCTATCTCAAATGGAACCAAAGAAGACTGAATAAGCCTTAGAGGATGAGGATTGGATTGAAGCTATGCAAGAGGAATTAAATGAGTTTGAGAGAAATAAGGTCTGGAACTTTGTCCCTGCCCCCAAAGATCATTCAATTATAGGCACTAAGTGGGTCTATAGGAATAAAATGGACAAGGATGGAGTGATAGTTAGGAACAAAGTCAGGCTGGTAGCACAAGGGTATAAGCAAGAAGAAGGAATCGATTATGATGAGAACTTTGCCCCTGTTGCTAGAATTGAAGCCATAAGGTTGTTCCTGGCCTATGCAGCATATAAAGACTTCAAAGTCTATCAAATGGATGTGAAGTGTGCTTTCCTAAATGGAAAACTTCAGGAGGAAGTCTATGTGAAACAACCTCCTGGCTTTGTTAGTTCAAAGTTTCCACATCATGTCTATAAGTTAGACAAGGCTTTGTATGGTCTTAAACAAGCTCCAAGAGCTTGGTATGATACACTGTCTAACTATCTACTATCAGTGGATTTCACCAGAGGTAGTATAGATAAGACACTCTTTATTAAAAAGAGTAAATGACAGGTGATTCTTGTACAAATCTATGTGGATGATATTATTTTTGGTTCCACAAATGAATCTCTGTGTGAATGGTTCTCCAAAATAATGTCACAAAAGTAGAAGATGAGCATGATGGGTGAGATGACATATTTCCTAGGTTTACAAATTCAACAAAAGCCTGATGAAATATTCATTAATCAAAGTAAGTATGTTCTTGATTTGATAAAGAAATATGGTTTTGATTATAGTTCAACCATGAAAACACCCATGTCACCAGCTGTCAAGCTGAGTAAAGACTCAGATTGTAACTCTGTGTGTCAGCCTACCTATAGAGGAATGATAGGTTCATTACTCTATTTGATAGCTAGTAGACCTGATATCATGTTTGCTACATGTGTTTGTGCAAGATATCAGGCAGATCCTAAAGAATCACATCTTCAAGCTGTGAAAAGGATCTTTAGGTACCTTAAAGGTACACCAAATCTAGGCATGTGGTATCCAAAGGACTCTGGATTTGAGTTAGTTGGTTTTTCAGATGCTGACTATGCTAGGTGCAAGTTAGATAGAAAATCAACTACTGGAGGATGTCAAATTCTTGGAGGGAAGATAGTCAGCTGGACTAGTAAGAAACAGAACTCAGTGGTTACTTCAACTGCTGAAGCTGAATATGTTGCAGCAGGAAGCTATTATGCTCAAATCCTATGGATGCAGCATCAGCTTCAAGACTTTGGTATGAGTTTCAAGAAAACTCCTATCTTTTGTGATAACCAAACTGCTATAGCCATAAGTTACAATCTAGTTTTCCACTCAAGAACCAAGCACATTGAAATTAGACATCACTTCATCAGGGACATCATGGAAAAAGGTAAAGTTGACATAAAATTTATCTCCACTGATGACCAGTTAGCAGATATCTTTACTAAACCCCTTGATGAAAAGAGGTTTATGTATCTGCTAAGTGAATTGGGTATACTCAACCCCTAGCTAAGTGTCTAGATTCTGAGTTTTTCAGTTTGACAAAGACTAAGTGTCTTAAGCTAAGTGCACAGTTTATAAATAAGTTTTCATAAACTGTATAACATGTCCAGCTGAATGATGAGTTCAAACGTTTGGTGAGTTCCAAACATATTTTAACTGCTTAGTGTAGTTAAAAGTGTAAGTTTGAGTAAGTCTCAAACATAAATGACTAAGTGTCATTGAGTCTGAGCTATGTGCTTAACTCAAGCTGTGTGATTGGTTCACACGTTTGGTAAGTTCCAAACATACGTTGACTACTCAGTGTAGTTAAAAATGTAAGTTTGAGTAAGTCTCAAACATAAATGACTAAGTGTCATTGAGTCTGAGCTATGTGCTTAACTCAAGCTGTGTGATTGGTTCACATGTTTGGTAAGTTCCAAACATACATTGACTACTCAGTGTAGTTGAAAATGTAAGTTTGAGTAAGCCTCAAACAATAATGACTAAGTATCATTGAGCCTGAGTTGTGTGCTATACTCGACCTGAGTTTCATTCTCAAGCTGAGTGCTCAATTCAAGCTGAGTGCTTGACTTTCGCTGAGTGATTAGTTTCCTCAGCTTGGTGTGTCCAAACTATGATATAATCACTACGTGTCATTAATTCATATGTCCAGGTATATTTGTCGCATCGTATATCAATTGTGTATTGGTATAACTTAGCAGTGTTTATAATCTTATTATGAGTTAATAATATTATATTACACTTGTATCCGTTGGAAGATGATATGTTTCTACCCTCTCACTGTTACATCAAGCTGTAATTTTTCTGGCGTAACGGGTTAAAAGGGATTCTAACGGTAACTTTTCTCTCTCCTCGGAAAGGTATATATATCGCCTATAACCGAATCTCAGAGGTTCACGCTTACTATACTTCTGAAACTATCTCTATACCTTCCACAACCACAGTCTGCTACGTGAAATTCCTCGTTCCATCGATTTCGAAACCCTAAATCACTCAGTGCGAATCCTATATCGCTACGTGCGACTTCAATTGCTCCGTGCGAATAGAACAGTTACTCATTGTACTCTTCTGACATCAACGATGGACGGAACCATTATGAATCTCAGTGATAGAATGGTCAAGGGTGCTGCGTTTAAGAATAATGGATTGTCGTTGATCAAAATAAATAATCAGCGTGCCTGCCTTGTAATTCCTCAACGCCAAATTAACAGGGGATACGAACCATGGGTAAATTACATTCGAAAATGCCCATTGGCTTTCATTTTCACTGGCGCACCTTTGCATGTGGTTCCTCAGCATCTGCTGGAGTTTTGGTATACGTGTGTCTACGACCAAAAAAACGACGAAGTTCGGGTCACAGTGCTGAATGGAGAGAGGATGATTACTCTCACAGTAAATAGGCTAAGGGAGATTCTTCAACTCCCTCAATCTGATGAGTTCGAGCCTGCGGTGACGAGGCAGGTGGCGAGGTCAGTCCTACCCAGAATGGGTCACCCGCAGACAGAGGGCGTTATCAAAAAGGCCACATTTCCAACCAGTTGGGGTTTCATGGTATCCACAGTGATCCGTTCACTCGGTATTAAGGATGGAGGATTGGACCACGTTAACAATTTATGCAGCTACTGTACAACATATACTTTGCACGCATTTTGGATTATGCTCAGCTCATCTTCAACGAACTCAGGGTCCAAGTGATGAAGACCACAAGGGATCTTCATGTACCTTTCATAAGGTACCTGTCCTTGGCATTTGAAGCCGAGCTGGGGACAACACTCTACGAAGCTGATCAGGATGTGTTCCTGTATCCTACACTCAGCTCTAAGATGTTCAACAATGACATCTTCCCAGAGCAAGAGGGTCTGAGTGCACCCTTGCTCCTGATACCTGAGGCGACTTCTTCTGAAAGTGAAGAAGAGGGATCCAATTAAGGTGGAGCTTCCCAAGCTGACACAGAGGTTCACGTTGAGTACTCTGCTCAGGCTGAACCAGCAAATATTGAAGCTGCTTCTCGTAAGACCTCTCCACTTTCTCTCTCTTCTCATTATTCTCCTTCTACATTTGGAGATACGGCTGTGGTGAACCCAACCCAGTCTAACCCATCTCCTCCACCTTCACTCCATCTACAATCCCACTCTGAAGCCACCCCTAGTATGCCCACTGCTGCTAGGGAGAATATCCGCACCTATATAAGAAAAACTGCCACAGGTGGTGCCACTCCCAAAGGCATCATTGGAGCTGAGATCACACTGATCCCTCCACCGGCAGGAGTTGAGGGGGAGACGCCTACTCTTCAGGTGTCAACCTCGAGGCTCATATCAACCCTCAAGCCTAAACCGGGTGTGGTGTCTACTCAGCCCACACCCTCTAGTGCCATGGGAGAGCCCATTACTGTGCCTAAGCAGACACACTTAGGTAACATTGAAGAACAGACCAATCTCCAGGGTTACTCACCCCCTCCAAACCAATCAGCCAACCACACACCCATACACTTCACATTTCGAGCCCCATTACTTCTCTTCACTTCTCACACCCACAAGCACGACCTGTCAATGTTTCATCTACATACCAAGGTGATTCACAGGATCCAAACTCTCTTGCAAATGAGTTTGCAGGTAAACACCAACCTGTGGATGATGCACCCAAATTCTAACACTCTCAGGCTGACCTGGATGACTTGATGAATTTCTTTGAAGGTCAGTTTGAAAAATTGCATCTAAAGATAAGGCAAAACAAGAAGGATATGATAATGATTTTGGATTCTCTGGATAAGGAGGTGCAACACTTGAAATCTGCAGTTGCTGCCCTCCAAGAACAGAGGACTTCAAACCCTATTGATGATGACAAAAACGGGGAGAAAGCTTAAGCTGAAGCTGATGCTGAGTTAGTTCAAGCTGAAGCTCTACTAGCACTGTAAAAAGGAGCAAAGAGGCAAGCTCAGCTTGAGGGGGAGCTGGAAACAGACGCAGAGGAACCTGCAGCCAAGAAACAAAAAGTAACAGAATCTGAATATGAGGCTGAAGAGGTTTCTGAGACTGAACCAGAGACAGAAGAAGAAAAAGCTACAAGAGAATAGATAGAGATGCTCGAGCAAGAAGAGGCAAATGAGCTTGGAATCTCTGTAGCTGAATTGAAGAAGAGAAAAGAAAAGGAAGTAAGGGACCAAGAAAGAGAAAAACTGAAAAAAGCTTTAACCCAAGCTAAAGCTGATTACACTGGTCCAAGATCTGATCCTGTCCCATATACTCATGCAGAAATTCAGGAATGTTATTTCAGAAGAAGCGCCAGTGAAGAGATCAAAGTCATGACCTTGAGCAGAATCAATGGAGCCATCATTCTCAACTTTGAATTTGAAGATAAATCTACAATGGGGGTGGACATGAGATATGTTAACAGGATGGGCTACATAGAATGGAAAAGAATAATGATGATGCTCAAGAGGTTCAAACGAAGCCAAATCAAGCAAGAGATCTTTGCTGAAGTTTCCAATCTGATAAATAGAGCTGAGGAGCTGAGATACGTTCCAGTTCCTAGTCTGAAATGGGAGAAATTGTTTGAGGTACCTGAAGGTGTGGAGTTCAAGGAAAATAAATTTATTGATACACCTGTTTAGGGGTTTATGTATAAGGATCAGGCAGGCAAACCTAGTTTTATTAAGCTGGATGAAATTTGTTACTTAAAAACTAAGGATGCCTTACACATTCAAATTTGTTGTGGTGGTGATAGTTCAAACCAACTTATGAAATACAAATTGAACAAGATCATCAAAGTTCAACAGAAGGAACTCAAAGGGAATGTAGAAGCTAGAAGTTGCTGTATGAAATAACCAAAGAAATTATCAACTGGGAACGTCTACATCCTGAGTTCATAAGATAATAGATTAGTTCTATTGTATAAATTAGATTAGTATTAATTTTGTAAGCACTAAGTGTGCAAGATCTGAGTAATCAAAAATTTTGTATTATGACATGTTCAATTAATATAAGTATGAGTTTGATATGTTCAACTGTGTCTGATAAGTTCAGCGTGAATGAATAACTGATTAGTTCTTATTCATTAATGTATTTAGTTGGTGTGTTCAACTTAAAGTTGGTATGTTCCAATTAATATTGACAAGTTCAATTAAAATTGATATGTTCAATTAATATTTGATTAGTTCAAACATAAAATATTAATAAGTTTGAGATTTAAACCATAATTCTATTAAGAAAACTTAAGAACTGTTTGGTGGTTTTGTCATCATCAAATAGGGAAGTTTGTTGGGAAGATGATCTCATCAGTTGAAATTTGATGAGACAAAGTTAAGTTTGTTAGAAATGTTCTAGATATAACTTAAACAGAATTATGAGGCTTGATCAGACTGAACACTTATAGTGTTTCAGACTGAGCATAAGCTGAATATCAGCTGAGCATGTGTTCAATCAGCTTATACTGTATCTTAGTAAGATTATCACTATGTGTGATAAGCTGTGTATGTCACCTAAGATATATTGAGCTTTCAGCTTGATGTGTTTCAAGCTGAGTGACTCAGCGTATATACTGAGTCAGCTCAACAGAGTTGCTAAATAAGTTCTAGTTAACTCTTAGGACTTCTAAGGATGAGTCTATTAATATACGTGTTAGTTCATGTTGATTTTCGAGTTTGTCCTCGAAGAACTCAGCTTGATGAGTTTCAAGCTGAGTAACTCAGTTCGAGTAAGAAGTCAGCCTAAAGAAAATTTAAATATGTTTTAAATTTATCTTTTTAACTCTCTATATCTACGGGAAGGATAAGAAGACTCCATAATCAAGATTGAAGATTGAAGACTCAAAATTCAAGATTTAAGATTCCGAGTTATCCGATAGTTAGTTAGCAAATTAGGATTAGTCCAGTTTGTTAGGAACCGTAGGAACAAGATTATAAATACTTATCTTCCTGATAAGTTTAGAGGTACAACTCAGAAATGACTACAGAGCCAAATACTTCACTCAACCATATGTGTTACGATTGTTGAATCACTGTTTATCAGGTCAACGTGATCAAGATATTCACAGATTGCCAAGCTATTCATGTGTTCGAATACTCACATTAGTTGTGAGATTGGTAAGTTTTCAATATGTGATTAAATCCTGTTTAGAGAGTCGTCGGTATCTATAATCATAAGTTGATTATAGATAACTATGTTTGAAAGATTGAGAGATTTATATTAGGTGTTTACATATCAAGAGTTGCTTACTTGATATAGTCTGTAATCATCTTCTTATTAATGAAAAGCAAAGCATTCGATTGTGGTTTGATTTACTTTATGTAACACTTTATTTTGATTTTTTCAATTTCCGCATAAAGTGTATTCAACCCCCCTTCTACACATCTGTTGCTTGTTGTTATTCTCACCAAGGGACCAACAATGTTGGGTGTAACAAAAGTACGGTGATGCTTACTTGCTATATAGTATATAGAGTGTGTTAAACGACGATTAGTAAGTAATAGTTGTACTTTTTTTTGTTATTTATAAAGTATATGTACTCTTTTTAAATTCTTCTAAATAATACACATCTACCTTTAATAATAATTTTAGACCAGCATGACTGTGCTTAGTACGAACTAACAAAATAACTAGTATTATATATATAAGAGTAAATTACTCCAAATGTCCCTATGATTGACATTGTATTACTGAAATGGTCTTTTGTGCTAACAGACGTTAAAAATGGCTGTTACTTGTCCTTTAGTGTAGCGGCATTTCTGTCTTTTCTTACTTGTTATCTTTACAGGATTGGTCCTTTTCATTTAATACATACACATGAGGTTTAACTACTTGTACCTTTGCTTTAAAAGCTTGTACAAAAACTCATATCTTCTTGTTTTCAACTACTTGTACCTATACATATACATATGCTTCACAATTCATTACATACACAATCAGAAAACAAGGCTAGAGGTCATACCATCACAAGAACACAGTCAACCTCTTCAATCATACACCAGAAGCAGTCATAATCAAACACTAACACTACATTTTACACCTGCTATTATCATAAACCCATAATCACCCTCTTCCCAATTTCACATCAGATTTGGGTTCTAAAATAAGGAGAAAAGAATCGAGATTCTGTATATGGGTGATTTATTTAAGTCATTTAAACCCTATTCTCAAAAGTCAAATCTCTTGGTATATGTGATGAAGTAGAATAAGGTAATAGGAGTCAATATGGGGAGATTCTTAAGTATTTGGACTCTATGGAATAATCACCGTCTTCAGAAAAAACCTTTTTCTTGTTAAATTCGCCACAACTGAATAGATGGGGGGAGGTAGAGATGGGATCACCAACTGCGGCGATGGGAGGTGGTAGGTGTCCAGCGGCGGAGGTGGGTGGCGCCAATGTGGCAGTGGACCGGAAAGGATGATGTTTTGTAACAATGGCCCTGCTTTCATCACTGTTTCTAGAAACTTCTCCTTTTCCGGCAAACCCTTTATCGAAATTATCGGGCACCACGATTCGTCCGCCGCCGCCAGAATCGGCAGTAATTAAACTGGGTTTTCGATGGGTGGGGAAGACACAATGCTTTCTTCATAATCTAAATAATAACCCCCACAATTGTTGATTGGTTCAAGTTCAACACTTGAAACACCGGAGTTTGGCGGAGCTATGGTGCTCTGTTTGTGTTTGTACCAGCGGTGGAGGTGATCTTGTGGGGGTAGGGCGGCCATCGTGGCTGAAATCTTTTACACGCAATGCCATTCCATGATTTGCAGCTATCAGATTGAGGTGTCCATGATTGTAAAAGATTTGAAGGGTCAAAGGTGATTTTGTGTTTGAAATCAAGTAATGTTTGATGGTCAACATGATGGCAAGGTTGTGATGTTAATGGAGGAAATAAAAGAGAGAAGATGATGATAGAGAAAGTGTGAATCACCATTGAAGTTGCAAAGAATTGGAATAAGAAGAAGAAGAACATGAGACTGGGAGAGTGATAAAAAAAAGCAAATGGACTAAACCTGAAAAGATAATAAGTTTGAAAAGACAATAAGTGTGAAAAGACAAAAATGCCTTTGCACTAAAGGATAAGTAACAGCCATTTGAACGTATGTTAGCAAAAAAGACAATTTTCAGTAACAAAATATCAACCATAAGAAACTTTGGAGTAATTTATGCTTATAAAGGTCTAAACCAGCAATTTTATGTAAACCATAGGGACCATTCAGTTACTTTATATATAAGGGTGGAGTTCTTTTGCAAACGCAAAGAAAATGAGAAACGCTAGAAACGAACGAAAATGACAAGCTTTAGGTTTGGACGGTGGTTAGTCAACTTTGGTAGGCTCAAGATAATAATTACAATGAACTTTAAGGTAGAGATGGGCAAAATCGGTCCTGGACCGGTCCTGGACCACAGCCGGTCCGGTCCGGACCTGGTCGGTCCCGGGCCGGTCCGGTCCTCTGCGGACCGGTCTTCGCGTAAGACCATTTCGATAAATTCGGTCTTTGTGCGGTCCTAGACCACTTCCGGACTGGTCCAAGTCCGGACCAGTCCGACTTCGGTCCCGGACCGGTCCGTTTTTCGTTCGGGTATTTTCCGGTTCGGTTTAGACATTTTCGGGATTTTTTTAGTTTCGGTTTAAAATATTCCGGTTTTCGGTTCGTTTTTTTTTTTGAAAAAAAAATTGACTTGTTAATTTAAAAAAAATTGCAAGTTATAAACTATAAAGTATAAACATATATAATTGCAAGTTAATAAAAACATATAAATAAAATTGTGATACAATTACGAAATAAAATTACATATTGTTGAAACTTGATTTATTTTTTAACAAGAAAAGGGAACTCTAGCAATGGAGCTTCGGCATGGCCATCACCCCAAGTTAGAGACCCCCGAAAAATACATATTGTTCGAAAAAAATAACGTTACAAAATATAAAGAGACAACTACTAAAATGGATAGTCGGAATTGATATTCCAATAGTTGTAACTATCGTCATTGCCCATAATAGGCAACTTCGTTCGAGTGGACGTTGGATGATGAACCTGCGTTCACTCTATTTTGAGTGTCGTCAACGTATTCTTCTCCGGGTTCGGGTTCTTCATTTTCAGCTTCGGTGTTAGTGTTTGATGTTCCCGATGCGAAGCCCCTGTTGTAATCGTCTTCCATAATCGCTTCCTCCAAATTAGTTAAGCCTTTTTCGGGATCATCATCGTTTTTACATCTTTCCATAGAATCATAATAGTCCTTAAGCATCACGGTCATTTGCACCGACTCGGCCTTCAACAAACACCATCGTGCGCTTAAAATCCTGCCACTAAGAGAAAAACAACATTCCGAAGCTACGCTACTAGCTTGGACGGTTAGTACATCCCTAGCCATACTGTCTAGGATCTTAAATTGACCAACGTTTTCTCTTTCTTGCCACTATTTTAATACATCAAATTGTGCAAAATCTTCGGTGCCAGTATAACTAGTGTAATCAGTTTCTTTATATATGGAAAGTTCGTCTAAAGACGATTGAACTCGTGTACGTTTTGATTGAGATACATTATGAAACCAAGACGATCCAATGCTAAAAGTATTGTTTGGCCGAGTAGCCGATGTTTGTGAAGTCGAAGACCTTGGGGTGGAAGCAACTTCTCCCCGTGGTGCACATTCATTATCATAAATAGTATATAATTGTTTAACAAAATTTTCAAATTTTGATATACTTGTCGTAATCTCATCTGGAGATTGACCCAATGCTTCCCCGATAGAAGTTAAAGATTCCATTACACCCTTAAAATTAACAAGAGGGTTTAATGCCGAAGCAATCAAAAAATTTGTTGGAAACTCTTTAAAATATTTTTATAAGACTTTCACACATTTTGTTGGTAATTATATCCCACCTTTGATCCAAAGAACCAAAAGTCTTTAATATTCTCAAAATTTCACAAACACCTATCATAGCGGAGTGAGATGATGGAAAATATGTTTGTGATAGCATCAATGTGGCTTCATACAAAACTCCCAAACCGATGTGTAATTCTTCTAAAATATTCCAATCAGTTTCCGTAAGTACTTCATATAATTGGGTTAGGTGTTCTCGATGATATTCGGTAAGTAAATCCTTATTTTGTATCAAACGCCCTATCATTTTATAAGTCGAGTTCCATCTCACGGGCATATCTATGAGAGGTCTCAAACATCTTCTTGTTTTTGTTTTACAAAAATGCTCATATTTTTCGAACGCGATGGGTCCACTTTTAAAAATTGTCTCATTTAATCTTCTAAATTTCAAAAGATAAGTTTCCATAGACTCCAAACCTTTTTGGACCGCGAGGTTGAAAATATGACAACAACAACGTACATGCAAAAATTCCCCGTCACATATTGGGTTTAAAACTCTTTTCAATCGTCCCATAGCGTTTGTATTGTTGTTTGCATTATCTAGGGTGATTGAAAGTATTTTTTATTTAATTCCAAAACCGTTAAAATCCTTAATAAAATATCGTAAATTTGTTCACCTCCATGCGGGTGAGGAAAGTTTTCAAAAGCAATAATATGTTTTTGCATAAGCCATGTTTTAGGATCTATCCAATGTATCGTAACACAAATAAATGAATAATGGGTTGTATGTGGAGCGGTCCAAATGTCGGTGGTTATGGAAACTCTACCATCGAATCTAGTAAAGAATTCCTTTAAGTCTTGAAATATTATTTTCCATTTTGCCATTGCTCTACGTTTAAGAGTTCTTCGACTTACAGAGGAATAATGAGGTTGTAAAGCTCTTTTGATAAAAGTTGTGACTCTTGGGCGGGAGAAGAAGTCAAATGGTAATGCTTCTTGTATTGTTAACTGCATGCTTAATTCTTGAGCTAAAGCGGCATCGAAACGCCATGTTTGACCATCAACTTGAGTTTGACTCTCAACCGTAGCGGCTTGTCGCGCTAAGCATTTAGTCTAATTTTTTAAAGTTTATATTATAATAAACTAAGTTCAAGTAATGTAAACTATATTTAACTAAGGTCATGTATTTAATTCAAGTACTAAACTATATTTAACTAAGTTTATGTACTTAATTCAAGTATTAAACTATAGTTATTGATTCTAAAGTAATACGTTTGACTACCAAGCAAAGAGTGGTCAAGCAGGTCAGTCGCGGGGCAGGATCCTTTCGGTTTAAAACCTTTCAGAAAATTCAACAACCACAAGCCGATCGTGACACTATTCTAGACACTACTCTCCGGGTTATATCTACTAGTATTACGATTAGAATAAATAACTAAGTTATGAATAACTAGAATTACATACCCTAACCATAAATATAAAAAACCTAGTTTTGCATAAACTAAACATAAATATAAAAAAACTAGTATTAATAAACTAAACTTAAATATAAAAAAACTTGTATTAAATAAACTAAACTTAAATATATAAAAACTAGTATTTAAATAAACTAAACTTAAATATAAAAAAGAATACTTACTAAATGCCGAGCGAGAGAAGAGTTAGAGCCGGATAAAATTCCTCCACAATGCGTACACTTCGCATATTTTTTGTTATTTTGTTTGAGTTGTACAAAATCCTTCCAAATTTCCGCATGTCGATTTCTTTTTGGAATTTCTTCGTACGGGAGATTTACATTGAAATCACTTCGACCCGCGTTCAAATTGCTAGATCCTTGACCCGCCATTTTTTATAATCTTGAAGTAAATCGAAATATTATAAGCAAATCCTTGAAATGTAAACATGAGATGTAAACTTGTAATTTTTTCTTGAGAGAAAGAGAGAATGAGAGAATGAGAGGTTGAAAGAATGAGATGTGAATGAAAAATAGTCTTCAAATGGGGTATATTATAGGAGAAATTGGAAGAAAAAAAAATCGGAAAACTAGCCGTTGGGGACCGGTCTGGACCGGTTCGGACCTGTTTGGACCGGTTCGGACCGCAAAACTAGCCGTTGAATTCGAAAATGGACGGTTGAGCTTTTGGACCAGTTCGGACCGGTTTGGACCGAGTTTGGACCGGTTCGGTCTTGACCAGTTCAAAGACCGTTTTGGACCGGTTCGGCTTTTGCACCGGTTCTGGACCGGTTTGGACCGCTACTCTCTCTCTCGGTCTTGGACCGGTTCGGTTCGGGCGACTTTTCGTGGACCGGTCCGGTCGGTCCTCAGGGCCCATGTCTACATGAAGGTACCACTCAAATTCGACCGGAGGTTTCAATTATATATATTTTTTTCAGTTTATCATTTTTTTATTCTTTTTTATTTTCTTTAAGCATTTTATATTTATTCTTTTTTATTTTATTACATGTAAATTTTGAATATAGATTTTTGTATAATCTACAAAACAAATGATAAGATGTATCATGTTTAGATAAGATGCACAATTTTTTTGACGTGATGCACTCATATTAGACTAGATGCAACGATTTCTTAAAATGAAAATCATTGATTCACTCAAATATTGAATCACCGAATCACATCTAATAAACATAAAGTTTCCTTAAATCTAGTACATCTTTGTTAAGGATTTAGTGACCTACAAACATTGTATGTTTTTTCCTGCTATTTCATCTTCTTTTTTTTTGTATTTTTTAAACCTTTTGGCCTTTTTTAACTTCTAATTTTTTTTAAAACATGAATTCTGATTTTTTTTACTCTTTTTAAACTTCATTTTAATATTTGTATGTTTTAACTTTTTTTTAACTTCTATTTTCTTAAAACATCGTGTCTACCTTTTTTATTTATTTTTTGCTTAATAAATTTCATATATATGTTTTGTATAATTTTATGTAAATATTAATTCGTATATTCATTTATTTAAGAGTTTGTATTAAGGTTAAAAATAGTTTAAACTCTATGTCGGTTAAACTCTTAAATTTTTTATAATATTTTAACTTTAAATCTTACGCTTATTTTGATGTAATCATTAATCTTTATTCTTGAATTGTTTAGTCGTTAAAGTTAAAGTTTATTTTTATTAACCATTAAACTTAATTTTTGTAATGGATTTTATGAAGGTATTTATCATATTATAGTTTGATCGTTAGGTCAAAGATGTAAATACAACGCTATAGAACAACCAAAATATTTACGTTACAACTTCTACCTTTTCGGACAAAACATATTCTTAAATATGTGTTATTAATTATATTTTACATACTAGCAAATAAGTTTTTTATTAATATATTATCATGTAGATTAACTACTTCTATGGATTTATTATAATAAAAAAATTAGATATATAAAACCCAGCGTAATGCAAGGGCTATAAAATCCTAGTTCAAAATACAATTCAATAGTTGCTACAATTATAATATAAAGATGGGTATGCTTGTGTATGTTTGAAAGAGGATGGCTATGATATTTTATTTGCTTAATTATTTATAATAATAACATAATTTATTTTCTGTAAATTTTATTCAATAGTAAAGACATGTGAAAACTTTGAGACGTTCAATTAAATTTCTCCATCCAGAATATTTGAGTTTTGCTTCATCTCATTGATCAAAAGTTCAGTTGAATTATTGTTTGCAATGGATCATTTTCTGGCGAGGATTCACTAGAAACAGTCTTATAATAGGAATGTTAGGAACATCGCATCTTCTTTATAAAATTACTATATCCAGCTTTAAGTCATTGTATCTCTGCTAATAAACATAAGGTACCATTAAAATACTGCATCTTTATTGAAGAGCTTAATAATATCTGGTTTAAAAATAACTGCATCTTATTTAAAAACATTGCATCTGGCTTAAAATCATTGCATCTAAAACATAAGAACACTTTTGCTTTCATCTCATGGATCAAAAGTTCCGTTGAATTATTGTTTGCAATGGATTCTTTTCCGGCAAGGATTCACTAGAAACATCTTATAATAGGAACGTTACGAACATCACATCTTGTTTATAAAATCACTATATCCAACTTAAAGTCATTGTATCTCTGCTAATAAACATAAGGTACCGTTAAAATACTGCATCCTTTATTGAAGAGTTTAATAATTTCTGGTTTAAAAATAAGTGCATCTTATTTCAAAACATTGCATCTGGCTTAAAATCATTTCATCTAAAACCTAAGAAATTTAAAAACTAATTGTATGAAAAAAAAAGAAAAAAAAATTATCTTTCACTAATCTAAAATATGAGATGTGTTCAATATAGGGTTTAGGGTTTAGGGTTTAGGGTTTAGGGTTCCATAGTTCCGAAAGACTAATTTTAGCCTTTGGATTAGTCCCATCAATAGTCTCGATTGAATTTTAAATTTTTAGGCGGAGTGACATTTTCGTAATTAACATGTAATATTTTTATAATTACATGAGATTGAATACTGAATCACATGAGATTGAATATTAAATTTTCAGGACTATCTTTTTTTATGGACTTTATTCAACTCTTTAGAAAATATGTGATAATAATTGTTTTTATTTAAAAAAAGAAGAAAAATAAAATGCCTACAATTTTTGAGTTTTGTAAAAAAATTCTTTCATAAACACGTTTGCATCGTACGAACGTTCCCATTCGATCTTTATTGATATATAAAATATAGTAAGAAGTTGCTTAAAATAGACATGTAAGAATATAGGAAATGCGGTCATACATCAATCTCTTTTTTAAAGTATAGAGAAATGTCCAATATAGTCATACTTAATTCATAGTCATCCCGAGGGATTAATTTCAGTCTTTGGATTAGCCTCATCAATGGTCCAGATTTAATTTTAAAATTTTAGGCGGAGTGACATTTTCGTAATTCACATGTTATATATGTATATAACAGTATTAAAAGGAGAAAAAATTATACCCTTGGACTGCTATAAGGGGATACCCAGCTACTACACCCTTGAGCTGGCTGCTAGACCGCTACATCAAATAATACCCGAGACAAGAAACCGGTCCCGTGTGTGTATTACAAAAAAGCCACCGGATTTTTGGTGTGATTGGGTCGCCACCGAGAAGCCGCCGCCTTCTATCCACCTTCGACCATAGGGTGGTGGTGGTGGTTCTCGGCCAAAGAGAGCAAAGGGAGAGAGTGTGTGTGTTTTGCCTTTTTATTCTTAATTGTGAGTTAGGTTATACAAATACTAAGGCTTAGACCCTTAATTATATATTTAAGTTGATTAAGGCCTTTGGACCTTAAAGCCCGGTCCTCGATCAATAACTTTGATCGTTTGGCAAAACAACCCTTTCTAATTCGATTTAATATTAATTAATCAAATATTAATTAATATTTTACCAATTAAATATTATTAAATATACAGCTGATATTTAATTTCTCCCTTAAATAATAAACGTTCATTTATTATTTTACCTGATAATTGATTAACTATTAATTATCGTTATGCACACATTGTATTATTTCCTGGCTCAATAGTTGGGTGTGCAGCTGTGTGACCTTTTAGTGACTTATAGTGTTCATGGATATGATGACACGTATACACTATCCCTACACATAATCCATCAGACTCCTACTTATGCACGATAGTTACACTCCCTTGTGCATCGTGAGCCTAAGGAGGTTCCCAACCAGACATTTAGGTTAACCACAACTATAAATTCTCTTATGTCCAAAGATTATGTAATCGTCTTCTTCGATTAACCGACTTTTCATGTTGCATCGCGATATTCGTAATGTGGATTTCAGACATGGAGCACGTGATATAATCTAAAAAAATCTAGATTATATTTCTTGACTTACTGTCTCGACTAACTGAAGTTACGGAGTTACCAAATGATATCCATCATTATATCCGAGCGTGGCCACACATTTCACTTAGTCTTAACCGTCAAGGGGCCCTAAAATATCTCCCCTATTTAACAGAAGTGAAAATCCCATCTTGACTGTTTGCATTTGAGCACATGTCTTCCGCTACACCCAGATACACCCATTATAGTTACCATGTTACGACGTAACGTTATGAGGAAAAATAATAAATGGACGTTTATTATTTATGTTAGAAATATAAAGTTAGGGTGTTTATTGTAAATTTAGTCGATGACTATATAAGTCATGGGCTCTTTGTAATGAACAAGCTTCGCAATCATAACACTAAGTTTCCTAAGGTATTTGTGTGTGTTTTTCTCAAGTGCTCTCATCTCACTCATTGTTCTTACATACAAACATCGATCTATAGCATTGCTTCATCTGTAATACGGGACCATCAATTGGTATCAGAGCCAAAGTCATCGAATTTGGCTCTAGATTGTTCAAACATCTCATCGTCGATCAAAGGAGTTCATGGTTTTCCATCGTAACATCACTGTAGCATCATCTAGTGTATCTTCGATCTCCCTGTAGCCTCATTCATGATAGATTTTATCATTGAGCACTGTTATATCTTCGATCTAACTGTGCATCGTTAATGAAGAGCTGATCGGTGTGATTTAAGGTAGATTTTGATCGATTATTGAATTCTATGCACTTAAAGGTAAAAGTCGATCATTATTTCACTTTTTATACATGGAAATTTGAGGATCTCATCGATTTTTATAAATTTCGAAGGTACTGTTCAGATTTACGACACACTATTTTCTGTTCGGTCGCATGGAATTTTGATTACAGCTTAATTGGTTTATGTTTAATTAAGGATTCCAATTTATTTGAAATCAATTTGATCAGATTTGATGGAGTTCTGAAAATTTCAGTGTATCAACTCAAGAACAGCTAAAACAGTTTATATCTGGGTTTTCGATCTTCAAAAGTGGAAAACACCAAAAAATATGTGTTTGTGTGTGAAAATCAGTTGAGGATCGATCCTGGTAGGTGAGGTTGTTACCTGTCGACTGTGTTTTACTGTTCCTAGTTTGATTGGAAGCAAAGTGTTTGCAAGATCGATACGCATTGAAAGTGTTTAAGTGTTTGGTGATCAACCACGTGATCATCGATCTTGACCAGTGTGGTACTTCAATCGATCATGATCATCGATCTTAGTCATCGATTTTGATCATCGATCTTGTTCTTTGGTTACTAAAACAAGAAAATACAAGTCGTTACTCTCGTAAAATAGAACATTGATCTTACTCATCGATTCTAATCATCGTCCTAATTTTTGTTACTAAAACAAGGGAAAACAAGTGATTACTATGCTGAAATTTCCAAGGAAATTCATTAAGTACTTAAAATCGATCAAAACATAATAGATTGTGACTTGACAAAGAACTTAGAAAATAAAAATTGATTTAATTCCAAATCGATAAGAAAAAAGAATCGATCAAACTGAATCATCGATCTCAAAACAGAATCGATAACAATTAATCATTCATTCTTAATTGAAGTTTAAAGGACATCACAGTTGACTCAATTATTGTTTGATTGTGATAAGAACTGTTTAAACAATCAGCAACAAATTCAACGAGTAAACGATCAACTTTTGATACTACAACAAACATGTCAGGCTCAAATGAAATGCTCGCAATCAGAACAGATACTAAACCACTAGTTCTCTTCAGAAGTGATTTTTTGGTATGGAAGGGAAGGTTTATGGACTTCCTAGAACACAACAAGGTATACGGTGCATATATGATTGATTGTATCTACAACAGAAACAGGAAGTTTTAAAAGGTTATTAAAGAGAATCTCACCAACAATCATCCAATAACAAACATTCAAGAGATAAGACTGTTGAGGAGCTTACTGCAACTGAAAAGGAACGCAAAAAGGCCGAACGGTTAGCTAAGTACTATCTCAAGTAGGGATTATCATCTGAAATGTATACTAAGGTTGATAGCTTGGAATCTACCAAGAAAATCTGGGATGAGATCAAAATGTAATTAAGGAACTGAGCAAGGAGAATACATCAAAAGAACTCAACTGGTTAACAGTTATCATGAGTTCAATGCTCGTGAATATGAGCCCCTTGTAGAAACCTATTGATGCTTTTGGAAACTTCAAATGAATTGAGATCCAACAAAATCGAAAGGTCCAAGCTTGATCTGAATTGTTTCCTCCTGAAGGCTTTAGGTCCAGAATGGAAGGAACATGTGAAACTCTACAAGCATATTAACAAAGATCTTACAATGGTGACTTTTCATAATATCTTTGAGGATCTAAATCAATATCAAGATGAGGTTTCTAATTACTTGCCCAGAAATCTTGTTTCTTACCCTGTTGCTTTGGTTGCATCTGAAATGCATTCGAGAGAATCTTCACGGTCAATGAAGTATAAACAGTTGTCCTTAGTGACTATGAACCTGAAGATGATGAAAAAGATTCTGTTGAAGCTGCAATCCAAGCTCTCTCATTTGTCACAAAGACTTTTAAAAACCGATTTGCAAAGACTAATAACAAGCAACGGTTTACTTCTGGTTCTCGACGCCCTGAAGCTTACAAATCTATTGATAAACCAAGAATCCCTAGAGTGGAAACGAAAGTAGAAAAGAGGGCTGAGTTAAAATGTTATAATTGTGGAGGCACCGGCCATCTTATTCGAAACTGTCCACAAAAGAATATCAAGGATGCTGAATATTACCAACAAAAGTACCGCCTGTCTAAACAAAAGAAGGCTGGGAAAGTGTTAATGGTGGAAGAGGATCAGTTTCTTTCATATACATATACTGAAAGTGATATTAATGCTGAAGATCAAGCACAGTTCTGTTTAATGGCTAAGGTGAAGATTCTGATGACAACACTAAAGATTGTCCTACATTTGATGACTCCGATTCTGAGCAGAATAAAACAGAAACAAAGAAAGTAAACACTAACTTTGATTCTTGTGAAGGTTTTAACATGGCACATTTTCAGACCATACTGTAACGAATGAAAACACTAGAATCTAAATTCAGTAAGTTACCTAATAAAAATCAGGCACTAAAACAAGTAATAAAAAGTCAAGATGAAGAAGCTCACTCCATAACTAAACAACTTGAAAAAGAAATAATTGATTCAAAAGTTCAATTAGCCGAAAAAGAATCTGAACTCTTGAATTTGACTAAAGAAACGAGCATAACAATACACAATCTCAAGGCGGATCGTGTCAGTGCTGAAAATGATTCAGAGTTTCTAAGAAAAGAGACATGTGAGATGTCTTAAAAAAGTAAAGAGCTTGAAGACCTGCTAATCAAAATAGGTCAAAGTGAGCAAACCATCTTTCTGAATAAACAAAAAGAAAGGAAGTTTTCAAGATGGACGTTTGAAGGACTTGGATTTGATAATCCAAAAGTTTTGAGCAAAGTTACCGCCATACAATTCTACAATGCAAATCTATTTGGCGAAGGTTACACTGAGAGAATGGTATTCGTGGGGCAACAAGAAGAACGTATTGAGGAGGAGATCAAAAGAAGCTTGAAACAAAAAGCTGAGATTTCATACAATTACACAGAATTAAATGCAACTTATTATGATGGATCTCACAAATCTACAACACGTCTAACTCACTCTCAGTTTACATTGATGAAGAACTGTATACTCCTGATGCACCTAAACCTCCGGTGGAGTATATTCCTTCCAAGGAATTGCTACAACGATTTTACACTTTGCAGGAGTATTGTTACACTTTTCAAGTTCTCAGCGATATAAATTCCGTTATTCTACCTCTTGCGTCTTCTGTTCAAACCAAGTCTTCCCCACCTGTATCTTCTTCTGTTTCAGATACAACTTCTTCTGAGAAGAATCCCTATCTTGCTCAACAACTTGCAGAATTAACTCAAGCCAATTCCATGCTTACCAAAAGCTTGACTACAGTGTTACAAAATGATGAGAGAATCATAGACAAATGGTGCATTGAGAAAGCTGAGTTAAAGCAGAAATTCAAGAGACTTGAACACCAGCTTCATGAGCCAATTCCACCCTATGTTCCTTAGGAACCAAGCAAATCCGCTTCATCAAATTCCTCCATTCTTGCAGAAAGCATAGCTCCATCTACACCAGTCTCTACCTCTTCAACTATCACTCACACATAAATTAAATCTGTAAATAAATCAAACTTGGTAAATCAAAAGTTAAAATAGGTTTTCAAACCAAAACATGTAACAGTAACTCATCACCGCTTTCCTGTGAATTCTGATATTGCTGAATCTTCTACTGCAGCTGCTAGTCGATCACGACTATGTACTAATGTAGTCTCTTGTGGTGCAGATGTGAAGATTGCGATTGGGGAGAGTAAAATAAAAGCTAACTGGCGAAGAGTCATACCTAGGTCTTCTAGGATATGTACTGATTTTCAATCAAAATGTCAAAACATTCTCATGTTTGATCGATGTTGTAATGTTTTTAATTCAAATGATAAAATTGTGTCTCAACAATTTTGTTTAAGTCAGGTTGTTTGCATAGTCATCGTGAGTTTAAATGCGACTATGATAAATTGCGAAAATCAATTGGCATTAAACCATATGAGCAGTGGAATGACTTCTATGCTAATCAAGTCAGTGTCCCATTTATTTATTCGAAAGGGCATGTAACTCATTAAAGGATTACAAAGTGTCAGTATTATGCATTGAAACACTTTAACACCTCTAAGCATTTGTTCACGATTCAAGAGCTGGAAGTCTATCGAAGAAGTAGCTTTGCTGCATTTCAACAAGTCTGGCTAGCAAAGTAAAATGTTTCCTGATCCAAGAAGAAATCTAAACAGTCAAAATTCCACAAAGCTAAGTCAACTTCGTCACCCAATCCGTCTTCTTAAAATTGTGTTGTCAAATCTTCCATCTCTACAGCTCCGGTTCCACAACAACATGTTGAGGTTCAGATATTCAAATCTATCCCTAAGCATTCTGCTTCAAAAGGGATTTCAAGATCAATCACTTTCGCAACACACTCAACCTCCTACGTCTTTAAGCATCCAATGTACTGTGAAACAGTCTACCAAGACAAAGCACTCGACTCTTAATAAAAGGATAATCTCCACATGGATTCCAAAACAGAAATTATTAGGAGTTTCTTTAGTACATAATACATCACAGTTAAATCACCAGACCCATCCACATGAAACTAACCATTCAGGACCCATCATACATGGGGACCTAAAACTTCTTTGTTTTCATTTTGCAGGCGCCTAATATATGGTACCTGGACTCCGGATGTACCAAACAATTGACTGGCGACAAGAGTCTTCTCAACAACTACGTTTCAAAGTACTCCGGGAACGTACATTTTGGGAATGATAATGTTGCACCAATACTGGGGTACGGGATATTGAGAAGAAGAATATAAAGATAAAAAAGGTTTCTTATGTGGAAGGACTGGGTCACAATCTCTTTAGCATAGGACAGTTCTATGATAAGGATCTTGAAGTGGTGTTTAAAAAGAGCAAATGTTTAGTATCAACTAAGAATGGAGATGTACTACTATCTGGATCAAGAAAATCTAATATATACTTCATCGATCTGGACAATTATGACACATCTACTTCTGTGTGTTTATTGTCCGAGGCTTTGTCAGATCTCACTTGGTAGTGGCATTGTAAATTGTCTCATCTGAACTTTTCAACAATTAACCAATTCGTCATGCGAGACTTGGTGAGAGGGCTGCCAAAGCTGAGATTCCACAAGGACCATCTATGTGCAGACTGTGAAAAAGAAAAGATGAAGAAGGCTTCTCATACCTCCAAACACGTGTTTAGCACTACAAAGCCTCTCCAACTTCTGCACATGGATCTCTGTGGTCCAATGCGAATACAATCCAGAAATAGAAAGAAGTATATCTTAGTCATGGTGAATGACTATTCCAGATATAATTGGGTCAAGTTTCTGCGTACAAAAGATGAAGCTACTCCAACAATTATTTCATTTATCAAGCAGCAGTAGAACAAACATAAACAGAGTGTTGTGGCAATTCGAACTGATAATGAAACAGAATTAAAAAACAACACTCTGAGCAGTTATCTTGATCTTGGGGGAATAAGCCACCAATTTTCTGCAACATATACACCTCAACAAAACGGTGTGGTGGAACGTCGAAACCGAACACTGGTTGAGGCTGCATGGACAATGTTGTCTTATTCTGGACTCCCACCTTCCTTCTAGGCTAAAGCAATCAGCACTGCCTGCTATACGCA
This sequence comes from Pulicaria dysenterica, assembly GCA_947179395.2. Classification (NCBI taxonomy): domain Eukaryota; kingdom Viridiplantae; phylum Streptophyta; class Magnoliopsida; order Asterales; family Asteraceae; genus Pulicaria; species Pulicaria dysenterica. The sequence continues at coordinate 59,854,720 of OX359288.1, read as the reverse complement.
GAATCATTCTTTCATACATAAGCGTTTTAACTAAACTCCTTATGAACTGGCCAATGGCATTATGCCTAATATTGAATACTTTCATGTATTTGGTACTAAGTGCTTTGTTTTAAATGAAAAAGATAACTTAGGGAAATTTACATCTAAGACAGATGAAGCAATTTTTCTAGGTTATTCTAAAGAAGCCAAAGCCTACATGGTCTTAAATAAAATAACAAATTGTGTTCAAGAAAGTATAAATGTCACATTTGATGATTCATTAAATGTTATTTCAAATCCATCAACACAATTCGAAAATATTTCTGGACATGTCTGTTCAGGACCGGTTCTTCAAAGGAATGAAACAAACATTGAGTCCAGTTCTAATTCACATGATTTAGACTTTTTGTTTGATTTCTTACATTCTGAATTTAATCCACTTTAGTGTGAATCCAAGGCAACTACAGAAACACAAGAGAGTGTCACCGTTACACCTCCATTTACAACTGAGACGAATCCATTTACTGAAGGATCTACGTCTATTTTTGTTACATGTCCTGAAGTGGTGCCTCTAGTAACTGAGACTGAGAGTCCACCAATCTTCGATTCAGATCCAAACGTTGCTCAGAAAGATGAGGAATCAATACCAACTTGGGAAATTTCTTTCCTCAGGTTTTCACTGCCCATAAAACAAGATGGACAAGACATCACCCTGAATCACAAATTATAGGAAATTTAACTGAAGGAGTTCGCACTCGGTCTACAACTTCCAATGAGTATTAGTTCTCCAGTTTTCTGAGCATCATAGAACCCACGAAAGTCTCCAAAGCACTACAAGATCCAGACTGGGTAGTTACTATGCAAGATGAACTAAATCAGTTTGATCGTCTTCAAGTCTTGAGATTGGTGCCTCTGCCACATGTAAATCTGTTGTAGGGACAAAGTGGATCTTTAAGAACAAACAGGATTCAGACGGTGTAGTTGTCAGAAACAAAGCTCGAGTGGTTGCTAAAGTCTATAATCAACAGGAAGGCATTGACTATGACGTAACATTTGTTCATGTTGCTCGACTTGAAGCCATTCGACTGTTCTTAGCTTATGCAGCCTTTCGTAGTTTCCGGGTTTTTCAGATGGATGTGAAAACCGCATATCTTGATGGGATACTTAAAGAAGATGTCTATGTGTCACAACCAGAAGGATTTATTAACTCTCAGTATCCTCATCATGTGCATATACTTGATAAAGCACTGTATGGTTTAAAACAAGCTCCGCGTGCTTGGTACGATGTTTTATCAGCGTATCTTATTTCTAAGGATTATACTAAAGCAAAAACCGATACTACACTGTTCATCAAGGCGAAGGGAAAAGACAAGATTCTCGTTCAAATTTATGTTGATGACATCCTTTTTGGCTCAACAAACCCTAAGTATATTGACGAATTTGCCAAGACAATGGCGAATAGATTTCAGATGAGTATGACGGGGGAAATGTCATTTTTCCTTGGATTACAAGTCAAACAATTGGGTCATGGAATTTTCATTAGACAATCTAAGTACATCAAAGATCTGTTAAACAGGTACGAAATGACCAATTGTTCATCCATATCTACTCCTATGGTAGCCAAGACGAAGTTATCTGATCTTGATGGATCGCCTGCAGATTTAAAGACCTATAAGGGAATGATTAGATTGTTTCTATATCTGATGGCAAGTAGGCCAGACATAATGTTTTCCACATGTATGTGTGCCTATTTTCATGCCAATGCCAACGAGTCACATCTTCAAGCTGTCAAGGGCATCTTTAGATATCTCAAAGGGACTATGGATCTTGGTCTGTGGTATCCTGGGGATTCGAAATTGGAATTATATGCTTATTCGGATGCAGACTATGCCGGATGCATGTTGGATCGTAAAACCACCTCTGGTAGTGCGCATTTCTTGGGTGATTTTTTAGTCAAAGAAACAGAATTGTGTTATCATTTCCACCGTTGAAGCAGTGTATGTTGTTGTTGCGATGTTCTGCTCTCAGAGTTTGTGGATTCGAACACATCTATGAGACTTTGACTTGCAGTATGACAAGATCCCGTTTCTTTGCGACTCGTAATCTGCCATTGCCATCTGATGCAATCCGGTACACCATTCCAAAACAAAACACATTGATATTCGATATCATTTCATCATAGATTACGTTGAAAAAGGTTTAATTGAACTCCAGTATGTTCATACTGACAATCTGGCTGACTTATTTACTAAACCGTTGGACGAATGTCGTTTTAATGATTTGATGTTACATTGTTTGTTCTATGTGCAAATTACAAATGCAAGATTCGAGGGGGATGGTGTCTATATCTACACACATACTGCATATGTGTAGGGGGTGAAAATATAGACATGATTTTTCACAAATTTTTATCTCAACTCATTTCAAACTTTGATAATTAGTGAACATGTTGAGGGGAGTTTGTTTAAAGTGTTTTTTATCATGAAAATACAAAAATATCAATCTCATGTAATTCGTGAAAATTTAAAAAGATTTTGTAATTATGTTTGAATGTTGAATGAAAAGGAAAAGGTTTCAAGTCCAAAGCTGATCGATCCTGTTGTCATCGATCTTGTTCAATCGATCCTGTTGTTTTGAAAATTTTTCTAAGGCAATTCTATTGCCATCAAACATATCTATGATCGATCTTGGTGACTTGAACATTTTCTAAGGTTAATTCATAATCATCGATCGTGTCATGATCGATCCTGTGGTCATCGATCCTATCTGATCGATCTTGTTTTTTTTTCAAAAATTAACTAAGTGATCAATGTAGGACTTGCCATCGATCGACCGTGTTTTCTTAGGTTCAATCCTATCGATCAACCATGTTTTTCAAAAATAAAAGGGTCCAAGCGTTGTGTGACACGTCTGTGATGGGTATATAAGGTCACATCGATCGTAGTAGTCATTTCGCAGATTTAAATTTTAAAAATTCATCGGTTTTGCTTTGGAACTCTGTGGTTACTACTTCATCGATCTCTACTATTCCTCTGCCAAATTTTCAAATTTTTGTTGTCAATCAAACCTAATCACTAAGGTAAACATTGTGGTGGTGGAAATCGATCGATTGTCATTTTTGTAAGTGGGTTACGACTATGAACATTGTCAATTGTAACACCGGTTTTCACGCGCTTAAAATTAGGGAAAAATTAAGCTTTTTAAACTTATATAATAAAAGCCAGAAGCGGAAGTAACCACGTTTTACAAAAGATAATATTGTTTATCTGACTTTGTAATGTAAAAAGTACAACACCATAAACCAAGTCCCAAAAATACTACCGCGTGTTACCCAACTAACCGACACGTACCGACCATCGGATCACATAAATACAACGAGCAGTGTTCCGCAAAAGATATGTACAACAAACTACCACCAAGTCCCGCCTCACCAGGCCAACTACTTCGCATCTGCAAAAAGGTAAATTAGGCACCGTTAGCTACAACTAGCTAGTGAGTACAGATTTACACATAAGCATCAATAAGCAGGTTATCGCAACTACGGGATAGCACATAAAGCTATCCTAACATACAGTGTCGCGCCAACGAGTCAGTAGGAATCATATCTCGCAGGGGGAAAAGCCCCGCTCAACGATTCCAACTGGGGACCATCAGCAACAACTATCCGCAATGGTGGGGGAGAGAAGAGCAGTCCACCACACGCGTTACGAAGCTCGAAGCTCAACATCTTGGATCTCAACGAAAGCTAAGATCCCAACTCACGTTAAGGAGCGGCGGTTTGCAAGACCACCCCGACGTGCTGCACACCGGGTACCGTTGATCCCCGTTATTCCATCAAAGGGATCCAGCCTTCGGGAAGAAAGCTGACCTTAACCATGCCAACATCAGTCCGGACTAGTACCACATATACAACTACTACCCGTAATGGGTTCAACTATACGCATGCGATTCATAACCAACATATAAAGCAACTTAGCATGGCAACAATATACAACTACATGTACAACATACCTCATATACGCACGTGTGCGACATTAACAACATATGCGAACAACCAATAGACAACGCTACTTACCGAGACTCATGGGAAAACCGGTACTCACCTCGAGATTATAAGAGGCAAATATGAATTCGGGAATCCCAGGAGCACACGGAGTCGTCCGAACCACCTAACACATAAGGTTCAGGCTTAGACACCAAACAACGACAACCAATGAGGCTTAAACCACAATACAAAAAAGCTGCCAACAAAACAGTATCACTTGCAATCGCAAGACACCTACCTGCGACCGCAAGGGTCCTCTTAAACACCCCACTTGCGACCGCAAGGGTTTACCTTGCGACCGCAAGGGTCCTACCCAGACCACACCAGCTTGCGACCGCAAGGACATAGCCATATGACCGCAAGGGTGGTATCTTGAGGGATTACGATCGCAAGTTATGTACCTACGATCGGAAGTTAAGTTTCCTTCGTCCTTAGACGGTAATTCATGACAACGACCCACTTGCGACCGCAAGATCCATGCATGCGACCACAAGGGATTACACCACCATGCTTGCGACCGCAAGGCACCTGCTTGCGACCGCAAGGACCAAAATTACAGTGAGCTCAGCTCTGTTTTCCGACAGAAGCGGTTTCTCGAGTTTTTGGCACTAAAAATCAACTTGAATCCAGTTTTGATTGTTCAAACAACATCTATAACACCCATAAACATATTCTAACATATTCCATGACTCAAAACAACACTTACAACACATTTAGACCACCAAATTAGGTCATCCTCTTCCAAACCCAAGAACTCCATTTATGACAATAAAACTTACCAAGAAGAAGATTAACTCAGGTTCTAGAACTCGAATCCACACTGAAAACAGCTTCTAATCCTTTCCCTTCTTGATTTTTCTTCTCAAAAGATCAAGGGTTTGTGTGTGTGTTGGTTTGTACGTATGTGATATGCTTGTATGTGTGTTTGAGAAGCTAAAGTAGGGGATAAGGACTCCCATTGAGCTGACTAAGTGGGTTTAATACCCCACTTGGGTATTTCGTTCTCCTATTCAACTTAAAACTCGACCTAGGTTTATCCGTTTCAACTAACGGAGATATTTTCGAAATCATTATCTGAAACCGTTCAACTTTTTACCAACATTATCTATTTATGAAACACTTCTAACTTTAGCCACATAACCACGTGTACCAACAATTAACAACAATTAAGCAACAAAACAACTTGGTTAACGTCAATGTACAACTAAACAAACATAAGGTACAACTAATTACAACTAGGCCCTAAATTAGGGTGTTACATCAATGAAATGAGGGTTTTACGCACACCCATTTGCATTTTTCACCATCGATCTGAAGTTGTTTGAACTAATATTCTTTGTGAGGGGCTGTTTAAACACTAGGGGAACATGGATCTATAAAAATTTTTGATAAATTTGACAAGTATTCGTGTTCTTGAATATACACTAAAAATCTCATTTTTGGTGTAAAACTCGATGTTAGAATGCTTTTTAGCCTATGCTTCAATGTGACAAAGTTGTTTATATGCACCTACTCAGTGTATATTAACTGTCAAAATAACTTTTTGGTCGCTCTAACATCCTGTACACAATGTGAATTTTCCAAGTGATGGATTTTTGAAAATATTTAATTGGTCAAAGTTAGTCAACTTAGTATCAAAAGGCCGAGTTTGATCTAAGTTGGACTACAACTCAACTGTGTTCATGTGTATATGGGTTTACTGTATTATTTTGAAGACATATTTAAATTGCTTGATATTTTTACAGGTAACTTGGCTTAAATGGAAGGTGACTCAGCATCACATCATTCATCTGCTGCTAGCCATGAGTCTGCTCAAAACCAAAACCCAGATGACCTTCTTGTTCCTAGGAATGAATTCCTATCCGTTGTTACACACGAAAACAACCAATTCATGAATCCATCCACTTTCAAAAATTCCAACTATCCGATTATAAATGAAGTTCTGAAAGTCCATCCTTAAACTATCTGCTTACTTATAACCCTGCCACTTCTGGTACACATTTTCCTGAGCTCTATGCTCAACAATTTTGGAGAACATGTCGTGTGCATACGAGTAGAAATGGTAACATATCCATTCGAGCTGAGATAGATCAATTCACCATTTAGGTCACTGTTGAAAGGCTCAAGGAGATCTTCCGACTCCCTGCAGCTGAGAGTCGTCCACCTGCCACATCCTTTGAGGATATGCCTGATGAGGCTCTCTGTATGGTATCGATACAAGCTCTGGGATATACTGGTGCTCTTGAACAAAAGGCCTAGTTCAAACAAAATAATTTGCATCCCATGTACAACATTTTCATGACCATACTCCAGAAGTGTTTGACACCGAAGCATACTGGGTATGAGTTTCTGACTGAGAATTACTGCGGATCTTTGTTGTTGCTGCTAACCACTTGTATGTGGATTATGCACTCCTATTCTTCAATGATATAAAAGTAACCATTCTGTTAAATAATAGTCAGAAAAAGGCTTCTGCCAAGTTCTTGCAGTATCAGAGGTTTCATCCAGCACTTGATGGATCAAAATCAAGAAGTACCTCAAAAGCAGGTTATTCATCTATTGCTCCTAAACTTTTTAATATTGTTAAACTTGCTAAACCTGCCAATCTTCCACAACCATAACATATACCTACATCCCTCCTAGATCTTTGTGAACAGAATGATATTGTGGTGAGTTATAGTATGTGTGTAGGTGTACCCATTATGGTTAGGCCAGATCCAGATATACCTACCCAAGGAAGAGTAGAACCTTGTGAGGATCTAGAATCTAGGCCTCAAACATCTATGGGAGATACTAAGAGGGTTGATGAGAGAGAATGTTCTTGGAGGGGTGGTGAAGTAGGTAAGGACGATATACATAGAGAGGGAGGGGATGCATATGATCCCGTATTTGTTCAAAACATAGTTGCTTCCCTAACCTGTACCACCGCCTCACCTGATATCCAACCTACAACTCTAACTGAACAAGTTGTACTAGAAAGTTCAGAATCAAATACTGAGGAGTCTGTGTTCATGGAAACATCTCTAGTGGGTACTCCTAAAACCAATATCGAACCAATTAATGAAAGCAACCCTCATTATATGAAATTAACCGAACCTGTATCTTCTACTCCTAACTTGGTACCTACTTCTCATACTACCACTCTAACCAGTCATGGAGGTATTGTGCTGGTACTTGATCCATGTCAGGGTCAAGCTGCAGTTCCACGGTTGATACACCCTGAGGTTGAATTGAACCATCTATTGAGGTGGGCTCCATAACTCCAGAGGACTCTTCCACTTCTCTGAATAAATATGCTGGATATGGAGTAGGAAACGAAGAAGAGGATAGATATGTTTTCATGAGTGTAAGTGAGGATGAGGTAAGAAAAGAAAATGTGAGTGCTGAGGGACCCCCTTCCATAGAAATCCAGGAAGCCACATTATCTATTAGGCCTGACATCGTTGGGTCTGATATTGAAATAGACGCGGTCATCCCAACCGTGCGTCTTCCAAATCTCCCGGCCACTATGGTGCTTCTCAACAAGCTCCATCTTTATTGCACAGGGTTGTAGCACGTTTACTACCGACCTCTCCTTCGGAGATGGTTAGCATTGAAAACAGAGGACTGCCTCCCTCGTCCTCGAACATTCATTCAATACACTTTGATTTGCCACAGATTTATGCCTATCTTTCTTCTCATTCCGACACTATATCATAATTGGCTCGGATCTTTAATCTAACGCCTGGAACTTCCATAGGTTGTACTACTGATAGTGCCATTTAAGGATGGGAAGAAAATCCTGCTGGATTCAACATACCTACAGCCCTACTAGGTGGTTCTGCTTTTGTGGCTGGAACCTCAACCGGTAATCTTGGTGATTCCGGGTTTGTTACACGTGTTAAGCTTCAAGATATTATTAACCAAGCCGTGAACCCTCTTCATGCCAAATTGGATACTCTTACAAATCATTTAACCTCCAGACCTCAGCCTATCCCTGAACATGCTACCTTATCTGTTGATACCGACAAAAGCATACTTTACGTTAAACTACTTCAATAGACACCTGAATCTGAGCACAACAATGATCTTCTTACAACTTTGCGAAATGAACAAACTTTTCGTGGTAGTAATTTTAAGGAGTTTCAGGTGGATTGAAATGCAAAAATTGATGGCATTACAAGAGGTTTTACACTGAATTATCTAAAGTCAAATAAAGGTTGAAAGCAGTTGAGGAGGCCTGCAAAGTATAAGCAGCTCACAGCAGAAGGCGTGACAATCGTGATCCCGACGATCATCCCGAGGGGGAGAAATGAAGGAGATTGTACTTGACTTCTTTAGTTTTAACTACTGTTGTCCCTAGAACCCCTCTGAGTTCAATACTCCCACCTGCTGCATGTACGAGTTCTGGTGGTCAATCTGAAAGAGTGGGTAATGATGTTCTTGATCAACAATAACAAGATGACAATAAACAAATGGTACTTTATGAACAGAGTCCTGGTGTTAGTGATGAGGGTAAAATTGACCAAAATGAGGAGTCTGATGCTGATCAAATGGATTATGTTGAGCTTTATGTTGATGTTGGTGTAAGTGAAAGATATGAAGAAGAGTATGCTGACATTGATCATGAAATCAACGAATATGTTACATCTGTTAAAAATCCTGAAGCTACCCATACGCGTTTAATTCACAAGTTTGGTCCTGAAATGGATCCACCTGAGATAGAACAGAGAAGACGGGGTTATAAAACAACTTCTACAAGAAGGGGTGAGAGACAAGCTATAAAGAAGAAATTTAATGTGTCTTGGGTTTTAGCAGGAATGAACTATGAAGTGCATAACTTATTTCCTCCTCCTCAAGGTCAGTTTTAAACTTCAGCTGCAGACATTGTCAGGCAAAATTAAAAGAGAAAAGAAGCTGAAAAATTCTTGAAAGACGCTGAATGGCCAATTCTTGCAACTGCAACGGTTCCACCTGCTCCTCCAGTTAATCCAGGAATCCCAGGCTTGACAGAGTGAATATGTATACTAGAGCTACAAGAGAAGATCCAGTCTGGAGTGATTATTCAGTTAATGGACCTTTCCTTGAAGATAGGATTCGTATGATCTTCGTTGACATACATGAAATTAGGACTCCTTCAGAGCTGAGACATCTTGATGAAAATCAGACAAGAAGATATGAACATGTACTTGAAAAAATAGAACTCCAAAGGAACAAGTCATATATGAATATCCAATCACAACGCTCCTTAATGTATACAGTTAAACGTATGTGGGTCAAACTGTGGTTAGATTTGAAATCGAAAGAGCTAATGGCAAAAAGTTTGTTTTCAATGAAGCTGATCTAAGATACATTTAACTACAAGACATCAACTTCATTTATTAGTATTTGTCATAGAAGCAAGAAAACCAACCAAATGAACAATTTGGCAGATCAACATTGATGAAGTTTATGAGAATGCTCATCGAGTTCATAGAAGAGCATAATATGCAAGTGGCTGCTGAGAACAATCATTTGAAAGTTAACCTCCGAAAATCTGTGCAAAGTCATCCTGACCTAGATAAACTTGAGGAGTTAACTATTGTTGAAGCAGGCCATGAGTACTTCAAAGGAGATGCTGGGGGTAGTCTTCAGAAACTCAAAGAAGGAGAAAACCTTTGTTCAAATGTGTGATCTCCTATGCTATTCATACGGCACCCTAAGGATCTTATACAACATGCTGGAACTAAAAGTAGTAAGAGCTGGTACATCAATGTCTGAGACAGTGCGTAATTAGATCATCCGAATTTTCAACAAGCTTAAGAGCGTTCTTGAGAGCAGGCGAATATTCTATGAATGGCAAGTGTCTTTTGGACTAAGGAACAGAGCTATCAGAAATAGATAGATTATCTTTATATAGTCTTGTTTTTTGTAATTTGAACACTCCTCACTTAGCGGGAAATTGTTAGAAATATAAAAGTGAGGGTGTTTATTGTAAATTTAGCTGATGACTATATAAGTCATGGGATCTTTGTAATCAACAAGCTTTGCAATCATAACACTAAGTTTCCTAAGGTGTTTGTGTGTGTTTCTCTCAAGTGCTCTCATCTCACACATTGTTCTTACATACAAACATCGATCTATATCATTGCTTCATCCGTAATACGGGATCATCAATTTAAGGGAGAAACTAAATATCAATTGTATATTTAATATAATAGTTGATTGGAAAAATATTACTTATCAGTTGATTAATTAATATTAAATCGAATTAGAAGGGGTTGTTTTTCCAAATGATCAAAGTTATTGATCGAGGACCGGGCTTTAAGGTCCAAAGGCCTTAATCCACTTAAATATATATTTAAGTGATTAAACCTTAGTATTTGTATAACCTAATCCACAATTAAGAACAAAAAGGCAAAACAAACTCTCTCTCCCTTTGCTCTCTTTGGCCGAAAACAGCCACCACCACCCTATCGGAGGTGGTCGACGGTGGATATTAGGTGGCAAATGGAGGTGGTCGGCAGCCCCTCTCCGGCGCACGGCGGCGGGGCAAAACTGAGGCCCCCCCTTTGCGGCGGTGGCTTCTCGGCGGCGATCCAATCACACCAAAAAGCCGGCGACTTTTTGATAATACACACACGGGATTGGTTTCTTGTCTCAGGTATTATTTGACGTGGTGGTCTAGCAGCCAGTTCAAGGGTGCAGTAGATGTGTATCCCCCTATAGCAGTCCAAGGGTATAATTTGTTATCCTTTTAATACTGTTATATACATATATATGTTATTTGTTTAGTATGATTATTTGCCCTGTTTCCCCACATGATCCAGTTGTGATCTTGAGATGGGATTTCTGTTATATTTTCGATGTGCATGTTGTACCTTGTAAATCCCAACAGTGGTATCAGAGCCTCTTCTACGCTCGGTGGGGGACAAGTTTAAATCATGTTTGTATATATATGTGTGAAACTAGTCTTATGGTTTAGATCAAGTTTCTGATCTTATACCTAATAAAGTTTCCAGCTTTATTGTTTAATTATATATTCCTATATGTGTGAAACTTGAAATCTAGTTTAAGATCAAGTTCTAATCTTTTTACCTGTTAAAGTTTTCAGTTTTTTCTGTTTATATATGTTTGTATATTTATTCTGCATGAAACTTGGTTTTGGCCTAAAGTCAAAGTTTTGATTTTAGCTAAATAAAGTTTCCAGTTTATCTGCTTTTATATTTATATATATTTTATGCATGGAACTTGTGTTTTGGCCAAAAGTCAAAGTTTTGATTTTCAGCCAAATAGAGTTTCCATATATGTTTTATATATATTTATAAATTGTGTGAAACTTGTATTTTTACAAAAGTTCAAAGGTTTTGAATTTTTTAATCAAGTTTCCAGCTTTATTATTATTTTATAATTATTATTATCGATGATATTGACGTTTAACCTAGGTGGTGCATTTTTCTTTTTATCCAGATTGTGATAATTAGCAAAAAGGTCCAGTTTAGGCCCAAGTTTGTGGCCCAGGTTATATTATTGGGATTAACACAAGATCAGTTGAGTTTTGGTGTTAAGATTCAAGTTTTGATTTAGCCCAGGAATTATATATATGGTGCATGGTTACGTGTTGCGTGTATTAGTTCATTAATATTTTTATGGTGATTGGAATATTTATATTTATTTATTTGTTAAGCCAAACGCCTAAGACCTAGTAGGTCACTTTTGTGTTATTTTTGTTTCTTGCTATGGTTGATTACATTTATTATTTATCTGGTGTGGGGAGGCCTGCGTGCCAATTACGACCCCTATTCAATTTTGTAAAAGTATTAGTTGGGCATGCGTGCCTTTGAATTATATTGTAATAGGGCACTAGTTTTATGAAAAATTATATAGGTTAGTTTAATATTTGTAAATGTAATTTATTTTGGAGACGATAAAGCAAGACAAGGAGCAGGACAAAGAGAGGAGTTGCTATGAATGTTGGAGCCAGTCGGAGCATCAAGAATCCATGTCATATGTGTTGTTGTGATCCACTTAGGGTTTTGACCACAAGGGTGCTTGACTGTTTGATCAAGTACCAGTGATGGTCAAAAGCGTTATGTGTCTTGGCTTATTTTTATTATTATTAATTGTGTGGTTGTAATATTAATTAAATAGTGCACGCTTGTCATTAAAACTATATATATATATATATATATATATATATATATATATATATATATATATAGGAAGAAGTTCCATTGAGACCCATTTTTAGTGCGAAAACCAATCTGAGCCGTCCAATTCCCCCTCTTTCAATGTCATTGCCCACTCATGAATTCCTCACATACACCCTGCCACACTTGATCACCCCATGCTCTCCATCCATAAATTCCACCTATCAAATCAACGGCTAAGATTGGTTCTCGCTCTAAAATCGGTTCTCAATGGAACCCTCCCTTATATATATATATATATATATATATATATATATATATATATATATATATATATATACTAAAAAGTTTCTCACTTAAAAAGGTAATGTTTTTACAAAATCTTGTAAAACGGAAAACTGGCAAAGTTATTGAAACAATAAACCCTTTTAAAATCTTAGACCAGTAGTGCTACCCATCTAATGGTACACTTTCCTGTTACCGGTACCTTGGTGTGTTGTCGTGCCCAAAGCGTGCATGCCAGGGTTCAAACCGATGTGGGGAGGGGGTGAAAGACTTTGTGATTCCCTGATGTGACGGGCCAGAGTTCACCCCGTCTTAGGTGGTGAGGTCTATTTTGGTGATTCCCTGATGCGACGAGCCTAAAGTGCACATAGTAGGACTAAATATGTACGAATTATGTTTCATTTGATGTCCCAAAGATATAGGAGTCGTATTTAAGATAAAATACGATCGGTATGGTTTATACCCACCAGAAATAACATAGGGTCAGTGTATTCATGCCCAAACCATGCGCCACCACGTGTGAAATATGGATCATGTTCTAAAATAAATTTATTTAAAGGTTTAAAATTTAATTATAGAGGAATTAATTACTGAAATGTGTACATGTCATATTTATAGTTATACCGTTTTGTTCACCAGAGGAGTCTCTTAGACTCAACATGACTAAGTGGAAGCTTTCAGGACCGAACTTTTCAGTTTGGAGGTTGCACTTTAGGAATATCCTAAGGGCACAAGAAAAGTTGTACACAGATGACAAGCCACCTCTAGCACGACCTGAATACACTGCTCAGGGTGGAGAGTATGATACACATTATAAGGATATATCTGATGAATCTGATGTCATGTCAATTCTGATACTCTCCACAGAATCTGAGTTCTCAGATGATCTTTAAAGTAAGTCAACTTTTGAGGTCATGCAAGGTCTGGACTAGTTTACAAAAAGGATTAGAACCTTGCTTGACATGGTTCGTTCTATGATGAGTCAAACTAGTTTACCAATTTCATTCTGGGGACACGCACTCGAAACACTGCTTTTATGCTAAACCGAGTTCCAACAAAGTCCGTGGAGAAAAGAAAGACACCGTTCGAGTTATAGACGGGGAAAAAGCCAAAATGTCTTTAATAAAGATTTGAGGTTGTGAGGTGTTCGTTAAACGACCGTTCTCGGATAATATTTGATTGGAAAAATATTAATTAATAGTTGATTAATTAATATTAAATCGAATTAGAAGGAGTTAATTTGCCAAACGATCAAAGTTATTGATCGAGGACCGGGCTTTAAGGTCCAAAGGACTTAATCCACTTAAATATATATATTTAAGGGATTAAGCCTTAGTATTTGTATAACCTAATCCACAATTAAGAACAAAAAGGCAAAACACACACACACACACACACTCTCTCTCTCCCTTTGCTCTCTTCGGCCGAGAACCACCACCACCACCCTATCGGCGGTGGTCGACGGTGGATAGAAGGCAGCGAATGACGGTGGTCCGCAGTCCCTCTCCGGCGAACGGCGGCAATGCTAAACCGAGGCCCCACCTTTGCGGCGGCGGATTCTCGGCGGCGACCCAATCACACTAAAAATCCGACGGCTTTTTGGTAATACACACGGGACCAATTTCTTGTCTCGGGTATTATTTGACGTGGTGGTCTAGCAGCAAGTTCAAGGGTGCAGTAGTTGTGTATCCCCTTATAGCAGTCCAAGGGTATAATTTGTTATCCTTTTAATAGTGATATATATATATATATATTATGTGTTTAGTATGATTATTTGCCTTGTTTCTCCACATGATCCAGTTGTAATCTTGGGATAAGATTTCTGTTATATTTCCACTGTGCATGTTGTACCCTGTAAATCCTAAGAAATTATTTTTAATTAAATACGATTCAAATATGATCAATCCTAATATATATTTGTTGGAAGCACTATTATATAAGTAAAATAATGATTTTAAGATAATATATAGCAAGTAAACTTCTTACTTGTATTTTATTTTGTTATAAGAAAAAAATATTTTGAAGTTTTCCTTGATAAATATATATATATATATATATATATATATATATATATATATATATATATATATATATATATATATATATATATATATATATATAGGGGAGGGTTCCATTGAGAACCAATTTTAGTGCGAAAACCGTGAGAACAAATCTTAGACGTTGATCTGATAAGTGGAATTGATAGATGGAGAGTGTGGGCGGATCAAGTGTGGCAGGGTGTACGTGAGGAATTCATGGGTTGGAAATGACATTCAAAGAGGGGGAATTGGGCGGCTCAGATAGGTTTTTGCAGTTCTCGCATTAAAAATGGTTCTCAATAGAACTTCTTCCAATATATATATATATATATATATATATATATATATATATATATATATATATATATATATACACACACACAGACACACACACACACACACGGGAGGGTTCAAATAAGAACTGTTTTTTGTATGAGAACTGCAAAACCAATCTTAGTCGTTGATTTGATAAGTGGAATTCATGGATGTAGAGCGTGGGGGGGGGGGGGGGTCAAGTGTGCTAGGGTGCATGTGATGAATTCATAGGTAGGTGATGACATTAAAGGAGGGAAAATTGGACGGCGTACCCCTAGTCTAGTATAATGTGGTTTTGGCCACGTTATGCTAAACTCATATTCTTCATGTTACATGTTATTGTGTTCTTCAAATGTAGGGATAAATCATATTCTCTGTGGGTTATTGTTGGTTCTATATGTCCAAGATGCAATTTAAGACGATGTTGCTCATAATAAATAAACCTATAGGGTCTCACATAAAGAGCAAATAAATGTTAATTATATAATAATAGGGTTATGATCCATAAAGCCCCCTTCATAAATAAAGCCCTCAAAGACCAAATCTCAGCCACTCATTTAAAAAGGAAAAATATGAATTGCAAATTTTTAAAAGAAAACACGCGCCTTTTTTCAACCATTCTCAAAGTTCTTTTTTTTTTATAATTTTTTTACCCTTAAATATTTAAATGACGATAACTATTTCATTTTTAAGAATTTGAGCAAACAATTATACCAATATAATCATTTTTAATCCTCTTTCAAAGGAGACCACTTTTCCTAAATTTTTGAAAATTTTATTTTTGAAGAAAATAATGAAGACTTACTGACTGTTATAGATATGAAGGTGATAACAAAAATGATGAAAATTGGTAGCTGTTATAGGTATGAAAGTGACGAAGAAAATGATGAAACCGACTAATTGTTATAGATATGAAAGTGATGATGAAAATGATGAAAATTGGTAGCTGTTTTGAAAATTATCATTTTCGACTGCTAGAAGAAAGTAACAACTACCAGTTTCATTATTTTCGTCATCCCATTCATATCTATAACAGCTACCAGTTTCATCATTTTCGTCAATTCTTTTATATCTATAATAGTTAGTCTGTTTCATCATTTCCGTCGTCACTTTCATATCTATAACCGTCATCACTTTCATATCTATAACAGCAACCAGCTTCATCATTTTTGTAATCACTTTCATATCTATAACAGTTAGCCGGTTTCATCATTTTCGTCATCACTTTCATATCTATAATAGCTATTAGTTTTCATCATTTTCGTCATCGCTTTCATATCTATAACAGTCAGCCAGTTTTCATCATTTTCGTCTATAACAGCTACCAGTTTTCATCATTTTCATCATCACTTTCGTATTTATAACAGTCAGCCAGTTTTCTTTCGTCATCACTTTAATATCTATAACAACTACCGGTCTTCATCATTTTCGTCATCACTTTCATATCTACAACAATAAGCCCGTTTTCATCATTTTTGTCAAAAATATAATTTTCAGAAATATAGGAAGAGTGGTCCCGTTTGAAGTATGACAAAAAAATTAGTAGATTGGAAAAAAATATTTGCTCAAATTCTAAAAATTGAAATAGTTATAATCAATTAAAGATTTAAGTGGTAAAAAAATAAAAAAGGCTTTCAGATGGCGGAAGAAGTCGTGGGTTATAATCAATTTTGCAATTACTAATAATTCCCATAATACCCTTCCTTCTACAATTAAATCTTATAATTGTTTACTTAATTACAATAATGCATTATTAGATCTTGATCATTGATTTGATAAATCTAATGGTCTAGATTTGGACTTTAAGGGTTTTGTGTAAGCATAGAGGCTTTATTGATTATATATATATAGGCAAAAGTTCAAACGAGAACTGTTTTTCGTACGAGAACTGCGAGAAACAATCTGAGCCGTCCAATTCCCCCTCGTTCAATGTCATTGTCTACCCATGAGGCTTTATTGATCCAATATATATATATATACATATTAGCTATGAGTAAACTTCTTACTCATATTATATATCTCTTATTATAAGAAATAACAAATCGATATATCCCCTTAATATGTTACAAGTATTTACATTTTATTTAATAGGATAAAACATATATTTATAAATACATAAATACTTCACAATAAAAAGGGATATGACCCCTCTTTTATTTTATGTATTGCTTATATGTTCATAAAAAAATATAAGAATACCAAACTTGATTATTCAACATCTCATACATACTTATGCATTGATAGATCCCCCTCTCCCTTTGATTGTGCGGCTGTCGTAGGACTCAAATGAGAGGCCCCATTTTTGACTCTCTAAAATAAATAATGGGTGTTATTTTTGTGAAGTATTATCCAGCCGAGGAAAAGAATGACCATGTATTGTTTAAATATAGCCATGTTTTGCAAGTACAATAAAAATGTGTTATTTTTCTTATGTTTTCTTTTTTTCCACGTTTGGAAGAATAAAGAAAACAATTGTGATAATACAAGTGATATATCAATTTCTAACAATCCTGTTTTGCAACAAAAAACAAAGCATATTGAAATCAGACATCACTTTTTAAGAGATAATGTGTAGAAAAAGAAGGTATATGTTGGTCAAATTATCTTATTAGTTAAGATTTAATGAGACAAAGTTAAGTTTGTAAGATATGTTCTAAATATAACTTAAACAGAATTATGAAGCTTGGTCAGACTGAGCACTGATAGTGTTTCAGACTGAGCATAAGCTGAGTATAAGCAGAGCATTATAGTTGATCATCTTAGACTATATCTTAGTCAGTTTATCTATATGTTTGATAAACTATGTGTTACCTAAGGTATAGGTTAAATATTCAGCTTGATGTGTTTCAAGCCGAGTGACTCTGCCTTTAGGCTGAGTCAGCTCAACGGAGTTGCTAAGTCAGTACTAGCTAACTCTTATGACTTCTAAGGATGAGTTAGTTCTTATACATGTTAGTACATGTTTGATATCGAGTTAGTTCTTGATGAACTCAGCTTGATGAGTTTCAAGCTGAGTAACTCAGCCTGATGAAAGAAGTCAGCTTAATATGAATTCTGTTATCCTATTTCTACGATGCGGATAAGAAGATTCCATAATCAAGATTGAAGATTGAAGAATCAAGATTGAAGATTCAAGATATCCGGATTATCCGTTAGTTAATTAACAGATTAGGATAAGTTCTAGTTTGTTAGGATACGTAGAATAGAGATATAAATTCTCTTAAACAGGAGAGAGGAAAACAACCCACAATAACCTCACCATACTTGATACATTGATTGTAAGTTGATCAACGTAATCAAGCATTCACAGATTGCCAACAATAGTTCGTGTGTTCGATCTTCACGTACATTGTTAAGTTGGTAAGTATTCGATCTGTGATAAATCATGTTTAGAGAATTATGTGGTGTCCATAATCATTAATCGATTATAGATAGAAAGTTTGATCAATTAGTTTGAGATATTAAGAGATTTATACTTGTATTCGGTGTTTATAATCATAATGTGGTGTCTATAATCATAATCATTATACTTGTATTCGGTGTTTATACATCAAGTGTTTTATACTTTATAAGTTATTGAAATCATCTTCTGATTAATAAAAGCATTCAGTTTTATTCAAGTTGATGTGCGTAACACTTTTTATTGATTTGTTCAATTTTCCGCAGAAAGTGTATTCAACCCCCTTCTACACTATACTTGCTTGTTGTTTATCTCACCAAGGGACCGACAACTGGTATGAGAGCAGTGTGAAATCTTTCATAAGTTGAAGATCAAGATCCTGAGATAGAGTAAGATGTCGACAAGCAACAATTCATCAAACTTTCCTCAGATGGCTGCTAAAGGATGTCCCATATTTGATGGATCTGATTATCCTATGTGGAAATTCAGAGCCATGCTTTTCCTTAAGTCCATTGACAACAGAATGTATGATGTGATAACCCGTGGACCAATTATCCCCAAGATTCCTGCTGTTGTCAGTGATAAGTCTCCTGACAAGACTGAAAAGGAAGTCAAGAAGCCTTTGGCATCTTGGACTGAAGAGTATTGGAAGCTACATTCTCTCGATGACAAAGCAATAAGTGTTCTAGCAAATGCCCTGACCAATGAGATTTTGCATACTGTGACTGGGTGTCAATCTGCAAAAGAAATCAGGGATACTCTAAGTATCACATATGAGGGTACAGATCTGGTCAAGCAGCATAAGAAGAATCATCTTAACAGATCTTATGAAAACTTCTTTTCTAAGAAGAATGAAACCCTATCTTATGTGTTTACAAGGTTCACTGCTTAGTGTAGGCATTAAAAAGGATGAAGCTGACCTAGTGCAGAAATTTCTGGATGTGTTACCAGACAAATTCAATGAAGTAACCATAGCACTAAGGGCTGGAGGTACATTACATATGTATAACCTACAGTCCATATATGGGTTCTTGCTTAATCATGAACAGATCACAGAACACAAGAAATCTTCTCAACAACAGATGAAGCACTCTCTTGAGTAAATTGAAATTACATTAGTTGTAGAGAAGAAGAAAAAGAGTTCAAAAGCCTTCATAGTTGAATCTGATACTGAGTCAGATTCTCAAGCTGACCACTCAGACTCAGACTCAAGTGATACTGATGATGTTCAGACTATCACTGAACAAATGGCTATGCTTGCCAGAAGATTTAGAAGAGCAAAAAGGGGAATAGAAAGATCTAACAGAGGCAAAGGAAAGAGGTATTTTGACCCCAAGAAAGCTGTGTGCTTCAACTGTCAGAAGAAGGGACACATTGTTGCTGAGTGTAGAATAAACAAGGGTGAAACAGCTTCTGTAGCTGACAAGAATGCTTACAGAGCTGATAAGTACAAGAAGAAATATACTCAACTCAAGAAAGGAAAGCCTAAAGACAAGTCCAATGCTGAAGGACTTTATGCTGCAACTTGGGATACATAATCATCTACTTCAGATGATGATGAAAAGTGTCTGATGGCTCAAGAAGATGAAGAGTTTGAAATAGATGAAGTTGATTCTATGACCTTTCACTCCCGGAATGTGCTTTAATGCAAGGAAGCACTTCCCGGACATCTATATCTAGGGCTTTTGAAACCTGAGATCCTTTTTTTTCTATTCAGGAATTTAATTCTATTAAATAAAGGCGCTGGTAGGTTTGAGCAAAGGCTATAGCTATTATAATCATTGCCACAGCACAGCTGTTGACAAATCTGCCTTAGCCTCAGGGAGTTGATACTTTCAGGGGGAGCAGGATCATCATTTCCACTAAAGTCGTGGAACCGGCTTCCCTCTAAAAAAAGATGATTAGTTTCATCTATATAAATGGATCATTCTTAATTGGCCGAAGGCAACCTAATGAACCTAACTACGGCTCTGTCTGAATCAACTTTTGAAGCTGACATGAAGGAAGCTGAGGAAAGAAGCAAACTAAGCAATTGGGATCCTTCCTCCATGTATAAGGTTAGTAATTTCAACTCTTACACCGATGAAGAAAAAGGTCTTACGTTTGGTTATCTGTTAAATGACTTTAAGACCAGCCTTAAGACTCAAGCTGACCTCAAAGCTGAAATATCTAAGCTTAAAAATGAGATTAAGGAAAATTAAACTCTCATTACTGCTGGAAAGATAGCACAATGTGATCTTGAATGTCAAAGACACATTAACAAACTTCTAAGTGAAGAAATTCAGGAAGCCAAGGATAAGGCTGAACAACTTCAAAAGGTCACTGAATCTTGGTGTAAGTCATCAAAGCTTGCTGAAAAGTGCATCAACCAGCAGATTCCTAAACAGGTGAAAGCTATACTTGGAGGTGACTATCAATCCGCAGCTTATGCAGCTGATGAGGATGAGATAGCAAGTACAGATTATGAGGAAGATAGACAACTGATTAAGTCTCAGAAGTCAGCCTCAGAAAAGAAACATGATCAAGGTCTAAAATACAATAAGTTTGTAAAAGCAAAGGATCATGGATATGAGTGTTCAACTTCAGGATATCATAGTAAGTCTGTGCATGATAGATTGGGCCCTCAGCCTATTCAAAGAAAGCATGTTATTTAAAGGTTAAATCCAAATCCTTTCAAAAGACAACATTCTCTGTCCAGTTCAGAGAGAAGCTTTAAGAATAGGAAGACAAATGTAAGTCAGAGGTCATATCACAACAATAATGGTAAGTCTAAATTTGTTGAAACTGGTAAGTCCAGAGAACATGACAAATGTAAGTCCAAACTCAATAAAAGAGATGAAAAGAAGTTTGTTGGTCAAACTTCTCATCAAAAGGATAATAAGCCTAGATATGACAAAGGTAATTCCAAAGTCAATGAGCAACAGGTGAATCAACTTGCAAAGAAAGTTGAAAAATTATCCACAACCTAAAATCCTAAAACTGAGAGCAGATTCTCAAAAGGATTATTGCATAACCTATCCCATGTAGTTACTAGTAGAAAAAAGTGCTACAAATGTGGAGGTAGAGGACACGAGTCCAAAGACTGTGAAAGTGAAATTCTAAGGCCTGAAAAGGAACAAGCTGATCAGCCTATGCAGGACTCAACACATACTCAAGCTGCCCAGTCAGCTCCACAAGATGAATCAACTAAGTGCTCATCATCTGAACCCACTTTAGAGGGGGATCCTAAACAAAACTAATATGTTTAGTTTTTCATGTGAAGGTTTCAAGTAAATGGTACTTGGACGGTGCATACTCAAGGCACATGACAGGGTGGAAAGGACTTCTAAGTGAATTCCAGGAAGATGAAGGTCTTAAAGTAACATTTAGTGATAACTTCCATGGAAGAACTAAAGGATATAGGAAGATGCATGCTGGCAAGGTTACTTTCCAGAAAGTTTCATATGTTAAAGGTCTTAAACACAATCTGATAAGTATCAGTCAATTGTGTGATGAAGAAAATGTTGTTACTTATAGGAAGAGAGCAGGAACAATCTACAATGCAAAGGGTAAGCCAGTGCTAATAGCAAAAAGAGAAAGAGATGTGTATCTACTTGATCTCAAATCTGCAGATCCTTATACAGAAACCTGCTTATATTCTCAATCTATTCCTAAGCTGAGTTGGTTATGGCATAAAAGATTGTCACATTTGAATTTCAAATATATAAATATGTTCTCAAATAAAGAGTTAGTTTCTGGATTGCCAAAGATCACATTTGTCAAAGACAAATTGTGCTCAGCTTGTGAACAAGGGAAACATCATAAAGGGTCATTTAAGTCAAAACAAAACTTTTCAATAACAGACCCATTGCATATGTTGCATATAGATCTGTTTGGACCCATAAGTACTCCAGGCCTAAGTGGCAAGAAGTACACCCTGGTGATAGTTGATGAGTTCTCTGGATTCACTTGGGTAATATTCCTTAAAGCCAAAAGTGAAGCTGCCCTGGAGATAATAAGTTTTATCACACGTGAAGAGTTGCAAAAAGGTAAGTCTGTTAAGTAACTCAGAAGTGATAATGGGACTGAGTTTAGAAGCTCAACCCTAGAAGGCTTTTGTGAACAAAAAGAAATAATACAAATTTCTCTTCAGTCATAACTCCTCAACAAAATGGAGTTGCTGAAAGGAGAAACATAACCTTAATTGAGGCTGCTAGAACAATGTTGTGTGAGGCAGGATTGAAAGTCTATTTTTGGGATGAAGCTGTTGGTATAGCATGTTACACCAAAAATAGATCAATCATAGTTAAAAGACATGGCAAAACTGCATATGAAATGTATAAATCAAGAAAGACCAATATAGGTTACTTCCATGTCTTTGGTTCAAAATGCTATGTGCTGAATCAAAGAGATCAGCTTCATAAGTTGGAACCTAAAGCTGATCCTGGAATTTTTTTTAGTTACTCCTCAATCTCTAAATCTTATAGAGTATATAACTCAAGGAGAATAGCAATAGAAGAATCAATTCATGTCTCCTTTGATGAAGACAGTATTGATCAAGCTGACAAAGTTCAAGCTGATTCAGTCAGTCTGAGTGAGCTTGAAAAGCCTGAGGAAACCAAAAGGTCCAATCATATGTATGTCATAGATGGTGAAGACAGTGATCATGATGTTTGTACATCTAAAAGATCATCACAGCCACCAAAAGATTCTCAAGATGAGAAAGAAGATGTGTTGGTCAAATGATCTTATCAGTTGAGATTTGATGAGACAAAGTTAAGTTTCTAAGATATGTTCTAAATGCAACTTAAACAGAATTATGAAGTTTGATCAGACTGAGCACTTATAGTGTTTCAGACTGAGCATAAGCTGAGTATAAGCTGAGCATGTAGTTGATCAACTTAGACTATATCTTAGTTAGTTAATCAATATGTTTGATAAGCTGTGTGTGTCACCTAAGGTATAGGTTGAGTATTCAGCTTGATGCGTTTCGAGCTGAGTGACTCAGCTTCTAGATTGAGTCAGCTCAACAGAGTTGCTAAGTAAGTTCTAGCTAACTATTATGACTTCTAAGAATGAGTTAGTCATTATAAATGTTAGTACTTGTTTTATTTCGTTTTTCTTCTCGAAGGACTCAGCTTGATGAGTTTCAAGCTGAGTAACTCAGCCTGACAAAAGAAGTCGGTTTAAGAGAATTTAAATATGTTTTAAATTCTATAATTCTCTATATCTACGGTATCGATAAGAAGACTCCTTAATCAAGATTGAAGATTGAATACTCAAGCTAGAACATTCAAGATTCAAGATTCCGAGTTATCCGTTAGTTTTTTAGTAGATTAGGATAGGTTCTAGTTTGTTAGGATCCATAGGAACAGGATTATAAATACCTATCTCCTGATAAGTTTAGAAAAACCTCACCTCAACCTAACCTCACCATCGTATGTGTTACGAGTCTTGATACACTGTTTGTAAGTTCAACGTGATCAAGAAACTCACAAATTTCCAACATAGTTCGTGTGTTCGATCTTCACGTCTGTTGTGAAGTTGGTAAGCATTCAATCTGTGAATAAATCATGTTCAGAGAGTTAGTTTGTATCTATAATCATAAGTTGATTATAGATATAAGGTTTGAGAGATTGAGAGATTTTATTTACATTAGGTGTTTACATATCAAGTGTTACTTACTTGATAGTCACTGTAATCATCTTCTTATTAATTAAAGCATTCGATTTCATATGGTTTGATTTGTGTAACATTTTTTATTGATTTGTTCAATTTTCCGCAGAAAGTGTATTCAACCCCCCTTCTACACATTACTTGCTTGTTGATACTCTCACCAAGGGACCAACAAGATGAGTTCTTTAATCCTTTTGGAGAGGATACTACTCAGACTAAAGATCCTAGTGATCAACAGTTTGATAACAATGTTGCAATTGAGACTGAGGATGTAGGTTCACCTCAGAGTCCTCAATATCACTCAAGTCTAGAACCATAATCTCCCACTACAACCTTTAAGTTCCTCAAAGATCATCCTCAAGATCAAGTGATTGGTAACATTCAAGAAAGAGTGACCACTAGATAAAAGGCAACAGCAAAACATGTTGCTTACTTTGGGTTCCTATCTCAAATGGAACCAAAGAAGACCGAAGAAGCCTTAGAGGATGAACATTGGATTGAAGCAATGGAAGAGGAATTAACTGAGTTTGAAAGAAACAATGTATGGAATCTTGTCTCAGCCCCCAAAGATCATACAATTATAGGCACTAAGTGGGTCTATAGAAACAAGATGGACAAGGATGGAGTGATTGTTAGGAACAAAGCTAGGCTGGTAGCACAAGGGTATAGACAAGAAGAAGGAATAGATTATGATGATACATTTGCCCCTGTTGCTAGAATTGAAGCCATTAGGTTGTTCTTAGCTTATGAAGCACACAAAGACTTCAAAGTCTATCAAATGGATGTGAAAAGTGCTTTCCTAAATGGAAAACTTCAGGAGGAAGTCTATGTAAAACAACCTCCTGGCTTTGTTAGTTCAAAGTATCCACATCATGTCTATAAGTTATACAATGCTTTGTATGGTCTAAAACAAAATCCAAGAGCTTGGTATGATACATTGTCCAAATATCTACTATCAATGGACTTTACCAGAGGTAGTATTGATAATACACTCTTCATTAAAAAGAGTATAGGACAGGTGATTCTTGTACCGATCTATGTGGATGACATTATCTTTGTAACTACAAATGAATCTCTGTATGAATGGTTCTCCAAAGTTATGTCAAAAAGGAACAAGATGAGTATGATGGGTGAAATGACATATTTCCTAGGCTTGCAGATTCAATAAAAGCCTGATAGAATATTCATAAATCAAAGCAAGTATGTTCTTGATTGATAAAGAAATATGGTTTTGATTCTAGTTCAACCATGAAAACACCCATGTCACCAGTTGTCAAGCTAAGTAAGGAGTCAGATGGAAAGTCTGTATGTCAGTCTACCTATAGAGGGATGATATGTTCATTACTCTATTTGACAGCTAGTAGACCTGATATAATGTTTGCTACATGTGTTTGTGCAAGATTTCAGGTAGATCCTAAGGAATCACATCTTCAAGCTGTGAAAAAGATCTTTAGGTACCTAAAAGGTACACCAAATCTAGGTCTTTGGTATCTAAAAGATTTTGTATTTGAATTGACTGGATTTTCTGATGCTGATTATGCTGGGTGAAAGTTAGATAGGAAATCAACAACTGTAGGATGTCAAATGCTTGGAGGGAAGTTAGTAAGCTGGACAAGTAAGAAGCAAAATTCAGTGGCTACATCAACTGCTAAAGCTGAGTATGTTGCTGCAGGAAGCTGTTGTGCTCAAATTCTGTGGATGCAACATCAGCTTCAAGACTTTGGTATGAACTTTAAGAAAACTCCTATCTTTTGTGATAACCAAAGTGCAATAGCCATAACTTATAATCCAGTATTCCACTTAAGAACAAAGCATATAGAAATCAGACATCACTTCATAAGAGACATCATGGGAAAAGGTAAGGTTGAAATAAATTTTATCTCCTCAGATGATCAATTAGAAGATTTATTTACAAAACCACTTGATGATAGAAGGTTTTCCTATCTGCTAAGTACATTGGGAATGCTCAACCCTTAGATAAGTTTGTAAAACTGGGTTTCATCTTGATAAATACTACGTGTCTTAATCTGAGAGTACAGTTTATAGATATATTATCATAAACTGTTCACTTAGTCAAGCTGAGTGATATGTTCACACGTTTGGTATGTTCCAAACATGGTTTAACTACTTAGTGTAGTTAAAATATAAGTTTGAGTTAGTCTCAAATAAAAATGACTAAGTGTCATTGAATCTGAGCTACGTGCTCAACTCAAGCTGAGTGTTAATCTCAAGCTGAATGCTAAAGTCAAGCTGAGTGCTTGACTCATGCGGAGTTGTAAGTTTCCTCATCTTGGTATGTCCATTCCATGTTTTAATTACTGTGTTATTAATTCATAAGGCATTATGTTTGAGTCAGTCTCAAATTATATTTTTATACCGATTATGTATTGGTGTAATACAACAGTGTAAATAATATTTCTGTCAGTCAAGAATGTTAGTTTACCAAATTATCCTTTGGAATATGATGCGTTTCTATCCATAAGTTAGTTAGTGTAACGGATAAAAAGGGATTTCAAACAGCAACTTTTCTCTCTCCTCGATAAGGTATATATATCGATTGTAACTGACATTTAGAAGGTTACGCTAACTTTCTCTCATCTTTATACTTCTGCAATACTCAATTTACCTTCTCCAAACACCTCAATTGCTACGTGCAATAAAACGTTCATCCGAACTCGAAACCCTCATCGCTCAGTGCGAAATACGATATTACTAAGTGTGATCGAATTCAAATCTAATTATTTTACGATGGATGGGATCATTCCCAATATTAGTGATCGAATGGTACCAGGTGCTACATTTAAGAACAACGGAGTGCCGTTGATTAAAATCAACAATCAACGTGCTTGCCTCGCTATTCCTGACCGAAGACGAGGCAGAGCTTATGAAGCCTGGGTGGACTACATTCGAAAATTCCCATTGGCATTCTCTTTCACCAGGGCACCAGTTCATGTCGTTCCTCAACACCTTTTGCAATTCTGGTATACATGTGTCTGCGACCAGGATAGGGGAGAAATCAGAGGAACTGTTCTGAATGGGGAGAGAACAGTAATAATTACGGTTCAAAGGCTAAGGGAGATTCTACACTTCCCTGAATGGGTCACCCACAAGTCGAGGGTGTCATTAAGAAAGCTATCTTTCCACCTGGATGGGATTTTATGGTTTCTATAGTGATCCGTTCACTAGGCACCAAGGTTGGAGGACTGGACCAAGTCAATGAGTTTGAGATGCAGTTGATGTACAACATGTTCTATGCAAGGAATCTGGATTTTGCCTTGCTAATCTTCAATGAGCTCAAGGTCCAAGTGATGAAGACACCAAGGGACCTACATGTGCCATTCCTAAGGTACTTGTCCTTGGTGATTGAAGCTGAGTTGGGGAGTGAAATTTACAAGGCTGGACAGGATCTGTTCTTAACACAAGCACTCTCAAAGATGTTCAATAATGACATCTTTCCAGAGCAAGATGGACTAAGTGATCCCATGCGCTGGATTGTTGAAGGAGCATCCTCAGAAAATAAAGCTGAGGAGTCTGATCAAGGGGGAGCAGCTCAAGCTGAGCTGGAAGTTAAAGCTGAGCAATCTGGTCACGCTGAGCTTGAAGTTGAAGGTGAAGGTGAGTCGTCTACATCTTCATCCAGCCCTCTTCCATCTTGAGAGTCTCCATCAGTTGGCAGACCCAAACTAGGTATGACTTCTCTACTTTCCTCTTCTTCTCATTATTCTCCATCTTCATTTAGAGATAAGACTGTGGTCAGCCTAACACGGTCTAATCCATCTCCTCCCCCTTCTATCGATTTAAAACTCCAATCTAAATCCAACCTTGGTGTGCCCATTGCTATCAAGGATACTTTCCAAACCTATATAAAAAAACTGCCAAAAGTGGTGTCACACCTAAAGACACTTCTGGAGCTGATATCACACTGATACCTCCACTGGCAGGAGTTGAGGGGGAGATACCTATTCTTATGGTGTCAACCTCAAGGCTCAATGTAACCCTACATCCAAACCAGGGTGTGGTGTTTACTCAACCCATAATTTCCAGAGCCATGGGAGAGCCTATTACTGTGCTTGAGTAGACATACTCAGGTTACATTGAAGGATTGACCAATCCCCAGGGTCAACTACCCCCCACTCACCAAATTAGCCAACCACCAATCCTTTCTCATCACACTTTGGGCCAAAACCATTATCTTCACTTCTCACACTCTCCTGCACGACCTCCCAATGATTCACCTAGATACCAAGGTGAATTACAGGGTCCACAGTCTGGTACAGATGAATTTGGGGGTAGATACCAACTCCTGAAGGATGTACCCAAACTCTCTCCTGACGTTCTTCACTCTTTCACTTCAGAAAAACATAATTTTGAGTTCAAGGGCAGGAGTAAGTCTCCCCAGGTTGAAACTCCCTCATCAAGCATTCAAGAACTAAAATCATTCATTGCAGCTCAATTTGAGTTATTTCACCTAAAGAGAAAGAAGAACAAATGAAAGATTTCTCATAGGATTGACAAGCTGACAAATGACATCAAAGAGATTAAATCTGTGGTGGCTGCTCTAAAACAAAAATAGACTTCAACCCCTATTGATGATGAAAAAAAGGGGAGAAGGTTCAAGAAGCTGAGGCTGAGTTAGTTCAAGCTGAGGCTGAGGCTTTGTTAGTTTTAGCCAGAGGAGCATAGAAGCCATCTCAGGTTGAGGGGGAGAAAGAGAAAGAAACTGAAACTGAAGCTGAGCTTCTTGCAAAAGCTAAAGGCAAGAGACCTCAAACAGTCAGCTCATAAGATATAGAAGTCCCAAGAAAAAGTAAAAGGAGAAGAATAATTCTTGGTGAATCAGATTCAGATGAAGATTCCACAGGAAATATGACCTTGAAAGAAAGAGCTACTCAGATGGCTATTGAGAGAATAGAACAACAAGATGCTGATCAGCTTGGGATGTCTGTTGAAGAACTAAGAAGAAGACAACAGAATGTACAAGTTGAGTTAGCTAACATTCAGAATGAGAAGTTAATGAGAGAGCAGGCTTGGGCTGAACAGATTAGAAAGAAGAATGAGGAGTTAGTCAAACTCAGACTGCCTATAGAGCCAAAGGAAGAAGAAGTAGAAGAAGTAGAGCTTCCTATTGAATCTCAAATAGAGGACATTACTCGGTGTTATGTTAAGACATGTTTTTCTTCTTTGATTAAGTCACTCAAGCTGAGCACAGTCTAAGGGATTGTTATTCTAGAGTGTGTCTTAGAAAATGGTGAAACAGCTTCCCTGGATCTAAATCAGATTCATAGATTGGGATATTCTGAATGGGAACAAATAGCCATACTGATCAAGCAGATGGAAAAGTCCTCTGCTAGAAACCAAGTAAAAGATGAGATTTTAAGGCTTCTAGCAGAAGCTGATATGATGGAAGTCATACACAGATCTGAAATAAGAACCCTACTCACTTCTTTTCACAAAGTTGGAAAGAATAAGTTGTCAAAACCAGCTGGATTAGCCAAATTGAGCAAGTATGATTACGGTCTTCCTGAAGGCATGGAGTTTCAAGAGAACACCAATGTTGAACAGCCTCAGAAAGGGTATATGTACTTAGACAGTGATGGTAATCAATGCTTCCAGTCTGATGCGGGTTTATATATTTGTGGGGTAGCTCAAGTGTTAGCTCTGAGACTAATGGTGAACAAAACTGAACAAACTGGTAAGTTCGGATATAGAATAAACAGAGAAATCAGATCACAAAAGGATGAACTTCAACACTTGCCAAATCTGAAAGAACTTCTTGAAGATATTGACAAGGAAATTAAAGAGTTTGAAGAGTTTCATCTTGAGCATAAATATTAGATTAGTTCTAATACTAAAATTATGTAATAGATTAGTTCTATTGTAACTATTAGATTAGTTCTAATATTTTGTAAGCACTAAGTGTGCATGATCTAAGTGATCATATTTTTGTATTCTGATATGTTCAAGTTAAATGAATACAAGTATTATTTTGATATGTTCAAATGTTTATGATATGTTCAAATGATATGATATGTTCATATTTGTTAGTCTGATATGTTCAGCTTGAAAGAACAATATGATAAGTTCATATTCATTAATATGATTGGTTGGTATGTTCAACTTATAATTGATAAGTTCAATTAAAATTTGATTAGTTCAAAAAGTAAATCTTAGTAAGTTTAAGATTTGAAACATAATTCTGGTAAACAAACTTAAAACTGTTTGATGGTTTTGTCATCATCAAATAGGGGGAGTTTGTCGGTCAAATGATCTTATTGATGGCCCCTTTAATGTATAAAGGATGAAGCTATACTTGGAAGATTATCTTGTTAGTGTGTGTTTGTGTGTGTTTGGTTTAGAGAGAGAGAGAGCCGAGAGGTAGAGAGAACAGAAAACACAAGTCTTGAATAATGCAAAGCTTAGATTGAAATGAGTGGGACAATTGCCTTTTATAGCATTTTCCCAAGTTACAATATTTACATATTTGCACATTCACTTTTCATAATCTAACATTCTCCCCCTAAGTGAATCACTGTTTGTCAGTTCAACGTGATCAAGAAACTCACAGATTGCCAAGCTATTCGTGTGT
Source organism: Pulicaria dysenterica (assembly GCA_947179395.2). Taxonomy (NCBI): domain Eukaryota; kingdom Viridiplantae; phylum Streptophyta; class Magnoliopsida; order Asterales; family Asteraceae; genus Pulicaria; species Pulicaria dysenterica. The sequence goes on along the minus strand of OX359288.1, from coordinate 59,824,308 downwards.
TCGAATATTCACATTAGTTGTGAAATTGGTAAGTTTTCAATCTGTGATTAAATCCTGTTTAGAGAATCGTCCAGTATCTATAATCATAAGTTGATTATAGATAGCTAGGTTTGAAAGATTGAGAGATTTACATTATGTGTTTACATATCAAGAGTTACTTACTTTATTTTGATTTGTTCAATTTCCGCAGAAAGTGTATTCAACCCCTCTTCTACACATTTGTTGCTTGTTGTTATTCTCACCAAGGGACCAACACTTTATCTATTATAATAATATTAAATCAAGTACCTTTGCCTCCTTCTTTACTCCATCGACCGGATACCATTTGCTTATATATACTCATGCATGGAAACATGCAAAGTATCGAGTAGATCTGTTAAACACTGAAATCTCATAAGTTGAGAGAATAGAAGAGTTAGCATTTATTTCTTCATTGTAATCAAACTTGTTCATGTGTTGAACATCTTAAACATAAGTTTTTTAATATTAGCTTTGTCTATGTGTTAGACGATTTAGTTGCCACCTTTGTTGAACTTAGATTTTCCGCATCTAGTTCATGTAATTCTTTATTCATATCAATAAGAATTATATAATAGTAAACTATGTGTCTCTTAAATTTAAAAAAGCTAAAGTTTGTATTCAACCCCCTCCCCCTTCTACAAACATTTGTTGTTGTAGTATACATTCGGGACCAACACTTCCTATTACCGCCACCCTCCTTGTTGGGAAAATGATCTCATCAGTTTAAATTTGATGAGACAAAGTTAAGTTTGTAAGATGAGTTCTACATATAACTTAAACAGAATTATCAAGCTTAGTCAGACTGAACACTTAGAGTGATTCAGACTGAGTATAAGCTGAATATAAGCTGAGCATATGTTGATCAGTTTATATTATACCTTAGTTTGTTTATTAATATGTTTAATAATCTGTGTATGTCACATAAGGTATATATCAAGTAGTCAGCTTGATGTGTTTCAAGCTGAGTGACTCAGCTCGAAAGCAGAGTCAGCTCGACAGAGTTGCTAAATATGTTTTAGTCAACTAAGTTAGACTTCTAAGGATGAGTTTATCAATGTACGTGTTAGTTCATGTATGAATTCAGATTTGTTCTCGAAGAACTCAGCTTGATGAGTTTCAAGCTGAGTAACTCAGTCCGAGTAATGAAGTCAGTTTAAAGAAAATTTAAATATGTTTTAAATTCATCTTTATCTTTCTCTATATCTACGGAGCGGATAAGAAGACTTCAGAATCAAGATTGAAGATTGAAGACTCAAGATAAGAAGATTCAAGATTCAAGATTCCGATTTATCCGAAAGTTAGTTAGCGAATTAGGCTAAGTCTAGTTTGTTAGGAACCGTAGCAACAGGATTATAAATACTTATCTCCTGATAAGTTTAGAGGTACGACTCAGAGACTATTACAACTAAGTGTTGCAGAGCCAAACCTCACCTCATCGTATGTGTTACGAGTCTTGATTCAGTATCAAGATTTAATCACAGATTGCCAAAGAAGTTCATGTGTTCGAATTAATCACATCAGTTGTGATATTGGTAAGTAATCCTGTTTAGAGAGTCGTCGGTATCTATAATTATATGTTAATTATAGATATCTAAGTTTGAGAGAATTGAGAGATTTATATTAGGTGATTATATATCAAGAGTTGCTTACTTGATAGTCATTGTAATCATCTTCTTATTCAAAGCATTGTAATCATCTTCTGATTAATAAAAGCATTTGATTGATTGTGGTTTGATTTACTGTGTGTGACACTTTTCTTTGATTTGTTCAATTTCCGCAGAAAATGTATTCAACCCCCCTTCTACACACATGTTGCTTGTTGTTACTCTCTCATACAAGGGACCAACAACTGGTATCAGAGCAGGCTGAACGATTTCATCAGTTGAATAGTTCAAGATTCTAAGAAAGATTGAAATGTCGACAAGCAATACTCCATCAAACTTTCCTCAGATCTCTGCTAAAGGATGTCCCATATTTGATAGATCTGACTATCCTATGTGGAAGTTCAGAGCCATGCTCTTCCTAAAGTCCATTGACAACCGTATGTCGGAAGTCATCACAAAAGGACCAATAATCCCCAAGATTCCCTCTACTGTCAGTGATACGTCTCCTGGAAAATCTGAGAAGGAAACAAGAAAGCCTGTTGCATCCTGGACTGATGAGGATTGGAAACTATTCAATCTAGATGACAAGGCAAAGAGTGTTCTATCGAATTCCCTAACTAATGAAATCTTGCGCACTGTGACTGGGTGTCAAACCGCAAAGGATATCTGGGATACGCTGAGTGTCACTTATGAGGGCACAGATCTGGTCAATCAGCAAAAGAAGAATCACTTGAATAGATCGTATGAAAACTTCTTTTCAAAGAAGAATGAAACCTTGGCAGATTTGTTCACAAGGTATCACTACTTGATAAATGACCTACTTAGTGTGGGTGTAAAGAGAGATGAAGTTGAGCTCGTGCTGAAATTTCTGGATGTGTTACCAGAAAGGTTCAATGAAGTAACCACTGCACTAAGGGCTGGAGGAACATTACACATGTATAACCTACAGTCCATCTATGGGTTCTTGCTGAATCATGAACAGATCATAGAACACAAAAGAGCTTCTCAACAACAACTAAAAGAATCTTTGGACAAAACAGAAGTTGCATTAATTGCACAGAAGAAGAAGAAAGGTTCAAAAGCTATGGTTCTTGAATCTGAGACTGAGTCAGAATCTCAAGCTGACCACTCAGACTCAGACTCAAGTGATACTGATGATGTTCAGACCATCACTGAGCAAATGGCCATGTTAGCCAGACGTTTAAGAAAAGCTCAAAGGGGAAGAGGAAGATCTGACAGGACCAAAGGGAAGAGTGCCTTTGATCCCAAGAATGTTGTGTGCTTCAACTGTCAGAAAAAGGGACATATAGCTGCTGAGTGCAGATCTAAAAAGGTAGAATCAACATCTGTTGTTGATAAGAATGCGTATAGAGCTGATAAGTACAAGAAGAAGTACACTCAGCTCAAGAAATCAAATCCTGAAGACAAACTCAGTGGAAAAGGTTTATATGCTGAAACCTGGGATACAGAATCATCCACCTCAGATGATAATGTATGTCTAATGGCTAAAGAAGATGAAGAGCTAGAATTGGATGAGGTTGATTATGGTCAGTCCGAATCAATCTTTGATGATGACATGAAGGAAGCTGAGGAAAACAGCAAACTGAGTGATTGGGATCCTGCTTCCATGTACAAGGTCAGTAACTTCTACTTTTATACAGATGAGGAGAAAGGTCTTGCCTTTGATTATTTGCTAAATGATTTCAAGACCATCCTTAAGTCTCAGACTAACCTCAAAGCTGAAATAGCAAAACTAAAAGATGAGATTAAGGAAAATAAATCTCTCATTGATTTTGGTAAGAAAGCACAATGTGACCTTGAATGTCAGAGGCACATTAATAAACTTCTTAGTGAAGAACTTCAGGAAGCAAAAGATAAAGCTGATCAACTTCAAAAGATCACTGAGTCTTGGTGTAAGTCATCAAAGCTTGCTGAACAGTGCATAAACCAACAGATACCTAAACAGGTTAAGGTTGTACTTGGAGGTGACTATCAAACAGCAGCTTATGTAGCTGATGATGAGATAGCAAGTACAGATTCTGAGGAAGATAGACAACTGATTGAATCTCAGAAGTCAGCCTCAGAGAAACGACATGATCCAAGCCTAAAATTCAATATGTTTGTGAAGGCCAAAGATCATGGTAATGAGTGCTCAACATCCAAACAACATGGTAAGTCTGTGTTGGACAGATTAGGCACTCAGCCTGTTCAAAGAACTTCAATCATAGAAAGGCTTAATCCAAATCCTTTCAAAAGACAAAATTCTCTATCTGGCTCGGAGAGAAGTTATAAGAACAGGAAGACCACTGTAAGTCAAAGGTCAAATCATAACAATGGTAAGTCCAAAATTGTTGATCTTGGTAAGTCCAAGAAGATCAACAGTGGTAAGTCCAAACCTGTTGAAATGGGTGAGTCCAGTAAGCATGACAAAGGTAAGTCCAAAGTCATGCAGAAGAAGGTTGTTAGTCAATCTTCTCAGGATAACAAACAGAGACCAGACAAAGGTAAGTCCAAAGTCAGTGATCACCAGGTGAATCAGCTTGCAAAGAAAGTTGAAAAGTTATCCACCACATACAATCCTAAAACTGAAAGTAAATTCTCACAAGGATTGTTAGACACTCTACCTCCTGTCATCATTGGAAGAAGGAGATGCTACAAATGCAGAAGTAGAGGTCATGAGGCTAAGGACTGTGATGCTGAAATCTCAAGGCCTGAGCAAGAACAAACTGATTAGCCTACACAGGATTCAGTTCCTGCTCAAGCTGAGCAGTCAGTTCAACAAGATGAAGCTACTAAGTGCTCCTCATCTGAACCCACCAAGAAGTGGGTTCCCAAGCAAAACTAATGTGTTTAGTTTTTATATCATGTGCAGGGTTCAAGTAAATGGTACTTGGATAGTGGATGTTCAAGGCACATGACCGGATGGAAAGGACTTCTCAGTGATTTCCAGGAAGATGAAGATCCTAAAGTAACATTTGGTGACAACTCCCATGGAAGAACCAAAGGCTATGGGAAGATGCAAGCTGGTAAAGTCACTTTCCAGAGAGTTGCATATGTCAAAGGCCTCAAACACAACCTGATTAGTATCAGTCAATTGTGTGATGAGGACAATGTTGTTACTTTTAGGAAGAAAGCAAGAACAATTTATAATGCTAAGGGAAAGCATCTATTAATAGTTAAAAGAAAAAGAGATGTGTATCTACTTGATCTTAATTCTGCTGATCCCAATAATGAAACCTGCTTGTATTCCCATTCTGTTCCTGAGCTGAGTTGGTTATGGCATAAACGTTTGTCTCATTTGAACTTTAAAAATATAAATATGCTGTCCAATAAAGAGTTAGTCTCTGGATTACCAAAAAATCACATTTGTCAAAGACAAATTGTGTTCAGCGTGTGAACAAGGGAAACACCATAAAGGGTCCTTTAAATCAAAGCAAAAATTTTCAATAACAGACCCATTGCATATGTTGCATATGGATCTGTTTGGACCCATAAGTACTCCAAGCCTAAGTGGAAAGAATTACACTCTGGTGATAGTATATGAGTTCTCACGATTCACCTGAGTAATATTCCTAAAAGCCAAAAGTGAGGCTGCCCTGGAGATAATAAGTTTCATCAAAAGGGAAGAGTTGCAGAAAGGTTTGTCTGTAAAGCAACTAAGAAGTGATCATGGGACTGAGCTCAGGAACTCAACCCTTTAAATATTCTATGAACAAAAAGGAATATTACAAAATTTCTCATCTGTCAGAACTCCACAACAAAATAGAGTTGCTGAAAGGAGAAATAGAACCTTAATTGAGGCTGCAAGGACAATGCTATGTGAGGCAGGATTGAAACTCTATTTCTGGGATGAAGCTGTTAGTACAGCCTGCTATACTCAGAATAGGTCAATCATTGTCAAAAGACATGGAAAGACTTCATAAGAAATGTATAAGTCTAGAAAGCCCAATATAGGTTATTTCCATATCTTTGGTTCAAAATGCTATGTGCTGAATCAAAGAGATTAGCTCCATAAGTTGGAACCCAAAGCTGATCCTGGAATATTTGTTGGTTATTCCTCAATCTCCAAATCATACACAATATATAACTCTAGGAGAAAAGCCATTGAAGAATCAATTCATGTTTCATTTTATGAAGACAGTATTGATCAAGCTGAGAAAAGTCAAGCTGACTCGGTTAGTCTGAGTGAGCTTGAAAGGCCAAGGGAAATCAACATGTCAAATCCTATGTATGTCATAGGAGATGATAGTGATGATGATGTGTGTTCATCAATGAAATCATCACAAGCTTCAAAGGATTCTCAAGCTGAAAAAGATGATGGGTTCATCAATCCTTTTGGAGCTGACGTCACTCAGACTGAGAATCTTAGTGATAATCAGTTTGTTGACAATGTTGTTGTTGAGACTGAGGAGATAAGTTCACCTCGAGGTTCTCAACATCACTCAGATTCAGAACCTGACTCTACAACTACCACATTTAAATTCCTCAAAGATCATCCTCAAGATCAAATCATTGAAAATGTCCAAGAGAAAGTCATGACCAGATCTAAGGCTACAGCTAACTATGCTGCTCACTTTGGTTTTCTGTCTCAGATAGAACCAAAGAATACTGAGGAAGCCTTAACAGATGAGGATTGGATTGATGCTATGCAAGAGGAATTAAATGAGTTTAAGAGGAATAAAGTCTGGACCCTTGTCCCTGCCCCCAAAGATCATACAATTATAGGCACTAAGTGGGTCTATAGAAATAAAATGGACAAGGATGGAGTGATAGTTAGGAACAAAGCCAGGCTGGTAGCACAAGGGTATAAGCAATAGGAAGGAATCGATTATGATGAGACCTTTGCCCCTGTTGCTAGAATTGAAGCCATAAGGCTGTTCCTGGCTTATGCAGCATATAAAGACTTCAAAGTCTATCAAATGGATGTGAAGAGTGCTTTCCTAAATAGCAAACTTCAGGAGGAAGTCTATATGAAACAACCTCCTGGCTTTGTAAGTTCAAAGTTTCCATATCATGTCTATAAGTTGGACAAGGCTTTGTATGGTCTTAAACAAGCTCCAAGAGCTTGGTATGATACACTGTCCACTTATCTACTATCCATGGATTTCACCAGAGGTAGTATAGATAAGACACTCTTTATTAAAAAGAGCAAGGGATAGATGATGTGGATGATATTATTTTTGGTTCAACCAATGAATCTCTGTGTGAGTGGTTCTCCAAAATAATGTCACAAAAGTACAAGATGAGTATGATGGGTGAGATGACATATTTCCTAGGCCTACAAATTCAACAAAAGCCTGATGGGATTTTCATCAATCAAAGCAAATATGTTTTGGATTTGATAAAGAAATATGGTTTTTATTCAAGTTCAACCATGAAAACACCCATGTCACCAGCTGTCAAGCTGAGTAAAGACTCAGATGGTAAGTCTGTGTGTCAGTCTACCTATAGAGGAATGATAGGTTCATTACTCTATTTGACAGCTAGTAGACCTGATATCATGTTTGCTACATGTGTTTGTGCAAGATATCAGGCTGATCCTAAAGAATCACATTTTCAAGCTGTGAAAAGGATCTTTCGGTACCTTAAAGGTACACCAAATCTAGGACTTTGGTATCCAAAGGACTCTGGATTTGAGTTAGTTGGTTTTTCTGATGCTGACTATGTTGGGTGCAAGTTAGATAGAAAATCAACCACTGGAGGATGTCAATTGCTTGGAGGTAAATTAGTAAGCTGGACTAGTAAAAAAACAGAACTCAGTGGCTACTTCAACTGCTGAAGCTGAGTATGTTGCAGCAGGCAGCTGTTGTGCTCAAATCTTGTGGATGCAGCATCAGCTTCAGGACTTTGGGATGAGTTTCAAGAAAACTCCTATCTTCTGTGATAACCAAAGTGCAAAAGCCATCACTTACAATCCAGTATTTCACTCAAGAACCAAGCATATTGAAATTCGACATCACTTCATAAGGGACATCGTGGAAAAAGGTAAAGTTGACATTAAATTTATCTCCACTGATGACCAATTAGCAGATATCTTTACTAAGCCCCTTGATGAAAAGAGGTTTATGTATCTGCTAAGTAAATTGGGTATGCTCAACCCCTAGCTAAGTGTCTAAAATTTGAGTTCTCAGTTTGCCAGAGACTAAGTGTCTTAAGTTGGGTGCACAGTTTTTAAATAAGTTTTCATAACCTGCTCTATATGTCAAACTGAATAATGAGTTCACACGTTTGGTCAGTTCCAAACATAATTCAACTACTCAGTGTGGTTGAAATATTAGTTTCAGTTAGTCTCGAACAAAATGACTAAGTGTCATTGAGTCTGAGCTATGTGCTTAACTCACTGTGTGATTGGTTCACATGTTTGGTAAGTTCCAAACATATTTTACTTACTTAGTGTAGCTAAAAGTACATGTTTAAGTCAGTCTTAAACATAAATGACTAAGTGTCATTGAGCCTGAGCTGTGTGCTCTACTCAAGCTGAGTATCAATCTCAAGCTGAGTGCTTCACTCAAGCTGAGTGCTTGAATCAAGCTGAGTGCTTGACTTAGACTGAGTAATATGTTTACTCAGCTTGGTGTGTCCAATCTCATGTGTTATTTACTAAGTGTGAGTGACTCATGACTACTGCGTATTTGAGTCAATCTCAAATAGCGTATTATACTAAATTGTGTATAGGTATAATACATCGGGGTATATAATTTTATTGTTAGTCAATATTATTATATTACCTTAGTATCCGTTGGAAGATGATTAGTTCTACCCACTTACTGTTACATCACAATTTTACGACGTAACGGATAAAAAGGAGGATTTCTAACGGTATATATACCGATCTTATTCGGATTAGAGAAGTTTACGCTTACAATTCAGACTTTTCACCTTCTAAACTACCTTTCGCATACACCTCCATTGCTTAGTGCATACGTTCGTTTCAATACCCTAAATTGCTAAGTGCAGTTTTTGAACCGCTCAGTGCGTATTTCAAATTACTCAGTGTAATTAACCTACATGGACGGAATCACGTTAGTTCTCAGTGATCAACTGATTCGAGGTGCTCAGTTCAGGAACAATAGAGTGTCGTTGCTGAAAGTCAACAATCAACGGGCCTGCCTTGCAATTCCTCCGAGAAAACAAGGCAGAGGTTATGAAGCCTGGGTGGCTTATATTCGTAAATGCCCTATGGCATTCGCCTTCTGTGGTGCACCCCTCCACATCGTTCCTCAACATCTGCTAGAGTTCTGGTACACCTGTACTTACGACCAGAACAGGGGAGAGATAACAGGAACTGTTCTTAATGGTACTAGAACATTCATCCTGTCAGTACAGCGGCTAAGGGATGTTCTTCAACTCCCTCAATCTGATGAGTTCGAGCCGGCTGTCACAAGGCAAGTGGCTAGGTCTGTCCTACCTAGAATGGGTCACCCACAGACTGAAGGGGTGATCAAGAAGGCCACTTTCCCAACCAGCTGGGGCTTCATGGTTTCCACAGTGGTACGTTCACTGGGGACCAAGGTTGGAGGCTTGGACCACGTTAACGAGTTCGAAATGCAGCTGCTATACAACATGTTCTTTGATAGACGTATCGATTATGCACAGCTCATATTCAACGAGCTCAAAGTCCAAGTACTGAACAGGGACCTCCATGTACCATTCATAAGGTATTTGTCCTTGGTGCTTGAAGCTGAGTTGGGGGATTTATATGAAGCTGGATGGGATGTGTTCCCTTTTCCAACTCTCAGTCCAAAGATGTTTAACAATGACATCTTCCTAGAGCAAGAGGGTCTAAGTGGTCCAATGCTCTTGGTGGCTGAGGGAGTTTCATCTACAACTGGAGATGAGGGATCGAGTCAAGGGGGAGCTTCTCAAGCTGACACCAAGGTTCAGGCTGAGCTCTCTGCTCAAGCTGAACCAGCACATACAGAAGCTGCTTCAGGTAAAACCTCTCCACTTTCTCTTTCTTCTCACTTTTCTCCATCCACTTTTGGAGATAAGACTGCAGTAGAACCAACTCAGTCTAACCCATCTCCTCCACCTTCATTCCATTTACAATCCAAATCTGAAGCCACCCCTAGTATGCCCACTGCTGCTAGGGAGAATATCCAAACCTACCAAAGAAAAACTGCCAAAGGTGGTGCCACTCCTAAAGGCATCACTGAAGCTGAGATCACATTGATCCCTCCGGCAGGAGTTGAGGGGGAGACGCCTACTCTTAAGGTGTCAACCTCAAGGCTCATTCAAACCCAACAGCCTAAACCGGGTGTGGTGTCTACTCAGCCCACACTTATTCGTGCCATGGGAGAGCCTACTTCTGTGCCTGAACAGACACATTCAGGTTACATTGAACATATGACCAATCCCCAGGGTCAATCACCCCCCTCTATACCCAAAAGCCAACCACCAACCCATACACTTCACGTCTCGAGCCCTATTCGTTCTATTCATTTCTCACACTCTAGTGCACGACCTGTCAATGTTTCATCCTCAAGCCAGGATGAATCACAGGGTCCAAACTCTGGTGCAAATGAATTTGAAGGTATACACCAACCTTTGGATGATGCACCCAAAGACTCTCCTCACACTGATACTGCCTCCTCAGGCATCCAGCAGTTGAAAGAATATGTTGCTGCTCAGTTTGGTTTGTTCTATCTCAAGCAGAAGAAGCACAAACGCCAAATCTATCAAAGGCTTGAGAAGCTGACAAAGGATGTTCAAGAGATTGCCTCTGCAGTTGCTACACTCCAACAACAAAGGACTTCAAACCCTATTGATGATGACAAAAAGGGGGAGAAGGTTCAAGCTGATACTGAAGCTGAGCTAGTTCGAGCTGAAGCTGAAGCTCTTCTAGTTCTAGCTAAAGGAGCAGAGAGGAAGACTCAGACTGAGGGGGAGTTAGAAATAAACAAAGAGGAACCTGCAGCTAAAAAGCAAAAAGTGATAGAAAATGAATCTGAAGCTGACAGTGTTTCTGAAACTGAAGAGGAAAAAGCTACAAGTGAGATGATTGAAATGATTGAACTAGAGGAAGCTGCTGAGCTGGACATATCCCTTGATGAGCTTAGGAAAAGGAAAGAAAAAGAGGCCAGGGATCAAGAAAAAGAAAAGGAAGCTTTGGCACGAGCTGAAGCTGTATATACTGGTCCAAGACCTGATCAAATTCCATACTCAGATGCAGAACTGCAGGAATGTTAATTCAGAAGGAGCTACAACAAAGAGATCAGAGGAATGACCTTGAGCAGAGCAAATGGAGCTGTCATTCTCACTTTTGAGCTTAGTGACAAATCAACAGTGGGAATGGACCTGAGATATGTTCACAGGATGGGCTACATTGAATGGCAAAGGATAATGATGCTGCTCAAGAAATTTAAAAGAAGTCAGATCAAACAAGAAATTATATCTGAAGTCTCCAAGTTGATTGCTCGAGCTGAAGAACTGAGGTATGTCCCAGTTCCTGGTCTGCAGTGGGAAAATTTGTTCGACATGCCTGTAGGAGTAGAATTCAGAGAAAATCAAAGCATCAACACTCCTATTCAAGGCTTCATGTTTAAGGATCAGGCAGGTAATCCCAGTTTTATTAAGCTAAATGAGGTTTGCTATCTAAAAGCTGAGGATGCCTTGAGAATAAGAAACTGTTGTGGTAGTGAGGAGTTAAATCAGTTAATAATGTATAGATTGAACAAACTCATTAGAGTACAACAGGAGGAACTCCAGAGAAACGATGAAGCTGAAAGATTGTTAGATGAGATCAATAAAGAGATCATCATCTGGGAGCTTTTACATCCTGAGTTCATCAGACAGAATAGATTAGTTCTATTGTAAATATTAGATTAGTTCTAATATTTTTGTAAGCACTATGTGTGCATGATCTAAGTGATCAACAACTTTTGTATTATGATCAGTTCTATTAATACAAATATAAAGTTTGATATGTTCAACTGTATTATGATGTGTTCATAGCTATAAGTCTGATAAGTTCACCTTAATGAATAAATGATAAGTTCTTATTCATTAATATAATTAGTTGGTGTGTTCAACTAAATATTGGTGTGTTCCAATTTAAATTGATAAGTTCAATTAATATTGATATGTTCAATAAATATTTGATCAGTTCAAATAATAAAATCATAATAAGTTTAAGATTTAAAACATAATTCTGTTAAACAAACTTAAGAACTGTTTGATGGTTTTGTCATCATCAAATAGGGGGAGTTTGTTGGGAAAATGATCTCATCAGTTTGAATTTGATGAGACAAAGTTAAGTTTGTAAGATGAGTTCTACATATAACTTAAACAGAATTATGAAGCTTAGTCAGACTGAACACTTAGAGTGATTCAGACTGAGTATAAGTTGAATATAAGTTGAGCATATGTTGATCAGTTTATATTATACCTTAGTTTGTTTATTAATATGTTTAATAATCTGTGTATGTCACATAAGGTATATATCAAGTAGTCAGCTTGATGTGTTTCAAGCTGAGTGACTCAGCTCGAAAGCAGAGTCAGCTCGACAGAGTTGCTAAATATGTTTTAGTCAACTAAGTTAGACTTCTAAGGATGAGTTTATCAATGTACGTGTTAGTTCATGTATGAATTCAGATTTGTTCTCGAAGAACTCAGCTTGATGAGTTTCAAGCTGAGTAACTCAGTCCAAGTAATGAAGTCAGTTTAAAGATAATTTAAATATGTTTTAAATTCATCTTTATCTTTCTCTATATCTACGGAGCGGATAAGAAGACTTCAGAATCAAGATTGAAGATTGAAGACTCAAGATAAGAAGATTCAAGATTCAAGATTCCGATTTATCCGAAAGTTAGTTAGCGAATTAGGCTAAGTCTAGTTTGTTAGGAACCGTAGCAACAGGATTATAAATACTTATCTCCTGATAAGTTTAGAGGTACGACTCAGAGACGATTACAACTAAGTGTTGCAGAGCCAAACCTCACCTCATCGTATGTGTTACGAGTCTTGATTCAGTATCAAGATTTAATCACAGATTTCCAAAGAAGTTTGTGTGTTCGAATTAATCACATCAGTTGTGATATTGGTAAGTAATCATGTGTTGATTCAATCTATGAAAATCCTGTTTAGAGAGTCGTTGGTATCTATAATTATATGTTAATTATAGATATCTAAGTTTGAGAGAATTGAGAGATTTATATTAGGTGATTATATATCAAGAGTTGCTTACTTGATAGTCATTGTAATCATCTTCTTATTCAAAGCATTGTAATCATCTTCTGATTAATAAAAGCATTTGATTGATTGTGGTTTGATTTACTGTGTGTGACACTTTTCTTTGATTTGTTCAATTTCCGCAGAAAGTGTATTTAACCCCCCTTCTACACACCTGTTGCTTGTTGTTACTCTCTCATACAAAGGACCAACACTCCTTGATAGCTAGAACGGAAGCGGATGTTGATGGTTTCGTCTTGGCCAAGTTAGATTGGGCGGTTTCAACATGCCACACAATGCCATTACGGATTTGTCCATGTTGTGCATATGATAGTTCACAATCATATAATGGGGGAAAGGATTGTAGGATGTTATCCATGGCCAACTCCTTCCCGGTGGGAAATCCCAGCCTCTCGACCTGGTCCACATATGCCTTCATACGAAGGACGTGGGAGGTCACGTTCCCGCCCCGTGCATCTAGCAACCGATGAAGGCCTTGACACACTCATATAGCTTCTGCCTCGCTTGCTATTGGAACATGTCCTTCCGCTGCGTTATCTTGTCGTACGCCTAAACGTCCTCGAATTGCCTTTACAACTCGAGACTCATAGTTGTGAGCATGATGTAGGTGACCTCATTGGTCCTTCAGACGCTTTTCATAAGTGTCCTTCACGGCCCTCGTCGCGTTAGTAGTAAGGGCCTTCGGAAGAGGTTCCTCGAGGACGTACAACTTGGATTCGTGCCTAAGAACAATGCGTAATTGCCTATTATCCATAAAGTTGACGCCGACAAGTTTCTCTTTTTCCAAAAACGCACGGAGTGACATACGGGTTGCGGTGTTGACATACAGTTGATATTTTCATCTTTGTGTAGCTTATATTTTACTCTTTCTCAATATTAGCTATCTTTAAGAGTTTCTTTCTTTTAAGCAACTTATGGATTATTTTTGGCAAATTTATGACTTCCCATTGTTTTCATTGTGTGAGCTTAATATCTTCAGTTGACTTGATTAAGAAACTTTTTTTTATTGTAGTTTTCCCTTAAATTTGTATCTTTTCTTCAAGAGTAATTTCCTTTACTTGAGCAACTCTCCATTAAGCAATGTGAGTTTTGAAATTATACTATCAATGAGCAAAAACAACAAAGTTCTTTCCAATCTTTGAGGATTGGGGTTAGCTAAGTGTAGTATTTAAATCTTATTTTGAAATTATTGAAAGTGAAATTCTATAGATTTTATAAAAACAACATAAACTGTTTAAAGTTATCTACTGAAGATGATCAATCAAGACATTAATTATTAGCATTGCACACACCGATTAATCAATTATATCAGTTCATTTTTCCAATCTAGTAATCACAAATAGATGATGTATTCTTTTTTGCCGGATATATAGTTTAGATAACTTGAATCTTCTTGAACTTCAAATCTTATCACCCTAAGACTTGAGAGTTATATTCATTTAAATAGTTTGAAACATATTCAAATTTTTTGAACCAACATCTTCTCTAAAGCTAAGTCACTCAGCTTGAAAATCATTAAGTTAATTTCTTGAATTTATATTCCGTAATCAACTTATACTTGCAATGTAAAATTTTAAACTCAACTTAAGAAGTCAATAAATTAACTAAAACTTATATAGAAAACTCTAAACTTGTGTAGAACTAACTACTCAGCTTGAGATGACTTAATTCTAAATCTTTTAATCGTTTCTCGTTGACCACAACACTTACCCCTTTCATATAAACCTAAATGCTTGATTTTGTCATTGAACATAGATTTACGACCATATTTATATAAAACCTATTTTACCATAAAACCTCCCAGATTTTTGAAGAATCTTTTAATTCAAAAGATATTTGTTAAATAAAAAATAAAATAAAAAAAGCCCTAGCTCCTCCAACCAAAATGGGTACAAGAAACTTTTTTCTTTTGAAACAAAGTACAAGCCATAAGAAACTGCATACCGAGAACACCCTATGTCGAGGCATGATTCGATCACAAAAGAGTGCTCCGTGATTTTCTTGTTTAACATAACTAGCTTGACTACAACAATATGTTACAAATGCATACAAGAGTTTGCAAAACAAGGCAATGACTCAATGAGTTCCAACTCTATCATTTACAAAAGCAAGTTAAACGAAATACACAAACAAATTTAAAAAAATAAAATATAAACATAAGTCATACACTTATACCACAACCTCCCTCCCCGATGCTGTAATTCCTTTCTGTTCTCAGACATGGGAAAGTATAAAACCCTTTTGACAGCCAAAACGCCACTCCTTGGTTTTGCCTAATATTTTCGGGTCTTTCTACGTTTTTACTAATACACTTGGTCGATGCTTTTATACTACAAAGAAAACGGTCTTCTTTTCTTTTCTTTTCTCCGTTTCGCCAGTAGGGTAAATGAGAGACTGTACTTGTGAAAAAAGATACGATGCGGCTTCAAGGGAAGGTAATTAGAACCCTCTTTGAAAGCTGAATTGGATAATCTCCTATGCGTGTGTGTCAGTGTGTGCGCACACACACACACTATGTTACAACAGCAGCAGCAGGAGGAGGTATAAATCTTAGACCAATTTGCCTCTTCACATGATCTGGAATTAGCCTGTTCACAAGCTCTGGAGATGCTGCAGATAACTGGACCATAAAAGAACATAAAACTTTTAGTAAAAACCCTTTTTTCCATGTGTAACAAGAACCATATTTCAGAAATAATAAGTTATAACGGTTACATAGTAGCAAATATGGCACATTGCGTTGTCTGAAAAGAGTTTTCTCCTTATTTTATATGTAGTTACAGAACATAATATGATTAAAATATGATATTATCTTGATAATAATCTTCATATTCTGAATAAAACAATTCCTTTGACCCATTTGCCCAGTTTCTTTTGAGCCAAGTGTTTATCATATGAGATGTTGGAGATAAAACATAATACAATATAAGCAGTCTTCATTTTGTGATAAAGGGATCGGTATCTTGATTAGGCCGATAACCCCTTAGGGTTCTCATTATGCATTTATTTTGTATTGTCGTTTGTGACTTGAGAGACCTCCTGGTTCTCGAATTACAAGGTCTAACAATCAAGCCTTCGACCATATTGTCGTAAGCCTTTGTGTCTACCAATTTGATTCTTATCAAATCAGCTAACAAGATGATATAGAACAGGGAACAGTAAACAGGGAACAGGGAATAAGGAGTCGTATGATATATCAGGTACTAAAATTGATAGGAATACAAGAAGAATATAAGAGATTAAGAACAAGTAAATCAGAAGGAGATGATTCCCCCTGCCAAATCAGAGAAGAACCAGCTGTGGTTTCTTCCTGCCCAAGCTCTCCAAGAGCCGACCTCTAACCATAAATCCTCGATACCTTCTTTTCCCTTCAATCAGCTATATATATATATTATTTCTAGGACAGCATAGGCCCAGGCCCAATGGGCTGTTGGATTAATAAAAATGGCCTATAGCATATTCTCTATCAGTATCAGAGACAACGATCTATAGCCTGTGAACCATCTACACGATCATGACTAAGATCGTAGATCTGGAAGCCGAGTTGGTGCTGCAGCAGGCTAATTCTGAACAACACTGAGCGAAACAAAGGGAGCGATTAAGAAGTTGGAAAGTTTCATGGATGCCTTGCTGGTCGAATAAGAGAGAAGGCATGCCGAGATGATGTTGCAGCAGTTCCAGGCGATGAATCCGCTGCCAGAGCCGACGACGGGAATCCGACGTTAAGTGTAGGGACGATTCAGCCGATGATTCAGAAATCGAACTTGGTCTTTGATGAGAGTGTGATGCTGATACAGGGCTGCCGTCATTTGGCAGCGGGTATGGCAAGTGGTCGGGACCGTCCGAGGAACGGGTTTGGGTGCCAAGGACCGACAACCATCTGCTCAAACTCAAAATGCCCTTATTCGACAGAGAGGATGCATACGGCCATACGGGTAGGTTTACTGTACCGAAAGATTTTTTCACATTCAAGGGTTGGTTACTACGGGAGAAAAATTAAGGACAGCTGTGTTGTATATGAAGGGGCCTGGTATCGATGGAGTGACGAGCGTGATCTTTCCATGTCAGAGGGAGGGGTTGAAAAGGCGATTATTGGATCGGTTCAAGCCATCCCTAGATATTGGTATTTATAAGCAATTCTTAGCTGTTAGACAGGAAGGGACAGCTCAGGATTATATGGGGTTATTTGAAACTTTAGTCGCAGAGCTGGTTTATGAAGGGGACTTGATGAAGTGGTTGAAACCGGAATTAAGATCCTCGGTTCGTATGCTTCAGCCATCTGGATTGAATCAGGCTAATAAATTAGCCTTGTAGTCTGGAATTCTCGCCCACCGGCTTCTTCCCTCACAAGATGCCGCGGCCTCCACCACAGGTACTAAACAGTCGTTCAAGCGGATGAGCGATTTTGAACTCGCTGATAAGCGAGCAAAGGGGTTGTGTGTCCAATGCAGTAGTAGGTTTACGCCTGGGCATCGTTGTCCCGAGGGAACTCCGCAAACATTTATAATTAACAATGAAACTGACCAGAATGAGGAGCAGGAACCACATGTCCACTTGGAAGCGGAGGAAGTTTCGGTGCGTTTGGAGGTGGGCACCGGGCACCCCCCTCCCCCCCTCTTCCCCTTTTATGAAACTTTGAGGTAACATACAGGGATACTAGGTCCGAGGTCGTGGTATTGATCAATTGCAGGGCTGCCCATAATTTTCTTGTCCCTACACGGGTTTCAATACTTGGGGTAAAGTGAGTTGAGACCGCATAGAAACATCAACTCACACGCATCCAACGCTTGATTCTTTACTAACTAATTGTTCAGATTTGTTTGTTTTGGCTCGATTGCCACCTCGGCTCCAAGGGATCACGAACATGTGATTGTCCTTAAAGGAGGTACAGTCATACAGAGCCCATTAACGTGAGACCTTACCGATATCTAGAAATTTTATAAAAATAAAACGACGAGATTGAACTATTGGTGGGTGAAATGCAGTGTTGTTGAAAATCAGTCTAGGCGGTTATTGGCGGCCACTGACTTAGAAATCACATGATCGGTCAGGTTTATCGGTTATGATCAAAAACGGTTCTCGACAGTCAACGAAAGGGTTTGACTTTGATTTTTTTTTAATTTAAAATTTGCTAATATTTTTTGGCTTGTTTGGTTACAGGATCACTAATTATGGACTTATGCTTTTTATTTTCAAGCTTGTTAAACTTTTTATGGTTATTGACTTATTTTGTTAGGGTATTGCTAATATTTATTTATTTTTTTAAATAAATTCCTTTATACTCCAGGACCCCCGCCTAGAAACCGATCAATCACTACCTAGCCCGATTAATCGCTTGAGGCTGTTGACCGAATGTATACCACCTAGTGCTTTTTACAACCATGGAGAAAGAATTCGATATGCATCAAAAAACTTCCCACTTTTAGACCTACAATTGTTTAACTCATTACCAAAACCATCCTTTTGCTACCTCTACACTACCCTAATGCATTTTCCCACTATTTAGTCATTTCCTGTATGAACATGGACAATATATGAAGAAATCTGCAATGACCAAAAGCATTTCACAAACTTTTAAATATGAACATATATATACCTCCTGTTTGAAATCGAATAGAGGCGGAAATTGTCGACCGTTGGGCAAGCGAGCATTAGATTGTCGAATTTCATCAAAGAAAGGATGCACTATCGCTTCAAGCTGCACAATAAGAAGTTTCAAGTATAAAAAAAAGATGTCAAAACATATAGGTAAAGTGAATTATAACCAATAAAATAATCATTTAAAACTCGAGATCTGTAAAAAGCAAATTAGTCGTAGAACTCACAGCATTGCAACGAAGACTTGGAGAGTACTGCAAGAGCCGGGAAGCAAGATCAATTGCTTCAGGAGGCATTCGCTTATGAAATACCTGAAACAGATAAATAGCTGATTTATTACAATTGCCATAATTTTTGAATAATCTTTATTGCATTTCCCCATACTCATGATGTTACAAATTTTTTAAGGCGACAATGTTGGTCAATTTGCTAATGAACAGATTGGTCCTTTTGGATTATCTTCCATCTTAAATGGATCAGATTAAATAAATTTAGTTGAAAATGAAATGGTCAAAAAAGTTGAATATCCCCCAAAGTCTATTTTCAGTGCATGCATCTTCAATAATCAATTGTTTTATTCAAAAGTTCAGTTATTCTTGTAGTATTGTTTTTGCAATCATAACTAAGGGTGTAAGTGAGTTACTCGAGCTCGATATGTTAGAAGTTCGACGGTGTTGTATAGATGGGTCTAGGCGGCCGATTACTTGGCGAATACTCGGGCACATGCCAACACGAGTTGGGGTTAATCAGCCAAATTACTCGGAATCGTTCAACGCTGGTCAAAACTCGGGCTACTCGGTCCAACTCAAGCTACATGGTCAACAAAAGTATATTTCTTACAATGCATCCAAGTAGGTCCATCTCTCTCTCTCTCTTTCGCTTTTTCGGGTTAGAAGGCCAGGGATTAGACATTTGATTCTTGAGTTTTTTTTTTTTTTTTTGACAAGGAACCATCTATTACCCCAATAAAAATGTATACACCTCCTATTCGATTTTTTGAAAAGCAACAATTTATTAATAAATGAGCTTGAGCCTGAGGCCTGAGCTTTACAGCTTATTAATTATAGAGATATAATAATGCATACATAATTTTTATCATACCAAATATTATTGTATATACTATAATACAAAATTTAAATGATCAAAATTATGCATATATAACTATAATTACAAATATATTTAAAAATAACCATATATACATAAAACAATTAATTAACGAAATTATACACAACAAACAAGCTGAGCTCGAGCCAATGAAATTTCTCACCAGCAAAGCTTGATCTATAGACAAAAGGCTTGAAACAAGCCAAGCTAGAGCTGTAATTTAAACGAGCCACGCTTGGGCTTGAAGGGAGTCATTTCCACCCCTATTTACTATTAGCACATTAAGTATTTATGATAAATTTAAAAATCATACCTTGTGCCAAGGGTGGGCCTTTACTTGAGGAAACCTAAAATCAGTGTAATTTGGATTCATACAGCGAAGTTCTTCTCTAGTTGGTGTGCCCAGAACCTGAATGTTGGATGTACCAAGTTATAGACTTATAACACAGTAAGTATAGAATTTTTTTTTAAAAACAAAGAAATAAAACACACCTTAATAATCTCTACAAGCTGATCAACTGCATTTTCTCCAGGAAATAATGGCTAGAAAGTTCAAATAAAAAAAGAACTTTCAATATATCAGGGACTTAAACGAAGAATCCATAAACAGCTAAGCTGCTGCTAAATGCTAACCTGCCCTAGAAGAAGTTCAGCAAGAATGCAACCAGCTGACCATATATCAATCGATGTTGTATACTCTGTAGCACCAAAAATAAGTTCTGGTGCCCGATAAAACCGAGAGCAAATATATGATATATTTGTTTCTCCCTTCACCTGACAACAAAAATATATTGTCAGATATGAATGAAGATGTGAAGGCTGCAAATAAATATCTAAATAGCAAAGAAAAAGGACTAAATGCATCTTCTAGCAGCAAACTAAAAAAGAAACACTTTGAGATTAATACACAAATACATATAAAAACACAATTGCCACCATTAAAAATTTCTCTCGAGAGTCAAGATACAAATTTTAAGGCTTCCATTGCTAAATAGTATATATCCCATCCTGCTACTAGGAAAATCTAAAAATATCCAAGATCAATGAAACAGAAGAGGTAAACATACTAGCACTTTTGCACTTCCAAAGTCACATATCTTCACTTGGTGAGTTAGAGGATCAACCTGTGCATAGACAACTAAAACAAATGAGAACTGATAATTGAAATAAAAAGAAAATTACTGACAAAAAAGAGAAAGTATTCCCACCAGGACATTTTGGGGCTTTAAGTCCCTGTGGCATACTCCAGTAACCATATGCATGTATGCTAGCCCCCTGAAAATCTGAGATCATTGTCACATGTTAACTCTATAATTAGAAGAAACAAATATGAACCAAATCATGAAACAAAAGAAGAAAGCTAACCTGATATGTGTAGAGCTTGACATAAATTAGAGGCATCCGCTGACGTGCATCACTGTGATGCTTTAAAACCCGAAAAATTGTCTCAGGAACGTATTCCATCACTAGGTTTAGAAAAAGCTCATCTTTGCTTGTTGTTGAATAGAAACAATGCTTCAAAGAAACCACATTTGGATGGTCCATTGTTCGCATTAACTGTAACTCACGATTTTTGTATCTTCTATCTTGCAAAACCTTTTTTATAGCCACGGTTTCTCCCGTTTCTAGACATTTTGCCTAGAGTGAAAGTGAAAGGTATCAGATTATAACTGGAGGTACAATTCATGTTTATAAGGAAATAAAAGATGCAAATTATTCACCTACCTGGAAAACTATTCCAAATGATCCGGCACCTACCACACGCTCTGCCATGTAACTAACTGTCTGCAAGAGTAAATGGTCATTTAAAAAGTTAGTGTCGATCCCATTACACACCATATAAAAAAAATATATTGTGGCAAACCTGCTTTGGTTCTCCATTCTTGCCACCGATTGTCGTAGATATGATGTGACCAGTTTCAGCTCCATTTCCATCAACAACCTGTGCTGGCGTTTCCTGCAAAAAATTTCAAACAAGAAATTTTTACCAACATTCATGCAGATTGAAATGGGATCATATAAGAATTCCAATCTTTTTATCAACTCTAATAACTTTCTAATTCGAAATGTAAGCCAAAAATTCAGTGGTATATGTTCATTTATTCCTGAGTTTTTAAAACATGATTTAGAAATGCTAGCAAGTTCAACAAAATCATAGATGCACTGATGCATGATGCAAAGGTACATCTTAGTTTTTTTAGTATTTTTTAGTGAAAAATGTTTCAAAACTACACCAAATACTTCAACAGAAACAAACAACTGTGAATTTTATAAAAAGTGAAAAATTACATAACCAAAATTTAAAATAGTGACTACTTTAAGAGCTTTAAAAAAGGTATTTGTTCTTAGTAAAAACTTCTCCTATGCAGATTAAAAGCCAAAACAACTAGTTTTTTTATCTAATTTATTGGTAGGTGTTACAATAAAACTTCGATCAGCTTTTGCCCATAACGTTTATCATCATCAAAATGTCATTTCCTTGTGCTTTTTTCCTACTTTTTCAACAAAATTGTACCATGGATAAGTGATACAGAATAATATTAATCCAACAATGGAAAAAGACAAGAAAACAAAGATGGCTACCATTCAAATGGTTTCTACAAATTCTTGTATTATCAATGGTACTGGGGAAAAAGAAAGAAAGCCAGAAAACAAGATAAGTAAAACTGGTATACAAGATAATGATAATTGATAACTGGCAAGCTAATGATAATGAAAGGATATTATCAGATCAGTTAAATCAAACCTAATTAGAATTGACCAGACTCATAATCAAAATATGAGGTTGCTACTGATGCAAGAAACTTTAGAAATCAGAAAAGCAAATATATCATGGATCTGACGAAATCCTACTAGATCGACCAAAATCTCAATAACAGAGATCCAAAAAACCCTAGTTCACTTGATTATAAGTTGAAGCAATAGTTCTATATCTATATTGACAGCGGTTCCTTCTTCAATTTTGCACAAATTAAGCTTAATCATCGAAATTTTCTAAAATGAGTAACGAATATTTATTGTTTACGCTAGAAAACAAGATGGTTTGCCCCCCTTCATACTCATAGATGTTTCAATTCTCAAATCGAAAACGGGAACTCATAACTTCACAACAGATCTTAGAGAAAAATAAAACAAATTCATGTAAAAACATTGAACAGTACCGAAAGATGTATATACCGTATCATCAGCCATTTCTCTGTCCAGATGATCGATATGGCGAAGAAATACTTTTCAATTTTCTAGGTTTTCTTAATCTTTTCAGCTCATAATTGGGTATGTAGAGAGAGGCCCCATTAGACAAACAGCTCCATGTGATTACAGCTCCGTTCTCGTTTGGTGTGTCTTGAGGTAATGAAAGAGTGTGGAAGAATATTGATAGGTCCCCACCCCATCCCAAAACACCCCCCCACCACCCTACCCTGTAACAATGTTTAGATTAATAATTTTTATCTTTACTACATTATAAAGCATTTAGATTAAAATGCTTAATTTTTTAAAAATTAAATATATTAAGATTACTTATCTACCCATCTCAGTTATAAATAAGATGTTATAAATTGAAAGTTATTTAGAAAACAACTAAATGAGAAATGACTTTAAGATAGAAATAAAGAATTATAACTAATTGTAGAGCAAAATTGAAACACATTATATCACACAAATAAAATATTAGTCATAGAAATATGGAATCATTTTTAAGGTAATAAAATTAAATATATTTATATTAGAATTCAAAAAATAATTTGCAAAACTAAAGTGAAATTTCAACCGGCTTTCATATTTGAAACGCATTATATAAATTTTATCACCATGTTATATGACTTGCGGTAATATATATAATATTCACCACATATTTACCTTTTCAAGATTATTAGATGAACACCGAATTCGCAAATCATTTTCAATTATCTTTGCTTAATCTCTTGTTAGGTTTTTATTACCACCCAAACCCTTCGAGTCTATCTTTATTCGTCGCCGCTGCATAGCGGGGTACCCTGCTAATAATTATTTATAGAGTTAGTTAAATAAATGGGTCCATGTGGTTGTCACTATTTTCACTTTTAGTTATTTAACTTCAAAAATTATGAAAATAGTCATGGGTTGTCATTTTGTTTTACTTTTGGTCTTTTACACCGACTGATGTTAAATTTGACCGTTAGTCAAAAGGCATTTTGATCAAATTTCTTTTTATTCTTGTTATCAAACATCTTATAAAGCCTTTCTACCATTTTTGTTAAGATTAATGATTAACTTATTATCAAAATCAACTAATAATTAATTAATAATATTAACTAATATTTCTATACATATTAATTACTGATTTGTTCAAAAAAAATTAATTTTAGTGTTCTTTAGTAAGTAAGATTTTAGGTGAAACACTTTTGAGCAATATCTGGTGTGTGTCAAGAATTGTGTTAACCAATATCTAACACAGACATTTGGATGTCGGATGCCCCAAATAGATATGAAAAAATTTGAAAAGATATCGGATCTTGGTTAATCTCGGTTAAAGTCAATGATTTAAATTGACCGAGATTGCTCTAGATATCAGTCAAGTTGAATGTTGGTTGAAACAAGAAGTTTAAAATACTTAGAACAAAAATCTAATGATCCCGGTTGAGATGTCTTAAAGTGACCGATGTAGGTTAACTACCATATCATATGATCTTTCGTAGATTTTCTAAGTTTTTAGTCGTCTTCTTCAATGCTGATCTTGGACGTTCTTCACGTATGAACACCCGAATCTAAATTTTAACAAAAGCGTTTGGAAATGGAAAATTCTTCCTGCAATAGGATCGTTATGCTTATAAACACTTCTATGCTTGATTTCCAACCTACACAACAACACAACAACACAACAACTCTAATCGACCTATTTTTTCACAAGAATGCCAAGAACATAAAATTTCCTAGATATGAGAGTTGACCCACTGAATGTTGTCTAAATGGAATGAAATCAGTTTGTATATGTCCTAATTTACTTTGTGACTACAAATGTAACTACAAAACAAAAAAACACACGAATAAAACTCTGGATCTAAGATAAGAAATGTTCGAGTTCTCGGTTTCAAAACAAAGAAAAATTCTTCAAAAATTCGACAAAATGTGGTGTTCCTAAGCCAAATCTTCACTCTTTTTGACTCTGATACCACTTGTTAGTGGCTATGTTTCGAGCTTAGTAAAAGATGAATGATCGAGAAGGGAGATCTCGGTGATGATAGTGTGTGAGAATAGAGAGAAAAATATTTACACCATAAAACACACACACAATCTTATTCAATTGTAACCGAGATATGTATACATCATATTAGTCATATCCGTATTTATACTCATAAGAGTATTTACATTTTTAGCACACTAGTTTTCATTTTATGCAAACCTTGCTCAGAATTTAAACTATTATTTTTATACAATATTTTGATCCTAACAACTAGACAATGATGAAGGTTGAGTATTAGTAAGTTACCATCGTCCCTGTGTTCGATACTCAGTTTTATAAACTATGCTACATACGTGTGTACGCTGCCCGTGCGTGTTGTATTATTTCATAATTCCATATTTTAAAACTCTGCATGTGAAAGCTTTTAATCATCTCATAAAATCCGATACTACGACACATACCAAAACACAAACATTTCCATGACCCGTTTGAAATCTAAACATTGCATAATAATGATTTTGTTTCAACCTTGCGTAGAGGCAGATTGTTTTCCAAAACATATGGTTTGGCTTATGTTCTTCATAGAAATGATTTATTACTTTGTTTTACAAATGAGTTTTTTTAGGAAGTAGTAGCCAAAGTCATATATTGTAACGCCCCATTTTTTTTCTAAAATAGAATATGTATATAAGTAAAGAAAACATCAATCACACCTTCTAAAAATATATATACAGACGAATGTAAAAGAGTATTAAAAGCTGTAACAAATCGCGGAAGCGTTTAAATGAAACAATGTTTGTAACTGGCTTAATTAGAACTTGAACGTTGCTGCTGCCGTTGTGCCAAAGCCTTGTCCTAAAAGATTTCAGAAGGACCTGAAACATATCAACAACAATGGGTAAGCATAAAGCTTAGTGAATTACCACTACCCTTACCCTCACCAGGATCCCATCGTGTCATTACGTATACATATAACTTGGACCTTGCCCTCTTACAGGAATCACGCCCTGTTATCATTCAACATCTAACTTGGGCCTCGCCCACTGCCACAACTCGGGTCACACCCGTTTGATGCCTAACCGGGCCCCGCCCGCCACAAATTTCACAGGTCTCACCTTTAGATATCGTCAACACCCCCGACTGGCCACGCAGGCACAACCGTTTATTATCATACCACAGCACTATCACATAATACTGTTCACAATTATATACACAGTGCATATAGCAACAAAAACATACCACTTACACATTGCGGGAAATAAAAGTAAGTTAGGGTAACTCACGTGGCTGTCGACACAACTTGTTCAGTAATAATTCTTGAGTGTTAGCTTAACGAATCCCATCTGCAAAACATACATCACGTATATCAAAACAATACTGAGTTCAAACCATTGAACTGTAACACACATAAACCCATCACGAATATCACACCACTCCTGTAACATCCTAAAAATGGGACTAGTTGTACTTAGTTGTACCTTGTGTATGACTGCTTGTACATTGGCTTTATCTAAGTATTTTAGTTGATAACCTATGATGTTAGTTGGTTAAAGTGGATATGTGAGGTGTTAGGTGAAATTTGAAGTTAACCAGCCTTAACAAACCCTCTTACGGCAGCAAAGGAATATCCTTGCGCCCGCAAGGGTTCTTTCCAATCGACAACTGTTTACAGCCGTAAGGATTACCCCTTACGCCCGCAGAAGCTGTTCTTTGATTGCTTACGGCCACAGGTTATGTACTTGCGCATGTAGGCTTGTTTGCTTCATCCGTAGACGGTAAACCATTCAACACATGCTTACGGGCATAAAAACCTTTGCTTATGGCCGTAAGGACCCAAAACTTATTATCTTTTATCCTTTTGCTTAAGCCCGTAAGGTACACCCTTTACATCCGTAAGCAAGGTCGGCAGATAGAAACAGCTATGTTCGAGAACAGAACATGCAACTTCGATTTCTAACCCTTTCAATCAACACAAATCCATGTTCTAACATTTATACAACTTGTTTAACACCTATACACACGTTCTACATGATTTATTACTTAAAACCCCACTTAGAACTCAATTTACATCTTCAAATGGGTCACCATCATAAAAAACTTCAAGAACAAGGTTTATACTTCAAATTACTTAGAATCAATCGTTTATGTGTTGCAAGGACAGCTAAATACTTGAATCTTTGCTACTGGAATCCAATACAACTCACTCTTTCTTGACTTCTAACTCAAAGGCTCAAGGGTTCATGTTTGTGTGTGTATTGACGTGTGTATGTATGTATTGTGTGTGTGTTTTGTGATTCTAGAGAGTCAAATAGGCTCTCACCGCCTTTGGTGGTGATAGTAACAAAACACGGGTATTTTGATCCCCTATTCAACTTACAACACCACTTAGGTCTACCCGTTTCGACTAATGGAGATATCTTTGGAATCATTATCTAAAACCATTTATTATTTTATAACATTTACTAGTTAACTTCAAATTTCACCTAACACGTAACATATCCACTTTAACCAATAAAAGTTATAAAATAATTAATGGTTTTGCATAGGGTGTTGGTCCCGAAGGATACTACAACAACAAGTGTTTGTAGAAGGGGGGTTGAATACAAACTTTAGCTATTTAAAATTTAAGAGAAACACGGTTTACTTTTATATAATTCTTATTGATATGAATTAAGAATTACATGAACTATATGCGGAAAATCTAAGTTCGATAAAAGGTGGCAACTAAATTTGTCTAACACATAGACTAAGCTAATCTTAAATAACTTATGTCTAAGATGTTCAACACATGAACAAGTTTGTTACACTGAAAGTAAAATGATAACTCTTCTAAATTCTCAACAAATGAGATTTCAGTGTTCAACTCTATCTATTCGCATACTTAGCATGTTTCCATGCATGAGTATATATAAGCAAAGTGGTGTCCGGGTTGATGGGGTGTAGAAAGAGACAACGGTACTTAATTTAATAATATTATAATAGATAAAGTTAGTGGGTAGAAAGTAAATTCACTTTATATAGAAAGTGTGTAAAGTGAATGTACTATCCAGTAAAGTCACTACCTTTATGTCTTGGGAGAGTGAACTTCTCTTTCCATGCTTGTACTTTTATCAACACCATATTTTTTGAAGACTTGACTTAACCAAGTATAGAGTTGCCAGCCATACTTAGTTGTTGAAGCATATCTTCGAGATCTTTTCTTCTAAAGTATCTTTCACCTTTTCCAGGGGATCAAGATCAATCCTTTTTTATCTTTGCAGATTCAAAAAGTGCTTAGTACTTTTACAAAGATAGATCTAAAGGCATAATAAAACAACACATGTTCTGCCTTGGACTTAAGAAAATAATACAATGAAAAACTATTAGCCGAGATGATGTATAATGACTCAGCTAACAGACACTGAACTGTAAACATACTTTTACTCAGCTAAGGTTAAATGAGAAAGACTCGGCAACTAAGGTTTGCTCAGCTGATTAGAATTGCTCAGCTGATAACACAAACTCTAGTGAAACTATGTAAGCTAATCAACCTTTATAATTAGTGATCCAAATGGCTCAGATGATCATTGAGAGTGATAAGCTGACATAGAAGAGATTGAATAAGTAAAAATAGCTTATCTGATGAATAGGAGGCATCAGCTGATCAGATTGATTGACTCAGCTGATCGGTGACTGCTCAGCTGATCTTGAAGAAACCCTCAGCTGATGGTTTTGGACCATCTGATGCTTTGTAGATGCTCAGCTGATGCTTCTTGACTTGTCTTTTCTTCTTAGCTGATTTTCCTAAAGCTATTCCTTTGGCTGATACTCAGTGTTCAGCTGACACTTTAGTTCTTCAGCTGACATTTCTTACTTAGAAATTTCTTTAAGTCTAACATGAAAAACAACACATGTTTTTCATTGATCCAAGTACAAAACTGAATATGTGGTTTTGTTAGCATCAAATCCTATTTTAAATAATAAACAGGTTTGATTATGGTTTGATATCTCTATCTCCCCAACAATCTCCCGCTATTTGATGATGACAAAACCTTATCTTGTTTAAGAAGAATCAGTTTGACTCGGATTTGTAAAGATAAAACTTTTAAATGCATTTTGGTTACCTAGCTATCTGTTTTTGGTAACTCTTTAAAATATGTTCCCTTGATATTCTGTTTTTGGGAATCTTTTCATTTATGAAGTACCATTTTTCTATTTTTATGGTATCTTTTCTATCCTTTTCTGTTTTTAGGATTTTTGATTTTCTATATTTACACTAGGTGAGCTATCTACTAAGAATCATATATACTTGCAATTTTAGCTAAGTAGTCCATGATCAAAGTTTCAAGCTTGATTACAAAACAAGTAGCTACAACAGAGTTTGTACAGAGTAACTAAATTAAGAATTATGCTAAGTTACAGAATTTGAACTATTCTAGGAATTTGAAAATACAACTAATCTAGTTATGAAGTATTAGTTGTCTTCCCACCAAGGTTCTTATTTGACATCAACTCTCTTGATTTGAGGATTTGTAGCCACAATTTGTTCAGCTCTTGATCTCAACAGTTGTTCAAAGTAGTCACTTCCAGTCATAATCCTTGTTGATTGAATAGCATGAAAGATGAATTCTGGTTGAGCTTTTCCTAACTCAGCTTCTCTTAAGAACTTCCATTCACCCATTCTGTTCTTGAAGAACATCCCCCTTTCAGGTTCAAATATATCTAAACATCTCAGGAGTGGTATTAGGAGGAAGGGCTGCGTTTAAGTTATCATAAGCAGTAAGGAATGGATGATCTGGGTTGAGAATGATCTGTTCAACGGCAACAAAAGCTTTTGATGTCTTCTTGAGAGCATCCTCTATTACTTGAACATGTGCAACAAACTGATCATGAGTGAAAACTTTATGGCATACAGTCTGTCTAATCCAGTAGTCAAAGTGTTTTATGAACTTGAGGGCAACTTCACTTTTGGACTTGAGGAGAAAGTACATGATCTCAATCATCTCAAAGAAGGAAAACAGCTTGCAGTGTTCTTGATGAATATCTTCATAAGTGTTATACTCATCCCTTCCTACAACTCTGATGTAAGGATCATTTTTCAGTTCCTTTGTATGGAGTGATTCTAGAGATCATGTTTGGATTCTTCCTGTCTGTCAAGATCTCCTTGTTTTTCTAGAACTCCTCAGATTGCATTCTAGTTGGCTTTTTAGTGTTGGCAAAATCTGTGTTGAGGAGAGCTTGGATAGCTTCTTTATGAGTTCTTCCTCTTTTGTGAGCTTTCTTGACAGAGGGATCCTCTTGCTATGGTGTTACTTGAATTTGATGAACTTGAGAGGACAGCATGACTATTTCTTCTTCTTGTATCTCTCTCAGCTCTTCATCAGTGGCACCAATAATAGCAGCAAGATCTTCAGGAGTGGTGAAGTCCTGGTGCCTTTCCTTGGCTTTAAGTACATCTTCAATTGAAGTGCCAAGTGCAGCAGCCAGATCACTTATCTCCTTGAGATTATCTTCTTCTTTTTGAAGCTCTTCCTCTCTTCTTTCTTCCTCTTCAATCTCCTCAGCAGGCATAATCTTCTTTCCCTTGAGAGTTGAAGGACTTGGTTGTACTGGAGAGGAAGCCTGGACTGATGGAGTTGTTGAGGAGAGATTCTGCTTTTTCAAGTTGAGCAGAGAGGACAGAGTCATTTCATCTTCATCATCATCATCAGAATCTTCTGATCGAACTTTGATTGCGGCACAGGATTCACCTTGCCTTGACTTTTTAACACTCTTCTTTCTGGCCTTTTGTTTTAGCCTTCTCTTAGGCCTCTGCTCATCCTGAGCAGGTTGCTCCCCCTCAAACTGATTATCCCCCTCGGTAGTTGATTGTCTTTGAGTTTTTGCTTCATTTAGGGCTGCTGCATCTGCTGCTGCCTTGTCAGCTTCCACTTGAGCTGTGACTGCATCACAAGTTGCTCTAATTGAAGCTGGAGATAGGCTTGAAGAGTCTAACTTCTCCCCCCTTTTGTCATCAACAAATGAAAAGGAAAGTTATCAGTAGGCTTAGTAGGCTTGGCAGGGGCAGTGAGAGTAGTGATAGAAGATAGGAAAGGAAAGGGAGTAGTGGAGAATGGAGGTATAGTTGAGGGTGAAGGAGAGGCAGTAGGAATGGGAGGTTGAGTGAAAGGTGGTGAAGAGGTTCTGACATGGGAAGGTATAGGTGAGAAGAATGGTTGAGAGGTAGAGGTGAGAGGTTTAAGCCTATTGATAGCATCAGTCACATTAGTAAACTCTTTGAGAGTATCTATGTGCTTCTGCCTAGAAAAGTGGCTTAACTTGGTGACCTCATCATCTATGGTTCTGAGAAGGGTAGGTACTCTGAGAATTGGGTCAGGAATGGTAACAGAAATGGTAGGAGGGGTAGGTTTAAGTTTGTAAAGTTGGTTGAGAAGATTGGAAATGGTAAGAAGCAAATGGTTGAAATGGGGCTAAATTAGTTATAGAAATTGCTTGTCTGAGAGAGTCAACAGTGATGCGAATGTTTATGGTGTTGTTGAGGCAGGAACAGGTTATAGTTTGCTCGGTTGGGTGGTATCTTGCAGTATACCACATCTCTCCAACAATGTTAGGAAAGATGAACAGAGGATGAGCAGATAAGCATTGAAACAGGGGGTGAGCAGTGATGAAAGCTACCATGTGTTCATAGCCCTGGTTTGCTTTGCTCGAGTGTTTATGAGAAAATTGTTTGGGCGAATGGTGATTAGAGAGTTTAGAGTGATGTTCTCACCAGGAATGGCATTTGGAGTAGAAACAGGGTTGAAAGTCACCATTGTTGCAGGACGGAGATACTGAAAGCAGTGAAAGAGTACGGTTTGTATTTTGGGAAGAAGAAGAGTGTTTGAGAATTTTGAAAGCTTAAGAAATTGAAAACCACTCAAACATCATTTATATCTTCTTTGGAAACCTAAACTGTCACAGAAATATCTTTTTCCAAAAGTAACTGTCACGTCTGCAAAAAGGTAATAAACGGAAGGGTTAATAAATACACAGACAACTAACGGACAATTAAATGGAATTAAATACAAACTAGTAACATAATAAATACAAATGAGAAATTAATAAAATAAGTGTGGGGACACAGAATTTTGACTCTAAGGATCAACAGCTGATAAGGAAAAAGTGTCAGCTGGTTCATTTTAAGAGAAAACAAGTGTCAGCTAATGAATGTACTTAGCTGAGCTGCTAGTCCTTAGCTGATGGTTAATCAGCTGAGGTATTTCATCAGCTGATGGTTATCAGCTAACATAATTCCTTTAGCTGATTCACTATCTTTAAGACATAAAGAAGCTTAGATAAGTACTCCAGTTAGAATTCACACACAAACAACATTATTTTCTCACACAAAGCTAACTACCTAGGAAAAGTATATTTTACAAGTTTAACATGCCAAGTTTGAATATTAGGAAGTTGAACCGAGACTCATCCAATAGTTTTGTGAAAAGATCAGCTAATTGAAAATCAGTGCTGATGTAGTGCATTGAAACTTTCTTTTTCTGCACATCATCTCTTAAAAAATGATGTCTGATTTCAATATGTTTGGTCTTAGAGTGCAAAATAGGATTGTTAGAAATAGATATGGCACTAGTGTTGTCGCACAGGATTGGGGAGTTTTCAAACTGTATGTCATAATCAAGTAATTGGTTTTGCAGCCACAGTAGTTGAGCACAACAGCTTCCAGCAACAATGTATTATGCTTCAGCTGTAGAGGTTGAAACAGAGTTATGTTTCTTGCTTGACCAGCTGATTAACCTTCCACCTAACAGTTGACAACCACCAGATGTACTCTTTCTGTCCAGTGTGCAACCTGCAAAATCAGAATCAGTGAGATTCTTTAGGATCTGCTTGATATCTAGCATAGAGACATGTTGAAAACATTATATCGGGTCTGCTTGCAGTGAGGTATAAAAGTGACCCTATCATGCCTCTATAAGCAGTCATGTTCACTGATTTACCATCAGTGTCCTTTTCAAGCTTTAAGGCAGTGGACATGGGTGTTTTCATTGAAGAACAATTTTCAAACTCAAATTTGTTAAGTAAGTCATTTACATACTTTGTTTGATGAATGAAAATTCCATCAACCTCTTGTTTTATTTGAAGACCGAGAAAATAGTTTAGTTCACCCATCATGCTCATCTGATAATTATAAGACATGAGTTTAGAAAACTTTTTACAAATATCCAAATTTGTAGACCCAGATATTATGTCATCTACATATATCTGCACTAGGATTACATCACCCTTTAATTTCCTTATGAACAAAGTGCTATCTATGCTTCCTCTAGTAAAGCCTTTAGTGGTTAAAAAAGAAGAAAGGGTATCATACCAGGCTCTTGGAGCTTGCTTCAGACCATAGAAAGCTTTGTTTAGGAAGTATACATGGTCTGGCTTGCTTGCATCCTCAAAGCCTGGAGGTTGTTTGACATACACCTCTTCCTTCAATTCTCCATTGAGGAAGACACTCTTAACATCCATTTGGAATACCTTGAAGTCTTTGAAGGCGGCATAGGCAAGAAACAATCTTATAGCTTCAAGTCTTGCAACAGGGGCAAATGTTTCATTAAAATCAATACCTTCTTCTTGACAATACCCCTGAGCAACTAGCCTTGCCTTATTTCTGATGATCAGCCCTTGTTCATCCATCTTGTTTCTGAACACCCACTTAGTACCAATGATGGATTTGTCCTTTAGCCTTGGCACCAAAGTCTATACTAGGGGTGAGCATGGTTCGGTTTGGTTCGGTTTTGGGGTAAAACCGAAACCAAACCGAAAATTTCGGTTTTTGGAAAACCAAAACCAAAACCATTCAGTTTTTCGGTTTTCAGTTTTCGGTTTTAGATTCGGTTTTTGCTTTTTGGTTCGGTTTTTCATATTTTGAGCTGCTGTAAAACTTAGATACACATATGGAAAGTCAAACAGTCAAGCAGCCTTCAAACAACAGTCATACACCACAATTCATAGTCCCTCGTCTTTCAGTGATTTCAACGAAATTAAACTCAAACATAGACTTGATTTTCAGTTACCAATGAAAATCTAACTCAAAAAAAGATTATGGAACTCGAATTTATTACCTTGGAGTTTGGACTCTTGGACTCTTGGAGGGGCGACTTCGACAGGCGATGAGCAAGACGGTGAACAACGATGAGTGAGAAGGCGACAGGGGATGAACGAGACGATGACCAGCAATGAGTGGGACGACGACAGGCGACAGAAGGATGAGCTAGACGGCAACATGGGATTAGCGAGACGACAACATGGGATGAGCGAGACGGTGACCGGCGATGCGGGGAAGCGGAAATGAAAAACCTAAAAAATAGTGGGGGAGGCGGGGAAGCAGATAACCTACCACAATTTTAGATATTGGGGGAGGGGGATTAATTAAAAAATTAAATATGTATTTACAAATATACCCCCGGTTCGGTTCGGTTTTTTTGGGCGGTTTTGAAACCAAAAACCGAACCAAACTGAAATTTTCGGTTTTTCAAAATTTAAAAACCAAAACCATTGGTTTGGTTTTTTCGGTTTTTGGTTCGGTTTCGGTTTTTGTTGCTCACCCCTAGTCCATACATTGTTCCTAGTAAATTCTGCTAATTATTCTTGCATGGCATTAATCCAGTGGGGATCATTTAGAGCTTTATCAACCTTTTTTGGTTCAATCATAGAAACAAAACCTGTGTACAAACAGAAATTACAGGCCTTTGACCTTTTTAGTACAGGTGCTTCTATATTACCTATGACCTGATCTATTGGATGATCTCTAAGGTCCTTGTAGTGTTTTGGATTAAGGGAGAGTTTGGATTGATTTGGATTTGGGGTGTTGAAATTCCTTGGTTGGGATCAGCTGATGAGATTTCTGGTTGATCAGCTGACAGAATTTCAAGATTACAATCCGTGGAAACTTCTACTGATGAAGGAATATTTGATATGGAGTTAGAATCCAATGATGTTGAGTCATAATTCTCATCATTCAGTAAAAGTGTGGGTTGGTTTAGGATTGGTCGTGCATTGGTTTCATGTATGTTTGGAATAGGTTCATCTAAGTCCTCTACATCAGCTGATGGGAGTGGATCAGCTGACACTGGAATGTTGTCTTCAGCATGCAACATATCATTAAATTCCTCACCTATAGATGAATTAGTAGAACAGGAAGCAACAAATTCATTTTCATTAACACTTACATTGATTGATTCTTCAATGACCTTTGTTCTGATGTTGTAAACTATGTAAGCTTTAGAGATCACAGAGTATCCAACACACCTTCATCAGCTTTAGGTGCAAACTTCTGTAACTGGTCTTTCTCGTTCAGAATGAAACACTAACATCCAAAGATGTGCAGAAAGCTGATGTTGGGCTTCCTTCCCTTGAGCACTTCATAAGGAGTCTTGTTATGCCTTTTGATTACTAGGGATCTGTTCTGTGTAAAACAAGCACAGCTAACAGCTTCAGCCCAGAAGTTGAATCCTAGCCCACTCTCACACAACATGGTTCTTGCAGCTTCAATCAATGTTCTGTTTCTCCTTTCAGCTACACCATACTGTTGTGGAGTCCTTAGAGCAGAGAAGTTTTGAGAAATTCCTTTCTCATCACAGAAACTTTCTAGAGCTAGATTTCTAAACTCAGTTCCATGATCACTCCTAAGCATTCTTACCAGATTGCCATTTAGCACTTCTATCTTTTTGATAAAGCTTATTAGCTCTTCAACAGCCTCACTCTTTGCTTTAAGGAAGATGACCCAAGTATATCTTGAGAATTCATCAACCATAACTAGTGCATACTTACTTCCACCAATACTAGCAGTGGCAACAGGACCAAATAGATCCATGTGCAACATGTAGAAAGGTTCAGTAATGGAAAAGGCCTGTTTAGATGGAAAAGATGTCTTGTGATGCTTTCCCTTTTCACAGGCAGAGCAAGGTTTAGGCTTAACATACGTCAGTAAAGGTAGTCCTGACACTAGATCACCCTTTCTCAGCTTGTTTATATTTTTTGAAGTTTAAATGAGAAAGCCTTTTGTGTCATAACCACTTTGTGTCTGTTATAGATTATGTATACAAACATGTTAACTTAGATGGATCACCAGAGGACATATCAAGTGTATAAACATCCTTTGTTCTCTTTGCACAAATAACTGTTTCACCTTCCTGATTTAAAATGGAACCACATGTCTTAGTAAAAAGGACTTTGTGATCATTATCACAGAGTTGATTATACTAATAAGATTATACTTCAGCCCTTTAACATATGAGACTTTGGACAAGGTTAAGTTCCCATTATGAAGTTCACCATAGCCTTTAGTTTGCCCACAAATGTTATCACCAAAGGTCACTCTTGGACCCTTTTCCTTCTTGTAGTTACTAAGCAAAGCTTTACAACCTGTCATGGTTCTTGAGCATCCACTGTCAAGATACCATGTGCTAAGACCCTGCATAGATTGGATTGAAAGAAGGTTAGTGACACTTAGGGCATCCACAGTTAAGTGGATCCCTGTGGATTGTACTTAGCCATCCACTTCATATTTGGTTGTTTATGAATGAGTGGAACAACTATGTTATCAAAATGAGTCCGCTGTCTTGAGTTACCTTCAAGAGAACAATCACTTGCCTTATGTTCTTTGCTCCCACATTTATAACATTTTTTATTTTTGGAGCTTTTAACATGTTTTAGTGATTGCCCATGAGATGTCTTAACCATCTTCTGATGACTATGAGTCATCAGCTTACAGATTTGACCATTCAGCTGTTGCAGCTGATTCTGTAAACTAATAAGGTCTTTGTTTACAGTCACCTTTGGTTGACCCTTAGTTAAAAAGAGTTTTTGATCAACTTTTGTAACGATCAGAAAATCGCGGTATTAATTAGAGACTATATATATACACACTGCCCCGTTAATTATAATTGGATAACTAATAAGACGGTTTGAAATTTAGTTGGGAATTAATAGGCTTTTAGTGATATAAAGATTTCGTTTTTAAGGGAATAAAGATATAAGGACTAAAGGGGGCCAAAAGAGAAATATTAAGGGTTTGGAGGTGATTAATGGATTAAACTTTGGTTAGGGTTAAGCAGTTGTGGCAGCCTCATTCATTAGTCACGTACGGTTCCCTGGAGGTTTCGTTCTCTCACGATCGGCCAGAAAGAAGAACAATATTTTGCATGGGTTGAGGAGATATTGATCAGGTATATATGTATAACCATTGGCTACGCAATATATATATATATATATATATATATATATATATATATATATATATATATATATATATATATAATTGATAAATAAGATTGAGTAATGTAATTGTGGTTTAATCATTGCTGGAATTTTGAAACACAGGGGCTTTTGAGTCGACGGTTTCTTGAAAAAAAGAGAGATATAAAATTGATTAAGTAGTTGTTTAATCTTTAGAATATA
Organism: Pulicaria dysenterica; assembly: GCA_947179395.2. Taxonomy (NCBI): domain Eukaryota; kingdom Viridiplantae; phylum Streptophyta; class Magnoliopsida; order Asterales; family Asteraceae; genus Pulicaria; species Pulicaria dysenterica. The sequence goes on along the minus strand of OX359288.1, from coordinate 59,787,204 downwards.
TGTTACGATTCAATCTATGGTGTTAACTATGAAGAATGGGATTTGAAATCATAAATTATAGTCAAGAATTAAGATTTAATGGTTGAGGTTTTGGGGACTGCCATTGTCGACAGTTTATGACGGTAGAAGAAGGAAGAATTACGATTATGTTGTGTGCGTATGTAGTTAATAAACAGGATGAATGTGTGATTAGTGACATAAGGGTGTTAATGACAGGAAAAAAATGACAGGTGTGATGTGTGCGTAGGTAGTTGGCAGCCCTCAATTTGAATAGTGGAATCACATATTAGCCATGCATTTATGATGGAATTATGGTGGATAAGCATTCTGAGATACTAACCGTGTCAAGGTAAGCTCCTAACTTCATATTCTTATTATGTTTTTGAGTTTAATGATGGTTTAGCTGGTGAATTAGATGGGGATTTTCTGTTAAAGGGCAACAGACACGCACTATATCGTTTAATCTATATAAAATCACTCTGGTGTCGGATTAGGGTGTATTATATATGGTTTGAAAGATTAAGATATCTACGTTGAATTGTCTTTAGACACTGATGGCTATTTCATATGTAAAGGAGGTCAAAACATGATATTGTTACAGCGGGTCAGATTGTATTTAGTAGACGCGCTACTGTTTTCATAAAATCATATTAAATTACTCGAAAGGAGTTAGAAGGTGAATCTTATGTTTTTAGAAAGATTAAAGGATGGTAAGTATGTAAGTTTAAACTTCAGAGCCTAAATCAATTTTTAATTGGGTCAAAATATTGAGGATAGTCGGCTGATATGTGGACCAGAATCAAAGATACTTGATACCTAACTTTATTATAGAATTCATGACCCATTGACATGTTTGAATCATGTAAAGAATGTTGAGTAATGTATATATAGACTTAGAATGATAAATGGTAAATATTAATGGTGAGTAAATGATGAGAAGTAATAAAATGCAGAACGATTCTCAAAGTTAGAGAATGACTCTCGAAAGTTTTATAATGGCAGTTTAAAGAATGAAAAGTGAAAGAGTGCCTTACAACTATGAAAACAAGGTGTAGTAATGTAAGTTGGTTTGGTTGAATGTGGTAGAATCCACATTGATCATATGTTTAATAATATGTTAGGTTGTTTCGTGATCTCGTTTCTACTCGGATTCAGTCGTTCGGTTTCTGCTTGCGAGACTCCAGGTGAGTTCAATAGTTTACAAAACCGAGTACAACGACAAAATATTTTTAAAGATTAAATGAATATGTATATGATGGTTTAATGTGCTAAGTGTATTACTTGCAATTATATGATTATGTATGCTTACAAGGTTGTTTATGCATGCTACAATTAATTTACGGTTTATATGATTTATATACGTGTACATGGCTTGATGGGCGGGGGTAATAACCTTTCATGCTCACTTATGGTTTAAGGACCTATTAGGTTTTAATGACCTTCTAGGTATAAGTGCTATCCACATACGGAGTTGCGAGGTTTCTTGATAACCTTTGCAACGCATGGTACGAGGGTACGATTGAGTGCTCGAGTACTGGAGTGATGTATGACAGCAGGTGTAGTCATATCGATAGCATCACGTGAGTGTCAAGAGTGGTTGATAGCGGTAGCCCCCGTTTTTACTTACACTTGAACGACAACGCGGTACTTGTACTTGCACAGTCGGAGTAGCGAAAGCATCGTCTAATGTACACTCATGCATGGATCGGGAGTAGCTACCCAATCAATGCACGGGTTACTTAGCGTGTGATTAGTGAACGGGTTACCTAGCTGGCCGGGGCCCAATGGCTAGGAAACTTAGCGGGTAGAAATACGGACTACGGTATACGGAATGTGTTGATATGCGATAAGTGCTTGACATGCGGTTCTTGAACGGTTTTGTTATGTTATGTTAATTGAACCGGTTATTTGACCGATTTATATGATAAATGTTATGCGGGATTCAGGGGATTGGTCTAATATATAATTACGGTACGACATGGTTATTTGATAACTTTATTAATGCTCATCTTTAATGTTTTTACGGATTTTATTATTCTAACCCTTTTGACTCACGAGGCGTAAGCTGACACTTGTTCTTTTGAAATGTGTCGTGTACTCGTGCAGGTGGCTTAGAGCTTGGCTTTGTGAGATGGGGTTCACTATGGGTAGATAGTTTATAGACATTGATACCGATAAACTCTTATTATTTTATTTATGGTCTGATTTCGTAATGGTTTAACGGTTTTGATCACGGTGTGACACTGTGATTTTATAGGTTTGCATTTATTGCACATATGTTTTAAGACTTCCGTTGCAAACGATCAATGATTATTTTAAAAAAATTGTTAAATGGCATTTTCGGAAAATCATGGTGTTACAACTTTGGGTGTGGCAGACTTAGACTTTATGTGAACATTAAGTCCTTTTCTCTTGGTTTATTCTATTGAAGGAGTTTGAAGTGATACTTGATCAGCTAAACAAATAACTGAGGATCTTTGATCAGCTGACAGGCTATCAGCTGAGCAACTATCATCTATTTTTTGATCAGCTGATGTAATATCATCAGCTAATGAAATGTCAGTCAGCTGAGTACTTATATTTAATGTATCAGCTTTCAAGGTTTGACAACATAATGTCTCTTTGGTATCAACAAATGATTCCATTCCTTTACTAGCTTCCGTTAACATTAAATTTTCAGTACTTTTACCTTTTGACAGAACAATAGAATTTGAATCAACTTTTGAAGTGGTTAAATCTTTTAGCTGAGAGCATTTACTTTTGACAAATCTATTAGTGATAATACTTTTTTTCTTTTACAATCTTTTGAAAAGTAAGAGGTAAAATATCAGCCTTTTCTAAGATATTTATGTCTTTGCTAAAATCAATACAATTAGCAGCTTGGGAATAATTTCCACCAATAATAGCTTGAACTTGTTTTGGAATCTGCTCATTGACACACTGAGTGGTCTTCTCAGCAGAAACACACCAAGATTTGACTACTTTTTGTAGGTCATTAAACTTTATGGTTGCTTCATTGGTTTCTTTTATCAAGATCTGATTAAGTATCTTTTGATTAGCTAAATCATCTTCTAGTTTTGTCATCAATTTCAGTTTCTCATCTTTAAGACTTAACTTCTCTTTTAGTGATTCTATTCTATTTCTAGCTTCTTTTCTCTTTGAATATTTGACTGAAACTCAACACACTGATAATCAAACATAGTGTTCTTTTCATTATCTTCATAGTTAATAAATTTTCCAACCTGATACATTGAAGAAGGATCCCAGTCAGGAGAAGTACAAGCTTTAGTAGCTTTCTTCATGTCCTTATCAAAGGAACTTGTACTCTCTGTGTTAGTCATCAAGCTGAGCTGAGCAGTGAGGACCTCATCTTCATCACTTGAGAGATCTTCCTCAGCCCAATCTTCTTCTTCAGCCACCAGCACCCTGTTCTGAGCTTTCTTATTTTTCTTGTCTAGAATAGCAGCAAGAAGTTTCTTATACTTAGCTTCATAATCCACCTTGCTGTCTGAGTTTGAGGGACCCTTGAAGCTTGAGCTTCCTTTGGACTTACATTCACTGGCATAGTGACCAGTCTTGCCACATGAGATCATCCTTCAGAAGCCTTTGACTTATACTTGGCTTTTTCACATTTGAAAGGTCTCTTCCAAACTTCTTGACACCCTTTCCCTTGAGGAAAGGTTTGAACCTCTTAACCAATATGGAAGCCTGCTAAACAACAACTTCAATGCTGTCCATGTCCTTCAAATCTTCATCCCCATCAGCCACTTACTCTTCATCAGAAGAATCCTCCTCTTCCTCTTCATCACTTGACTCATCCACCACTGCAGCAAAACTCCTAGATCTTGTATCCTTAGATACAAGGGCAGTTGATGGAGCTTTTGCAGTCTCTTTCATATCCTTGGTAGAGAGTTTCCTTTGCTTCACTGATTGTTCATGGTTCATGAGGTTGCCATACAAACCAACTAGTGTAAGACCCTTGATTTTCTCACCATGTTTTAGCACAGTGATAAAATGATCCCAAAATTCTGGGAGAGAGTCTAGAAACTTATTTACAAGCTCCTTGTTGCTCTTGGGAACATCTGCCCTTCTTAAATCATTAATGAGGCAGTTGAACCTGGTGTAGGTCTTGGTAAGACTTTCACCTGTATGAGCAAAGAAGAACTCATGTTCTCTAACCAGAAGAAGTTTCTTGTTCTCCTGCACTTCTTCAGTGCCTTCATATGCAACAGTCAAAGTGTCTAGCATCTCTTTTACAGATTTGCAGTTGAGAACTTGATGATAGACATCATTGGGTAGTGCAGAGACTAAGGCTGTCCTGGCTTTGACATCAAGATTAACCAGCCTTTTGTCTTCATCAGACCATTGATGAATAGCTTTGACAACATATCTTTCTACTGCAGGAGTTGTATCAGTGGCAGCAGTGACTTCAACAGTGGAGGAAGGAACATAGGGACCTTCATTAACAGTCTTGAGCATCACATCATCAAGGCTGGACATGTAGAGAAGAACTCTACTCTTCCAGAGGAAAAAGTTTTGACCATCAAACATTGGGCACCTTGTGAGTGAGTCATTCTTGGAAGAACTGTTAAAAGCAGCAACAGGAGTGCCCATTTTTTAGTGTGGGGTAGAAGCAGTTGAAGAGTAAGCAAAACAGATCTTAGATATGGATTATCTAACCTGCTCTAATACCAGTTGTTGGTCCCGAATGAATACTACAACAACAAATGTTTGTAGAAGGGGGGTTGAATACAAACTTTAGCTATTTAAAATTTAAGAGACACACGGTTTACTTTTATATACTTCTTATTGATATGAATCAAGAATTACATGAACTAGATACGGAAAATCTAAGTTCGATAAAAGGTAGCAACTAAATTTGTCTAACACATAGACTACACTAATCTTAAACAACTTATGTCTCAGATGTTCAACACATGAACAAGTTTGTTACACTGAATGTAAAATGCTAACTCTTATAATTTCTCAACAAATGAGATTTCAGTGTTCAACTCTATCTATTCACATACTTAGCATGTTTCCATGCATGAGTATATATAAGCAAAGTGGTGTCCGGGTTGATGGGGTGTAGAAGGAGACAACGGTACTTAATTTAATAATATTATAATAGATAAAGTTAGTGGGTAGAAAGTAAGTTTACTTTATACAGAAAGTGTGTAAAGTGAATGTACTATCCACTAAAGTCAAATCCCACTATCTATTATTATATTATTAAAGTACTACCTTTATGTCTTGTGAGAGTGAACTTCTCTTTCCATGTTTGTACTTTTATCAAATCCCACTATCTAACTTGGGCCTCACCCACTGCCGCATCTCGGGTCACACCCGTTTGATGCCTAACCGGGCCCCGCCCGCCACGAATTTCACACGTCTCACCTTTAGATATCGTCAACACCCCCGACTGGCCACGCAGGAACAAACGTTTATTATCATACCACAACACTATCACATAATACTTATCACAATTATATACACAGTGCATATAGCAACAACAACATATCACTTACACATAGCGGGAAATGAAGTAAGTTAGGGTAACTCACGTGGCTGTCGACACAACTTGTTTAGTAATAATTCTCGAGTATTAGCTTAACGAATCCCATATGCAAAACATACATCACGTATATCGAAACAATACTGAGTTCAAACCATTGAACTGTACCACACGTAAACCCATCACGAATATCACACCACTCCTGTAACATCCTGAAAACACCACTCCTGTAACGAATCCCATACGCAAAACATACATCACGTATATCGAAACAATACTAAGTTCAAACCATTGAACTGTACCACACATAAACCCATCACGAATATCACACCACTCCTGTAACATCCTGAAAATGGTCCTAGTTGTACTTAGTTGTACCTTGTGTATGACTGCTTGTACCTTGGCTTTAACTAAGTATTTTAGTTGATAACCTATGCTGTTAGTTGGTTAAAGTGGATATGTGAGGTGTTAGGTGAAATTTGAAGTTAACCAGCCCTAACAAACCCTCTTACGGCCGCAAAGGAATATCCTTACGCCCACAAGGGTTCTTTCCAATCGACAACTGTTTACAGCAGTAAGGATTACCCCTTATGCCCGCAGAAGCTGTTCTTTAATTGCTTACGGCCTCAGGTTATGTACTTGCGCATGTAGGCTTGTTTGCTTCATCTGTAGACGGTAAACCATTCAACACATGCTTACGGCCGTAAAAACCTTTGCTTACGGCCGCAAGGACCCAAAACTTATTATCTTTTATCCTTTTGCTTACGCCCGTAAGGTACACCCTTTACGGCCGTAAGCAAGGTCGGCAGATAGTAACAGCTCTGTTCGAGAATAGAACCTGCAACTTCGATTTCTAACCCTTTCAATCAACACAAATCCATGTTCTAACGTTTATACAACTTGTTTAACACCCATACACACGTTCTACATGATTTATTACTTAAAAACCCACTTAGAACTCAATTTACATCTTCAAATGGGTCATCATCATCAAAAACATCAAAAACAAGGTTTATACTTCAAATTACTTACAATCAATTGTTTATGTGTTTCAAGGACAGCTGAATACTAGAATCTTTGCTGCTGGAATCAAATACAACACACTCTTTCTTGACTTCTAACTCAAAGGCTCAAGGGTTCATGTGTGTGTGTATTGACGTGTGTATGTATGTATTGTGTGTGTGTTTTGTGACTCTAGAGAGTCAAATAGGCTCTCACCGCCTCTGGTCGTGATAGTAACAAAACACCGGTATTTTGATCCCCTATTCAACTTACAACACCACTTAGGTCTACCCGTTTCGACTAATGGAGATATCTTTGGAATCATTATCTAAAACCATTTATTATTTTATAACATTTACTAGTTAACTTCAAATTTCACCTAACACGTAACATATCCACTTTAACCAATAAAAGTTATAAAATAATAAATGGTTTTACATAGGGTGTTGGTCCTGAATGGATACTACAACAACAAATGTTTGTAGAAGGGGGGGGGGTTGAATACAAGCTTTAGCTATTTAAATTTTAAGAGACACACGGTTTAGTTTCATATAATTCTTATTGATATGAATCAAGAATTACATGAACTAGATGCGGAAAATCTAAGTTCGATAAAAGGTGGCAACTAAATTTGTCTAACACATAGACTAAGCTAATCTTAAACAACTTATGTCTAAGATGTTCAACACATGAACAAGTTTGTTACACTGAAAGTAAAATGCTAACTCTTCTAAATTCTCAACAAATGAGATTTCAGTGTTTAACTCTATCTATTCGCATACTTAGCATGTTTCCATGCATGAGTATATATAAGCAAAGTGGTGTCCGGGTTGATGGGGTATAGAAGGAGACAACGGTACTTAATTTCATAATATTATAATAGATAAAGTTAGTGGGTAGAAAGTAAGTTCACTTTATACAGAAAGTGTGTAAAGTGAATGTACTATCCAGTAAAGTCAAATCTCACTATCTATTATTATATTATTAAAGTACTACCTTTATGTCTTGGGAGAGTGAACTTCTCTTTCCATGCTTGTACTTTTATCAACAACATGCTTTTTGAAGACTTCACTTAACCAAGTATAGAGTTGCCAGCCATACTTAGTTGTTGAAGCATATCTTCGATAATCGATATCTTCTCTTATAAAGTATCTTTCACCTTTTCCAGGGGATCAAGATCAATCCTTTTTGTCTCTTTGCAGATTCAAAAAGTGCTTAGTACTTTTACAAAGATAAATATAAAGGCATAGTAAAACAACACATGTTCTGCCTTGGACTTAAGAAAATAATACAATGAAAAACTATTAGCTGAGATGCTGTATAATGACTCAGCAAACAGACACTGAACTGTAAACATACTTTTACTCAACTAAGGATAAATGTGAAAGACTCAGCTACTAAGGTTTGCTTAGCTGATCAGAATTGCTCAGCTGGTAACACAAACTCTAGTGAAACTATGTAAGCTAATTAACCTTTATGATCAGTAGATCCAAATGGCTCAGATGATCATTGAGAGTGATAAGCTGACAGAGAAAAGATTGAATAAGTAAAGAATAGCTTATCTAATGAATAGGAGGCATCAGCTGATCAGATTGATTGACTCAGCTGATCGGTGACTGCTCAGCTGATCTTGAAGAAACCCTCAGCTGATGATGCTTTGTAGATGCTCAGCTGATGCTTCTTGACTTGTCTTTTCTTCTTAGCTGATCTTCCTGAAGCTGGTCCTTTGGCTGATACTCAGTGTTCAGCTGACACTTTAGTTCTTCAGCTGACATTTCTTACTTAGAAATTTCTTTAAGTCTAACATGAAAAACAACACATGTTTTTCATTGATCCAAGTACAAAACTGAATATGTGGTTTTGTTAGCATCAAATTCTATTTTAAATAATAGACAGGTTTGATTATGGTTTGATTATCTCTATCTCCCCAACATAGGGGTGTCGAAAAAAACCAAATCCGTATAAATCGAACCGAAAAAATTAAGTTCGGGTTATTCGGTTATCGGGTTTCTTGTTCGGGTAATTTGGATAGCCCGAAAGTAATTCGGTTCGGGTAGCGGGTATAAAATTCGGGTTTCGGGTATATCCGAATAACCCGAATAAGATTCTTACTTAATTAAATATTTCCTTTTGTACACTATCTCTTGATGTTGTTATAAGATGATAAACCATAATAGTTAATATATTAGTCATTATGTATCTTTTTTTATCATAGATATTAATAAATTAAATATTTAAGGATTCACTTTACCATCGTTTGATCTCGTAATGGCGTTTGAAATTATGGTATGTTAAATTAAAGCTTTACTATTTATGATGTTTGCTTTAGAATTAGGATCTATTAATTTAAGTTTTTGTAAACATCATAATTGGTTTTTGTAAGCACCATATATTGTTTCACATCATATTTCGTTTTTGTCAACATAAGATTTGGTTCCATGTCATTGAATAGAACGTTGGCAAGTGTAATACAAATAAACCTTTACATTGACCAAGTAACTTCATTTGTTTGATTTAATCAAATACCTAATTAATTACTTTTATTAAAATATTCTATGATGACTCATGATCATTTTATATACATAATTATATTTATTAAATACTTGCATTTCTTTGTTAGTTCATTAACCGAACACAATAGAATAACTCCATAAATGAAATGCGAATATTCTTATTCGGTTAAACCCGAATAAGGATTCATCCGATAGAACCCGAAAAACCCGAAATCAAATAAACCGAATTCTTATACGGTTCGGTTAACGGTTATTTTTCAAAAATGAAATACCCGAATAACCCGAACCGAATAACCCGAAAACCGAATAAAATAACATAACAACACCCTTAGTTTTAGATAATGATTCCAAAGAAATCTCCGTTAGTCGAAACGGGTAGACCTAAGCGGTGTTGTAAGTTGAATAGGGGATCAAAATACCTGTGTTTTGTTATTATCACCACCAGAGGCGATGAGAGCCTATTTGACTCTCTGGAGTCACAAAACACACACACACTACATACATACACACATCAATACACACACATGAACCATGTTAGGTTATAAATATTGTATAGAATATAGAAGATTATATTCTAGTTAAAGTTTGTATTAAATATACAAACTATAGGGTTAATATTGTAAATACCCTTAGGGGTATATATACTAATGACTAATTGTCATTAGTAAGGTATTTGCCATAATCACAAAGCTTAAGTGTGTGCTTTAATGGTGTTCTTGATTCTCTCTCTAGATTTCTTGATTATGTTACATTGATCTTAATGTTATGATTAATACCTGAATCACTTGGGACAAACAAGTGGTATCAGAGCTGGATTAGGATTGATTTGAGTGTATTTTTATCAAATTTTTGAAGCATTTTTGAAAATTTTCGTCAAAAAGTGGTCTGTGATTTTCAGAAAATCATAAAGAATTCATACGATCTCCGTTTGATCTGATTTTTGGATATGTTGTTCATATAGATGAAAGGAACACTTTGTGAAAATTTCATGTCAAAACTCCATACGGTTTGAGAGATATTCAAATTTTCGTTTTCTGGGTTTTTCTTGAAGTTCTTGACGATTTTGCCCAAATTCGAGATCTTTGATACTTGTTTTCGAGATTGGAGTACATTAAAAGTGTTTGTGGAAGTGGAGATGCATAGATCTGAAGAGAAAAATCAATTTTGATGAGTTTTTAAAATTCGTGTTCTTCGTGTTCTTGAAAGTTAGAAGATGAAGTTCTTGGGTGTTAGATCCAAAAAGTTTGAGTGAAAAAGTGTTTTTGGTGTTTGTGTGTGAAAATTTTGTTCATCCGGTTTCTTAAAAAAAATGTTGCATCCGGGATTTGAGAAATATAAGATTTGATACGGGATTTGAAACGGGATTTTGACCAACGGTTTTTAAATAAATCCGGTTTTTAAATAAATCCGGTTTTTGTGTTTATCCGGGATTTTGAGCATCCGGATTTTGAGAATACCCAACAGATTTTGAGTTTATCTGGTTTTTGAGAATATCCGGATTTTGAGAATGACCAACGGTTAATGAATTTATCCGGTTTTTGAGAATATCAAGGTTTTACTACATGCGGTTTTGAAGTCCATGCGAGATTTGTGTCTTTTCTTACTTGAGAACATTGCATGCCCCATCCGGTTTTCACTTTAATTCATCCGGTTTTCACTTTAATTCATCCGGATTTTGGGTATTGAATCTTGTCAGGCGCGTAGTCCGAGAACAAAGTTATCAATTTTCAAGACAATTAATCACACCGAGAACCATTATTAATTGTTGGCGCGTGAAAATCCATCGATCACAAGAATCGAGAGAACAGCTGCCATCATTGATTACAACCAAGCGTGGGCTGTCAACTTTCGATAGCATTAATCCAACATGACAGCCTCCAGATTTCATTTTAATGTTGGAACTTTTCCTTTTAAGTATTTGGGGCTGCCAGTGGGTTCGTCCATGTCTAAATGCACTGCCTGGCAATCTCTTCTTGATAAATTTCAATCTAAACTTTCAGCTTGGAGAGCCTCTTCTCTCTCGGTAGCCGGTAGAATGGTGCTTTGTAAATCTGTTTTGGGGTCACTTGGTACTTATTTGTTCTCTCTATACAAGGTTCGTGAGACAATTCTATCTAAACTTGAGAGCATCAGATGTAAGTTCTTTTGGGGTGCCACGTCTAATTCTAATAAGATATCGTGGGTTGCTTGGAAGGACTTATTGGCTAAGAAAGAACATGGTGGTCTTGGTGTTGGTAGTTTGAAAGCCTTAAACATTGCTCTCTTATCGAAATGGTGGTGGAGATTGAAGACAGAAAATGGCTCCTTATGGCAGAAAGTTATTTATTCTTTGCATGGTTTTAGGAGGTCTCAAGCAATTGATCCTTTGGACTCTAAAAAAAGTGGTGTGTGGCATTCGATTTCGAGTATTAGCAAGATACTACAAGCTCTAAATATTGATATTCACTCCCTTTTTGTTGGCAATATTAATTATGGGCGTCATGGTCCGCAATTAGCTTGTTCTTGGAAGGCGTCTTTACGGTTTGTTCCTTGAGAAACTTAATTGATGACTCAATTTTGGTTATGGCATGCAGACTATTTGGCTCAATTCGGTTCCCTCTAAGGTAAACGTAATGGTTTGGAGATTGATGCTTAAAAGATTGGCAACAAAAAAGAATTTGGTCAGAAGGAGCATTCCCGTTGTTGATACCTTTTGTGTTTTTTGTGGATTTGGGCAAGAATGTGAGGAACACCTGTTTCTATCTTGCCCGCTAGCATCCCTTCTGTTGAAAGAAATTACTAAATGGTGGAATTTGAATTTGCCTTATTCGGATTATGTATCTAGTTTGTTGCAATGGGGATCGAATTCAGGTTTGAAAGGTAAGCAACTATTGGCATTTAACACGGTGTTGTTCACTTTCTGTTGGGTTGTTTGGGACTACAGGAACAACAAAGTTTTTAACTCTATGTCGGTGTCGCTTGTTTTTCTCTATAACCAAATGCGTAGCCTTTCTTTTTTTTGGTTGAATACTAGGGGAAAACTTGGAAGGAAGTTAGATTGGTTTAGTTGGTGTAATGATCCAAAGTTGGAGTCAATTATGTAATTTTGCTTTCTAATCTTTTTGTACTTTCTAGCTACTTGCTAGATTTCTTATAATAAAATTCTTCTGCCGTTCAAAAAAAATTAATCCAACAATTTGAATTAATTGATTGGCTGTTGGCATTTAATTCTTGTTGATGAGCTGTTCATAGATTTAATTGGATATTCATTTTAATTTGAAGTGAGGTTGGTGCATCATTCGTATATCACATTTTTTTGAGGATTACTCTATTAGACCATCAAACAATCTGCAATTAATTACTTGATTTCAGATTAATTCATGACACATTCCAACTAACATTTGTTTTAAACATCAAGTCACACATCAAACAGCCAAATTATTGGTGAACTTCAACTAATGTCTTGTCTCAAATTTGAAGGGTGTTTTTAATTTTTGTTTCTTGTTTTTCGCGCTTATTGCTAAATCATTGTTGTCGTTAATCAACTCGCACTAAATCAAATCAAATCATTCCTAAACGATCATATATTTTTTCAGGTATCAAGATGGATCTTTCAGAAAAGATTCGAGAATTGGAACAACGATTGGAGAATAATTATCAATGTCTACTACAGGAGAGAGAAAAATACTCTTTAACACGTGATCATCTCTCATGTGCTGAAGCCAAATCAAAAGACTTGAAACATAAAAAAAAAAAAGTTAGATTTTTGTCTGTGTGAAAAGTTTGTGAAGAATTCAGATCAAGGTGTATGTATTCTTACATAAGAAATGAGGATCTTGAACGACTATTGCGGAACACAGGTAAATCAAATAAAGTTTCTGAAGAACCGAATGTGAAGCTTAAAACTCAAGAGATTGTTGAATTGACTGTTAAACTTGAAGATTGTGAATCTAAGATTCAACAAGATAAAGTAAATTCTGAGAAGAAGAATGCCAAGCTCAATGATCAGATTTCCGAAATGTCCGAGGAAATACAATTTCTGAAAAAGAAAAATCATCGTTATGAGTTAAAGATTGAACATATATTAGATAATATGCGCAAAAAGGAGAAGCAAAAAGAAGTGGATATTCGCATAGAGCAGAAAAAGTCACAAACTTTGAGGGAAGAAAACTCAATTCTCAAAGAACATAATGAGATTGACAAGAAACGAGCAACTGAATTACAAGCAGAAACTGCAAAGTTCAAAGAGCTTACACAAGAAAATTCTGATTTGTCTACAAAACTCAAAGCATTTGAACATAATTCTGAAAAATTACATTCTGAGAGGCAGAGAGCAGATGATTTGTCCACAGCCAATGCAAAGTTAACAGATCTAGTGTCCACAGTGTCTGTACAATTTCAACTTTCCGAACAGAAATGTAAATCTTATGAAATTGAATTGAAGCAAAAGCAAGCAGATATTGAGACTACTATGAATAAGACTAAAGAATTGAGACAAGCCAATGCCGAGCTGAAAGAAAAATTGTCTACTGTGTTGAAAAATGATACAAAGATCATAGACAAATTGTGCGTTGAGAACGCTAAGTTGAAGGAAAAATTCAAAGGACTTGAACAACAGCTGCATGTGTCAAATTAAGCTTTTGTTTCTCGTTCAATCTCGGAAAGGGAGATTTCTGAATTGCAAACAACTCTAGACACTGAGAAAGTGAAGTTTATGGCTAAAATTCTGAAAACTGAGCTTAGCGCTGCAAAACTTGCTGAATCAACGAAGACTTCCGCTGACATTCTTAATTTTGATTCAGTTTCACATTGTAGTAGCCACTCTGATTCTCATTTCTCTGTTGCAGATTCTGAGCTTTCATTTGAAGATTTCACTAATGCATCAACTGCGGCGAAGCATCCTAAGATCACAATATATGTTGGATCTTCTTCTCAAGTGAAATCACCTACAACTGCAACGACTCACTCTCCGAAACAGAATCTTAAACAGAAACAAGCTGCTTGCAACTATAAACAGAATAAAAATCATCAACTTTAAAGACGACGAAATCATTTTGGACTGTCAAGCAGAAATCTTTGGATCCAACTCCAAGTACATCAGAGTATAGATTAAAGAAGAATCTAAATGATGATTCCTCAAAAACAACAAAAACAACGAGGATTCCAAAGAACGAGAATAAAGCTAATAAGTCAAATCATACTTTCTCAAAACCAAAATCAACAGGGGAATTTGTGCTTAAGACAGATGTCCTATATCCTTTTGTGGTTTACTCAGCAAAGCACTTAATCCGTCTTTCAAAAGAGAAGATCTATAAGACGTCAAGAATCAAACAAGAGTTTGTTGTGAAGAATGGAATTCCTTAATGGCATTCAGGACCACTGAACAAAAAGGCCCATAAACCTGTTATTACCGCAAATACACAAAAATGGATGCCCAAACCTGCGACTAACAAATCTGGACCCAAACAAGAATGGGTACCAATTTTTGTTAATCTATTTTACAGGTAAACAAAGAGAGACATTGTTGGAGCACAATGAAGATCATTCAGAATGCAGTGAAGATCATTGTGTTCAGTGTGCTGAAGTGGTTTAATTTTCATCACTTTCAAAGATGACGGAGTCTCCCTGCATTTTAATTTAGTTTCATTTTGTTCAGCATTAGCCAGAGTCTAATGTCTGAGAAACTTATTTCGTGCAGTTTTATCATTTCATGATTTAACGTGCTTTCTAATGGATTGTTATTTGCAGGGGGAGCAAATTCTTATTTTCTTCACCTAATTGATGTCAAACGATTTTCATACATCAATTTAGGGGGAGTTTGTTTTTACTGCTTTATATCTTTTCAGAAAAGCAAAAAACATTCAAATATTGAAAAGCCAAAAACATTATAAAATTTGAAAATTCAAAAAAAAATTTGTTTTCATTTGTTGTTACTTGTTCAAGAAGATATTCATTCATTGCTTCATTCTCATACCTTTCTTGATTCATATACTTGTTGATCTTTTGAAAGATCGTCTTTCATTTTCGCGTTTCCACCTCAAATCCTTCCTTCTATGCAAATTGTTTCAAATAATTTCTGGAACTATTCATTCATGTGATATTATTTCAGTGATCACAACGCACCATGAGTGAGGGAGTGTAGGCATTTATACTCATATGGTCAATCCAGAACCGGAAGGACCTGCCCCAGGAGCTCACCATAATCTAGAAAGAGATAGTAATGGTTACTTACTAGGTCAACTAGGTGAGCAGAATCAGTTATCACGGGATACTGATTGGTGTGCAGAGGTAAAATGAAACTGAGATAGGTGGAACAGGAGATGGGGTGCATATGATCAACAGATAATATTGTGCTTACTGTTAAATCATTTTGTGTCATTTTTGTCAAAATATCCTGATTATTCAAATTTCTTGATTGTTCAAATTCTCTGATTGTTCAAATCATCCTTGACAATCCTTCTCAACACACTAAAATTCTTTAAATCATTCTTGTTGTAAATCACATGATTTCTCATCCGGTTACAAATTATCACAAGTATCCATATGTATTCAACAAACAGAGATACATACATAAATTCGGAAAGAGAGTTTAAGGGAGAAGTTGAAAAATAGTTAGTGAGCTGTGGGTGAGACAGGATCATAAGAAAAGAAAGATCCTTACCAAATAGTATATATCTGGGTAGCCACATCTGCTACTGGATCTCATCGTTGAGATTTGGTATTTAAATAGACATCAATCATGGACCCAGTGATGCAATGCACTAACCCCACCCAGCTACTCAATTATCCCTTAAAAGATAATTGTTTCAACTTCACACGGAGAATTAGCACATCTCTATTGACATCTCACTCGGAGATTGTTAATATTGAAACAAGGAGGACATGCTGCTCCGGTCCCCGACTTCTTTCATGCACATATTGAGTCTAGAGCACATTGATATATTAAATTCATTTCTTAGGACACATGTTTGAAATGTCATACATATCTAGTCTTCGTGACTAGCGGAACATCTTGGAGTGATATCTTTGTGATATACACGATGATTAGATGGAAATCCTACCAAAATCAACGTATGCCAGTTCTTAAAGTAGGTCACACAGTTTATTCAAACTGCTATGTTAACGAGTAATCTATGTGATCTCGGTGTTACTTTTACCCAAACTATCTTTGAGATTGTACCCTAAACACATTGTCATTTCTTTATGGCACTAATTTCAAATATTTTTCATCAAAACTATCATGATGAGGATTTCTACACACAATGCGATTACATTCATGTCAAAATCAAGCTGATTACAAATTTTGTATGCAAGATGGTCATGATTAATCCTGACCATCATGAGGGGGAGAAAGTGTAAAGAAACTTAAAGTCAGTTGATTTTGAAAGATTACAGATATCAAGTCAAGTTAAAGATGAATTTATCAGCGGATACTCACAGAGTTAAAGATAATGATGAGTTCAATTTCATAAAACTTCGAATATATCAAAATTGTACAGCTGAAGATAAGATCATATGTTGAGGGGGAGACAAAGAAATGTTAAATATTGGAAATTCAACATATGTCAAATCAAGGGGGAGCGCGTTGAGATTAAAAGAAAAATTAATGAATGACAAGTCAAGGGGGAGCTAATAAAAGAAGAGATTGAAGTTGGAAAAAGAGATGAAGATGAGTAGAAAAAAAAGATGAAAATAAAGATTCAGAACGTACACATTGTTTAAAAAAATTCTGAAACAGAACTGTTATTCTTCCTAAATCATACTGTTTGAATGCTCAAGATCGCGATTGCTGAAAACCACTTCAAGCTAAACCGTTTATACAACCAAAGGTTGCATAACCTTAGGTTACGGGTGCAAATCCAAAAATCAGAAGAAAAAGGATGTTCTCGTGTACTTTCAAGAATCAAGTTCTCATCAAGAATTTTAAAGTGAAGACTATTCTTAAAAATTGAAGAGTCTATCTTTCAAGATAAGAAGACATTCTGAAGACATCAAGTCAAAGACTGAAGATTTAAAAAGAAATCGTTCAAGTCTTGTCTCCTAAAGCATTAAAGAATGCAGCAAGAAATCTGCATATTTATAAGAGGAGATTGTTAGAGTTCGTATGATGCTGAAAAGTCAAACATCTTCTATTTTCTATACAAAGGGGGAGATTGTTAGGACAAAAATATTGTATGGAATATAGAAGATTATATTCTAGTTAAAGTTTGTATTAAATATACAAACTATAGGGTTAATATTGTAAATACCCTTAGGGGTATATATACTAATGACTAATTGTCATTAGTAAGGTCTTTGCCATAATCACAAAGCTTAAGTGTGTGCTTTAATAGTGTTCTTGATTCTCTCTCTAGATTTCTTGATTATGTTACATTGATCTTCATGTTATGATTGATACCTGAATCACTTGGGACAAACAAACCCTTGAGCCTTTGAGTTAGAAGTCAAGAAGGAGTGAGTTGTATTAGATTCCAACAGCAAAGATTCAAGTATTCAGCTGTCCTTGTAATACATAAACGATTGATTGTAAGTAATTTGAAGTATAACCTTGTTCTTGAAGTTTTTGATGATGGTAACCCATTTGAAGATGTAAATTGAGTTCTAAGTGTGGGTTTAAGTAATAAATCATGTAGAACGTGTGTATGGGTGTTAAACAAGTTGTATAAACGTTAGAACATTGATTTATATTGATTGAAAGGGTTAGAAATCGAAGTTGCAGGTTCTCTTCTCGAACAGAGCTGTTACTATCTACCGACCTTGCTTACGGATGTAAAGGGTATACCTTACGGGCGTAAGCAAAGGGATAAAAGATAATAAGTTTTGGTCCTTGAGGCCGTACGCAAAGGTTTTTGCAGCCGTAAGCATGTGTTGAATGGTTTACCATCTACGGACGAAGGAAACAAGCCTACGGGCGCAAGTACATAACCTGCGGCCGTAGGCAATCAAAGAACAACTTCTGCGGGCGTAAGGGGTAATCCTTACGGCTGTAAACAGTTGTCGATTGGAAAGAACCCTTGCGGGCGCAAGGATATTCCTTTGCGGCCGTAAGAGGGTTTATTAAGGCCTTTACGGCCGCAAGAAATACTGCTTACGAGTGTAAGCAGGTGGCTTGAGTTCAATGAACCAGCCAATGCTATAAGCTTAGTATAAAGTCGAGCGTCGTGATCATTAAATGTAAACTGAATTTAAACATGTTTTGGTAGGTGTTCCAGTGGAACCGGAAGACGCTGATCGTTGTGCTAGTTTTGTGTGAGTTTAAGGTGAGTACCGGTTTCCCATGAGGCTAAGTAAGTAGGGCTAACTGTTGTGTGCTATGATGTGTTATTCGTGCTCCCACATGTGCGTACATGAGGTATGTTATGATATGATATGCCATTCTTATGATGACTAGAATTGCCATGTTAGTGAACGAATGCTTGTAACATAAATTGCCATGTTATTATAAGTTGATATTTGAGGTCACACTTATAATTATATTGAAAGTTCGGAAGTCGTAAATGTTGAATATATTGATATTATGGTGACATTATACCCGGTTTCGAAATAGATTATTATAGTGTAAGCCAAGATTTAAATGCAAATTTTATATTCATGTTGATGATTGGATCGAGTAACTGTCTAAGAATGCATCTGTGTATGTACACATATACATTTAGTTTTAATGGACTTAGTTTTGATTGGGCTCAAGTGTTGACGATAAATTAAGTTGAGATTATGTGTTGATTACAAGAGTAAGTTACTTTTGGGTTAAATCATTAGTTATGATAGTTTAAGTTGAGCTTATAATTGTTAATGGACTTAGTGATTAATTGATGGATTCATTTTAGTAGGGCTTGATATTCATATTAATTAAGAAAGTGGGCTTGGACCAAAACCTTGTTGGGCTTAAGGTAAGTAGGTTAGATTAATTGAGTATAATAAAGAAAAAGAAAAATGAAAAGGGAAATGGATGTATAGTATTAAATATATTTAATGAAGAGAGAGAGGGCACAAGGATAGAGCTACTACTGTAGCAGCCAGAAGGTCTCGGCCGTGACCACCGCGGGCAACCGCTGCAGCGCAGCCGTCCCAAACAGCCGGAGACCGCCATTTTCAAGGGAAAAATCGTCAGGTAACCTTCTCCACTCCTTCCTAAGCTAACAACTACATTATTATTTTGATTAGTCAAGTTTTCTAGGGTTTACTAACTTCATTATTGAGACACAAGTGTAGAAATTGAAACCCATTAGAAATTAGGGCTGGACGTCAGGGTGCGAGTCTGTGTATCATCGGAAACAACAACAGTGTGTGTGTATCTCTCGGGAGAAGACGACAGTGAGTGTGTGTAGGTGTGAGATGGGCTTTAGTCACCTAAGGGAATTGGGCCTTAGACTATTCCATTAGTGATCTAATTTATGGATCATGGATAGGGACCAGGCCTCCAAGGAGATCATGAAACATTTGATTTTCATTCTTTTTAAAATAATATATGCCACATGTCAAATTCCTATTGGCTAGTCAAATATTTATAGATTATATTTCTTTATCTTCAAATATCTAATCTTATCTCATATTATAAAAATTAAAAAATTTACTAAAATTCATGATTTTTTTATAATACATTTTATTGTATACATGAAGTTCCATAATACATTTCCGTATAGAGAATCTCCTGTATTTCGTATTCTCTACATCTTAATTTTATAAATAGCGTGATGGTGATAATGTAATTTATCTACTTTATTAAGTGTGATTGATGAATGTAAAATATATTTTTATACTAAAAATTTGTTTTCAATCTATTAAATAATTATTTTTATTATTTATAATACATTTATATATTATAAAATAATCATAAATTATATTTTATTAGATGAAAGATTGGGTTGGGTTGGATTGCTAATGGGTGTGAAAAATTGAGATAGGTAAGGTTGTATATGTGGAAGAGTGAGAAATTAGTTTTTTAATAGAAATGAGGGATTGGGTTGGGTCACTAATGGGAGTAGTCTTAAGCCCAGAAGTCTTAAAACCATTTTCTTGGGCCTCGAGTCCAGATTGCAAAACAAAAGGGTATGGGCTAAGGTTTAATCCTGATATTGAGGCCTTTATGTTTCATGGATTAAACTGAATCATTTAATTATTAATGTTGGGCTTTAATCAAGAGAGTGGGTGTATATTTTGAGACTCGAAATTATATACATGTATATGTGTGAGTGTGTGTGTATATATATATATATATATATATATATATATATATATATATAATTACATGTATATGTGCACAGTTATAAATAAGTGTGTACATATATTTATATATATATATATATACATATAGTTATTTATATTTATGTAAATACGTATTTGTATATACGTGTGTGTATAGAGTCCGATCTAGCACGACTATTGTGCGGTCCGATGTGATTACGAAGTGGTGTGACGACTTGAGGTTTCGACGAGAACGCGTCGCGTTCGGATTAGGGTTGAGTAGTTGAATTAATTACTAGGTCCGACCGTAGGGTGGTTCAACCTAGGGGTTGTGAGTGTCGCGTGATTCAACGATTCAGAACTCAGTATTGTTTACGATGTGCGTGTTGTCGGTTTTGCCGAGGGGATTCGTTAAGCTAACACTCAAGATTTATTATTGATCAAGTTGTGTCTGCAGTCAGGTGAGTTACCCAAACTTAATTCCGTTTCCCGCAATGCGTAGTGGTGTGTGATGTGAAGTTTTACTATGTGCTATGTGTATTAAAATGTGATAAACGTTATGTGTTAAATGTTGTGGAATGTGAATAGACGATTGTGACTGTTGGGCCGGTCGGGGTGATTGACGATATCTAAAGGCGGGACCTGTGATAGTTGTAACGGGCGTGGCCCTAGTTAGGCATCAAATAGGTGTGTCCCGAGATGCGGTTATGGGCGAGGCCCGAGTTATGTGGTTGTGGCAGGTTGTGATTCCTGCAAGAGGGCGAGGCCCGAGCTATGTATTGTGTTGATGACAGGATGGGATCCTGTAGGGGATAAGGTAGTGTAATTTACTAAGCTTTTAGCGAGGCCCGAGCTATGTATTGTGTTGATGACAGGATGGGATCCTGTAGGGGATAAGGTAGTGTAATTTACTAAGCTTTTAGCTTACCCATTGTTGTTGATATATTTCATGTTCCTCTGGAATAGGTTGGGACGAGGCTCCGGCATAGCGGCAGTAGCAGTAGCGTTCAAGTTTTGTTTGAAAACTGTTACAGACGTTATTTTATTTAAAATGCTTCCGCAACTCGATTTAGTTTTAAAGAATTGTTACAATCGTTTGTAAATGTATTTTTGAAACGCGTGGTTGGTATATGCTATGCTTCAGCAACTCTTATTTACTTATATTTTATTTATTTAAAAAAAATAAAAAATTGGGGCGTCACATAAATTGTGTAGTAAGTGTATGCTATGCTTAAGTTGTACTCACATGTCCTGCTCATCAGGTATGAGCAGTAGTTGTTGTGATTATATACGAGCATGTTATTGGATCCTGATTGGATCGGCTATGTGTTATTGTTATGTCCGGACACTTTGGGGACTGTTTATCAGTTACTGGCATGGTTGAGGTCAGCTGCTGCTGGATCCCTTGAGGCCCTGTTGGCTGGTTATTAGGTATCAACGGTGATCGGTGGTGCACGTCGGGTTTCGGGTTCTGCAGGACCGTCGTTCCTTGACGTGAGTGGGATCTTGGCTCTGGTCGAGATCCATTTTGAGTTGACATGACTCCGTAACGCGCTAGGTGGGCTGCTCTTCGCTTCCCCACCTGGTTGTGGCTGATTCCCCAGTTAGATTCGTTGAGCGGGGCTTGCAACCCTGCAAGATATGACTCTTGCTGACATATTGGCACACCGCGATGTTATAGGATAGCATTATGTGATGTTCTTGTGTTGTGATAGCATGCTTATTGATACTTATTTGCAACCTGTGCTCACTAACTAGCTGTAGCTAACAGTGCATGATTTACCTTTTTCGCAGGTGATGTTTTAATGGCCTGGTGAGGCGGGCACTTGCGGGTAGTTGTATATATCTTTTGAGAAACACTCAGTTGTTTTATGTATGTGACCTCATGGTCGGTATAGTTGTGGTAACACCTGTTAGTACTGAACTTGGCTAATATTTTGGTGTAAATTAACTGTGAAGTCAGATAAATGATACTAATCTTTTGTAATTTGGTGATTACTTCCGCTGCAACCTTTTGGTAATTATGTTTAAAAAGTTTAAATTTTCCCTAATTTTAAGCTCGTGAAAACCGGTGTTACAACTCCAAGGTCGGACCTAGTCGTAAATCGAATAATTCAATTTATAGGCAGAACACGATGCTTCTCTTAGCCTAACGCGACGCGTTCTCATCGAAGACCTCAAGTCACTGCATCATCGACTTCCTAAGTCGGATTCTTATAAACTTAACATAAGCCGGATACATGCGACGAACATAACAAGTCGGATACACATAAATTATACCTTGATTCGCATGCTAGGTCTGATACAACTAAATTGGATTCTAAATTAATTAGTAATGTGCACTGGATAAGGTTCTACATACACACGTCGTAACGACCTACTAGATCGCCAAGTCGGATACACTTTGGGCCTACTTCCGACCCAACAACTCTTGCAATAGGGAAAGTATTTAACTGCCAAGGTCGAAAGGCGCTGGAACTTATGAAGGCGGAATGGACAATACATATAGAAGGTCGGATACTATATTAAAGATAAGTCGGATAAAACCAAATTCTCTCCTCACATCGTATGAAGAAAAATAATGCTAGGATGCAGCGTATAGGATTTCTAAGCCGGAAATGGGTCACTTCATACGCAGGCTCAAGATGCCCAATCATTAAATTACTTCACTTACGTGGGCCACGAGACTTTGTTGGAAGAAACATGAATAGGTGTTTTTATTAATTCTAATTCTGAAGGCTTGGGGATCGGAATCTTTTAATATAAATAAAAGATTAATTTGATAAAATTTATTAAACGATCTAAACCAATTAATTGAAAAAATATTTAATCTTCACCATTTATTCACTTAAAATCAAAAAATCAATTTTGACTTTTTAGAGTCAAAATTATTAGAGATAATTTTACATACACCCTTATTAAATTATATACAATCATATTTGTCCATCTTAATTTATAAATATCATAATTACCCCTTTATAATATTTCAAAGTATCATATTTAACCAAATTATTAGATTTATCATTTTAAATATTTTATAATCATTTTAAATTCCTTAATAATTATAACCAATAACATTTAACTTTATTAGCCTTGTAACAATAATGACTGATGACTTATATAAGAAATACATACACGGCTCTTCGTATCATGAACTACGTTTCTGCCGTCAAGTCCGCCTTTCCACTTGCGTGGATGTTTCCACCGTTGGTTAGAGTGTTGATGTCGTACATCGTCATTTTTTTAAATTCTCATTTAATTCGCATTTTATTATTATTTAATACGTTTTTATTAATGTTTGGTATTTATTATCTTTTAAACCAACCCGTGTATCACACAAGCATTTAGTCTAGTAAAATATACTTATATAAGTCCGAGTAAAATCAAACTATGGGCCTGATCACGGCCCAAACGAAATACATGCATGGAGCTGAAGTCGGAAGTTATTATTATTAGCATACGTCGGTTCAACATAATATCTAGAAATCGGATATTTCAAGTCGGAAAGCAATACAAGAAACACAAGTCGGAAAGGGGCAAGAAACAAAGTCGAAAGGGTCATTACACCTTCTTGGTCGGATAGGCCAAAACTCACGCAAGCAACTTAAAATTTTCTAATCTTCATTAAAACTTGATCAAATTAAACCATTATTGTCTCTAAGGTCTCCTAACACCAAATAACTCATTCCTTATCAATTAATCCAAGTAATACTACAATTTAGTGGGTTAAAATTTTGAAATTCTTTCTTGAATGGAGTTTTCATAAAACTTCAAGAACATGGGGTGAAACCTCAACCATAGCTCAAATACATTGCTGAAATTCATACTAAGGTAAGGTTATGAGGTAAATGATTAATACCTTGATGATCTTTGTTGTTCTTCCTTAATATCTTGATCCTTGCTTGTTCTCTCCTTCTTCTTGGCAAGACCAAACAAATACGTACACACTCTCACTCTCTTTCAATATTCTCAGACAATGAAACAGTAATAATAAAATATGGAGGCTATAACCTAATTGCATTGACTTATATTTATTCTCTCTTGGGCAGGTCATCCAAGCTTCACCATTTCTCTAAGCCTAACCAATTGTCAACATGTATGATCCATAACCACTTAGCCCAACAATTACTAAGTCCATCCCCAATATAAATAGTCCACACAATCTAAAATTCTAAACCCCTCACTTATAACTCTAATTAATAAACCAAGCCCAATCATAAATTTTATAATCGTCCATAATAGAACTCCCATATTTAGCAACTCTCGAATTTCTTAATATAATATGTAACCTTAAATCTCGACTTATAATAATATATTTAATAAATCCAAATCGGGTATTACATATATTTTCAAGTATCTAGTATTTTGTACCAATCTTCAACTTTCCTCATGTTAAATTGTTCTAATTCAACATTCTCATCATTCGGTTCTCTACTTTAATTGCAACTCGGTGGCATCATGTAATATGAAAAATTACATTTATGTTGAATTAGCTAATTAAGAAATCTTATGATCGGATTTCCTTTGAGGACAAGCAAAGCATAAGTGTGAGATATTTTATATGATCATATTTATATGTATAATCTTATTTTAAACACTTACATTTAAGCCAATTTGATTAGCAAAATTTGTTGATTTTATATACTTAATTGCTTAATTTTGTTAATTATGTCGTAGACCTAAGATGGAAAAATTTGGAGAGAAGTTGGAGAAAAATGAAAGAAAAATATAACAAAATCTCAAGTTCATGTGTCGAGATCTTGTCACAACCTCCACGTGCCGCATGTCACTAGGTGTTCACCACCATGGGAAAGTCACGACTCTTTCCCTTTTTTCTACTGGCCACTGAAATTTAACATCCTTTTACCGTGATCTAGTCCAGTCTCGTCGTAGTCTTGAGAGCTGAAGTAAACAACTTTGTAAGGGCCTTGAACTTACACTCTTACTACTGTCACCACCTCGATGGACACCTACACATTTTAAATACGGGAATAGAGAAATAAAGGAGGAATATATAGAAAGGTGAATGAGCCGTATGAAAGAATACGTGAGGTGAATTTGAAGCATTGGGAGGCGTGATGAAAACTTAAGGATACTTGAAGATTATTACAACATTTCTTCCATCTATCAACAAAATCATCATCTCCATCTTTGCTTTTGGTATGAATTGTTTTTAAGTGTGTTTATTAGTTATTATGAGCTAAATATACTTTTTATTTACTTATATTTGAAGAAGTCTAACTTGTGGTTTGTTGGATCTAGGGTGTTTGATGATATGGTAACCTAGGATTTTTAACTTTTCTTAACTTGTTTGAACATTGTTGTGTTGATGTTGATTCTTGATTTATGAACAAAAGGGTTCTACCTTTCCATACGGAAAAGTTCTCAACATCAAATATGTGATATCTTATGAGTGAGCCATAGTTAGGAAGTCCAACAGCAGTTGATGAAGATGCCATTTGGTGAAAGGGAAAAAGAAAATTGAGAGTAAATATATCAGATCTAGATATTTATGGATTATCTAACCTACTCTAATACTAGTGGTTAGTTTCAAATTAGATACTACACAACACTAATGTTTAGGGAAACATTGAATACAAACTTGCCTTGTTTAATTTAAGTTTACATACGGTTACATTTATATAGTTCTTATTGATATAAATCAATAATTATATGTGCAAGGAAGTGGAATTTCCTAGTACATAAAAGATAACAACCAAACATAGTCTAACATATATATCATGCTAAACTCAAACAACTTATCTCTATACTGTTCAACAAATGAACAACTTGAATATTACTCTCTTTAAAATGCTAAATCTATCAATGTACAAGGTTAGTAAGAAATAAAACATGCTTTCATGCTCTTTTAAGTAAACTTACCATAAAGTGAGAAAGTGTTTTTCACTTTCTTATTCATTTATACATTAACTTGTTACTTTACTATAAAGCCATATCCATTATCTTCGTAACACAAATCTCATTAAATGTTAGGATCTTGCATTTAATGTTGATAATCTTCTTGCTTAACCAAACATGAAGTTTTCTACTATGATTGATTAAACGCCAAGATCTTCGAGGTCTTATAATTCCTTAGTGTGTTGGAACATTACAATAAAAAGACCTATGACTATAACGAAAAACACTTGTTCAACCATGACAAATATACTATTACATATGAAAAATATAGTAAAGCAATACATCTTATAACTGATTCGGTTATAGTTGAGCAAAGATGCATAGCTAAAGCTTGCATACCTAAACAAAAAACTACTCGGCTGAGTTTGCTCAATTAACTATATTGAAATGGTTATCTCTTTTACATAAACACCATCAAATCGTATGTTTTGTGATCATCATTGTGTTCACCATCACCGATTTACGTGATATGTATGTGTGTATTTATATATATATATATATATATATATATATATATATGTGTGTGTGTGTGTGTGTGTGTGTATGTATGTATGTATGATGTGATTCTCCTTGTGTAGTTTCACCAATCACTTTTTAAAGGTAAAGAAATACAATGTTGTTGTTTATCATTTATTACATTAAGAAACATATCACTTGTTAGAAACCAAAAGGATAGCTAATGACCCTCTAGGACTTAGGCTCAAAAAATAATGACTTATAATGAGATTTGTGGATATCATCCGGTACACCAAACATATCCCCACGATTGTAAGTAATGTGTCCAATCCGACCAAGGTTGGTTGCATATTCCATTAAGTTCAGCAAAGTGGGAGATTTACATGTCATTCTTTCTTTGTTTATCTTCTTATGCGCATCTATGATTAATCTCTTCATATGTGCTATAGCTTCGTCTCTAGAAGCACTCGTTTCATTCATGTAGCATTCAACTGATTTTGTAACATCGCCTCTTGCAAGTTCAGCCTAATTATAGCAAGTATGAAAAGATAAAGTTTTATTTTCTTGATACTTAACCAATATATTAACAAATTAGTAACTCAATAATATAAAGTATAGTTACCCTTGATGTTGCTTGGTCATCGGTAAGGCGTAAAATGATAGATGACCAGTGAATTACATTGTGCAAGGCCTCTCCAACAAATTCATTTGGATCCAAGAAATAAGCAGCCAACATTATGAATGAAATTGCTACACTAATAGCTGCATTCTCCAAGTACTCCTCAAGTGTTGGGATATATCCATTGTGAAACCATCGTGCCTCCATGAGAAGCGCCTCACAATGTTTTATCAACTACAATAGAAATTTCAATTGAATCCTTAGATCAAGGAAAATCTTTTTCATCATTTCAAAAAGGAAAATCTAAGGAAAAAACATTACCACTTTTTTCATATAAGGTACAACAAAGGATTTATGATTTATCAAGGTGTTGTATGCCATGTCGTTGGTAGTGTTGTAGAATCCAAAGAAACATAACTTCATGTATTGAGGAAGTCCTTCGGCTAAATTGATGTCCCATCTAATATAATAACTCTATATATTAGAAATATTTCAAAAATAAAAAAATTGAACTTATTAAACATGTGTCTAAACACACATATGCCAACTTGTTGCAAAACTAATACCAACCTCCTCACTACTTCGGTGAATTGTTCGAGTTCATCTAAAGTACCATACACATCATAAATATCATCTAACACACTTGCCATGCTAATAATCTTTGCGATGTTTATCCTTAGAATACTAAATGGGGGTTCATGATTTACTGCAACGGACCACGAAAAACCCTCCAACATTGAGTCTCGAGCAAATTCAAATTCAAGATTGTTTTTCCATTGTAGATCAACCCACCACCTATAGTAAGAACATTTAATTATGAGTATTACGTAAAAACATAAAAAGTATGTTTTGAGAATTTTGGTAATTTGTTAGGATGTTAAAAATAAATTCCAACACGTTTTGCAATAGATCAATTAGCATTTATGATGACTATATGGTTAAGTAATGTAAAAGTTCTAGTATAATATGAAATTAATGTCTATGAAAACTATACTTTGATGTGTGCTTCAAATCTTCTTGGTGAATTTCTTGCACAATATTGTAATCCAATACGGCAAACTCGTACAATAATGGTATCATGTCGCTCCTCCTCTTGTACACTTCTATAAACCATGTTGACTCAAACCTTGGGATCCTCCAATGTAATGGATACTCTAAGGAATGACTTATTAACATCATCATAGTTTCATCGACAATATCATTATTTTCTAACTTCTCTTTCAGACATTTTCTCATGAATTCCCTAGCTTCATCCATGATATTTTCATCATCAATAGCAAAAAATGAAGCCTCATACAAGTTAAGCATTCCCACAACATCCTCAACTGTATTGGCCTTGATCTTTCCTGTCTCATCCATGATGTCCTCAAAAATTTCTTCATAAAAAACCATTTATTAGAAAGTATCTCAATAGTCAAAAGTGTTCTTCATTTATTTTCATCAACAGAGAGAGAGAGAGAGAGAGAGAAAGAGAGAGAGAGAGAATGCAATAACCACATTACCTTGTGGGATAGGGTAGCCATGTTGTCTTAAGAGTCTATAGCCAAGGGCTTTAAGGTTAAGATCCAATTCATTCCAATTCTTTTGAGCTTCAAAGTGACAACTGTATACCTTCTTTAGCACATTGCTAATTTCATCCTTGAAATGATAGGATACTCCAAGCCTTTGCAAATCATCAACAAATTCGAGTGCGTTCAAAGGATTCTCTATTAAAGTGTCTTTAAAAACCATCCTCCTCACTCTTTCTTTCAAATTTTGTTGTACTATCTTGTATTTTTCACCCTATAGGACCACAGAAAGTTGCAAATAAATTCACTTTAAATCATTTAGAGAGTT
Source organism: Pulicaria dysenterica (assembly GCA_947179395.2). Lineage (NCBI taxonomy): Eukaryota > Viridiplantae > Streptophyta > Magnoliopsida > Asterales > Asteraceae > Pulicaria > Pulicaria dysenterica. The sequence goes on along the minus strand of OX359288.1, from coordinate 59,758,181 downwards.
AAGTAATAAAGTATAGAAAATTATTAGGGTAAACTAAATGAGAATATACATATTTTGTATCTATCTAAATTTTAAAAATTTTAGTAACCTACCTTAGTACTTCCAACCGAACAATATCATAGACAACTTGAAGGTTTAAATCTCGTACCAATAGCCAAAGGGCGTGGTATAACTTATTCTTAAGTAACTTTACTTTTATGTTACCAACACGTGAATACTTAAGTTTTTTGTAATTGTGCGTCAAACATGGGTTGTGAATACTATTTTGTGGTAGGACTTGTAATGTTCGCTTCTTCCTTATGTAATTTGTTAATCATTAAATGACGACAGGTGTCGTCAAGACCAGCGATGCAAGCATCGACGCATGATGTAGGATAGATGTGGCTGCACAAATGTGGTATTAGATACGAAGAGACGTCATTGTATTACTTGCACATGTCATTGATCGTTATTATTACAATTAGAGGCATCAAGGTCAAGTCTTTATTGGTTATCGCAATATAATTAAAAATTTTAGAGAATATGTTTAATTTAATAAAACTTAAAATTTGATTAAATATGATATTTTGAAATGTTATAGATGAAAATTATGATATTTTAGGTTTAAGAAGAAAATATATGAAATTCTCTTTAAATTATTCATCCACCTTAAACTCAAAATTGAAATATTAACACAAAGAAGTAAAATTGGATTTCATTTTTTTTATCAAAATGGATAGTCAATATTATACATTTAAAATTGAGTTGTTAAATAAAAGCCTAGAATCGTAAAACGAGTTTTATCCAAATTAATATTTTATTTTATTTTAGAAGATTTACATAATTTACTAACAAGTATAAGAGAAATCATTTTAATGATATAAAATTAATATTGATCTATGAATAAATATTAGTTTAGTTTTAAATGTAAGAAGAAGTACTATGTTACTATAAATAAGCTATAAAATTAACTTTTATAAAAATGGAGAAATAACGAAACTAACATCACCTACCTAGGTGATTTTACTATCACATACAACTTAATCATTAAACACCAAAACCACCTTAATACTCGTCATTGTGTTCTACTACGTTTAATTAATCCGAGCTTTGCCGCAGAATGAAATTATACTTCTAACAATTTTGAATTTATGTTAAAAGTTTTTATTAAAAGCATTTTAACAACTCTATAAATAATATTGTAAAAAAACCATAAGATTTCAACCACAACGTTCTCAAACTAATGTTATATACACAATTATTTGTCTCTTTCATGTGATAACAAAATATATAAGCTATTATTGTTTTATAGAAAAGATAATAATATATTTTTTTAACTTTTTAAACACGTAGATATGAATAATTGATTTTTATTTTCATACTAAAAGTAATAGCGTCAGTATATTTCATACTAAAAGTAATTCGTCTTTTATATATATATATTAGAATATTTAATTTTTTATATTATACAGTTATATTTATTAATTATTATCTCTATTTTTAATTTATATTAATATAATTTTCTTCTTTGTTTAATTATTAATTTTAATTTTTTGCTCCACGTTATTTTTACAAGTAATGGTTAATCGTTGATTAAAGTAATAAATATATTCATAATCACGTTATTTTTTACTTATTTAAATATACACACTTTTAACCAATATAGTCTAATACGATATTTAAAATCTTTCATAGGGCTATATACCAAACAACAATTTGATTGTTGCATCTATTTGTAGTCATATTATATTATGATAAGAAAAGGTTTAGTAATTATTGTAAAGGTTAAAGTTGTCGAATATAAAGAAATGTTTCTTCAATGTTCGGTTATGGTATACGAACTTTTTCTTTTTGTCAAATATACATATATAGTTTATAAATGTTTAATTATGTCCATTAATGATCACAAAATGTGTCATTAATGTTTAGAAGAACGTTTCATTATCTACCCTGTTTTTTCCAATTTGTACACATATGAAACTCCTCTATAAACATTAATGGGTATATTAAACACAAAAAAACTCAATATACCCTAATAGGACATTGGTAAAACATTCTTTATTTTACAACCCTTATTATAAAGTTACAAATAATGCAATTCATTGTAATTTTATATACTTAAAATAACATATTATAAACTAAGACAATATAATAACTCAAATTAACATCAAAATTAGAAATACCTATACCATAAAAGAATACATGTTAAAAGAAGTATATAATAGAATATGATATACAAAAAAATAACTATATAATATTTAAGGATACTTTATAGACCAGATAAAATATGGAAATGAAGCTTTGATTTTCAATTTTGTTGAAATAACCTATTAAATATCTACAATGATAAACAAAAACTATAGACTACACTTACGAAAAAAAGATGAAATAATGTTACATTTAATGTAACTTAGCCAATGTATAATATACCTTATTGTTGCCATCCAATAATTTGGAAAAATCTTGGGACCATTTAGAAGGTGGATAATTTCCCGATCTTCTAGTCATAGGTTGTGTAAACGATGATTGTTCTTTAGACCTAACCATAATATTTCTCCTTCTACAATGAGAACAGCTTGAAAAACCAACACTCACATTAGGAATGAAAATTGAAGCCATTGCAAGAGATGCAAGAACAAAAGAATGGAATGGTGGTATATATAGTAGAAATTTGAAATATGTTATGCACATTGTTCTTCAATTATGTCAATAGCGGTGTGTAGTAGAATTTTTAATATCATTTAATGTAAAGTAGCAAAGAATTTTATTATTATATGTTATTATAAATTAAAATTTTGTTAAATTTTTTATTTTTTAGCGTTTTTCATGTACTCTATGATATAGTTGTTGTTTAAAACCTTACCTTATATTATATATATAGATAGATAGATAGATAGATAGATAGATTATATGTTAATCTCTTTTTCAAAGTATATATATATACCGGTAGTATCTAATTTTGCCCCCCCCCCCCCCCCCCTCTTATTGTAAAAACTTTCTTCTTTCCCTCATCTAACACAATGAGAGAGACAACCCATTAAACCTTTTCTTCCTAATTTCTTTAACCTGATTCTAAAATTTTCTCTAACATTACAATTGTTTTTCTGAGATGAAAGCACATGGTTAGAGATGCGTTTGTGATAAGTCTGCATGATTTTTCAGTTTTTGAGAATAACATCTCAATTTGAACGTAAAGATGAAATAATTGACATAATTGATTTATTGATGAAAATTGTGCTTGTAAGTTTGTGGTTGTTTTCGGTTTTCTTTCTACCTTCATCTATCATTATAATACTATAGATTAAATTATAAAATATGTGTACATATTTTATAATGCATAGATGAAATGTATAAATAAAATTATTTGTGTCATTGTTCATTACTATGGGCTTATTTGACAATTAGGGGGTTAATAGTTTGTGTACGAGTGTTGTGACTTAAATTTTGAATATGTTGTGTGTTATGTTGCCATTAAGGTTGTAAGATTTTGGTAAATTGTTAACTTGGTAAAGTCTTACCTTGGTCACATGACATCTGTTTGAGATGTAGAAAGTGTGAATCATGCTTTACAAAATTCGTGATTTAAGTTTTCAAAAATTCAAACCCGAAAATAGTCAAGTATGGGTCAAACTCAGCAAAAGAATAGAAAACACCCCAAAAAATCATCAAAAAATTTCCAAAACATATTGTGCATCAATTTTTTTACTATGATTTGCATTAGTGTGTTACATTATGTGCATTGCTAGAGTTAAAATCATGTGCTTCAAAGTTTTAGAGTCCGTGCACTATAATTTAAATGTTAGTGTGGTAAAAGATGTGCAACACAATACAAAAATTTTGCAACATTATGTTATAAAATATGTGTAACATATTGCTAAAAACTTTGTATCACTGTGTTGTAAAAGATGTACAACACATTGAAAAATTATGCAACACTATGCAAAAATATAAAGACCCATTCTGTTTTCATATATAACTATTTAAACTCTGTTGGTTCTATACGCCTAAGACGTAACTTAAATAGATATTGTTAGCGTTTTATATTGTGCGCATCGCTAGAGTAAAAATCATGTGCATCAAAGTTTTAAGTCCGTGTACTATAATTTAATTTCTAGTGCGGTAAAAGATGTGCAACACAATAAAAAAATTTTGCAACACTATTTTATAAAATATGTGTACATAATGCTAAAAATTTTGTATCACTGTGTTGTAATAGATTTACAACACATTGAAAAAAAATATGCAACACAATGCAAATATGTAAAGATCCCTTTTGATTTATAAATAATTATTTAAAATATGTTGGTTCTATACGCCTAAGACGTAACTTAGATTGATGTTGCTTGTAATAAATAAACTCATAGCTAGGGTCATACATATACAGCAAATAGATCGATGACAATTATGTATAATTAAATACAATTCAAATATGATCAACTCTAATATATATTTGTTGGAAGCACTATTATTTAAATAAAATAATAATCTTAAGATAATATATATATATATATATATATATATATATATATATATATATATATATATATATATATATATATATATATATATATATATATATATATATATACTAGCATTGTACACGCGCAATGCTGCGGAGACGAATAGTTTGTAACCGATAACATACAATTTTTTTATTTAATATAAGAGTATGATAAAATAATTTTTACTCAGTAATATGTCATTTCATTTTTTTTTCTTTTTTTTCATAAACTATTTTCTTTTTCATTTCATTTTTTTTCTTTTTTTTCATAAACTATTTTCTTTTTTTTAAAATAACAATCCAGCAACACTTTTTTTTTAATTTAGAAAGTCTATAATTATATAATAATGTTTATTGCTAAGTGTGTAAAGTAGGAGAAAGAGATGGATGTTATTTTTTACTTGTAATTTAGAAAGTGTAATTATATAATAATGTTTATTGGTGAGTGTGTAAAGTAGGAGAGAGATGGAGGTTATTTAAGGGGTATAGTAGTAATTTTCTTTTACTTAATTTTAAGGAGGAGAGAGAGTGTTAAATGTATTATATAGGAGTAATATATATATATATTATGTAAACTTGTTACTCGTATTTTATCTTGGTATAAGGAAACATATTTTAATATTTTCCTTACTATTTTAGAAGTATTTATATATAATTTTATCGGATAAAACATTTATATATAAGTACATATACACAAATAAGTAACTAATAAAATAGACCCCACCCTTTCTTACACATTGCATATGTGTGTAAAAGATGACATCCTCTTGTCTTTTTCTATCTAACTATTATATAAAAACAGCCTCTTGCCTCCTTTTAGAACACGTCAGCCTCTTCCATGCATTTCACGCACCTACTTTTACCGTTTCTTGCCTTCTTGTATACCACCAGCCTGTAACCTCACAAGCTTGCTTCATCCTTCCTTCCACCTCATCCTTCCTGGTTATAAACACCTTCACCATAAGGCTATGTGCATCGGAGGAAAGGGTTGAGGCGGGTTGGAGGAAGCCGAACCAGCACACCATCGCCTAGGGGCGGGTGGTGGCGGGTATGAGGCTCCAAGGGTTTGTCTACCAGTGCAAGTGCGAGAAGGTAACATTTTTTTTCAATTCCCACCCCACACCTTCGACGGTAATATATATATATATATATATATATATATATATATATATATATATATATATATATATATATATATATATATATATCAATCATTTTTTTTTTCTTTTCCTCTCCTATATATATTACCTTTACCCCACATTATCTTTTACACACATATTCTATCTTCTTCCTTTCTCTCTACAAAAGTTCTTCATTTTTTGCAACTTTGCTAAATTTTTTTTTTATTTTATAAATTATGTATTTTTTTACTTTTTTTTATTTGAAATTATGTAATTTTCATTTATGAAATATTATTAATTATTTTATATTTTATAGTCTTTAAAATAATTGAATTATTTAAAATAAAACTATAAATTATTTTATATTTATAATAATTAAATTATGTTAATTAATATTAGTTGAAATAAATAAAAAAAATAGAAAAGATAGAGGGTTGAAGAGGTTGGATGTGAGGGTTGAGGGTTAGAAATAGTTGGAGGTAGGGGCTGATGTGGCAATGGATTTGGGAGGGGTAAGTAAGCGTTGGATGCTCATGGTCTAACCATCACTTCCATACCCCCCATTTGATTCAAACGTAGACATCCTCGAATTTACCATAATAATCAACATCGCCCACTCATACATCCGATACACTCCATCCATAATTACCACTGTAACCAGTCTCATATGCACTCTCATATACAGGACTTGGAGCGTGACTCGGGACTGACACCAGATTATTATACACAAATGATGGGTACTGAAAGCTCGAGTTGTGAATCACCGGAATCGGCTCCTGCTTCATGCTGCATTCTTCCTATGCTTCCTCCTTCCTCCTTCCTCTAATGAACCGCCGTAGCTACCCCCTTCTCTTCCACTTATATATTACATTTGTTACAATTTCATATTCGTTGCCTGCTCATTATGTGAACTAACCCATAGCGCCTACTTCTCTTTTGTATTCTCCTCACTGCCGTTTACCCGCCACACAGCTATCTGAGCAACAGGTTTTTGTTCTGTCTATGTTTATACCATATTCCACCTTTTATGTGTTCAAAGAATCTGCGAATCATTGATAACCCTAGCATGTATGAAACCTGTCTTATGTATGTTGTTTCGTGGTTTCGTGGTTTCGTGGTTTTATGTTTTATATTCTGTTGTGAGACAATGATACCACTTTGTCTTTCCAGTCCTTGTTCTTTAGAAGCGAGCAGCTATGTAGAAAACACACACTCATTTTATGTGTTAAAACAAGTGCAGCCAAATTTGGGATTTCTATCGATGGTATATCAACTTGGTGATTTGTTATATTCTGAGTTTCCTTTGGTTTTTGCCAACGAGATTTACCAATGCTGCAACTTTTTAGTGTAACACTTAAACTTATTAGTTCCATGGACAAACATGGTGGCAAAGTATCCGTGGTGCACCTAATTGAACTCAAGCAGATTGAGTTGCAAAAGACATGGAACCTGGGGTTTGTGAACCTATTGAGTTGCACTCCTTCTTATTTATATTCCCGCAGGCTCCATATATCATCATGTGTTGCTCTGATAACGAAAACATGTAAGAATTGAACATTTTGTGTCTTTAAATTTATGTAAGTTATGTCCATAGTTTCTTCAATTTACGGCTGCAAGTAAACTAGGAATTATTGACATTTCTCTTAATCATCATAACTTCATTGTTTTATGCAATTGTCTGTTTGTGAACATTAGCAGTGCTTGAATACAACTGCAACTTTAAATCAAGGCAAGGAGACAGAGGGTTTATGTTGTTCCTTTAGGTGTGTTCAATAGGTTATGTCAAATGAATTCCATTAGGGTCACCACCTACACATATCTTCAACACGATTTCTTCATCGATTTCCCACCACCATCGATTTGCCACCATTGGAGGTCACCATCTCTACATTTCTTCATCTGTGACTTCTTCAACACCGATTTCTTCATCGCCATCGCCTGCTATCACCATCGCCATCGTTTTTGGGGTTTATGAAATCGACCGGAAGACCTGATTCACCATCTCCATCGCGTGTCGTTGCCTTGGTTGCCATCACGATTTGAACATCTGAGTTCATATCTAAACAAATCTAGGGTTTGTTCATTGGGTTCGAGAAATCTGGGTTTCGATTTGTATGTTTAAGGCTTCATCTTCGATTGTTCCATTTTGAAGGTCGATTTTATTAGGGTTCCGTATTGAATGTTTGATTTCATACAGAGGTTTCTGCTGGTTCAATTATGTTGGTTCCGTTTTTAAGGTGCGATTTTCAAATTAGCTTTCTGTTGGTTGATTATGTTCATACGTTAGGGTTCTTGTTTATGTGTTCTTCACATTTAGGGTTTCGATTTTGAACATAGATTTAGTGAAGATGTTCTTGAATCAGATTTAGAGTTTCGATTTAGTGAAGAACATCTTCACATTTAAGGTTTCGATTTTGAACATAGATATGTTCTTGTTAAAGATGTTCTTGAAGATGCGAAGAACAAGTAACACATCTTCATAGGTTCATCTTGTTGAAGATAAAGTTTGTTGAGTTGGCAATAAATTAATGATGTGGCATTTTATGGATTCAAAAAATAAATAAAAAAGAATTAAATTACAGGCAACTTGTTTAGAAGGTAACATGATGTATTAAATGGTAGTTTTTGAAAGTATGATACACTAAGTGGTAGTTTTTGAAGTTGGGTATATACAATAGCAAAAAGTGACAAGTTCAGTATACTTTTCGAAGCTAAACCCTGAAATGTTTTTGGAAACCATACAAACTCCAGCAGTGGTATCACAACCACTTATGCATGTTCAAGAAACTTTATAGTAAGAAAATTATATTTTCTTGATTATAAAAGAAATGAAAAACTTTTCTTTTGGTATAAAAGTAATAGATTTCTTTTTGACAACAAAAATATATATATATATATATTTATATTGTTTACTTTTTTACAACTTTTTCTACATGCATATATGGTTGTAGAAGTTTCCTAAAAACAAGTGTTGATTTTGTGGGACATAAAACCATTGTGATGATTTTTGATTGTTTGATATTCAATTTTGTTGTAAATATATTATAAATTTTCATTTAGTATGTAATAATAATTTATTCTAGCATCTTGTTGTATTGTTGTAGTAGTAAAATAGTTTAAACTAGTTTTATAATATAAAATGTAAAAAGATGGAGATTACCAAGTTGAAGGCCTTTTCGGTAAAAGCAAAAATCATGGTGTTTTGAGATCTTTGCAAGATAAGGGTTGTCAAGACAAGTGGGAGCTTCAAGATCATCATACGTGGATATTTAATAATGTACTTTGGTTTCCTGGTATCCTTTGTTTGGCTCATGAAAAAATATAGACTTATGAAATGGCTTGGTTATGCACATATATATTGTTGGGAGATAGCAATATCAAACCATAATCAAACCTGCTCTATTGATTAAAATAGGATATGATGTTAACAAAATCATATATTCAGTTTAGGACTTAAAGAATTTACTAAGTATAAAAGATCAGCTAAGGATCAACTGAACTCTGAGTATGAGGCGATGGGCCAGCTTCAGAAGATCAACCAAGAAGAAAAGACGAGTATAGAAGCATTAGTTGAGGATCTACAAGCATAGCTGATGATCTACGATCATCAGTTGAGGAACAAAAGTTGATCAGCTGAGCAGTCAAAAGCATCAGCTGAAGAATCAAAATGGATCAGAGGCATTTCTTCTATGAGCTAAGTAATTCCAAATTACCAAGTCTTTTCCATCAGCTTATCACTCTAGATGATCAGCCGAGCTCTCTTGATCAGCTGATCATATAGGTTGATTAACTTATGCATATCTGAGTCTTCCATTTACCCATCAACCGAGCAAAAATATATTTGCAGTTTAAAGTTATTTCATCAGCTGAGTCGTGAAATGTTATAAACACTTAGCTGCCAATGGGGTTTAGCCCATCTAGTAAGGCGCTCCCTTCCTCACAAGAGGTTGGGGATCAAATCCTGCTGCATGCAGTGGGTTGGGGGTTTTTTCCTTTAGGGGTTTCCTCCATGGAGTGAAGGTGTGGTTCTCGAACCTTGGTTAAAGCCAAATAACGAGGGGTAGTTGAAAACCCGCCACCAAGCAATTCGAACCCACACTGGAGAGGCGGGGAAGTGTCCCCATTAATTTGCCGGTCGAAAAAAAAACTTAGCTGTTTTTATTGTAATAATTCTTAATTCCAAGACAGAACATGTGTTGTTCTATTATCCCTTTAGATCTATCTTTGTAAAAGTATAAGCACTTTTTGGAAGTGCTAGAGACAAAAAGGATTGATCTTGACCCTGTGGAAAAGGTAAAAGATACTTTAGAAGAAGAAGATCTCGAAGATATGTTTCAACAACTAAGTATGGCTGACAACTCCATACTTGGTAAAATCAAATCTTCAGAAAGCATGGTGTTGTATAAAGTACAAGCATGGAAAGAGAAACTTGCATTTGCTAGGAAAAAAGGTAGTAGTTTAATAATATAATAATAGATAGTGGGATGTCCCTTACTGAAAAGTACATTCACTTTATACATTGCTTGTATAAAGTGAATTTTCTTTTCACCCACTAAATTCATCTATTATTAAATTATTATACCAAGTACTTTTTGTCTACTTCTCCTCTCTATTAACCGGACACCAATTGCTTATATATACTCATGCATGAAACCATGCAAAGTATCAGAGTTGAACAGTGATATCTCATAAGTTGAGATAGAGCCAAAGAGTTAGCAAATATTTTCAGTGTAATCAAACTTGTTCATGTGTTGAACATCCTAAACATTAGTTGGGTAGGATTAGCTTTGTCTATGCGTCAGACAGTTTGTTGCCACCTTTATTAAACTTAGATTTTCCGCATCTAGTTTATGTAATTCTTGATTCATATCAATAAGAATTATATAAAGTATAACTTAGTGTCTTTAAACTTAAAAAAGTTAAAGTTTGTATTCAACCCCCCCCCCCCCTCCTACAAACATTTGTTGTTGTGAAAGTCAAATATGAGTGTATAGTAATGAATTCAAATATGCAAGTAGAGAGAATATGTCAAGAACACCTTTAAGTGTGTGTTTTCTATTCCAATATGTCAAAAGGTTACATTGTGTCATTGATTACAAACTATATATACTAAGTACATACAATGTACTATTTTACACAAAATGTAGACTAGATCTAATCATAAATTCTAGATCTAACAATCTCCCCCTTGATTCGATCTAGTCTATGTTACGTTCACCTAAGATCCTTTGCCACCTACGGAGAGTAGCTCTTTCTTGCATCTTTTTTTTCATTTGTTCCATGATACTTGTCATGCTGACTCTTGCAGATTGATCAAATGAATCTTTAAGGCTGAAGCTGTGTTCTCTTATCTTGATAAGCCAGACCCGAAGTGAACCGTCTGAATAAGCATTGAGCTCGTTAATTCTTACAAAGATCTTCTCCTTCTTGCTGTTAAACAGAACTATTCCTTCATCATCTTCTCTAGACTCAACATCCCTCCAAATTACTTGAAACATTTCTAGCTCATCAATCCTGGGATGTGTGGTGTTAGGCTTTAGAACATTGATCTTTGCTTTGTCTGCCTCAACACCAAGCTGGATGTCGTTTCTCTCAGCAAGTCGAATTCTTTGCTTCATAAAGTCTAGCAAGATCTTGTAGCCTGCATTGTTTGCTTTGGAGCTGTGTTTCTTTGCTTCAAGTTTGTTGGTCCCAAATGGATACTACAACAACAAATGTTTGTAGAAGGGGGGTTGAATACAAACTTTAGCAAATTAAAATTTAAGAGACACACAGTTTACTTTTATATAATTCTTATTGATGTTAATCAAGAATTACATGAACTAGATGCGGAAAATCTAAGTTCAATAAAAGGTGGCAACTAATTTTGTCTAACACATAGACAATGCTAATCTTAAACAACTAATGTCTAAGACGTTCAACACATGAACAAGTTTGTTACACTGAAAGTAAAATGCTAACTCTTCTAATTCTCAACTTATGAGATTTCAGTGCTTCTTCAACGCATCCTTAGCATGTTTCCATGCATGAGTATATATAAGCAATGTGTGTCCGAGTTGATGAAGAGAGAAGGAGACAAAGGTACTTGGTTTAATAATATTATAATAGATAAAGTTAGTGGGTGAAAAGTAAGTTAACTTTATACACAAAGTGTGAAAAGTAAAAGTACTTTTCAGTAATGAGTATACCCACTATCTATTATTATATTATTAAATTACTACCTTTATGTCTTGAGAAGGTAACCTTATCCTTCCATGCTTGTGCTTTAACCAACACCATGCTTTCTGAAGATTTGACTTTACCAAGTATGGAGTTGCCAGCCATACTTAATCATCATATCTTCGAGTTCTTCTTTTCAAGAGTATCTTTCTCCTTTTCAAGGGGATAAAGATCTATCCTTTTTGTATCTTTGCAGATCCAAAAAGTGCTAAGTACTTTTACAAAGAAAGATCTAAGGCATAATAAGAACAACACATGTTCTGCCTTTGACTAAAGAAAATATTACATAGAAAAGCTATTAACTAAGATATACGATAAAGACTCAGCTAACGGACACTGAACTGCAATTGTAATTTTGCTCAGCCAAGGATAAGTGTGAAAGACTTAGCTGACTAGATTTGCTCAGCTGATCAAATTGCTCAGCTGATAATACAAACCAACGTGCAGCTAGTAAACTGATCAAACTAAACTGTTAGTTGTTCCCAAGGGCTCAGCTAGTCATTTTAAGTAGTGTCAGCTTATGAGGAAAAGATTGGATAAGTAATAAATACCTTATCTGACAAATGGGAGGCATCAACTGATAACTGTGATTGTGTCAGCTGATCCTTGACTGCTCAGCTGATCTTGAAATCTTCATCAGCTGATGGTTCTAGGCTATCAGCTGATCTAGTGTGATTCCTCAGCTGATGTTCTTTGACTGATCTTTTCTTCTCAGCTGATCTTTCTGAAGCTGGTCCTTTGGCTGATACTCAGTGTTCAGCTGACACTTGGATTCGTCAGCTGACATTTCTTACTTAGAAATTCTTTAAGTCTAATATGAAAAACAACACATGTTTTTCATTGATCTAAGTCCAAAACTGAATATATGGTTTTGTTAACATCAAATCCTATTTTACTTAATAGACAGGTTTGATTTAGGTTTGATATTGCTATCTCCGCAACAAAGTTCTTCCATCATGTGTTCAACATCCTCCAAGTTTAAATGTTTCAGATCTACTTGACTGAACCAGTAAGATTTCTGATCTATTCTTTGAACACAGAAGTAAACCCAAATCACATTAAGAATTTTTCCAAATGAGCACTTCACTTTTGAAACTGGATGTTTGGAAGCTACTTGATCTCTTGATTTACCATACCAATTCATTATCAGTCTTCTACCTGCATCAGAGACTCCTGTTACCCCCAGTAGATTGATAGGTAATTCCTGTTGAATTTGTTCAGAATAAATCTCAGAAATTTTCTCTTCAAGAAAGGCCACTGCAACATCAAAAGCACTCCAATTTCTGTTTGTCTTATTTAGAGCCTTTTTAGTTAATACCACCTTTTTTCTGATGTCTCTCATGCTTGAAGTCAGAATGGGATCTGGATTGTAACCTCTAGGAATTTTCCATTCAGTACCTTGCTTCAGTTTTCTCAATCTTTTCTGTTTATCTTGTTCTCTCAACAAATCTCTTGCTGTTTTTCTAAATTTGCCCGGAGAAGGAGGAAACAAGTCATCCACTTCTTTGTTTAATCTCAGAACATTTTCTATATTGAATGGCTCAGGAGTGGAAATTTCATCTACCTCAGGCTTTTCAACCCTTGGTGTTGTCACAGTTTCTTTAAATTTGCTTATATGTTGCTGAAGAGTTAACTCTTTTTCATGTTCACCAGCTTTTGCTACAAATGACCCATAAGCATCAAAGTCTGAACCTGCACTTTTAAGAAAGTCAAATGTATCATCTACTAGTCTTTCTGTATCCTCTTCTTTTTCATCAATCAAAGTCCTTTGCCTTTTTCCTTTACCTCTACCTCTCTTTGGAGTTATTGGTTGTTTGCTTTTTGAAGACGAAGCAGCAGGTAGCTTTGATATTAGAGATGTCTCAGGCACAGTTGCACGACGTTTCTCCCCCTCAGAATGATCGGGATCGGGATCAGGATCTTGATCAATATGTTTTCTTTTCTTTTCTTGTGCCTGACATGTTTCTTCAAGAGATGCTTTAAGTGCAGCAGCAATTGCAGCTTCCTCTTCTGCATTAATTCGTCCTGAACAATAGCGGGAGAAGCCTCACCCTCAACATCCTTAAGGGGATCCATGGCATCCATGCGTTTGTGAAACGCAACCCCAAAAGCTGCCATACTATATCTCATCTCCTTCTTGAAACTTTCAAAGTCAGATTTCTTGTATTCATTTCTTAATAAATCAACCAGTGTAGCATCTTCTTCATTATTATATGGTCTAGCCATCAGCTTTGCATATAACTGAGATTTTAACTCTTATACCGAAACATCCGGACCTTGTTTAGCCAACAACCTATCCACCTTCTCATTTACAACATCAATTTTAGCATTAATGGCAGACAAAGCAGTTTCAAGGTCAGCCTTAGAAACAAATTCTGAGGCAACCTGAGAAACTTTTGAAGGTGTAACAAAACCGGGATCACCTAGATTGCCCGTTGAGACTGAAACAACAGGAGGAACAAATCCTTCAGAAGTTGAGCCACCGACATGCACAACTGTATCAGGGTTGACTGTGGCAGAATTTCCATCTAATCCTTGAAGTCTACGAAGAGTAGCTTCTATAGATGTTCTGCTAGGTCCTTCAGGTAGGATCCTAGTTGGTGGTATAGATGTGTCTTTGTGTTTAGAAAGAATTGGGCTTGCGATGTGCTCGTGAAAATGAAATTCGGTAGCCTGGGTAGAATTGGCACCTGTTTCGATACCTACTGTCTCAAAAGGAGACTTCGGTAGATTATGTGTTAAATCCCCGTGGAAAGATGAAACAGTATCCTTTTGAGAGGATTCTGAGTAGCTGGGAAGGGTTTGTGCATGCTCTGGTGGGATGCCAGAGTCTTTTTCAACACTAGGACTGACCCTGTCAAACCCGATGGCAGATGTGGTTTCCCGGCTATACGTGGTTGGGGAACTCTCAACACTCTTTTGTTCTTTTTCTCCCAGCACACTCTCTCTTTTTCTTTTAACTGTTCCTCTTCATCTACATTAACTTGGGCAGCAATCGTGATAGTATCATATAAGCCCTCAGTATCAAGAGATTCTATATCAAATAAATCATCATGCTCAAACACAGTTATTTCCTTAGTTGTTCCCTCAGGTGTAACAATCATAGTTTCTACATTCAGCTCAACACCTCTGTCAGGAGTTTCTGGAGATTGAGATTTTTCAATCAATTTTCCTATAGGCATATCATCCTCCTCATCTCCCTCTCCTATATTCTCACCTCCCACAGCCACTTCTTCCGCCCTCTCAGAATTTTCTCTCGACTCTCTCCCGTCAGTGTCACCCGAAGACAACTGACTACTAGAAGCTGAACTCTCTGGTACTAATGTTCTTTGGGTAGGATCAACAGGCTCTTGTCGATCCGGAAGAACGATGTTATTTTCTCTCACATATGCCTTTACTATAGGATCATGAAGATCCATCAACATCACCAATTCAGCAGGCATTGCAAAAGCCTGGACCTCAAAAGTCTTGTCTATTTTATAAAGTTTTTGCATTATGTACACAGTTGGCAGAGGATCATTATCCCTCCGATTGATGTCATTTGGATGATCTAGCATTATGCGTTGAACAATCATTGAGAGTAACCTGGGGTATGGAAGAAACTTCTTTGCTTGTTGAGGAATTTGTTTTTGGTGGACTGTTTTTGAAATTTCTTGAAATATGATAGATGCATAGTCCGCATGCCAGTGTTTGACCATTGAAACCAGAATTTGAAAAGAACTAGAGCTAGCACCATCAATTCCTTTGGAAATGCTAGTGAGACACCGGTTTATTATTGCATATAAAGATTGCCAAATTGGTACCATATTATTTCTTTTGAATTGAACACTCTTGGTTAGCACCCCATTGAACCCCAGATCCTTCACATGAGGATATATAGCTTTGCTGGATGGAATAGGATCAAACTTGTTCTTGGTTGGATAGGTGCCCCTCTCAGATGGTAATAGAAACATTGTCCGCAGCTGATCAACACCAAAAGTGATTTTAAACTGTTCAATCTGCCCAGCTAGTAACTGCTCTCCCTCATCATTTTCAACATTATGCAGTGAGTTCCACAATTGTTGCACATAGACTTCGGGAACATGTGGTTCTTCCCCGTCAGCAGTAGGGTTGTATGAAAATACGTGGTTTAATGGATGTGATTCTATAAGCTTAGAAAGAATAGGAAATTGAGTGGTGGTGGTGATGGAGTCAAAGCAATGATTATTTGGAAGATTGGGTAAGTAGTTTGTTGGTGGAAACAATTGTTCAGAAGGAACAAATGCTGGAAGTTTACTAGGATTAGCCATCTGCAAGAAGATACAATATCCATGATTAATGATCAGATGTTCAGCAGAGAAGACTATAAAAAGTTGTTTCTTCCTTTTAAGGAAAATTATTAAACTTTGGAAAATTTGAAAATTTTCAAATTTTACCAAGTGTTTTGTCGGAATTGAAGAATCCGACAAAAAACTTAAGTGGAAATCCGAGGAAAATAAGTTGGAATTTCAAGAGTTTGTGAATTCCGACAGAATTCCTTGAGTGTAAAATTCCGATATAACAAGAAATCCGAGACAATGTGAGATTCTAAGAGTTTGTACGGAATCCGAGACAATTAAGAATTCCGTAAGAATCAAGGATTCTGAGAAAACATAGAATCCGAGATATTACGAATTCCGAAAGAATCAAGAATCCGAAATAATCAAGGATACCGATATAATCAAGAATCCGATAAAAACATAGAATCCGATAAAACATAGAATCCGATCAAACATAGAATCCGATCAAACCTCGGAATCCGATAAAACCTCGGAATCCGATAAAATGTCTCGGAATCCGACAAAACCTTAGAATCCGAGAAGTTTCAAACAATGAAAACTCTTGGAAATATGAATTCCGAGAGAATCATAACCGTGTATCACCCTTCCAAATCAGATTTTTAAAATTCAAAATTTCAACAAACACATTCAAGTTGATTGTAGCATTTGTCATTCTAATCATTATTAACAAAACATGTATCCTCATCAGTGTTCATTTAACATGCTAAATCCTCAATATAAGCCCCGTAACTCAGTTACGCAAAACGGAACAAAAAATCATTTAAACCCATTCAAACAGATGTATGTGATGTAAATCAAAGAATAGTAACTTATTAAGCATGTCATGAAAGTATATCAGTGTGATTAACAAGTTGAATAACTACAAACAAACACTAAAACAGTGAAACATAGCATCGACAGAGAGAGGGTTTTCAACTTCTTAAATCTAAAATGGACAAACATGTAACACAGTGCAGAAAAATTAAAATGTACCATGAGAATCACACCTGAAATTCGATCTAGTACTGAAAAACTTGATGAAATCCAACGATTTTCGAAAATCAAATGAACAGAGAGATTCGGTCAATTTCGAGAGAGAAAACCGAGAAAAAGTCAAAAATCCGAGATTTTGAAGTTTATAAACATATGAACTCTCGGTTTCCGAGAAAATATGTGTCGGTATGTGAGAAGTTTGTCAGAATCCGGCATAAAATGTGTCGGTATGTGTGAAAGAAAATGTGTCGGTATGTGAGAATTTTCTCGGAATCCGACATAAAATGTGTCGGATTGTGTGAATTTTCTCGGAATCCGACATAAAATGTGTCGGATTTGACCAAATCTTGTATGTAACTTGTAAAAATTTAAACTTTTTCTCTCTTGACCATTTTTGAACAAAAACAAAGACAAAGAACATAAAAAAAACTCCCCCTCAAATCAAGCATCAATTTGAGAAAGAAGAAAAAAATCTTTTCGCCTTTTTCATATTTTGCACATGTTTTTGAATTTTCAGAATTATACCAAAACAGATAAAACAGATATGCATATAAAATCTCCCCCTACAAGTATGAACCATCCGTAGTTCATAACTTGTCAAATGCTTGGTACACTCGGTGTCCATGTACCAAAGATTGCTCTTCTGCACATAGAAACAAGAGATGAAGACCTGTACCCATTTTGAAATGGGATGAGGTATGTTAGAGTTAGAAACAAAGGAAATAACAGGATCAACAATCAAAGATTCAGATTTCTTTTGCTGTTTTATCTGCCACTTCCTAGGTTGCCATATTTGTTTCTTTGTAGCAGGAGGGGCTTTGGTTGGTTTGTTATGTGTATGAACAACAAATTTGTTTTGATGAACTGATTTGTTTTGAAATCTGTTATTCGAAGTCGGTTTATGTCTGCCGACACTTTGAGTAGCTTTGTGAGAAGGTTGAGTTGTTTGTGGTTTGCTTGGTTTAAATTTCACTGATGATTGTGGTTTGTATGAATTGTGAACTGGTTTGTTAACTGGTTTGTGAGAAACTAATTTATTTGGTGATTTTGCAACTTGTTGTTTAGATTTAAGAAAAAAAATATGTCGCAATGATCGATTGAGTTGTGCTACTTCAAGCTTTCGTAGTTGTGCTTCTCTTTCAGAATCAGCCACCCTTCTCATCACTTCTAGATGATTTTCCCACTCACCAGGCAGCATAGGTAATCTCCTATGTGCATAGTTGCATAAGAAGAAACGCAGTTCACTCTTCTTGATCCATTGATGAATGATGTAGCCAGCACGGTTGACAAACCAAGTGAAGATCATATCCTCTTCAGGGTTTTTCCAGTTAGGAACTGATTTGAAACCACGCAACATTCGATCTTGATGATATGAACATGCATTTATACAATGACCTTGCACACAACCAATACTTGCACAAAAAATTTCAACTTTAATTGCTTGTGGTTTAGGAGTATCAGTTTGACTATTTGAAACATTATAACACTTTTTCTTCCAATTCAAATCAGACTTGGTGCCTGATGTAGACCCTTTTTCACGAATACTCGTTGGGTCACAAAACTGATCGCATTTGTGAGATACATATTCTCTAAAAGCCTTTGGGCAAGTAGGAATTGCAACACCCCAACCATGTTCCACTTCTTGTCCAAGCCGTTTGATTTTATCATCACGAAGTTGGGTTTCAAGTTCATAGATAATGAGTTGAGGAACCACAAGATATGCACAATCGAAATGCTCTAAAATAGAATCGTTTTAATTTTGAGATTCAACTACTTTCCTTTTTAAATCCTCACATAACTGAATGATGGTTCTTTTATGATTCTCAACTTCCTTCTTTGCTCGTTCCAATTCTTCAGAAAATTCTTGAGTTTGATTAATTAAAACATCAATTTCAAATCTCAGCTGATTCACCAATTCAGAGTTATATTTATCAAACTTATCAGCGGAAGACTTTGAGTGACTCAGCTTTTCTTGCAAAA
Organism: Pulicaria dysenterica; assembly: GCA_947179395.2. Taxonomy (NCBI): domain Eukaryota; kingdom Viridiplantae; phylum Streptophyta; class Magnoliopsida; order Asterales; family Asteraceae; genus Pulicaria; species Pulicaria dysenterica. The sequence goes on along the minus strand of OX359288.1, from coordinate 59,739,090 downwards.
ATTGATTTTCTATTTCTAGCATGATGTTGTTAATTATGCAATTTGTTTCAAGAATCTCCTGACGGCGCTGCAATTCCATGTGAGGAATGTACAGGCGTGGTGCGTATGACTTGACTGTTTGTTCATGATTTTGAAAAATTAGAGTTTCAGCATGGAAAACAGATTTATTTTTGAATGAGAAACCATCAGTAGTTTCATACAAAACATTCAGTGAATTATAATTAAATGATTTTTGTCACTTTGTTGTGGTTTTTCTCTTGAAATCTTCTTCTTGTTTAACTTCCTCAGCAGCAACAAAAACCATCTTTTCAGTTAGTCCGCAATTCATCCTTTCTGCCTGATAGAGTTGTGTACAATTAATTTTCTTGAAAAAGTCACTTTCATCATACCCTAAACCCTTGTATTCTTTACAAATATCTGGAGTCAAAGTCTTGAAAATCATATGACGAGTTGTGGGTTTCTTTCTAAAAGCTTCTTCAAGATTATTCACTTTTGTTTGCAAAGTCTGTTTTTCTTCCAAAATCAGATTTAAATTGATTTCAGCACTCAACTTAGCAGCATTCAAGTCATGGACTTTTCTTTCAGTTTGCTCTTGAATTTGACTTAACTCATCCTCTTTTTGTCTGATTATTTCCTAAAGTTGATTAAGTCTGATCGTGTGTTCAGATGAGATGGCTTGGTTCATTTTAAGATTGAGGTTTTGTGATTGTAGTTTCTGGTTTTTTAGCAGTTAAGTTTTGTACTTGATTAACTAAAGTCATAATATGATCAGCAGATATATGAGAGTCATTGAGATGTACCTTCTCAGCAGTAAACTCAGACTCAGTTGAGAGAGAACTGGTGCCGGAAGGAGCTTCTTCAGTTTCATTGTCACTCTCATATTCACTTTCTGGATCTGACTCGTCAAACTTTGCCATGAACCCTGTATCAACTTCACCCATCACTGTATCCTTAATATCAGCTTCAACCTCAGCAAACACTGAACCCTCATCCTCATCTTCACTTTCCCCATCACTCTCCAGAAACTCAAACTCTTCCACTTGAGCCATCAGTACACATTGAGCCCTCAGTTTTTCTTCTGCTGAATAATCTGAAGGAGTCATGAGACGATGAATTTCTTGAAGTGGGGAATTGTTGGTTTGATCAGCCGTTTGAAGTGGGGGATTATTTGTTGCCATGAATCTCCCTTTCCACACGTTGTATTCTCCATGATAAAGCACAGGAGATTTCGTGTCAGAACCAAACGAAAGGGTTTCACTATAAGCACTCATGTTTTGATCGTTGCTCTGAAAGGTTTCTTTAACTGGTGAAAATTTGACTAAGTGTGAATTCCGATAAAACTAAACTCCAAATATGAGAATGAACAATACGATAACTTTGAAGAACTTGAAATCTGAGAATACTTGAAATCCGAGAACTTTGAAATCCGAGAACTTTGAAGAACTTGAAATCCGATAACCTTCAACAATCCGATAAAACTGGAAATCCGAGAACTTTGAACAATCTGAGAGAATTTTAAACAATCCGGTAAAATTCAAATCCGAGAATTGCAAATCCGATGAAGTCCAAATCCGAGAAATTCAAAAACCGATATGTTCCAAATCCGAGAAGGAAATTGCTAATCCGAGAAAACTTTCTGTCGGAATTGAGGTATTCCGAGAACACTTCTATCGGAATTGAAAGGAATCCGATATAAAATCTATCGGATTTAGTGATATTTTCACGGTTTTTACCCAAATGTTCACGGAATTGAGAAATCCGAGATATTCAAACTTGAATTCCGAGATCTTCAACAAGTAGAATCCGATAACTTCAACTTTCAGATCTGAAAATCGAAATTTTGATCAAATCCTTTCCAATTGATCTAGTATTCTTCAGAACAGTTCGCAATGCTCCAAATGACTCTTCTAAATCATTATTTCTTGATATCTAACACAACAAATCAATTTTTCAACAAATTTTCTCAAGAACTCGAAAACCCTTCAATCAATCATAACTTCAAGTATGTTGTTTTTAATGATCCAAATTCAATCTTCGAGTATTATGTTACTTAAATCCTTCCCAATGAACACAAATTCAACAATTCTAAGCCATTAATTCGTCAAATTCAGAATTCAACTCGAAAAAGATGAAGTTCTTGAAAAACTTGAAAATCCGATCAAATCTCCACCAATCTGTTGTTGTTCTTGCTTGTGATCTTTCAGAAACCAATCAGAGTTGGCTCTGATACCAATTGAAAGTCAAATATGAGTGTATAGTGTTGAATTCGAATATGCAAGTAGAGAGAATATGTCAAGAACACCTTTAAGTGTGTGTTTTCTATTCCAATATGTCAAAAGGTTACATTGTGTCATTGATTACAAACTATATATACTAAGTACATACAATGTACTATTTACACAAAATGTAGACTAGATATAATCATAAATTCTAGATCTAACATGTTGTAGTATTCATTCGGAACCAACATATATGTTTGCATTTTTATGTTTATATTTATCATGGGTGGTTGAAATAAGATTATAGCATGTTAGATAATATTTCGAACGTAAAATAAATCTCAAATGGGAGTTAGGTTATTTGATAACATTCTTGTAATGATTAAAATGAGTTTCATATAAAAACAATTTTAAATAAAATATCATGACATCAAATTTGATGTATATATAAAATAAGTTTTGTTAAATAGACATTTTTAAACTTAACCAATTTGTGTCATTAGCTTATTAATAAAAGGTGTTGTATTACAAGCTTGAATTAACTGTAATTCAAGCGCACAATTAACACACATTGATATAGGATATTATATACTTATATTAAAAAGCGTGGATGCATATGAATCCGTGCCCGGATCCGGGTTCGGGTCAGAAACCGGTTTGGGCCGGATTTCTTTTTGGGCTTTTTTTCCGAATTTGGGCAGGTGCCACGGGTCGGATCCGTACCGTACGTGTGGGTCGGTTATTTTTCGGGTTTAGGCCGGTTTGGCATATAAAAAAAAGGTGACCGCTGCCGGAAAACGACTGCCGCCGGACATTGACCACTACCACGTCGTTTACCGTCGCTCACCGTTGAAGATATGATGAAACCACCATCATCGCCGTCTCTCACCTCCGTAGATCTGAAGAACCACCATCACTGTGGCAGATCTGCGTCGTTGACCAAGAAGCCATCACTGTGGCAGATCTGAAGAAAACGCCGTAGATCTGAAGACCATTTATCGTTCTGATTCTTCTACGGCGGCGAGGTCGTGTGGCGGTGATGGCAGTGCAGATTGAAGGTAGTCTTCGGCGGTGGTTGCTCGGTGGTAGTTTTCGGCGGTGGTTGGTCAGTGGTTGCACGGTGGTGGTTGTCGGCGGTGTTTCCGACGGTGATGCTCGCTGTCCGGCTGCGGTGGTGGACGGCGGTGGATGGAACCGGCGGCGAGTTTGCAAGAGATGGAGAGAGAGGATGTATTTGGTTTTAGAGAGAGGTAGAGAGAGAGTCAAGTATTTTGAATATTTTGAAGTAGGGTAAAGGAGCCATTAAGAAACCACTGGGTACTATAATCGATGGATGCATAGGAAAACAAAATGTAGTGATATGAAGGAACCAAGGAGGTTGAGTATAAAGAAAGCAATATGGCTCCTTGGTTCTTGAGTTTTTGAAAGGTAACGTACACCTTAATTAATTAATAACTATATATATTGAATAATGAGAATTTATATATGTCATTTATATTTTTTGTTCGATGATAATTACGAGATGTATTTCACACTTTTCAAGTATGTATTTCGTATTTTTCAACACGTATTTTGTATTTGTCAAATGCGAAATACTTTTACCAGTCACACGCATTACGTGTGTATAGTAGCACCCTTTTCAAATCTCCTATTTTATTAAATGTTTTTTTGGGAAAATACAAAAATATTTCTTTTATATATTAAAATCAGGTAAACGGATGACTTTTTTTAAAAATGACTGTTAATATTTTGATCTAAATCTTATGATAATATGATCTTGATTTGAGAAGATTAGGGGTTTTAGGTTAAATATAATGTTAGGGTGTTTTGAGAATTTGTGATAAAAAAGAAAAATTATAATTTTATATTTAATAATCTATGGTTGTAATTTTAATTAATTTTTTTAAAAAAACAATTAATTATTTTAATTTTATTTTCGTAATTAAAATAATTAAATACCAAAACAGTTTTTTTTTTTAATAATAATACATAAGAGAAGATTAAAGATTATTATTAATCTTATTATAATTATCTTTTATAAATAAATTAAAAGATAGTCATGATTATATATTTAAAGAAAGTAACCTCGGTTACGGGTTTGAGGTTTAAATTATAATTATTTTTATCGTGCTCTTGTGGGACATGGTCGGTTTTTTTATTCTTTTTTTTTGTTCGGATAAGAGCCGGATTTAGAATGGGCAGGGTCGGTGAACACAAGACCCGTGCACTCTTTTCACAAACCTGGTTTACGTTTTCAGTCACGATCAAATTTTAGCCCTTCTACACACGTGCGGAGCACGGGCTCTTACTAGTTAATATTAATTTAAGATCACGTCAAGAGTTTGTGAAATTGTTTTTAATATAACTCATGGACATATGTAAAATATGATTTTACTAAGTTAGCAAGTGCTATGCTTTATTGGATGCATGCAATATTGATGGTGCCATATATCTTGTCAAAATACGATTATAGAAAATATATTAAAAACATGTTAGTTCCACATTAAGTATACAACAACAAATGTTTATAGAAGGAGGAAGAGTTGAAAAAAAACATAAGCTTTATATTTGAAAAGCATATACTAATACTTTTAATATAATTCTTATTGATATTATTCAAGAATTACATGTACAAGTAAGCATAAATTATAAATACAATAAAAGATGACAACTAAAATGTCTAACATATACACATGCTTCTCTAAGACAACAAATGCCTAAGAGGTCCAACACATGGACAAGTTCTACACACTATTGCTAACTCTAAAACTTGTTCTTGCTTAAAATCTTTGAAACTTGTTCTTCGAAAGAGATAATTCCAGTGTATGTATTTCATGTATCTTGCATGTTGAGGATGCAAGGATATATAGAAGCTCGGCAGAATGTTGGAAGAGGTGTTGAGAGACAAGGTGGTATAAGGAAAATAATATTTTAATCATAAAGTAAGTGAGTGAAAATTACATTACTTTAATCGAGTTTGATTAAAGTTTTTTTGAATAATTGCAAACCACTAACTATATAATAATATTATTTACTATACTTTTTGCCTTGTAAATATGAACTTCTCTTTGCATACTTGTACTTTAATCAACAACAATGCTTCTTCAGATTTGACTTTAGTAAAGTTGTAGTTGCTACCCATACTTCAGTACATGAACAAATCTCCAAGATCTTTTCTTTGAAATTAACTTTATACTTTTCTAAAGGACGAAGTTCTATCCTTTTTGTCCCACTTGATGGTACAAAAGTGCAAATACTTTTACAATAAAAGATTTAAGGCAAAATGAACAACACATGATATGCCTTTGACTTAAGAAAAACTACATATAGAAATAGAGTACACTGATGCGCAGTTAGGGAGAAATTCATGACTCAACTAATCAAGAAGTACTAAACTAGCATAATAAGGTGTCTCAGCCTAAGTGTTGATTGCTCAGCTGATCATTAAGGTCTTAGTAGATAACAGAGTGCTCGGCTAATCATACAATGCTCGGCTTATCAAACTTTTAGGCTAGAAAAGGCATAAGCTTATTAACCTTGATCAGAAATGTTCAACTGATCATTTAGAGTGATGAGTTAATGTAACACCGGGATTTCAAATTTCACCGCTTACAAAGTTTTTTTAAATGTTAACATATACTTGCAACGGAAGTCTAAAACCACTAATAGAATTATCTGTCATCGTCGTAAAGAGGAAGAAAATCGATCATATAGCACCAAATGGGTCAAATATCCACAATTCAAATCATATAATCAACCGCACATAATCATGAATCATACTGCACCATAACCGCATATGCATTAATAATGTGTCCTAATATAGAGTTTAAACCCTAAGTAGATAACCCAAGGTTCAATACTCACGTGCCCGGCCGACCCTTGCACCAAGTTGGGAGCGATTCACAACCGAGAACATAGATCCCGAGAATATCGTCACTTTCGCTACTCCAACAGGGCGAGTAAAAGTACAGCGTTACCGTCCTAGTGTAAGTAAGAACAAATCCAACCACAATTTTGGTTTCTTCTCACACCCTAATGTTGTATGATCTAGCCCCGCTGGCCTACATCACTCCAGTACTTGAAGACCATGGTGTCCGCATACCATGTGTCATTATAGCCATCTAGAAAGATCAAGTGACCCGCATTGGCTTGCACTTTAATCATAGAAGGTTAATCATACCTATTAGTCCTGTAATCCGCAAATGCGTAATACAATAAACCAAAAATAAATTTCATGTGTTTTAACATACATATAATAAGTATTTAAATTTAAACACATAACACAATTTTATGAATATACAAGTGGTAGATAGAAGGATTGCAATGTAGAACTATAGAAAAAGTAGAGAGAATCTCATTTACACTTTGAGAAACACATAGTTCTTATTCATTTAAGTGTGACAATCCTTACACTATTACTCTAAGCATAAGGCTTATATACCCCCTCAAGTATATTTACAATAAGCACCCTCCACATATATAATTTTAACTCCTATTCTATTACAATAATACAATTCTAACATTTCTTTGTCTCCTCCTCAACATATGAATCTTATCTTCTTTGATCAGCTCAAAATCAACTGAATGAGTATTAAAATTTCCCCCCCTCATCATAATCAAGATTCATCATGAGCATCATGAAATCTGCATTCGGCTTGATTTTGACATGAATATTTGAACACTTGTAGCTTGGAAGCGTCATCATGAAATTCAGTTGAACTATCTTTAAATTTGTCACCACAATGATATAACAATGAATGTATCCGAGCCAGTCTTTAGGGCACCGTCTCAAAGTTCCCGTGGGAAATATAACACCGATATGACATAGATTTATCGTTAACACAACAGTTTAAACAAACCATGTGACATACTTTCAAAACTGGCATAATGTTGATTCTGGTAGGATTTCCATCTAATCATCGTGAATATCACATAAGATATCACTCCAAGATATTCCGGTAGTCATAAAGACTAGATACGTATGAAATTTCCACAATGTGTCTTAAGAAATGAAATTTATATTGCAATAATCTCTAGACTCTATCAGTGCATAACAGAAGGTGGGGACCGGAGTAGGTGTCCTCCTTGTTTCAATATCAACAATCTCCGAGCGAGATGTCAATAGAGATGTGTTAATTCTCCGTGTGAAGTTGAAACAATCATCTTTTAAGAGATAATTGAGTAGCTGGGTGGGGTTAGTGCATCACTGGGTCCATGATGTCTTATTCAATACCAAATCTCAACGAATGAGATCTAGTAGCAGATGTGGCTACCCACATTTATACTATTTTGTAAGGATCTTTCTTTTCTTTTGATCATGTCTCATCCACAGGTCTCTAAATATTTTTTAACATCTCCCTCAAACTCACTTTCCAAATAGATGTATGTATCTTTGTTCGGATACATTTGGACATTTTGTATCACTTTCAAATGTATGAGCAATCATGGTATTTACCAACAATAATGATTTTCAAGAAATGAGCTGTTGAGAAGGATTGTCAAGAACAATTTGAACAAACAAAGAATATGAACAATCAAATAATATTGACAAATGATGTCACCAAATGATTTGACATTTATGAGCTCAAGATGATTTGTTGATCATAGGCACCCTCATCTCCTGTTCCACCTCTCTCGGTTTCATTTTACCGTTTCACGTACACCAATCAGTATCCCGTGATAACTGATTCTCTCACCTATTTGACTTATCTAAACCCTTACTTTCTCATCTAAGATAAGGTAAACTCCTGGGGCATGTCTTTCTGGCTCTAGATTGACCATATGAGTGAAAAATTGCCTACACTCCCTCACTCATGGTGCATTTTCGATCACTTTAATAATATGTATCTTGAATGAGTAGACACTCTATGAAGAGTGATTGGCACACGAATGAACGGTTTCTAGACAGAATGGAACATTCAATAATGATGGTAGGAATGGTTTCAAGATGGAATATAAGAAATGAAGGATGATCGAAGTGTTTTTGAAGTGTTTTTGAAGTATAATACTTCGTATTCGAAGTGAACTAAAACCCTAGACACACGCTCGAAGTGAATTTGAACCACACACTTCGTTTTCGAAGTGATCTTGAATGACACACTTCATTTTTGAAGTGAATTAAGAAAGAGTTAGTTTTCAAAATCAATTTCTTAGTTTTTAAAGTAAATCAAGAAATCTAAGACTTAGTTTTCAAAGTCTTCTACGGTTAGAAGACTTATTTTCAAAACCATGGTGATGACCAATTAGTTTTCGAAACATTTTAGTACTTGTGAGTTTTTATTTTTGAGTTTTTTAAAAAGATTAAAAACAATAAAAAAACAAACTCCCCCCTAAATTGATGCACGAAAATTGTTTTTCATCAATTTGGTGAAGGAAAAATTATTTGCCCCCCCCTGCAGATAACAATCCTTTTTATATCATGAAATGATACACTGCATATAGTAAGCATCTCAGATCAATAGATTCGGGCTAATGCCGAACGAAATAAAGTAGGAATTGAATGTAGGAAACTCCATCTTCTCTAAAGTCTCGAGATTAAAACCAAATCAGCATAGAACACAATGATCTTCGATGCATCTGAATGATCTTCATTGTGATTCTACAATGTCTCTTCTGACTAAACTGCAAAATGAATTAACAAAAATTGGTCCATATTTGTTAGTAGCAGTTTTTGGCATCTATTGTTTGTATTTTCAACAATAACTAGTTTATGGACCTTTTTGTTCAATGGTCCTGAATGCCACTAAGAAAGACCGTTTTTCACAACAAACTCATGTTTCATTCTTGATGATTTACAAATCTTCTCTTTTGAAAGACGGATTAGGTGCTTGACTGAGAAAACCACAAAAGGATACTTTTCGTCTATTTTGAACATAAGATACCCATTTGATCTTGTTTTAGAGAAAGATTTTTGTATTTTGTTATGAAATGTATGATTTAGCTTATCAGCTCGATTTTCTGTCTTTGGAATCCTTGTTGTTGGGATTGCATTTGATGAAAAATCATCATTAATGACTTTCTTTACTCTGAATTCTGATGCAATTGCTGCAGTTTCAGAAGATTTCTTCTTTTTAGTCCACGATGATTTAGTCGTCTTTGAGGCCGGTTGATTACAAAATGATGTCAACTTTTCAAATTGTTCAGATAGATTCTTATTTGAAATCCATGCTTGTTTAGTCTTTGGCAAAGTATCACTTGTGATTTACAGAACAATTAGAAGTAGAACTATTTGAATAACAAGTATTCTGTGTACAACTGAAATCAGCTTGTTTATTTTTATGCTTTTGATTTTGAGAATAAATAGGTGCAGTTGAAGGTGATTTAAGTGAATAAGAAAATCGAACATATATAGTGATCGTAAGAGTCTTCATAGCATTTGATGCATTGGTGAAATATGAATCAGTTTGGCTACTACAATATGAAACTGAATCAAAATATATAGTGGTAGAAGTCTTTGTTGATTCAGAATGTTTTTCAGCACTAAGCTCAGCATTAATGATATTAGCCATTAATTGTGCCTTCTCTTTATCAAACTTTTCTCTCTCAGTGTCCGTGTCTTCTGAAGCTCAAATATTTTCTTTTCCAAAACTGAGCTGGGAACATATGGTTATGAAGAAGCAATTAGCTGTTGCTCAAGTATTTTGACTTTCCTTTGCAAATCGATTTTTTCAATATGTAGTTATTACTCAAGACTTTTAACTTTGTCCTGCAAATCAGCTTTTTCAGTGCACAATTTACCTATTATCTTTTCATCATTTTTCAACATTTTCTATGAATCTTGACGTTTGATAGAAAAATCAGACAAATATTCTTTTAGCTTGACATTGTCTTGTTTCAGTTCCTTGACCTTATGCATCTCATTCTAAATCTCTATTCTTTTCTTCCCAATTTCAACTTCTTAAGTTTAACATTTATGTTCTGCAAGTTGAAATTCTCTTAGACACTTTGTACACTTGCTCTTTGAGTTTGTCGTTCTCTTTTATCAGAACTTCTACTCTCTTCTTCTCAGAATGTACTTCGCTGACAGTTTATATCAAGCTTTTGAAAATTTTCAATCATTTCAGACAACTAAGTCATAAGCTTTTCATTCTCAACTTCATACTCTCGGAGTTTTCCAGCACTCTCATAATCCTTTTTCGATGAATCTTGATGTGTCTTACAAACTTCTGATAATTCTATTTCAAGTTCTGCATTTTCTTCTTTCAAATCATCATACAAAAGAAACATCTCGTTCAACTTTGTTTGTAACATTTGTTCACATTCTGTAACGAAAAAGTTCAGTACACTCCAATTTGATAAATCTTTTTGAATTTTTATCCTTGTAGGATTCATCTTGATACCTCAAAATATGATTGTTTAGAAATGATTTGTTTTGATAAAAAATTTAATCAACAACGATGATTATTATATAAAAAAGAGCAGGTTGATAGTAGACAGCAATGATTTAATCAAGTAAGTGCGAATAAAAACGAAACCGAGACTTTGAAAATGTTTTAAGGTGGTTTAGTTTTCGAAACCCAATTAGTTTCCGAAAGCCAATTAGTTTCCGAAAGCGAGTTTTTGAAGTCCAAATTCTCGTAGTCAAAAGTTTTCGAAGTCCAAGCTTTCGAAATGTGGGCAGAGTAACTTTTAGCTCAATCGGAGGTAGTATGAATTTTTATGATTTTCTTAAAATTCAGCTCATTTCCATAATGAAAATTCCAAATAAATCTTCAAATTTCTGATCAAATTCACTCAAATAAATCCTAATCAAGCTCTGATACCACTTGTTTGTCTCAAGTGATTCAGGTATCAAGTTATAAGATCATGACAATGTCTAGTTCAATCTAATGATGTATAGAGAATGTGCAAAACACCATTAAGCCCACACACTTAAGAGTAGGATTAAATGTCAAAGTCTTCTAATTACAATTAGACAACTCCTATATATACTCCTTAGAGTATTTACATATTTAGCCCTCTAACTTTGTATTTAACACAAATTTCACACACAATTTAATTTTCTATTCTATACAATATTAAATCATAACAAGTTTGTTCATAATGATACACTTTTAAATTTAATTTTTTTAACTACATTTTAAGTTGAAGACATTTTAATAACGTTGTCACAAAGGGATATTAAGGAGAGAACAGTGACACGACTTTTCAACCATGAATTGAGTTTCAAAATCGTGGCCCATAGAAAACTTTTTTCTAGTGTTTCTATCCTAGATTCGGTTATGCAGGCATGGCACCTCGGTTCTCATCGATCCACTTTTGTCATAACACAACCATCATCATCGAACAACTGTAGACAACCCATCTCTCCCTCTCTCTCAGATCTGCTCGCAACCAATTGTCGTCTCTAACTCCCCTCCTCAGTAGCGCAAGCTTGCAAACCCTGTCACCACCATCGACCTCCATTGGCTCACCACTATCGCTTAGATCTGTTAACTAACGTCCACAATCACTCGAGAGAAAGTTAAAATTACGGGAGTTCAATATATCATGATTTAAATGTCTATTTACTAAAATACCCCTCAATTTCTCATGACATAATGTCAATCCACGTTATTGATAATTATAAATGTGTACAACTCCAACGCTTTTTTCTCTGGGTACGCCTTTGAACACCAATTATCAATATTCTTTCCCGAAAACTAGAAAGGGAATAAAGAACTCATGTTTTTGCAATATCCACATTCACAAGAGAGAAAAAACAGAAGACAATGGTTAAAAGAATAAAAGGAAGGGAAACATAAAGAAGCAAGGGTTGCATTAATTACATATTAATTACTACTTGTTAGTTTGAGCTACTTTATGTTCTTCTTGTTGTTGTTCACCTTGCCATGTCCAAACAATATCTTTCAAAGAAGGTTTTAAATCTTGGTTACAAAAGTTATTGTACTCCAAGGTGTCACCAGACGTTTTCTTCATCTCTACCACATGGAACGATGGTGCCACCTCAAATATCTCAGCATCTATGGCTAACTGCCCTTTCCTCCCTTCTTTACTTCCTTGTAATCTCATTGTTCCATCTACATTTTTCGTAACCCCGAATCTCTCACTCACAGCCACTTGTTCCAATTTCGACACGATGGCTGATGCTGGCTCCTTTGTTGTGAAACGAGCCTCGCGCATTTGTCCCGAATCATTGTCTTCAAACAAACCAGAAAGATTGAATCCTTGAGAAAGAGATATGATATCAAAGGCATTCATAGATGTAGGCCTCAAAGTATCTTTTGAAGAAGAAGAAGGTACTGAAAAAGTGGAAAATGATGATGATTGTGATAATGTTTGTTTCGGATCATCGAGTTCCTTCAGGTTATTATAACTACCAGTAGGCGTATCCATGTACTTGATTGCATTTTCAATATTGATAACGTTTTTCGGCGTGTTGTTGTTTTCGTTACTGATGGCTGGTTTCGAGACCTCAATTTTCTTGAATCCCTTTCGCAACCAAGAGCTCTCCATCAGTTTAGCCAGTGTCATCCTTGTGCTAGGATTTGGATCAAGAATTCTTGAAAGTAACTTTTTCACCTCAGGAGAGAACCACTGTGGACATTTGAAATCCCCTTTGCTAATTTTCTTATACATTTCCATCAAATTGTTATCATGGAATGGGAGATAAGCTGCAAGCAAGACAAACAAGATCACACCACATGACCAAATGTCAGCCTTTTCGCCATCATATCCTTTCTTGTTAATAACCTCTGGTGCAACATAAGCTGGCGTTCCACATGTTGTATGCAAGAGCCCATCTTGTCTTCTCGACTCACACAAAGCGCTTAATCCAAAGTCTGTGACTTTCAAGTTGCCGGATTCATCAAGAAGTAGATTCTCAGGCTTGAGATCACGGTGGTAGACTCCGCGGCTATGACAAAAATCAACTGCAGCCACCAATTGTTGAAAATATTTCCTAGCGGCCTCCTCTTTCAACCTCCCTTTTGATACCTTATTAAAAAGCTCACCCCCTTTAACGTATTCCATCACGAAATAGATCTTGCTTTTGCTAGCCATTACCTCGTAAAGTCCAACCACATACGGGTGTTTGACTAGCCTCATCACTGAAATTTCGCGTTTAATTTGATCAATCAACCCCACCTTCATCACATGTTCTTTGTCAATCACCTTCACGGCGACACTTTGACTTGTTTTCAAGTTTCGGCCATGGTAGACCTTCGCAAACGTTCCCTGACCAAGCAACCTCCCTATCTCATACCTTTGCATCAAGATCGTCCCTTTCTTGGTTTCCATCATGGCTTCTCCCTCACCTGAATTAGAATAAATTAATTCTTGATAGATTTATACGTCAATAACCAGAAGCAATTCATGAATGGATCATCAGGGGTTGAAGGGTCTCAGGAATTGCAACCTTGCCTTGATCAATTAGGCAAAGCTGCTGAAAACACTAAGTTCCCTATATATTAAGGCACAAAATTAGAAGAGGAAGAGAGATACAAGTATGTGATCATGAGAAACAATGAAGGAATCAAGATAGTTCATCAGATGGAGGATATTTTGGTTAAAAATAGATATTATTGGTTATATTGATGGCTATAAATTGCAACTTCTTCTTATGCAATGGATGTTACTATACATAGAAAGAAAAATTAACAATTACAACTTCTTCGTATGCAATGGATGTTACTATACATAGAAAGAAAAATTAACACATGCATGATTGTTTGAGCTAGGTTGACGGGAAGAGGTCTTTTATTTATAGATTTGTGGAATGAGGAGTTGAACAAAGACGAAAAGGGCGTGGTTCTAAATTAATGGTTTTTTCCTTTACTATTGCACATATATGCACAGTCCGAAATTTCACATAATCTATACTACTTTATAAATCATTTAATACTCTTGATGTTGTGCAGTTATATATATAAAATAAAACGGAAATACTAGACTAAACTACACACGGGCAGTGAACCCATCGTATAGTAGTATAGTTTTTGTAAGACCGAGTGTCGAACCTCAAGGAAGCAAGATGAAATCTCAATACTAAGTTGTCGTCATTAATTAATCTATGATCAAATGTTTATATTTTTAAACTTAACAATTAAACAAGCATGAAACAAGGAAACGAGATCTTTTTAAGGACTTTTCAATATAAAAAGGAAGTGCCACTAGAATCGATTACAAGTAGAGCTAAAGACAAGGATTCGATAAATTTGATGGGTAACGAGTTAAACCGTCCAAACAATCCCAAAATAAGATGAAATCAAACAAGAAGGTCTCCTTAGAATGATTCTTTATAAGAAAATGGGTGTCTTATTATCTATCACTTTGTAAAACATACAAGCAAAGGGGCAAATGTTGTATTGAAAATGTCTAATAACAAAGTTCTCCGTTAATTAAACAATCAATTAATGGAAACTAACCCCCGAAGTTCTCCGAAGTAGCCAATTTCACAAAAATCAACTTTAAAGATATTTCAACACTTGACTAACATAGAATATTTATCCAAAAATCAATTTCTTCAACAAATTGCATAACAATGGTGAAATCCCCAAACCCAAATGTAAATTCTCACAAATTGGACATCACAACTAGGAATAATTGCAATGAAAACAAGAACCAATCAACAAAATATGTCTATTACATCAATTAGTTAAGTAAATTTGGGGAAAACAACAATTCAAGCCAAAAGAAGAAGAAACCCTAGCTTTGAAGCTTCAACAATGGTGAAATGGGGAAAAACCCAACAAAATACCAAATCCAAGTCAATAACCTACTTGAATCTCATCCAATAGCACTAAAATGAACTACTCCATACTAAACATTACGAAATCTAAGCATACAAAACTGAAATCTAAGAGAAACATGAAGGAAAGTGTAAACCTAGAAGGAAACTGATGGTCCCGTAGGTATACGGATGAAGCAATGCAATGAAGTAAATGTGTGTTTGTGTGTGAGTTTCGGTAGAGATGAGAGAACCGAGAGTTAGAGAGAGAAAGAACACAAACACAATATGTTGGTTATGCAAAGCTTAATTGATAATGAGTTGGGAAATGCCTTTTATAGCATTTCCCAACTTTGGTGTATTTACATATTACACCCCTCACTTTAATATTTCTAACAATCTCCCCCTAAGTGAGGTGTGTAATGATTCACAACAAATAATTACATATTTAAATGAAAGGTGTTGGCTTGTTGCGAATCCCGAGTTCAGCTTGCCAATGCCTCATCTGCTTCCGTTTCTCCACAGTGTTTTTCATTTGTTCTATGCACCGGAAAGCTTGCTTCTTGTATTCCCCAGTGAGCTCATCCCTTTTCTCCCATATTAGTTTCTCCAGAGAGAAGTGCAGAATTTTCAAGGTGCCATCTGAGTTGGCCATACATTCATCCATTCGGACAAATATCTTTTGCTTCTTTTGATTGTGAAAGACGACACCTCGTTCACCATGAAAGTTTGGATGACCGTTATGGATAACAGTCAGTTCTTCAAGCTGTTCCAAATCTGGATGGCTTTGATTTGGCTTGAGAACATTAACCTTTTCATAGTTGTTTTCTGCACCCAGCTGCATGTCATGATCCTCCACGAAGCTGATAAACTTTCTCATATATCCCATAAGTTGAGTTCTTCCAAATTGTTCATGAGTGGTCTTCCCAACTTTTAGAGATAAGAAGTTGTAGATGAAAGTTATATCATGTAAGTTGACATATCTCAGGTCTGCTTCGTTTAGTTGAATGACTTGTCCCGTTTGCCTTTTGACTCGATAGATAGCATATGAGTAGTCAAAGGTTTTTCCTGTAAAAACATTAAGTACATCAACTATTGGATGATCTGATTGAATGACATGCCTTGGGGATCCGGTTTCTCTTAGGATGGTTTCATATCTTCTTTTCTGTTTATCATCCAAACCCCTAAGCTCTGGAGTGATGAGCTCGACTACTTGTTCGCTGAAGATGTTTGGAATTCTGTCTTCAAGAAAGGCAGCATTCACAAAGTAGTCTTTCCATTTAGGATTTTGCATTGCTTTCCGGGTGAACATATTATTACTATCCAGGCCTCTGTAACCTGGATCCACTGGTGGAGAATCTGGAATGATGTAGTTTGGAGGTAGAGGCCATTCTGACTCTTCTCTTGCTTTCTCAGCTGCTTCTCTTTTTCTATTTCTTTCCAGAATGTCAGCAGCTGATTCTCTGAATTGACCAGGAGAAGGAGGGAAAGTTTCATGAACTTCAACATTAATCCCTCTGAGAACCCTGGACACGTCAAAAATTGGTTTCTTCTTTTTAGGCTTTCTCCTTGAAATTTTTAACATTTCTTTCTTTCTTAGTGCAAGTTCCCTTTCACTAGGGATATCATAAAATCTGTCAACAATTCTAGGAGAAGCTTGACGTTCAGTAGACTCGACATATTCATCAATGCCTTCAAAGAGTTTTTTCATCTCAGGATCCTCAGGCTCCTCCTCTGGTGGAGCAGTACTTCCTTCTCCCATATGCCGTGCAGGTGATGTATGCAAAGATTCATATAGTTCCTCCGTTTCACTCTCTGATTCTGAGAATCCTTCAAACATCGCGGCATGGGACTGCTCATACGGTATCTCACCTTCTTCTATTTCAATTGGCCTCTGCTCAGATTGTGGAGGTACATAGAGTACAATCTGTTTGTTAGCATCATCTGTTTGTTGTTCAGGAACTTCATCGGCCATTTGCTGTTTACTCCCAGACCCAGCACTAGCAGAAGATTTACCTGCAGAAGATAGATAAGTACGTAATGGTCTAACAGGTACAGTAGCACCAGAGGGAGAAGTTGTGTCTAATCTTCTTCTTTTCTCCCCCTCGGGTTGATCATCAGGATCCTGATCATCCCGTCTCCTCTTGCTGCCCAAAGCCTGAGCCTGAGCCTGACAGGTTTGTTCAAGTTCCGCCAGCTTGTCAGTAACCTTAGATAGGGAGGTGTAAAAACCTTTAGTGACCCCATCGATCTTTCTATTCACATCTTCATGAAACTCTTGAAAGTCATCCATGGAGATTCCCGATGGACGCTGTTCGTTGCGAAGAGTAGTCAGAAGGTCTTGATCGTGAGCTGATTCTGGTAGTTGTTCCAGCAGTCGAGCATACAGCAAGCTCTTTAGTGCATCAACTGACATAGAGGATGGGTCTGGTTGAGATCCTGACGCGGAAGGTCTGGCAGCAAGGAGTGCTTCAATTCTGTTAAGTTGCTGTGCTTGGGCTTGAGTGGATTGTTCAATCCGATCCAACCTTTGATTAGTCGTCAGCAGTTGATAGTGGATTGGTGCCACGGCTTGTTGAATGTGATCATTAAGTTCTGCACGTGTAACAAACCCGGAATCACGAAGAGTTCCGGTTGAGGTACCTGCCACAGAGACAGGACCACCTACTGGAGCAGCAGGGATGTTGGCTCCAGGAGGATTTCCTTCTAATCCTCGAATGGCACCTTGAGAGGTACCACCTATAGAAGTTGTGGAGACTTGTCGAACATACAAGCTCAGTGCATCGATGGTTAGTCGGTGTTGATCAAGATAAGCGGAAATCCGCGGTATATCGACCTGTGCGTTGAAAGGAGTCGAGGACGAGGGAGGCGGTCCTCTTTGTTCAATAAGTCCAACACCCGATTGGGGTTGACTTAGTGTATGTGCTAAAGCCCTGTGCAATGAAGACGGTGCCTGTTGAGAGGCACCGTAGTGGCTAGGGGGGGTAGAAACTTGCACGGGTGGGATAACCGTGACTTGTTCAATATGAGACTCAACAATGTCAAGCATCATAGTGGATGTGGCTTCCCGGCTTTCTTGGTATGGGGAACCCTCAGCACTCATATGTTCTTTTCTCACCTCCTCTCGCTCACTAGCACTCTTATCAACAAAACTATCTTCTCCTTCACCACTACCAGCACCATACCCCTCATATTGATCAGGTTGAATCTCAGAGTCAGGGGTTACATAACTAGTGTGAACAGATAATGAATTACTTGGCTCAGTGACTGGTATGTCATGTTCAGGTGCAACTATTGCCATTCCTGCTGGAAGTACTGCAGTGGTTTGGGTTGAAGGATTCAAGGTAATGACAAGCCCACCTGCTTGAGGAAGTACAATTTCAGTTTGAGCAGTGGGTGTTACATCTGGTGAGGTTGGTTGTGGTTTGGTTAATTTCATGAAGGAGGGTGTGCTTTCAGTGGGTTGGTCGATGGGTCTTTCAGGGGTACCCAAGGGTGATTGGATTCGTTCAGGGTCAGGGACACCACCTGGTATGGTAGCTGGTTCATCGTGAGAAGATTCTGAACTGGATGACTGATAGATGTCAAGTCCCAGTATAGAAGGTACAGCTTGGGTGAGGATGGTTTCAGTAGATTTGGCAATTTGAGGCTCAGGAGTGCCCAAAGGTGATAGGTGAGGTTCAAGAACATGGGCACCACCTTGGTGGGAAGCTGACTCAGCATGTGATGATTCGGAACTGGATGACTCAGAAGAAGGGTCAAGGCCAAGTTCAGTGAGGACAGCTTGGGTTTGGGTGATGTGGGGAATAGATTGGGCAATTTGTAGGACAGTGGCGGGATCATAAGCATCCCCTCCCTCTCTATTCTCATCACCTTCACCATCTTCTCCACCCCTCTCAATATTTTCTCTCTGCACATCCCTCTCAGCATCTCCCATAGATGGCTGAGACCTAATCTCTACATCCTCACCAGGTGCTACTCCTCCCGGGGCAGGTCTGGCCGGCTCTGGCACGACCATGGGAGGTATTCCTAGACTCTCCCTATAACTCACAACAATTTGATTATGCTCACAGAGGTCTAACAGAGATACAGGGAAAGGTTTTGGATTTGGCATGTTTGCTGGAATGGCAGGTTTTAAAGACATGAAAAGTTTAGGAGTTATAGAAGGTAAACCTGTCCTCCTTGGAATATCAGCATTCCGATCCATCACGTACTGGATGATCATTGGTATGAATCGGTGGTATGGCAGCATGTTTGCTTCTTTCTGCTTTTGAGAATTTTTCCTTTGCATGGTGGCTTTAATATCCTGGAATAGCAGAAAAGCATAGTCTATATGCATATGGTTGGCTGCAGCAACAAAAATCTTGAGCTGATACTCAGTAGGGAATTCATAGCCAGAATGTTTCGGGGTGAGACACCTTTGAAGCACCGTCATTAATGTATTATATTTCGGGTGCAAGCTGTTGCGTTTGAATTGGCTTTTCCGTGTTAACTCACCATCATACCCCATTTCAGTTATAGCAGCAAGACATGCATCCTCGTCTGGGATTTCCTCAAATTCTGTGGCAGGAGGTCTGCTGTCTGCTTTGGGTAGAGCAAAGATTGTTCTAAGTCGACTCAGAGGTATATCGACTTCAAATTCATCTACCTCAGCATGGATTACCTCGTAACCCCTTTCATTGATCCTCACATCACAAGTTTTCCAAAATTGTTGAGCATAAAGTTCAGGAACATGTGTGCCTCTTCTGGCTGGATTATATGTAAGTAGGTGATTAAGTGGATGAATTTTGAGGATTTCTGTGACAATTGGGTAGGTAAGATTTCTCAGTTTGGTAAAGTCTACAAAGTGGTTGTTTTCATGAGATTTGGTATTAAGAAATTCAGCTTGGGGCATGATCTCCTCTGGGTCACGTACAGCTTGAGCCATTTTATCTGTGCAGATAGATAAAACAGTTAAGTTTCAGAATAAAGAGATATGCATGACAAAGTTCTGACTCATGTTGACCAAATGTACAAACATCCTAAGTGTTGAACCCTCATTGTGTACAGGATGATTTTCAGCATATAAAAGTTGTTTTGATACTTTAAAAGTGTCAATTAGATGGTACTGAACAACTTTGTAGTACTGGGGCATAGTCCAAAAATCACCCTAACACCTCCTTTTAGACCAAAAACCAAATTGTTAATGTAAGTTTATACCCCCCAAGAACACGAAGAACACTTTTCGAGATTTTTGAAATATTTTTACATCAAAGTGTTCCCCAAGTGTTCATTATACCCATCGCATACTTTGTTTCATCAAACAAGTTTGTTTAGTGTACCAAATATCCCTTCAAAGTGTTGAAACCCTCAATCGCATATGGGTGTTCTAAGGCCAAAAAGTACCCTTTTAACTCAAAATTTTCACAAAGTAAACCGTACAAGTTGTTACCTCTGTGATTAGGAGTATGTTGATACTAAAATTATAAATTTTGGCAGAGTAACGAGAGGATTTGTATGCTAAAGTAACCAAGAAATCGAGAGAAACACTTATGAAATTTTCGAATTTTGAATCGTGTAACTGACGTTTGGTAACTGATGGGTAACTTATGTCAGTGTAAAAAGACACGTGTCGAGCTCTGATTGGCCCTCTCAGTCGGTGAAAAACACGGCTGATAGCCAATGCGAATGATAAAGAGGACCCGACTGATAGAGCTCGCGAATGAACCTTTCATGTGTTAATCGCGTGCGATTAACAAAGGGGCCCGGCTGATAGAGCTCGCGAATGACCCTTTCATGTGTTAATCGCGTGCGATTAACAAAGGGGCCCGGCTGATAGAGCTCGCGAATGAACTTTCATGTGTTAATCGCGTGCGATTATCAAAGGGCTTTCATTCCTCGCGAATGACTCTTTGATGTGTTAATCGCGTGCGATTAACACTTGGCTTTCATTCCTCTCGAATGACTCTTTGATGTGTTAATCGCGTGCGATTAACACTTGTCTTTCAATTCCTCGCGATTGAGCCAATACGTGAAAAATTCAATTTATCTGATTTTTGAGATTTGAAAATTTTGAAAGATTCAGATATAATTGATTTGAATGTTTGTTTGACACACTCCCCTTTTTTATGAGAGATTTTTAGAAATGTGTCAGATGTATCATACTCCCCCTACACATGTGCAGTATGTGTATGATTTTTCTCCCCCTACACATATGATACATGTGTAGCACCAGTAAGTCACTCCCCCTCGAGTATTGCATCCTGAAGCTGCACGAATAACAAACAGTGTAACACCTACTCTAAACACAAAAAAAGGAAAGAAAGGAAAAATGGAGCAACAGTATGTTATATTTTCAGGTTGAGCATGCCTAACTTGGAGACCAACTCAGTAAAGCGACTTTCGTCTAATGGTTTGGTAAACAAGTCAGCTAGCTGATTTTCAGTAGGAACATACTGGAGCTCAATAAGACCTTTCTCTACATTATCTTTTATGAAGTGATAACGTATATCGATATGTTTAGTTTTAGAGTGGTGTACCGGATTGCAGGAGATAGCTATTGCTGACTGGGAATCGCATAGTAATGGAATGTTGTCATACCTTAGGCCAAAGTCTGATAACTGTGTGCGTATCCAAAGACTTTGTGAGCAGCACATTGCAGCAGCAACATACTCAGCCTCAGCTGTAGATGTGGATACACAGTTTTGTTTCTTGGAGGCCCAACAGACTAAACGATCACCCAGAAAGTGTGCACTGCCAGAGGTGCTTTTCCTATCAATCTTGCAACCGGCATAGTCAGCGTCCGAGTAAGCATGGAGATCCAGATTTGAATCTTTGGGATACCACAGACCTAGATCCATAGAACCTTTAAGATATCTGAAGATCCGCTTGACTGCCAGAAGATGTGACTCTTTTGGATTCGCCTGGAACCTGGCACATAGACATGTAGAGAACATGATATCCGGACGACTTGCAGTTAGATACAGTAACGATCCAATCATCCCACGGTAATTCTTCAGATCTACAGGTGAGCCATCAAGATCTGCTGATAGCTGTGCCTTAGCAGCCATGGGTGTGGATATCGGTGTGCAGTTAATCATATCATACTTCGTGAGAAGATCTTTGATGTACTTTGATTGGCAAAAAGCTTCCATGACTTAACTGCTTCACCTGGAGTCCGAGAAAGAATGACATCTCCCCCATCATACTCATTTGAAATCTGTTTGCCATGATCTTGGCAAACTCGTCACTGTATTTGGGATTTGTAGACCCAAAAATGATGTCATCCACATATATCTGAACCAGAATCTTGTCTCGACCTTTGGTCTTTGTGAACAAAGTGGTGTCCGTCCTTCCTTTGGAGTAGCCTTCACCAATCAAATATTCAGATAAGACGTCGTACCATGCACGAGGAGCTTGCTTCAACCCATACAATGCCTTATCTAAGATATATACATGATTCGGGTGTTTTGAATTGATGAATCCCTCAGGCTGTGAGACATATACTTCTTCTTTAAGTACACCATTTAGAAAAGCTGTCTGCACATCCATTTGAAAGACACGGAAGCCTCTGGAGGCTGCATATGCAAGAAATAGCCTTATAGCTTCAATGCGAGCAACAGGGGCAAAAGTTTCATCATAGTCAATGCCTTCCTGTTGATTGTAGCCCTTAGCAACCAACCTAGCTTTGTTGCGAATTACCACTCCATCCGAATCCCGTTTGTTCTTGAATACCCACTTAGTTCCGACAACAGATTTGCCATATGGAAGAGGAACTAATCTCCAGACTTTAAGACGATCAAATTGGTGTAGTTCTTCTTGCATTGCAAGTACCCAGTCCGGATCATTCAGTGCCTCACAAGTCTTTGTGGGTTCAATCATGCTTAAGAAACCTGCAAATTGGCACTCGTTAGCTGTGGCTGACCTTGTTTGAATGCCAACAGATGGATTTCCAATGATATTCTCCTCAGAGTGATGTCGGATCCATTTTAGCTCATGCGAGTTAGAGATGGAAGGGATGAGATCTTGAATATGTTGCGCTTCCTCTTCCATTTCTCTGGAGAAGTTTGGATCGGAGTCGAACACAGGTGAGCTCTCCTGATCAACTATTGGTTCTGTCACAGGGGATTTTGTGACAGAGATAGATGTAGAATCCTCAGCAAATGGATTCGTTTCAGTGATTGTTGTATCTGTGATCGGGTCGCTTATCTGTGCAACTGCATTATCCCTATGCTGAATAGGTTGTGCCCCAAGCCTTCTACGTAGGAGACTTTCTTGATTTTTACATGTTTTTTCTCTATGTCTCCGTACCCCATTATTGGTGCAACTTGGTCATTCCCAAAACGTACGGTCCCGGAGTACTTAGGAACGTAATTTTTGAGAAGACCCTTGTTGCCGGTCATATGCTTGGAGCAACCGGAATCCAGGTACCATAAGTGAGACGCCTGCAAAATGAATCACAATTAGGTTTAGGTCCCCACTTAAGAATGGGTCCATGAGTGTTAGTTTTAACATTTAACAGTGAGGTGCGTGTTGACACTGCTGAAGTTGAAACTTGTGATGATTTGTTCTTAGGAACCCAGATTAATTTGGTCTTTGGTTTGGTGGAAACAGAGTTTCTTATGATTGGTTTCCGTTGATGTTTCCTGACCACTGTTGGTATGACAGTTGATGAAGTCGGAGATTGAGGATTCGATCGAGTTGCGGAAGCGTTTGGTTTGCGAATCCATATCTGTGAAAGTTTGAGAGGAATAGGGTTTGACTGTCTTACATCAACAGGTTTGGGATGAAGTTGTTTCTGTAGAACAGTGGTTGTTACAACTCGTTGTTGAGGTGGTGGCTTGGGTTTGGTGGGTTTAGCAGTGGTGGATGATTGAAGGCATGAGAGTTTTTGAGAATGTAGGTACTGTTCATGAGCGCTCCATGCCTTCTTGAAGGCCTCATATCCTTGCTTTCTGTAAACTTCCAGCTCCTTAATGGTTAATAATCGATTGGATTTGTTTAAGCGTTTAAGTGCATGTGATTGACGAGTGGTGATCCATTGATGAATGATGTAACCTTTTGAATTTCAAAATGGAACACATATTTGATTAGCATAAATATCAGTCCAATCAGCACATGGTCTAACACCTAAAGATTTTCGCAATTGATCATAACAACAGTTAAATTCACAGTGTCCATGGGTACAACCATCACTTATACAAAACATGGAAGAAGCAGTGTTGTCTTGTGAACAGGAATGATTACAGACAGAATCAAACATCAAAATGTTTTCACAGACAGATTTCAAAGTTGAACACTTCCTAGTGGATCTAGGAATGACTCCTTGCCATGATGTAGTTATTTGGTGCTCCTTGTTTCCAGACTTCGTCACATCTACAGTAGAGAGTAAACGATTAGAACTTAGTCGTGGCCGACTAGCTGCAGCTTGTGATGATTCAGGTACGTCTAAGTGCACACGAGAATTGTGATTGGAAGTGAGGTGTTGCTTTGGTTCGTAAATCTGTTTAAGCTTAAGATTTGTTACATCAGGTTTATTAACAGATTTTACAGGTGTTTTGCAGATTGAAGGTTTTGTAACTGTATGAGTCAGATCATCAATCTGTGAACCAAAAAGAGAAAATGTGAAAGGAGTAGTAGGGGCTTGCATCTCTTCTTGGAGCTGCCTGATTCTTTCTTTCAGAACAAACTGTTTTCTGCAAAGTTTATCAATGATCTTTTCATCATGAGCAAAGGACGCCTTAAATTGCTGTGGGTGGATGATGGTTTCTTGTATAAAAGATGATGTATCACAGGCAGGAAGTTTTAAATCGTTTTGAATGTCTTTGGCAAGGTCCTGCTGAATGAGGTGGGTAAAGCAAAATTCTTGCAAGGTGTTGAACCTATTTTGCAATTCTACGTGAGGAATATATTCAAAAACAGGTTTTGGGGAGAGAGGTGAGCAGAGTTCTTCGCTAGTGTAAACAGATGAGCATTCAGAATCGGATGAAGAACAGAGATCTGTGAGGTATGAGGCATTTAAATCAGAATAATCAAATGGAATTTCAGATTTGAGGTTAAGAGTGCGTTTGACTTCTTCTTCTATTAATGTCTCTTCCTGGCTAATAAAGACCATTCTCTTGGTAAGTCCTAATCCAAATAGATCGGCATTGTATAGCTGTTTGGATGTGATCTTGCTTGATTTATAGCCAAGGCCATCGAAATTCCATCTGGAGAAAGGACGTTCCTTCTCTTTGTACTGAGATATGATCTGATCACTCTGATCTCGTTTAGAAAGCAGGTACTCAAGTTCATAGATTCTAGAGTGAAGAGTTCCTAATTCATTTTTAAATTCATGCTTAAGGATCTCAGAGTCTTTTTCAGCACATGTACATTCTGCTTTGAGGTCTAATATGGTGTTATTAGTCCTATTGGTTAATTCAAGAAGCTCAGATTCTTTTGCAGCTAGTTGGTTACTGAGGCTGATTAAGTCGTTATCTAACTTCTTAATTGTCGTTTGGGCCCTCATCTTGTGTGTGTGTGAATCATCTTCAAGAACCTGATTTCTTGAGGTTAATTCTAGAGCCTGACTTTCTAACTCTTTTATACGGGTTAAGATGGTACGAATATGTTCATGTTGAATACCCATAGTAAAGTTGGAGTTAGAAAATACCTTTCCGCTTTCTAAGGTCTCCTCATCTGACTCAGAGAGATCATCTCCGTCATCATCTTCTCTGCAACCTTCTCCATTGCGTGCCATAAGGCAGAACTGGGCGTGATCTTCACCATCTAGATCACTATCCGATCCTGTGTCATCTAGGAACTGATCCTCTTCGACTAACAGCACATTCCCAGCCTGTTTCTGTTTAGAAAGGCAGTACTTTTGCCGGTAGTACTCAGCATCTTTAGTCTTTTTGAGAGGACAGTTCCTGATCATGTGGCCTGATCTACCACAGTTGTAGCACTTGCCATCAGTTTTCTTCTCCTCTTTCCTTTCTTCTTTCTGAAATCTGGGTTTGTCTACAGGAGCAGCTCTCTCAGGGCGTCTTGATCCAGATGTGAACCGCTGTCTATTGTTAGTCTTGCTGAACCGGTTCTTGAGGTTCCTACTGGCCATCGTCAGAGTCTGGAAAGCAGCTTCGATAGAGTCATCCTCATCATTATCTTGATCTGAGTCGCTGACTACCACTTGTTTCAGCTTCATTTGTCTTGATGAGGTTTCTCTAGGAGGTCTATCACCAACAATCAAAGCAAGAGGATCTGCAGCTGGCTGTTTTGGGAGGGACTGTAATATCTCATCCTGGTACTGATTGAGATCTTCAAATATGTTGTGGAAGGTGACTGAAGTAAGATCTTTGTTGATTTGTTTGTACAGTCTTCCATACCCCTTCCACTCAGTACCTAGAGAGTTCAGAAAAACACAGTTTAAATCAAGGTCAGTTCTAACAATTTGGTTAGATCTCATCTCATTCTGCAGCTTGCAGAATCTCCCATAAGTTTCAGACAGGAGTTCATTTTCACGAGCTTTGAACTCATGGTAGCAATTCACCAGCTGAGTTCTCTTGATGTATTCTCCCTGCTCAGTCCCTTGAAGTTGCTTCTTGATCTCATCCCAGATTTCTTTAGCAGTGCCCAAGCTATCTATCTTAAGATAGATCTCTGAAGAAAGACCTTGTTTCAGGTAATACTTGGCCAGTCTCTCTGCCTTCTTCGTTTCCTTCTCTTCGGCTGTCAGTTCCTCACTTGTCTTTTCACGCTCATGTCTGAGGATGGGGGGATTGTTGTTTGGTTCCGCTTCAACGATTCTGGTGAACTTTGAGTTTCCTTTGTAGATGCACTCCATCATCTTGTCTCCGTAAGTTTCGTTGTGCTTGAGGAAGTCCATAAACCTTCCTTTCCAAACATTATATTCCCCCCGAAACAAAACAGGTGGTTTTGTGTCGGTACCAATGGACATCATCTCATTTGAGCTTGCCATGTTAAGTGAATTAAGTAAGAGATGATCGTTTACTTGTAAGAGAGTTTGATTATTCGAAAGCTTTTCAAAAACTGATGAAAGAACAAAGTCTTATGAATTTCAACTTTGAATTAGATCTTGTAAAGATTAATTTCAATTTTGAATTAAATAGACTTTTAAGTAATGTAATTCACCTTTGAATTAAATCTGATTTAAATTATATTCAATTGTGAATTAGATTGTTTTAATTAAGTTCAAATGCTCAGGTTCTTTTTGGTCAAGTCCAAAGAGTCAATCACTTGTCCAAGTTTTGGGAATCTGTTCTGTTATCGAGTGCGATTGAGTAACTTCCTGAAAACAAGTGAGCAGAGTAAGGACTTAGTATCAATTAATAAAGTAACTAATTGAATGCGATTCAAACCTGTTGCATCAAACACTTGGGAAATAAAACAGTTAGTCCTGACAATCAAATGCGATTGTCAATAGAGTGAATGAATAGCACAGAAATAAGTCAAGAGTTAATCGCAAGCGAATCAGTATGTTAATCTTTGAAAACTTTTAATAGCGTGCAATTAAAGAGGAATTATAGAAAGTTCAATAGCATGCGAATCCTTAAGGAAAGAGCTGGCTGATAGAAAAAGCTAGGTTTAATCGCGTGCGAATCCTTAAGGGAAAATCCGGCTGATAGAAAAGCTAAGTTCAATCGCGACCGAATCCTTAAGGATATAGTATCAATACTGAGTGCCAGCTGATGATAAAAAACTAAGTGTGATTCGCGTGCGAATGCTATTAAAGATCAGGCTGATAGAATATTAACACTAATTCCTTGATACTCTATAAGCCGCACAACCCAATCGCGTCTGATAGGGGATCCGGCTGATAGAGTATGATGTGTCCCTTTCAAATCAGATTGCCATACCCTGAATAGTGTCTAACCACTTGTACTTGATTGGTATGACAACTACTTGATTTTCCTTGTACAATACTTAATCTATTATGAATTTATAATTAAATAAATTACAAAAACCGATTTCTTCTTCTTCAAGTTGTACTTTTCAGACCAAGAACACCATAAATGCTTAAATACCCAGAAAATTTAATGTTGAAAAAGTGGGTATTTAATAACCTTCTTGACTTAATGTTTATAAAAACACCCACGGTTTATGTTTTTCTTCAAGGAATGTTTTGTAACCTTTGTAAGACTATCAAAACAACTCTAAGGAAAGTTAATGAAGATGTAGTTTATACCTTTAAAGAGTTCTACCTTAAAAGTCGTTTGAGCTTGAGTTTGTCTTGAAGAAAATGACGTTCTTGTGCTTTTGCAAAAACCGAGAGCTTGTTTTCTTCTTGGAAACTTGAACACTTCGAGATTTTGTTGTCTTCTTTCGAACAATCACGAGCCAAAAACAAGTTTGGCTCTGATACCAATTGATGGTCCCGTAGGTATACGGATGAAGCAATGCAATGAAGTAAATGTGTGTTTGTGTGTGAGTTTCGGTAGAGATGAGAGAACCGAGAGTTAGAGAGAGAAAGAACACAAACACAATATGTTGGTTATGCAAAGCTTAATTGATAATGAGTTGGGAAATGCCTTTTATAGCATTTCCCAACTTTGGTGTATTTACATATTACACCCCTCACTTTAATATTTGGTATCAGAGCAGGTCAAATCCGCGACTCTTAAACCCACCGCTCCTGTAGCAATGCAGGAGCATCCCACATTGATGAGGCAAGGGAAATTCATCCTCCTTATAAGGAGGGTGGATCTTACTCTTACCAACTGACGCGTTTTAAAGCCGTGAGGGGAAACCCAAAGCGGACAATATCGTTGGTCGGTTCCCTGGTTTCGGTCCTAACAATTGGTATCAGAGCAGGGGGGCCGCACCAATGTGGGGGGGGGGATGTTGGGTTTATGGGGCTCATCGTTCCCTCGAGCCGGTCAAATCCGCGACTCTTAAACCCACCGCTCCTGTAGCAATGCAGGAGCATCCCACATTGATGAGGCAAGGGAAATTCATCCTCCTTATAAGGAGGGTGGATCTTACTCTTACCAACTGACGCGTTTTAAAGCCGTGAGGGGAAACCCAAAGCGGACAATATCGTTGGTCGGTTCCCTGGTTTCGGTCCTAACAGAAACCCAATGGGGAAGATGAAGAAGAAGCTCCAAGAGAAGATCCAAAACTCCAAATCTTGTTTCCTTGGATGAATCCCTTGAAAAGTTGACTCAAAGTTATGAAGAATCTCCAGAAAATCGCCTCTCCCCTTAGGTTTTTGCTGAAAATCGGGTTATCAATGAAAAGGGGGAGAAAAATTGCTTAAATATGCAATCAGCGTCTGACGCTTGTACGGCCGTACAAGCCCTTTAGTGAGGCCGTACAAAAGGTTCTGGAAAAATTGAATTCTTCTAATTTTGCCAAGTTTTGATGATTTTCTTTCCTTTTGACTTGGATGAGCATTAAAGACCTGAGAATTCAAAAGCAATGAATTAAGTATCAATTCAAACTAAATTGCTCACAAAACCACATGTAACGGCACGATATCGCCCCAAAATAAGTAGTCTATTTGGGCGATATCAAAGATTCCCACACTTAAAGGTTGCTTGTCCCTAAGCAACTCCTAAATTCACTAAAAAAACACTCATTTATTTGCAGCACTAAACCTAAAACAACTAAGAAATAGACAAAGTGACCAAAAGATTCATCTCAATGCAATCATAGAATTCAATAGATTAAAGTAACAAATTTGAAAACAGATTAACCAAGCTTGCCAAAAACCGTATTTCAGATCCTTTGTTGAAAAGTGAAATCCGGGATCAAGAAATCAAGAAAGGACTAAGAATGTATCCAAATCCAATAGCTCCAACATTGAACCAAGAAGACTACAAGTGAAGCAAGTCACACTCATTATGAGCGCCTAGAAAAACCCCCCTTGCTCAAAAGATCTTGGAGAATGGATCAATTACCACAATTCGTCTTTTGATCAAAATCGGCTTACTTCAAAGGGAAACCTCAAAAACCTTGGTAAAAACCAATTATTCGATGTGTTTAAGGCCCCGCAATCAATTCTAGCATTTCGGCAATTGCCAATTATTCGGTTGATAGAGCTAAAATCAATTGCTTCCATATTATGCTTCACACCCGCTATCCATTTTAGGCCTTATTGAATCGCGATGGCATGAATGCCAATTATTAATTGCGATGGCATAAATGCCATTTATTGATGGTTTTCAACTTCAAGCGGGTGAAAAGGTCTAATATGGAACCTAATCCGATAGCGTCAAAATTTCTCAATAACAAAAGGTGAAAATAGAACCAAAATCCTCACTCTATATCTACAAGGGAGTATAAAGAATTATATCATTTTGTTTAAAAACGTTTAAAATAGTCAATTAGTCTAACGAAGAAGAGACTAATGAAAGAATTCATTAAAAATCCTTAAAAGATTTGATCACCCAAATACACATCAACTATAATTTAATGTAAGGAATTTGGCAAAAATGACAATTCGAAATCAAATTATATACTAAAATCAAATTGAATTAAATGATTAACAACTAAAAGAAAATCCTAGGTCACTTATTAAAACTAAAACTAAAAACACTTATTGAAAGATAAAAATTGAGTGATTTTGAGTAAAAATAAGGATTTCAAAGGAGGACAAGAACCAATAAGGTGAATACACCTCTTCCCACACTTGAGGCAAACATTGTCCTCAATGTTTGAAACTAAAATGATCAAAAGGAACAAGAAGCAAAGGAAAAAGACAACTCCCCTGATCTTCAATTTCTGTTTGTCTCGTCTTTGTCCAAGAACGGTCCCCAATGCAAAGTCGCTAGCATCACACATCAATTCAAAATGAAGGCTCCAATCGGGCGGAACTATGATAGGGGCGGATGTGAGCTTAACCTTCAAAAGATCAAATGCTACAACACAATCATTAGTAAACTCAAATACAACATCCTTTTCTAACAAATGGGTCATGGGTCTCGCGATTTTTGAAAAATCTTTAATGAAACGACGGTAAAAACCCGCATGACCCAAGAAACTTCTAATTGACTTCACATTGGTGGGATAGGGGAGATTAGCAATGGTGTCAACCTTTGCTCGGTCAACCTATATTCCCACACTTGAAATTTTATGACCAAGAACTATGCCCTCTCGGACCATAAAATGACATTTTTCCCAATTTAACACAAGATGAGATTCCTCACATCGTGTTAACATTTTGTCTAAACGGGAAAGACAAATATCAAAAGTGCTACCAAAAACGGAAAAATCGTCCATGAACACTTCCATACAACTCTCAATCATGTCATGAAAAATAGCCACCATGCACCTTTGAAAGGTAGCCGGGGCATTGCATAAACCAAATGGCATGCGTCTATAAGCAAATGTACCGTAAGGACAAGTAAAAGTGGTCTTTTCTTGGTCCTCGGGAGCAATTGGGAAAATATCCCGAAAAACCATCTAAAAGGCAATAAAATTCGTTACCGGATAACCTTTCGAGCATTTGGTCAATGAATGGCAAAGGAAAGTGATCCTTCCGAGTTGCATCGTTGAGCTTTCGGTAATCTATGCAAACTCTCCAGCCCGTTACCGTTCTTGTAGGTATCAACTCATCCTTAGAATTCTTGATCACGGTCATTCCACCCTTCTTCGGAACCACTTGTACCGGGCTAACCCAAGAACTATCGGAAATTGGATAGATAAGACCCGCATCAAGTAACTTGATTACCTCTTTTTTCACAACTTCTTGCATATTAGGATTAAGTCGCCTTTGATGTTGAACAACCGGTTTCATGTCCTCTTCTAAAAGTATCTTGTGAGTACAAAAGGATGGATTCAATCCTTTGATGTCCGAAAGTTTCCAAGCAATGGCCGACTTATGCTTTTTCAACACTTCAATCAAGCTTGCCTTTTCATTAACTTTCAAATTCTTGGCAATTATCACCGGGAGTTGAGAAGTACCATGAAGGTAAGCATATTCAAGATGCTCGGGTAATGGTTTTAACTCCAATTCGGGTGGTTCTTCAATGGATGTCTTCAACTTGTTCCTTTCTTCCAAGTTCAAAACTTCAACCTCTTGAGGTACTTGAGATGAATCAAAATTTAGAAGTTCCTCTAGTTCTCGAATGTCACGATCCGGATCAAAAGAGTTGTCTTCTACTTCCATGGAAAAATCTTCAAAAATATCATTTTCACAAATTTTGGTGAGAACAGGGGTTGTACGGCCATACTGAACCTTTTGTACGTCCCGTACATCATGCACCTGATGGTTTTTTTGTATTTCCGAAATTCCAGTAGGGTTTGTACGGCTATATGTACGACCGTACAAATCCTTCAGTGGCCAAATTTCTTTTTTTTCAACCTCCAAATCAGATTTTGAGCATAACCAAATCATTTTCTCAGCTAATTTCTCCACTTTATCCATGTTTTCCACATCAAAATCATCAACATAACCTTCTTTAAAATCAATTTGTGAAGTATCCATATAGTAAAGTGTATCATCTTGTCTTGAAGAGTATTTCAAAGACTTTGTAAGATCAAAAACAACTTCTTCATCACCAACTCTAAGTGTGAGTTTCTTACTAAAAACATCAATCAAAGCTCGGGCCGTGGCAAGAAAAGGTCTCCCCAAGATAAACGGCACCCGACTATCTTCATCCATATCGAGAATAACGAAATCCACCGGAAAGATGAACTTATCCACTTTCACAAGCATATTTTCCACAATTCCCCTAGGAATTTTAACCGATCGATCGGCTAATTGAATGCTCATTCGGGTGGGTGCCAACTCACCTAGCCCCAACTTTGTAAATAAAGAGTAAGGCATGAGGTTTATACTTGCACCAAGATCGGCAAGAGCATTTGTTACCTTAAAATCACCAATAACACATGGAATTGTAAAGCTACCCGGATCTTGAATCTTTGGAGGTAATTTGTTTTGTACAATCGCCGAACACTCCTCATTCATCGGTATATTAGCAAGTTCCTCCAATTTCCTCTTGTTGGTGCACAACTCCTTAAGGAACTTGGCATATTTTGGCATGTGAGCCAACGCTTCCACTAATGGAAGGTTAATATGCAATTGCTTGAAAAGCTCCAAAAATTTACTATATTGTGATTCAAACTTATCTTTTCTAAGACGAGAAGGATAAGGAAGAACGGGAACATACGGTTTTAAAGGAATGGAAGCCGGAGGTGGGACACTTGCGGTACTTTGTGAGCTTGTAGGTTGCACTTGGTCCGTTGACTTCTCCAACTCTTTCTCAACTTCTTCTACAACAACACGTGAATTTTGAGGCAAATTCTTGACAATTCCGGTTGTTTTCCCTCCTCTTGTTGTTACCAAAACAGCCTCATCTTCGGTTGAATCATCTCCATCTTCCACTTTGACACTTCCATCATCATCACTTGAGTAAATAACATTGACATGATGTTGAGGCCCTTTTTGCTTAGGATTCACCTCGGTATTGCTTGGCATCCCTCCATAAGGGCGGTCGATTAGCATCTTTGATATTTGACCCACTTGGTTCTCAAGATTGTGAAATGAAGCTTGAGTGTTTCTCAATTGGTTATCAACTTGTTGATTCCTTACCTCTTAAGCCTTGTCCTTAGCATCTCGAGAAACCAAAAATTTCTCCATTAAATCCTCCACTTTGCTTTTCTTTTCCTCTACGTGAGGTGTAATGTTTGCATTGAACCTATAAGCGGGTCCTTGACCGGGTGGATATTGACGGTATTGGTTTTGGGTTGGGCGGTATTGGGCTTGGTGTTGGAAAGATGGGTTTTGTTGTTGTGAAGGGTATTGGTGTTGGAATTTTTGTGCATTTGGGTTGAAACCGGGTGGGGTTAAGTGTTGGGCATTGTTACCTTTGAATCCGGGGTATGGGTGGCTTCTTTGTTGTTGGTTAAAACGGTTTCCATAGGGTACTTGGGGGTTAAAATTCTGCCTTGCTAAGTTTGGATCCTCAATTATGTCACCCGAAGATAGCATAACTTGCTCGTTTTGTTCAAAGAATGCTTGACATGAACCAATATCATGTGGTCCTCCACACCATTCACAATTATCCACAAAAACTTGATTTCCCACTTGATACATCTCTTGAGCAATATGAGAAGAACCGGATGGTTGTGGCTTAGAAAATTGGTTAAACTTCTCATTTAGCTTTTGCAATTGTGAAGTAATACTAGCCAACTCACTTGATCCCATCATGTTTGAAGAGTAGGATGCACAATCGTTCATGGCCATTTCATCAATCATTTTGTAAGCAAAAGAAGCGGTTTTGTTCATGATTGTTCCCCCGGCCGCCACATCAATGGATTGACGACCTCCCAAGAATAAACCATTATAGAATAGTTGGATTTGATCACTCAAACTAACACCATGGTGTGGACATGATCTCAAAAGCTTCTTGAATCTTTCCCAAGAGTCATAAAGTGTCTCCCCTTCTCGTTGTCTAAAGTTGTTGATGTCGTTCTTCAACTTTGCGGTCTTTGCGGGAGGAAAGTATCTTTTCATGAACCTTTGTAATAGCTCATCCCAAGTAGTAAACGAGTTAGGCGGTTGAGCTTCTAGCCAATCTTGGGCTTTGTCACGTAGAGAAAATGGGAACAAACGTAGGCGAATGACATCATGTGACACTTGTTGTATCTTGAACATATCACAAATCCTTAAGAAGCGAGAGATATGAGAATTTGGATCCTCATCCGAGTTACCACTAAATTGGCAAGTGTTTTGAATCATAGTGATAACGGATGACTTGATTTCAAAATGATTGGCGGCTACCCCCGGTGGGTTGATAGAATCTTGTTGAGCCGGATTCACTCTAGGTTGCCAAAGAGATCCAAGTGTACTTTCTTCATCCATTTCTTGTTGTGGTATCAAATCAGATTCGGGTGGTGTTGGTTGAAAAAGACCTAAGTCTTCAAATTCGTAATATTCCGAATCACGTACTCTTCTAAAGAATCTCCTCTCTGGTTCGGCAAATGGATTCACTAAATCCTCAGATGAAGACCGGGTCATCCACTGCAAAACAACAAAGAAAATTCTCAAAGTAGATTGCCCAAAATCAGAGATAACAAGTAAAATAACTTGCAAAAATAAATTTTCACAAGGATCGACTAAACTAATGACTAGAACCTTTTTCAAAAGATCAAAATTGCTTCCCCGGCAACGGCGCCAAAAACTGATGTTGTGCAGTTATATATATAAAATAAAACGGAAATACTAGACTAAACTACACACGGGCAGTGAACCCATCGTATAGTAGTATAGTTTTTGTAAGACCGAGTGTCGAACCTCAAGGAAGCAAGATGAAATCTCAATACTAAGTTGTCGTCATTAATTAATCTATGATCAAATGTTTATATTTTTAAACTTAACAATTAAACAAGCATGAAACAAGGAAACGAG
Organism: Pulicaria dysenterica; assembly: GCA_947179395.2. Classification (NCBI taxonomy): domain Eukaryota; kingdom Viridiplantae; phylum Streptophyta; class Magnoliopsida; order Asterales; family Asteraceae; genus Pulicaria; species Pulicaria dysenterica. The sequence goes on along the minus strand of OX359288.1, from coordinate 59,703,875 downwards.
ATCTTTTTAAGGACTTTTCAATATAAAAAGGAAGTGCCACTAGAATCGATTACAAGTAGAGCTAAAGACAAGGATTCGATAAATTTGATGGGTAACGAGTTAAACCGTCCAAACAATCCCAAAATAAGATGAAATCAAACAAGAAGGTCTCCTTAGAATGATTCTTTATAAGAAAATGGGTGTCTAGAATCTATCACTTTGTAAAACATACAAGCAAAGGGGCAAATGTTGTATTGAAAATGTCTAATAACAAAGTTCTCCGTTAATTAAACAATCAATTAATGGAAACTAACCCCCGAAGTTCTCCGAAGTAGCCAATTTCACAAAAATCAACTTTAAAGATATATCAACACTTGACTAACATAGAATATTTATCCAAAAATCAATTTCTTCAACAAATTGCATAACAATGGTGAAATCCCCAAACCCAAATGTAAATTCTCACAAATTGGACATCACAACTAGGAATAATTGCAATGAAAACAAGAACCAATCAACAAAATATGTCTATTACATCAATTAGTCAAGTAAATTTGGGGAAAACAACAATTCAAGCCAAAAGAAGAAGAAACCCTAGCTTTGAAGCTTCAACAATGGTGAAATGGGAAAAACCCAACAAAATACCAAATCCAAGTCAATAACCTACTTGAATCTCATCCAATAGCACTAAAATGAACTACTCCATACTAAACATTACGAAATCTAAGCATACAAAACTGAAATCTAAGAGAAACATGAAGGAAAGTGTAAACCTAGAAGGAAACCCAATGGGGAAGATGAAGAAGAAGCTCCAAGAGAAGATCCAAAACTCCAAATCTTGTTTCCTTGGATGAATCCCTTGAAAAGTTGACTCATAGTTATGAAGAATCTCCAGAAAATCGCCTCTCCCCTTAGGTTTTTGCTGAAAATCGGGTTATCAATGAAAAGGGGGAGAAAAATTGCTTAAATATGCAATCAACGTCTGACGCTTGTACGGACGTACAAGCCCTTTAGTGAGGCCGTACAAAAGTTTCTGGAAAAATTGAATTCTTCTAATTTTGCCAAGTTTTGATGATTTTCTTTCCTTTTGACTTGGATGAGCATTAAAGACCTGAGAATTCAAAAGCAATGAATTAAGTATCAATTCAAACTAAATTGCTCACAAAACCACATGTAACGGCACGATATCGCCCCAAAATAAGTAGTCTATTTGGGCGATATCAACTCTCTCTCCTTACAACTTTTAAGAACTTCTTAAAATTATGTCAATTTCTTATCTTTACCCTTCTTTTTATCTAAATTAATCTTATCCAATCAATTTTAAACAGTTCTATCTCCTAATAAATTTTAACTTTTTGTTTATTTAAAATATATGATCCCATTAACACTCTTACACAAACACAATTATCCACCCACATCAATATAATTTTCAAAATCTTATTAACTTCTCTCTCCTTATTTCATAAATATAAATCTTTTTAATTTTTTAATGTTTTTCTTTGACTTTATTTTTAAAATTAATAAAATAGTTGGTACAAATATAAGAAAAATTGAAAAAAAAACGGACATGTTTCTAAAATTATTTTCGTGACATTGAATTACGCGTTACATCCTTGAAAACGACATGTTGCAAAACAGAAACTATTTACCGTCACAGCATTGCGCGGGTACACTGCTAGTCGTAATCAAATTTGAAAACTATTTTATTAACATTACTTAATTATCACTTTATTTCTTATTTGATGTAACAGCTTTCAAACTTGGTTGCTATTTTGTGAAGTAAATTAACCCGATAAAAATACTATTAAACTTTTTTCTCTTTAAATATTATTTACAATTTTTATTTATTTAATTTATTATAATATACATACATATATAGAGAAAAGTTCATGCGAGAACCGTTGTTAACGCGAGAACCGCGAGAACCAATCTGAGCCGTCCAATTCCCCCTCCTTCAATGTCATTGCCTACCCATGAATTCCTCACATGCACCCTGCCACACTCTATCCCTCCACACTTTATAGTATATATATGTGTGTGTATGTATGTATTAATATTGAAAGATTATGATATATGATTGTTTAAGAAGGGAATGTATGAAAGAAGGGGTATTATGGTATAATTTTTGGTGGTTAATGATTTAGAATGTACTTTAAAGTGTAATGATTCAGGAGTATTCTTTTATTCAATTCAGCACAGATTTTATTCAGAAGCGGCAAATGAATGCCAAACATTTTAGCATTCAACACCAGATGGTTCTATCCGGTAGCAAACAACAGCCCTAAGTGTCACATTAACCTTTCAACTTCTAAGGCCAACCGTATTGCCTTACCCCATAGCACCGGGTGTACCATTGGTTTCTTTAGTTTACAAAGAAAACACTCATATGACACCCCATGCAACCCGATTGGTTTGGCATTTCAAGTTGGGGAACCCATTCGATTCTTTCCTCTCACTTCTTCTTCTCTCTTTTTCTCTCATCTCTCTTTCATTTTCCCTTATATATATATATATATTAAAAAGTGGGGTAAAATTAGATTATGTTATACTTACTTTTAGACTAGTAAGGAGAAGATACTGAGAATGTGATGTGATGCTGATATAGTAAGTGAGTTAGTGAACCCAAATGATGGATTAGACGGATGGTCTAACATGTTCGGTTTTAACACTAATTTGTAATAAATACAACCTTTCAATTGTCTAGTCAAGATCGATCCATAAATTAAGCAAATCTCAATACCATCTTCATCATTCTTCTAAATATATGAGAATTATTAAATTGTATTGTCGGTTTAGAATGGGTTAATCAACAAGTGCCATTAATTAAATATCAAGATGAATCGAAAGACTAAGGGGGTCTTTGGTTCAAGTATTGTTTTTGGTGGGATTTGCATTTAAGATGGGATATATATATATATATATATATATATATTAAAAAGTGGGGTAAAATTAGATTACGTTATACTTACTTTTAGACTATTAAGGAGAAGATACTGAGAATGTGATGTGATGCTGATATAGTAAGTGAGTTAGTGAACCCAAATGATGGATTAGACGGATGGTCTAACATGTTCAGTTTTAACACTAATTTGTAATAAATACAACCTTTCAATTGTCCAGTCAAGATCGATCCATAAATTAAGCAAATCTCAATACCATCTTCATCATTCTTCTAAATATATGAGATTTATTAAATTGTATTGTCGGTTTAGAATGGGTTAATCAACAAGTGCCATTAATTAAATATCAAGATGAATCGAAAGACTAAGGGGGTGTTTGGTTCAAGTATTGTTTTTGGTGGGATTTGCATTTAAGATGGGATTTGCATTTGGTGGGTTTGTGAAGGCGACGAGGAAGGCGAAGGTCGACGGCGACGAAGGAAGGAAATAGGGTTTCTAGAAAGGCGACAGTTTGCAAAGGCGGCGACGAAGGAATAGGTCGACAGCGACGGTTTGCGAAGGCGACGAAGAAAGAGGTCGACGGTGATGGTCGACGACGACTGTTTGTGAACTAAGGTTTCTCGAAAGCGACGACGACAGTGAGAGGACTAGGGTTTTTTTCGAATGACAAGGGTTTCTTCGCCGGAGCGTTACCGGATGGTCGCCGGAGAGAATACCTCATATGAGGGTTTTCAAAATACCAAGGGTGGGAGGATTTCTAAATCCCTCATCTATGGGATTTCATAAAATCCTGGGAACTAAAATCTCATCCTTTTTTGCCAAACCAAACACCACATTTGGAGGAATTTGAAATCTTATTCCCATTAAATCCCCCCAAATGGCACCAAGCAAACACCTCCTGAGAATAAAAAAAACAGCGTCATTGTAGAAGGGGGATGTTTGGCTAAGTATAGTGTTATAAACGAACAAAATATTCATAAACTATTCTAAATTGTTCGGCGTGCAGTTCGTTTATCTTCGTTAGTTTAATAAACGAATGAACATGAATAAGATTTCCGGTTCATTTAAATAAACGAACGAACATGAATAGAGCTCTCGTTCGTTTATTTATGTTCGTGAATGTTCGATTATCTCCTCGTTTATGTTCGTTTGTTTAATAAACGAACGAACATGAACAAGAGTTCCGGTTCATTTAATTTAACGAATGAACATGAATAGATCTCTCGTTCGTTCATTTATGTTCGTGAACGTTTGTTTCTCTGTTCATTTATATGTTATATAGATATATGAATATATGTATTTATATCGTATGTCTGTGTGTTTATATATATTATTTATATATTTGTGTTATGATAATGTTGGATTTGTATTATAGTGCGTGTTCCTTTGTTTACGTCCGTTTATCATTCAAATGAAGGAACAAAAACGTACACGAACTAACCAATCATTTAATCAATTGAACACATGTTCATTCGTTTATTGTTTGTGTTCATTTATTTGTTCGGATAAAGTTAAACGAATGAACACGAACATAGAAATCCATCCGTTTATCCGTTTGTGTTCATTTATTTGTTCGGCTAAGTTAAACGAACGAATACAAACAAGCCCCATTCGTGTTCGTTTGGTTCGTTTAGCCCTACACGAACAAGCCCCATTCATGTTGATGCATACGTATTACATGAATATCCCACAGCAGTGTCTAATATAGGCACACATTGTACTTTTTGGTCAACCAGTATATGTCTCTCAGCAAAGAAAAAGACTTGAGAAGTCTAGAATTCAGTAGGAGATTGTAGAGTTTTATGATGCATTCTTTCATTCACTTCTATTGTCTAGTTTGGGAACATGAATGTTCATAACACACATGTAGATAGCAGAATACTCTTGTAAAAGAATAAAGGATGTTTCTTTTTTGCATATTTGGAGGATTGTTCATTGTTACATCTAAGATGTTCCAAGAATTTGGATGAATAGATATGTGACTGCCTATATGTAAGGTATTCTAACAAACAATCAAGTAAGTCATGTAATCCTCGTATGTATCTATAAGCATATCCTAGATGGCTAGATGAATACCACAATGCCTTTGGCAGTGACATTGATTTGGCTTCTTGTCTATTCCAAAGAGCTATTTGGTTAGAATAACATCCAAAGTTTGATGTCGAAATTAGAAAGTATTGTTTTAACTGACTTCTTTTTATGTAAGATGTAGAGCAATTCACTGTCACAATCCATATGCTCACAACCTGTCAAGAATTTAGTTAAGCAAGAACGAACAAAGCACATTCAAGCTTCAAGTTTTAGATGACATCTAGAAAAGCATCTTGTTATAGTTTTGACTTAGAAACATACATACAATAACTACAAGATGAAATCATATAAATGAAAAGAAAATAGCTTGGAAATCTGTAAACTATAAGAAATCATAAGCATAAGCAGTTCTTGTCATGAAGGCTTTCTCATTCATTAGGCAGTTAGATACGAGGCTATCATCGCAATGCCGCAGATTCCTTCCTCAACAGTGACATCTCTTTGCATTCTAATATATCCTTCCTCTCCCTAGGTTGTACCCCACGAGATCTTCACAAGCCAGTATTTGGTGCCATCATCAGCCATCCCACATCCGACTGTTGTAACACCATGGTCTAGTTGGGTTCCACATTCTCCTGTGAATACACCGCTTTTTTAAGATTGGAATTCTAATCCACTAGCGTCAATGGCTACAGAAACTGGTTGCATAGCCACAGCCTTCAACAATGCTGCCTCGCTGTTGGCTGGCACATCTTTGTATAGCAGTGTGGGATGATTCTTTTGTCGTGCTACAAGTACCATCGGTTGCTTCATAAGGGTAATTAGCCTCGGTTGTCAGGCCCTTGTTTTGTATAATGAATTTGAAGGCTTCATCCATAAGACCACCATTACAAACTTGATCTTCACCACGTGTGTTACAATCAACTAGCTCCTGCTCAGGTAAGGATATCAGTTTGCCAAATGGTTGATTCCTTCCATCGCTGCCACCGCCGAAAAAACCCAGTAGCATCCTGTACAACATAGCCTAAGTTAGAATAAAAAGTCCAAACAACAAAGTTGCATGATACGAGAACATAAAAGTCTGAACACTTACCACACTGGCCTTGATCCTTCACTAGAGTCACAACTCCTTTCTACCTCCAGTCCATTGTAAATGGAACCGTCGTCGAGTTTTCATACCTAAATCGTGTATTTCTAGGATCAGAAGATACCTTGAAACCATTGCGAGATGCCCAAAATTCCTCTTTAGTCAGGTGAGTAAATGCATTGACACCAAGCTTGTAAGACTTTCCCCTATTACTTTTAAATGCTTCAATGTACTCAACATTAGCCTTAAATATCTTAAAGCGCATTTCCTTTTCTGTTGCATCTTTGTACACTCGTCCAGGAAAGCCATCCACTTCCCATGTTTCTCGGCCATGGAAGCTTCGTTTAGGAATCGGGATCTGTCTTCAATACTGCACATTCCAACAAGAAGTTGTACTATGTGCAGGGCCAACTTCCAGCTGACTTTATATCCATGTCTAACTTGGGAGTAAGAACGTCACAAATTAAAGTAGAGAATAGATTATTAAACTGTGGATGGCTTGTTTCTGCTAGTGATTGCATATTAGTCTCTGGGAAGAAAGTATTTATAGAACAGATTTAGTATGTTAGTGATTGTTGGTGATAGACAAGAAAATAATACATAATCATATATATAAACACAGCGGAAAATATCACCCAATAGCCGGATCTACGCATTGCCAAAACAATTAAATGAAAAGATAGAATCTTGTACCTTTAATCGCAATTAAGAGAAATGATTTGAGAACTTGTTATGTAGCCTTGAAACCCCAATATTCAAAGTAGAATACCTCTAATGTAGTCCATACTACACTTCCTTGATCACCAATGGATGCTAGTCCTTTTGTAATGCTTGAATTGATCACCAAGAACAACATTTGGTACTTGAATAATTAAGAACAAAAACACCTCCCTTTGTTTACTTGAAAATTTCGAAAAAACCATTAAAGGAGGGGGGTGTTTTTCACGCCAATTATAAAGGTGAGAGAGGGAGAGATAAGGAACTCCTTCATGTTTATCTCTTCCTAATGTTTATCCTTAATCTATATTAAGGCTTATGTTTATCCTTAATCCTAATTAAAGTTTATCCTTTAATCCATATTAGAGTTTATCTCCTTTTAAATTAAAATCTCATATATTAATTAAGCCCAATAACAATTATTTATTAAGTCAATACTTAATTAGACCCAATTTTGTATTACATTAATAATATAAATACATTAATTATCTTATTATTAATTGGTATCTCAGTGTATAAGTGTGTGACCCTTTAGGCTCACATGTATCTAGCCATATAATTATATATTATGACATGAGCATAATCCATGAGTAATAACCAAAGTGTTTTCTCCCTATCATACGACACCGTGATAAACAAATTAATTGTATTTCTTAGAAAGCTAGGCAAGTCATTTGTGACATGGACAACAGAACCCGACTTCCGTGGAATTGAAATTGATTCATTCTATATGAAATCAGTTTACATTTAAAAGGTTGTCTGTAATTTCGTTTTTCTACATTTGGCTACCGGGCAAAAGGACAAAATGCTTTGTATTTTGGGTGGTGATATTTCCACGGAGGAAACTTATTCTTCCACTGAAAAAATGTGTATAATGAATTTTATACCCTTTATTTATTGATTTGATGGTCATGAACTCCTGTGTAGAAGAGAGAATCTCTTTCACCACTAATCCTCTCCCCACAACTATAATCTCCACAATTTTCTTTCGCCGGAAAAATCCCACCCTGTTTATTCGTCAGAATCATCGCCTTTTTTTACAAAAAGATTATCTACCACGTTATTCTCTTCTAAACTTTTCAATGTGTAGATATATGTAGCAATATCGGTAGCAATCATACAAAATAAAGGCTCAGTAAGTAAATACTCCGAAGTGTAGTTCGCCGGACAGCGAACAATTCCAAAACAGAAAGCCTAAGAAAGCGGCTTCTGCGGGAGAATGTTGGGGTCTTGAACCTTGAAGCTTATCCACCTACAACGCACGAACTACTACTCTTCCATAGATCGTAGCTAATGCCGGGAAACTTACCTGGTCGCCAACAAGTGATGTGAAAAACTAACTTGACACATTGGTGATGGAGGGTGCAAAGCTAGTGGTGGCAAGAAGACCGGTTGTGGCAACGAGTGGACATGGGGTGTGCGGGCGAAATCGGTGAGTAGCCGGCTGTGGAAGCCGACGGCCGGGAAGCTAAATCATTTTGATTACACCTGCTCTTGTTGACTCAAAGAGTTAAATTTGAAATTTGAAAAGGGTATCTTTTAAAATTGAGATTGATTAGCATTATTGGTATGTGGGTTATGTTCATTGTGGCCATCGCAGATGAAGGTACAACCGCAATACATCATCATCACCTTCGAGGCCTAAAGTTGTGAATATTTAAGCTTAATTTAAAACAAATTTTTAGAGAAAGACTGAGAATGGTGGAATTAAAATGGAGAAAGGAAGAGTGGGGGAGAGAGACCGGAGATAGAGAATGATGGATTTTTCTCTTTTCAACCCATGGCTCATCAATAATAAAGTGTATAAAAGTAATTCAATACAAAATTTCAATGGAATAATAAATTTCCTCCGTGAAAATATCATCACCCTTGTATTTTAGTTATATCAGTATTTTTATATCGACTGATTTTATAGTTTATGTGATGAAGTTCTGTTTTTTTATTTCATTGAATGACCGGTTGTGCTTGTGTAAAAGCAAATCTCTTTGTAGTAGAAGGTAGGTTAAAGTGGTTTATGTCCCCAAAGGGGTAATTTTTGGTGTAGGTGGGTTCGGGTTGATCATAACACTTCTTTTCTATTTTTTTAAAATTTTAGAGTAATTAATTGAGGTGTGTAATTAGATGATAAAATCTAAATAGTTTCAGATTCGGAGACTTTATGCAGTGAAAAGATACATTGGGTGACTTTAGACACATTTAATGCATTGAAAGTAAACATATAGCTTGCTTTGGCCCATATATAAGTTAAGTCTCCAAAATTGATACTTCTTACATCCATTACTTTGTTAGTATCCTAAGAGGGTGTTTGTTTCAAGTTTGTTTTTTTTTTTTATAATGAGATTTGCCACTACCCATCATCAACACCACCTATAACCCCCATTACCACCACCAACCTAGGGTTTATATTGAAGGAAGCGACCTAGGTTTTTGTCAAAGGATGGCGAACGGTGACAGAAGCGAAGGGACGGAACAGAGAGGGAAGTGGAGGCAGGGAACGATGACAACAAACGACGATGGAAGGATACGACGACAGTGTAGGGACATAATGGCTATGGAAGCAAAGGCAAGGAAAGCGAGAATGAAGGGACGAGGGAGTCTGTCGAAGGGATGATGGCGAACGGCGACAGCGAGGGAAGGATGAACGGCAAATGGAGGACATGGGACGTTGGAATGAGAGTGATGGTTCGCCGGAATTTTCGTCGGAGGGTCGCCGGAGGAAATCTCTCATCTATAGCATTTTAAAATACCACATGAGATTGAAAATTCCTCATGGGATTTAAATCTCATCTTTAAAAACCCATGGATTTGAGATCCCACATCACTTTGTAAACCAAATAATGCACTTTGAGGGATTTAAAATGCAAATCCACCAAAAGAATGAAACAAACACCCCTTAAGGAGATAGATAATTTATTATGACATTCCAAGATGTTTTTTTAACTATTTGAATGTGATGATTTTTTATCTTCTTATGGTTGTTTTTATTTTACCTTCATTTTTCTTCTGAAAAGGTTCATTTTACTTCTATATGCCCTGTATTTTGTTAATTAACGAGAAGGTTTTTACCCCGGCGTTGCAGCGTGATTTAAGTGTGAATACATCATCTAATGTGTTCAGCTCTCTCTCTCTCTCTCTCTCTCTCTCTCTCTCTCTCTTAAGTCTTAGTATATAAAACATATAATAGTTATTGAATGAAACTTACTTTTTAGTATTATATCACGAAAAATAATATTTTAAATAAATGTCATATTATGATAAAATTCATATCAAAAAGTAGATAAAAATAATACGGTCATAAATATATATATATATCGAACATTGTAGCTTAAAAGTTATAAAAAGAAAAAAAAATTCATTGAATAAATTAATAATACAATTTTTATAAGTAATGAGGCAGCGAAAGAAAAAAGGACAGCTGTAAGGAGAAAAAAAAAGAAAATTGCTTATGTTGAGACTCACACATAGTCTCTTTATATATATATATATATATATATATATATATATATATATATATATATATATATATATATATATATATATATATATATATCGAACATTGTAGCTTAAAAGTTATAAAAAGAAAAAAAAATTCATTGAATAAATTAATAATACAATTTTATAATAATGATGCAGCGAAAGAAAAAAGGACAGCTGTAAGGAGAAAAAAAAAAGAAAATTGCTTATGTTGAGACTCATACATAGTCTCTTTCCTTCTAAATTTAATCCTATTTGCCAATCCGCCAAGGAGAAACTTTGTAAAAAATTCCAACTAAAAAGTATATGTAATTTTTTGGAAGAATGACTGTTCATTTGTCCTCATAAATGTTATATTATATAAAGAGTTGTAACCACCCCGTGCGTTTTTGGAAGAGTTGTAAACTAAAACGTAAAAATTTTAAACATTTATGATGTACAGATTTAAATTAATTTAGATTATTCTGTACTAAGTCAAGTGTATTTTTCTATTTAAGTTTGTGGAAAATCAAAATATTTAGGCTGTTTAAGTTTAAACCGATTTTTAGATTTTATTTATTCATATTACGTCTAACGTATTTCTCTATAAGTTGTTATGTATAATGTTCGGTGTGTATGTATGTGTGTGTGTGTCTGCGCGTGACTAACTCACTTTTAGTCACATTTTAATATTAATAATAATATAATATGATAGGTACAGGAATGCATTTTTTTAGTATTGGACGTGAAAAAATACATTTTCTTAAATAAAAGTCGTATTAAACTCAAATTTATATCGAAATGATAGACGGTCACGTATATTTATTTATATTTACATTAGCCTTTATGTGTGAAAAGTTATAAAAGAATAATGTATAATACTTGGAGTAAATCTCAATATATATTTGTAACTGGCTAGTTGTTGTCTATTTTTGATATAAATAACAATGTAATATGATAGTTATAGACGAAATATATTATTTAGTTTCAGACTTCCACAAAATATATTTTTTAATTAAATTAATATCATATTAGCATAAATTTTATATTAAATTTAAATAAAAAAGGATTATAAATATATATCTATAGTTACATCAAATATTACATATGATAGTTATAAAAGAAAAAAATGATATTATTTGTTTAAATGTAAAAATAATAAATATTTATGTCAATTAGACAAACTCAAATTGCAAAAAAAGAAAATAAGGAAATTGGCATCATGGAATGTGCATACGGTAGATTACAATTTACAAAATTAAAAAAAAAAAAAAAACTATTTTGCAAGGATTCGAACACATGACCTGTGGCTTAATTTGTTGCCACCTCCTTAACACTCCACCAACCTACCTTTCATCACTAAATTTGTATGAAAATATATTTAACAATTATGAGAAAAAGACTGTTCATAACTTCGTGCTAATTGTTAGTATATATAATTTAGTATTTATTTTTATATACCATTTTATGAAGATTATAAGAGTTATAGATAGTCCATAAAAGAATAATGAGAAAGTACACAAAAGAATCATTAAACAACCTAAAAGATCACTAAACAAACTTAGGATTTTACTAGGAACAAAATACCAAGGCCATAGCCTGCTAACAGCAACTATAAACAAATCTGGAAAGGACCAAAAGAACTAGAAATCAGCAAAAATTTAGCACAACAGAAAAAACTGTTCCAGCTTAACAAAAATGATATAGAGTATGAACATAAGCTGGGCTCTGAAAACATAAGCTGAACCAAAAACTTGACAGTTATACAGCCTAAGACTATCAGTAAAAAAGCTATTATAAACAGTTGCTAAGTTCTAATAATAGTAATCATAATTAACCCATATCCTTATCAGCAGCACATATGCATATTGTGAGATCCACACAAACATCACAGCAGCAAAACATAACCAAAAACAATAGTCAACTTGAAAACCAACATGATATAGTGTAACTTATAAGAACCATATATACAATAACCAACTGATGAAATCATATACCTTAAAGTAAATAGTTTGGAAATCTGTAAACTAGAAGAAATAATAAGCACAAGCAGATCTTGTCATGAAGGTTTCCTCATTCATTAGGCAGTTGGATACGAGGCCATCATCGCAATGCCACAGATTCCTTCCTCGGCATCAATATCTCTTTGCATTCTAATATATCCCCCCTCACCCCAGGTTGTACCCCATGAGTTCTTCACAAGCCAGTATTTGGTGCCATCATCAGCCGTCCCGTATCCAACTGCTGTAACACCATGGTCTAGTTGGGTTCCACATTCTCCTGTGAATACACCGCTTTTGTAAGATTGGAAGTCTAATCCACTAGCATCAATGGCTACAGAAACTGGTTGCATAGCCACAGCCTTCAACAATGCTGCCTCACTGTTGGCAGGCACATCTTCGTATCCAGTGATGTTAGCAGCATGAGAAGATTCTTTTGTCGTGCTACATGTACCATCGGTTGCTTCGTAAGGGTAATTAGCCTCGGTTGTCAGGCCATTGTTTTGTATAATGAACTTGAAGGCTTGATCCATAAGACCACCATTACAACCTTGATCGATCTTCACCACTTGTATCACAATCAACTAGTTCTTGCTCAGATAACGAAATCAGTTTTCCAGTTGACAACTGGTTGATTCCTTCTGTCGCTGCTACCGCTGAAAAAGCCCAGCAGCATCCTGTACAACATAGCCTATGTTAGAATGAAAAGTCCAAACAGCAAGCTGACAGCCTGAAATTGAAAGGCTGCATGCTATGAGAACATAAAAGTCGGAACACTTACCACACTGTCCTTGATCCTTCACTGGCGTCACAGCTCCTTTCTGCCTCCAATCCATTGTTGATGGAACCGCTGTCGATGTTTCATACCTAAACCCTGTAGTTCTAGGATCAGAAGATACCTTGAAACCGTTGTGAGATGCCTGGAATTCCTCATTAGTCAGGTCAGTAAATGCATTCACACCAAGCTTGTAAGATTTTTCCCCGTTATTGTTAAAAGCTTCAATGTGCTCAACGTTAGCCTTAAATATCTTAAACCGCATTTCCTTTTCTGCTGCATCTTTGTAAACTCGTCCATGGAGAGCCATCCACTGCTCGTGTTTCTCGGCCATGGATGCTTCATTTAGAGATCGGGATGTTACTTCAATACTACACATTCCAACAAGAAGTAGTACTGTGAGGGCCAACTTCCAGCTGACTTTATGATCCATGTGTGACGTGGGAGTAAGAATGTCGTAAAGCTGAAGCCGAGAATAGATTATCAAACTGGTTGATCAGATGGCTGTTGTGCTAGTGATTGAATATAAGTTTCAGGGAAGAAAGTATTTATAGAACAGATTTACTATATTAGTGGACAACCAAGAATCTGGTTCAAAATGCATTCTCATGGTCATGGAAATTTAGGCAAGTTATTTGTGACATGGACAAGAAAAGCTGACTTTACGTGGAAGTTGATTCATTCGACATGAAATCTGTTTACATATATAAAAGGTTGTGTGTAATTTTGTTTGTTTATATTTGGCTTAGGGGGCATAAGGACAAAATGCGTTTTTATTTTAGTTATATCAATATTCTTATATTGACTGATTCTATAGTTTATGAAATGATGCTTTGTTAATTTTTCAATCTCATAAATAATCACTTGTGTCATATGTAAAAGCCAGCTATCTTTTATTGAATTATGGTGATTAATTATGTGTTAGTGATAACTACTAAAGGCATTGTTAAAACGAGTTTCAAGTTACCAGTCACTATAAGCAAAAGAACCTGATTTGGTAACTAGATAATGTAGTAAGAAATCATTAATTTCACGGTTGCAATTGCCTGACATTATTACAATTTACATTACTCGGCCAAGTGTATATATTAAATCAATACAAATTTATATGATTACTTTTTTTGGTTATTTGGGAAGTGCGCCCTACCCGCAGAAGTGGTAGTTGTTTTTGTTGGATTGTATAATTAACAACAGAACTTTTATAAAAGAATTACAATGGAAGCAAAAATAAAATTACACAATCACCCAATGCATCTTAGTTTCAATCAAATACAAGTAACAAGAACAACCAATAGAGAAGAAAGAATTAGACCTAAAACAATGTGAAAAAAACCAATAGCAAGTTTTTTGGTTACTAATCCTTACTACCTCCTTCTTGATCCAAAATCCAAGATAAAAACCACAAAACCCTTTTATGATTTTTTTGGAAGTTACAGCCAAAAGACTTAAATTTGTAGCCCTAAAATATTTGAAACTTACGGCCTCAAATATATGGTTGTTGATATATATATCCCAAAAGCCATGCATATCTATATATTCTTTTACGGAGATAAACATGGAGAGTTGTATTAGGTTTATGTTACCTTGATAAGATTAAGATTAGTTTAATAAATGTTTAAATTTTAAATTATTTATACTTAAATGCAAGATAAACCGTTTAAGCAATTGTGAATAATTAATTTAAACCATTCAATATGAACTAATTACTAGAAATACCCTCTATCATATAAATTATAATTAAGGGCAAATTGTCGAGAAATGAAACTAAAATATCAAAATTTGCCGATAAAGGTAACGTCCAATTTTTTAGGCCGACAAAGGATTACAAATTTTTGCCTTAAAAAAAAGGATTACAAATTTCAATTTTATAACTAAAAAGGATATTGTGACCTAATTGACTCTTTGACTCCCTAATCAGCAGGTTACACCTTATTTGGCAATCGACATGGCACTCCACCTAAGCACCACATCACCAACATTGCTGACATGGTAGTCAAACTCACTGCCGCATCATACTTAACATTTTTTTTGAATTAAATATTTTTAAATAAACATCAAAATTCATTACTGATACATTCTTAAATAATTTATTAATTAATTAAGGTTAATAATATTATTAATTTATTTAAGTTAATATTTACACAGTTTTTATTTTTATGTTGCAGAGCTCTTCCTCAATCCCTTTTTGTTCTTATACCATCGCCGAATGACAATGAAGCATTGCCGAACCACCGTGAACAATCGTCGGACCACCGTGAACAATCGCCGGACCACCGTGAAGCATCACCAACTCAAAGACTCAAAATTTGGAATACATATTCAACTCAAAATCAACACATTCAAACCAAATTGAAATCGTACCCATTTTTCATCCTCGAAAATCCATATATCTGTTTATCTTTAAATGTTATCTCAAAAACCCACAAATCTTTTCATCCTCGAACACAACTAAAGAACACCTACAACCTATGGAACCCAATAATTAATTAAAACATTTTTAATTAAGAATTAATTAAAACACTTTTAATTAAGAATTAATTGGTCAAATGGTTCTTTAACTTAGTTACTTATGCTACTTTAACTTCAAAAGTGGTAAAGACAGTCTTTTAAGAACCATTTCGTAGCGAGTTTGATCATTTCTAACGGTAGACGTTAACCGTTAAATTCACCTCATCTGCACTGTCCATGAGGGCATTAAAGTCTTTTAACCCTCTTTTGATTTTTAAAATCATTTTAGATAATATTTAATAAATAAAAATAATAAAATACTCCCTCTCTCTCATGAAACTCTTTCACTCTCTCACTCTAAACTATATCTTTCTCACTCTCCTCTCCCACTCTTATCTCTATCTCTCTTAGACTATATACCACACAACAACCTCCACCACCACTAGAAACCAACACCGCATTCTCGCAAACCGTCACAACCGCACACACCATCACCACCACAAACCACAACTCACAACCACCGTTCACCACCTCGGATCACTATTATCTTCAACCAAACGAACACCCTGGAACTAAACCCCCTCGATTAGACCTTGAATAATGATTCCCTTGTTCATAGGAAACCCTAAAAAGATTTTAAAGGATAAGTCACTAGAGTATGTAGTCGATGTAGTGGTGATACTGAAGGCGAGGCAATGGTGGTGGTGATGAATGGGAGGTGAAGGTGGCGATGGTGGTGAAACCGAAGGCGAAGGTGGTGGTGGTCTCCGGAGTGTGCACTTGCTCTGTATTTGATCATTGACTAGATGTGAAAGAAGTCCCGTAATTTCTTTTTATGTCTAGTTTTGTAGTTTTTATGTTTTAGGGTTTTTAAATTTAAAATTGATATTATAAGCTTTTTAGGTATTATAGGAAGAATAAAAATGACAATTTGACATGGTACGTTAACGTAATTTTTTGAAATCCAAAAGGATCAAACTTTCTACAAAATGAATCTTAAATGACTGTCTTTACCACTTTTGAAGTTAAAGGACTAAAGTAGCAGAAATAACTAAGTAAAAGAACTATTTGACCGATTAACTCTTTTAACTAATTACTAAATGAAACGTTTTACTGGACTATGTGTGCAACCCATTAGGCATTGCGTTTAACTATAGTTTCTAATTTATTAAGACAATGGGCATATCTTCAACAGATCTTACACAAGTCATAATATTTGCTAAAAAAGAAGTGTTTTTGGTGCAGGTGCGAAAGAAATCTATGGTGAGAAGAAGCGGCATTTGTTCTTACACAAGTCATTACACCGCCCCATGCACATGAAGTAACCACAAAAATTTGTCAATAACCGTTTTAGTCACACATTCACACCCTGGGGAGTTAATACTCTTCTTCTACTCAACATTTCAAGAGGTCTGCAATTGAAGTCCAAAGAAGAGAGTGATTGTTGTGACCATTTTGACTAAACCCACCGAGTTTCAACCACATGAAATCAATAGACCATTCGTCTTTTAAATCGACTCGTTGATGGATAATTTTATTCTGGTCTTGCCACAAAGAGCGCAGTACGGACGCACAATCAACATCCACACTTTGAAGAGTGATTGTTGTGACCATTTTACTTCTACTTGCCCTATTGATATTTTGTGAATTTATTATTAATTTTTTATGAAGATTATAAAAGCTATTGACGGTGAATAAAAGAATACAGACATGTACACCAAAGGATTATATAAACAACCTACACGATCATAAAACAAACTTAGGATCTTGCTAGGAAAACAAAAACCAAGGCCATAGCCTACTAACAACTATAAACAAAGCTGTATAAGACATAAAAAGAACTTGAAGTCAACAATTCTTTAGCAGAACAGAATCATAACTCATATCAAAATCCCATCATGAACTGTTCCAACTTCAACAACATGATATAAACATAAGTTGGTCTACAACTACATAAGCTGATCCCTCATAAACATAAGCTGACCTAAACTTGACAGGTGTAGAAACTATCAGGCATAAAAAGATAAACAAACTACTATAAATAGAATCAACACGCAGCTGTTAAACTGCGGCTAGAAACAATCAACTTGATAACTAGTCGCTAGCGATATAATTAATAAGCATGATCAATCCATAACCATATTAGCAGCATATATGCATATTGTGAGATCCATGCAGCGAAGCAAAACTTAAAACAACAGTGAACACATACAGAGGTGACTCCACGTTTACTTAAATGGGGTTCCTGGACCCCACTTGAATTTATTATTATTATTAGTATATATATATATATTTTTTTCTGGACCTCCCTAAAAAATCAAAATGGACCCCAATGTCTCCCTAAAATATCAAAATGAACCCCAATGTGTGTTGAGGGATTAACGCCGTATAAAGAACAAGTCAACAAGATTACAAGAATTAGGTTTAAAAAAAATACATATTAAAAATAACACTACTACCAAACCGTCGATTTGCTATCCCTCAATCGCCCATTTGCACTCGCCTCCCATACCGTACATCTGCCAAAATTTCGCTGTCCCCCTAAACGCCGGTGTGATTTGCGCTCTGCCGCCGGCCAGCCGCGGCGTCTCCCTACTGACCAATCAAGTCGTCACCTACTCGCCTCGTCGGTGCTCTAACTTCGTGAAGAAAAATCAGTGGAGGGACACACTAGAATTGCCGAGCAAGAATATTTTTTTAGTCGATTGGGTATTTGGGTGCTGATTAGTGATGGCTGAGGTGCTGAATTGAGGATTGAGATGTGAGGAAGAAATAATCAAATATGAAATCGTTGAGGAATAAAGAAAATAGGTAAATGAAAAAAGCTTTTAACTTTGAAACTTTTAAATTGAAAACCCTTGTTTTGACATGACTATTCCGAAAAGTGAAAAAGTAGTCAAGTGTGTATTCTGAAAAGTTAAAAAGTAGAACTGCAGAGGCTATAGTAGGCTATTGGAAAAAATAATATTTTTTAGTTTTTTAGTATAAAAAAAAGACAAAAAAAAAAAAAAAATTACAAACCACTCGTAATATCTTTATTTTATTAATTTATTATATTATTATTTATTTATCAATGGAAGAAAGCCCTCGTATACTTCCTCCATTTTTAGGTTTGTTAAATTATTATTTATAGTTAATTACAAAGATGGTCCATGTGGTTTGCGCTGAATTTAATATTTAGTCCTTTAAAATCGAAAATTACACTGGTAGTCCTTATGGTTAACGTCTTGTTTCACTTTTGGTCCTTTAGCCTAACTCCAGTTATCTTTGACTGTTAGTCAAAAGGTATATTGGTCATTTTTCAACTTATTCTAGTAACCAAACATATTATTACATTATCATATTACAAAACATACATTTTTAAAGTTTTTCTTTTAATCTTGTAACCAAACAAGATTTTGCTCCTTTTATTCTTCAAACACTCGCACATCTCTTCATATCTCTCTCTCACTAAAATCTTTACAATCTTGAGCACCATCGCCGGAGCACCACCATCGCACTGCCGCTGATCTTGATGAAGACTGCCGCTGTAGCAAACCCAGATCCTACCACCCCCTGTACAAACCCATATCTTGATGAAGACTGCCGCTGGACCACCATCTCACCACCACCACGAAAGTCTACCACCATCGCCCCTCTTGTTCGCTGGTTTTTGAAGCACCGCCTCCACACCACCGTCGTCAAACCCTAAATTCTCACTCTAACCACAGCCGCCAAACCACCATCGTCAAACCCTAAATCTTCAGCCGCCAAACCACCGTAGTAGGTTTCTGATCTAACCACCGCCACCAAACCACCATCGTAGTAGGTTTCCGATTTAAATACTGCAGCCTTGTCGTCATCACCACGGCTAGATCTGGGTAGGTTTTCGATTTTTGGATTTAAACACTGCAGCCTTCGCCACCCACCCGTTGGTCGCACCACCGCCATCCACTGCCGTTTTTCGCTAGGGTTCTTCGCATATCCACAGCCTCTTCGTCATCACCACAGCTAGATCTGGCAGATTCATTTGTTTTCAAAAGCGACAGATGCTTCATTATTTCTGTTATTTCTTTTTTTCTTTTTTATTTTGAACAAATCTGTGAATAACTTATGGGGTTTTCATCTTGTTCTTGATTAGGATTTCTATTTCTATTGTGTTTATGTTCATGATATATAGAGATCTGTGAATAACTTATGGGGTTTTGTTTTACTTTTAGTCTTTTAGACTAACTGAAAGTTGACCGTTAGTCAAAGGGCATTTAAGTCTTTTTACTACTTATATTTGAAGAATAAATAATAGAGTTAATTACAAAGATGGTCCTTTCAGTTAGTCTAAAAGACTAAAAGTAAAACAAAACGTTAACCATAAGGACTATCAGTGTAATTTTCGATTTTAAAGAACTAAATGTGAAACTTGGACAAGACCACAAGGACCATCTTTGTAATTAACTCTATTATTTATTCTTCATTTTTATTTGTTAAGCTTAACAAATTGACATATTCATTCATTTCTTTAATCTCAACCATTTGATTATTACAAGTATAATTTTGTATTTGGGTTAGTTTAAGATTTTATGTTAGGTTATATTGAGTTATATTTAGTATTTATGATTATACTAAATTAGGTTGAAATGTTGAGGTTCTTTATAAAATTTGGTGAATCTAGTTCATCCACTATTCCCAAGACAACAGATGTTAAAAAATATTTTTGGAAGCTAATGAGCAACAAACTCCTTCAAAGTATACGAGAGTTGATTTAAATTCACCTCCTTGTTATCCTTCAAAGTATATGAGAGTTGATTTATCGTCGGGATATAAGAAAAAAAAAAGTAAAGTAACACCCAATACCGTCTTCCACGGGTTATGGGTCCCAATACCGTTTGCACGGTGTATGGGTGAGGTTGAGATGTAGACACCCATACCTCTACCTATGGTAGAGAGGATGCTTCCAGTTCTACTAAATGTAGAAATGGACCTCCGGCCTTGCAAGAAGTGAGGATCGAACCCTTTACCTCTGTCTCCAGAGGCAAGGGTGATAACCACTTGATCCAACCTTGCTTGTTTGTCGGGATATAAGAACTTTATACTATTTGTTTTCAATATATGTTTAGTCTTTTGTCTTATTTTTAATACTTCTGATTTATATCTTATTACCCGACCCGTAAAAAAACTATTCTGGCATGTTATATATTTTTCGAGTGACTCATCATCTCATATATTGGACCCGGTATCTTCAAATCCTAGATTCGCCACTGAACCCATAGCAACTTGAAAAAGCACACTTGCATATAGAAACCGACAAAAGTGGAATCAAACTTCCCAATGTCCATTATCATCAGATTCCAAATCGTCCTCATCATCCACCATACATTCTTGATCAGTTGATCATCCAAAATTAGCTTTCAGTTTACTTTGAAAGCATTCTTGCATGCTATGATACCATAAATTTCACGCTAAGGCTTTTGCTTTTTCTTAACAAACTCGTCAACATACATTGAACAAAATCCCCTTCACTGCTTTCATAAAATGCACCGGGAGTAGTCCCCGAAAAGAACAAACTTATTATTAATTGAAACTTCATCGGGAACACCATAAGATTTGTGATTTTGTTAACAAATTAATTGTATTTCTTAGAAAGTGTATTCACCCTGTCATACGACACCGTGATAAATAAACTAATTGTATTTCTTAGAAAGCTAGGCAAGTTATTTGTGACATGGACAACAGAACCCGACTTCGTGGAAGTTGATTCATTCTATATGAAATCAATTTACATTTAAAATGTTGTCTGTAGTTTTGTTTGTTTACATTTGGCTACTTGGCAAGAGGATAAAATGCGTTTGTATAATAGTTATATCAATATTTTTATATCGACTGATTCTATAGTCTATGTAATAAGGCTCTATTTTTTTCTTTCTTGAATGACCAGTTGTGCTTGTGTAAAAGCAAAATATATTTCATATAATGCTCTTTGTAGCAGAAGGTAGGTTATAAGAGAACACACATAACATGTTACCAAAATAATGAAAAACATTTGGAGAACAATATAGTGGTTCATGTCCCCAAAGGGGTAATTTTTGGTGTAGGTGGGTTTAGGTTGATCATAACGCTTCTATTCCATTTTTTAAATTTTTGATAATTAATTAGGATGTGTAATTAACCATCTCCCAAAACCGGTTAGACCGCATACATCTGAGTCAAAGGCTCGGCGCCCCGGGAGGAGATTGTTGGGAAATTGGCTAAGTCATTGAAACTGTTATACATGCAAAAATCAAAACTGTTAAGACTGTTAATGGATGTTGGGAAGACAGTTCGAAACTGTTAGAAGAATTGTTGAAGAAACAGTTTAGAACTGTTAGTGAAAATTGTGAAGACAGCTGTAACCAACAGTTGCTGAGAACTTCAAAGCTGTTATATAGAGTTCAGAACTGTTAGTACAAACTACTACAACTGTTTGAAGACCTTGAAGCCGAAGACTGCTAGAAGAACCAGAACTGTTGCATTCAATAAACAGTTTCGGTTGAGCTAAATATGGAAAACCCTATCTTTGAAGATATCTCGAAACACTTGGAAGATCATCAAGATTATCTCAGAAGATAGAAGATTACCTAACTGTCAGCAAATCAAGGAAGATCAAGGAGTATAAATGCTAGATTAGAATTTATAATATGTACGTACTCATTGATTAAGTTTTTGCATTCATTCTTCAAGTTGTAATTTGCTTTCAGAATAGTGCTAAGCCTCTAAGTTTCTCGTTGAAACCTAAGAACAATCTGTGTTCTTCGTCTAACATAATAAGTTAGATTGGGGGTGAAGTTTGCTATTGTAATCATTCTGGTTAATCAATAAAATTACTGTTTGATTGAATTGCTTTGTGTTCAAAACCTTCTTTAATCAATTAAGTGTGATTCCGCAACTTCTTAGTTGATTGTGATCATAGTTAAAGATTAACTTTTATTCAACTATGATTTGTTATTCAAAAGTTAGTTCTTGTTATTTGATATAATCTATATCCGATCCTAACAAGTGGTATCAGAGCCTTATCATTAAGGTTCCTTTGATCACCAGTTGAAGGTTTTGCTTCAATCTTGCTTTGTTCTTTAAAACTGTTTTCAAATCACTTTGTTTCAATGGATTCTGGTGGATCTTCTGATAACAATGGCTCTGGGTCAAACATTCGTGTTCCCATGCTCAAACCAACTGATTTTGAGATGTGGAAACTGAGGATCAAGCAGCATGTCCAATTAATGGACTATGCTGTTTGGGAAATCATTGAAACTGTTCCCACTACCCCTGTTGATCTGGATGAGACTGGAAAACCAAAGAAGAAGCCACCACCAAAGACAGATGCTGAAAAGAAGGAGAGAGTGATTGAGATGAAAGCTCTCAGCATCCTCCAGATTGCAATTCCCAATGAGTATCAACATCAATTCAAGAAATTTGATGATGCTCATGAACTTTGGAATGCTCTGGAAAAGAGGTTTGCTGGGAATGCTAGTTCTAAGAGAAACCAAAGAGATCTCCTTAAACAAGCCTATGAGAACTTCACCAGTGGAAAGAATGAGAGCATCACCCAAATCTTTGATAGGTTTTACAAGCTGGTAAGCCAACTAGAGAGTGCTAAGGTTAGGCTTGATCAAGATGAGATAAATAGAAAGCTTCTTAGGTCTCTAGGTGATGAATGGACTGTGTTTGCTGCACAATGGAGGACTAAGGATTCCCTTGAAGACATAGAGTTAGATGATCTCTATAATAGTTTGATAGTGTTTGAGGGAGAGATAGAGGGAAAAAGAAAAACTGTTGTCCCTAGCCACAATGCTGCTCTCCTGTCATCCTCAGGTATGGAATCAAACCATTCATTAACTAACTATTTTGATAGTTGTGCAGGTACTAGTTCTGCTGTTGGACTAGATGTGAACACTCCAGATGCTGTACTTGAAGCTTTTCTTGCCAGCCATGCACATTCAACCCTCACCAATGAGGATCTTGAACAAGTGCACCCTGATGATCTTGAGGAGATGGATCTCAAATGGTAGATGGCCATGCTTACTGTTAGAGCCAAGAGGTTCATCAAAAGGACTGGAAGGCAAAACATGAATTTCAGAGCTGATGGCAAGGCTGGATTTGACAAGTCAAAGGTGAGATGCTTCAAATGTCAACAGCTTGGCCACTTTGCAAGAGAGTGCAGATTTGGTAGACAAGTCCAGAATCAAGGTCAGAGGCCAACTCAGAATCAAACCTCCTCAGCATTGGTCTCACAAGAAGGCCATGGGTTTGATTGGAGTGATCAAGCAGAAGAGGCTACAAACAACAAAGCTTTGATGGCATTGACTGACTCCTCCATCAAGATGGATTCACCAGCATCTGAGGACATTCGGGTATCTTCTAAACTATGTCCTGGTGAATGTAGAGCTATTATTAAAAGGTTTAGAGAGCACAATAAGAAAATATGTGATGCTCTAAGCAAAATGGAGGAGAGGAGATATGAATCAAGTGAAGTCATTGAAAGCTTTGAAAAGAAAATAAAAGATTATCAAGCCAATGAACTGCAAATGGATTATGATAGAAAATATCATAAGTGGGAAAAAGAGCAGCTTCAAGAGGAGATTGATAGTCTGAAAAAGAAGCTAAGTGAGAAGGAAAGTAAGGTTGATGAGTTAACCAAAAAGTTGGAGGGAGTTGATATTGATATGAGCATGTTCAAGGCAACAAATCTTAAACTTGAAACCTTGTTACAATCACAAATCAGAGACAAGGTGAAAACTGGTTTAGGATATAAGCAGACCCCACCTCCATACAATCACAACTACATAACTCCCATGTCTGATGTAGCTGATAGGTATGTTAATGAATCATTACCAGAGGAACTGAAGTCAGCTAATCCACAATTTGAAAGTGATGAGGAAGGAGTTGTGTATGCAGTGAGTGATGATAAGAATGAGGGAGTTGTGAAGAAGGATGAAGTTATTCCATATGAAAATCACATCTGTTGTGAGCCCATTCCCACAAAATCATCTTTACAACCTGTGGTGTTTGTAAAAGCATCCACTGAACCCCTCACCAATGAGCCAAAACCCTCGAAAGCTGTTAACTCCATAAAAAGTTTCACAACTCTAGCCAACAGCTCCCATCTCTACACTAACAGTTCCAAAAAGAACTCAAACAGCTCAACTGTTAGTACCAAGACCAAAGGAAAGGAGAAAGTTGGTGAAGTTGTAGTTGGAAAGCCCAAGAAGGAAGCTGCAAAAGCACAGACTAAACCCAGATCTGTAAAAAGGCATACTGAAATGCCTACATGCACTTGTCAAAAACATGGTGTACAAAAGTTTCCTCAGTCAGCACCCGTTAGAGGAAATCAAAGAAATATGAACCAGTTCTGGTCACAAAGAACTGGTTTGCCTATTGTGAAAGCTAAAAAGTGCTATACATGTGGGAGATCCAATCACTTGGCTCAAGACTGTTATTATAACCCACAACTGTGTAGCACCAAAGAACCAAGTTTCAAAAAGCAAAATAACAGTTCTAAACTGTTAAGTCAAAGTAGATTAACAGTTCTAAAACTGCTAAGCCAAAACAGGCTAACAGTTCTACAACTGTTACATCCAAACCAACTAACAGTTCCACAACTGTTTTATCAAAACCAAAAACTGTTGGTCTGGCTCGGGTGAAACTGCAGAAACAAACTGTTTCTGAAGAGGGTAAAACTGGTACTCAAATTGCAAAACAGAATAAGTCACATGATGACTCAACTGTTTTACCTTCTACAACAACTGTTTGTTCAAAGGTCTCAAATATTAATCACAACAATTGGGAACCACATGTTCTTACAAAGTATTACTCACACAAATTAGAGAAATCTAATTTGGATGAAATAAAAAAGAACCAAACTCTGTTTAAGTATTATGACTTGAATGGTGTACCCAAGACCTGCATGGCCTGGGTACTTCCTGCTACTAACTGATTTTATTTGTGCAGAGCATTCATAGGGCCAATCATGGATCTATCTGGCATGTGGATAGTAGATGCTCAAGGCACATGACTGGAAATCCACACTGTTTGAAGGATTTCAGAAGCATCAATGGTGGATTTGTAGCATTTGGAGGAAATGCTAAGGGAGGAAAAATCACAGGTAAAGGAGTTGTTAAGGCAGGTACACTTACATTTAATGATGTTTTCTTTGTTGAACAGCTTAAGTACAATCTGTTAAGTGTATCTCAAATCTGTGACAATGGAAACAAAGTTTTGTTTACAGATTCAGAATGCATTATTCTATCAAAAGATTTTAAACTAAATGAGAAGGATGTTCTTTTGAGAACACCTATAAAGGATAATGTATACTGTCTAGATACACAAAATATTGCTAAACAGAATGTGTTAAGTTGTTTACTCTCAAAGGCATCTCATGATGAGTCTGGCATTTGGCATAGAAGGATGTGTCACATGAATTTTAAAACCATGAACTTGTTAGCTAAAAACAGTTTGGTAAGAGGTTTGCCCCAAAAAGAATTCTCATGTGATGATCATTGTGTAGCTTGTCTCAAAGGCAAGCAACACAAAACTTCTTATAAGACCAAAGAAGTTTCTTCCATTACTGCACCTTTACAATTGTTACACATGGATCTTTTTGGTCCTACATCTGTGGTGAGTATAGGGAAGAAATCCTATTGTTTAGTAATAGTTGATGATTTCACCAAGTTCACATGGGTTCAATTTCTTAGAACTAAGGATGAAACTGCTGAGTTAGTTAAGTCACTTATTCTTAAAATTGAAAATCAATCTGATTTGAAGGTGAAAGTCATTAGATCTGACAATGGTTCTGAATTTAAGAACTATGAGCTAAACAGTTTTTGTGAAAGTAAAGGTATTGAAAGACAGTTTAGTGCCCCTAGGACTCCCCAACAGAATGGAGTTGCTGAGAGAAGGAATAGGACTTTGATAGAGGCTGTTAGATCCATGTTAGCTGATTCTAGGCTTCCAATGACATTCTGGGCAGAAGCAGTGAACACTGCCTGCTATGTTCAGAATAGAGTACAAGTAGTCAAGTCCAAATGGAAAACTCCTTATGAGTTGTTCCTCAAGAGAAAACCTTTAATCAACTTCTTCAAACCATTTGGCTGTCCTTGCACTATCCTTAATACCAAATCACCATTAGGCAAGTTTGAGAGTAAGGCTGAAGAAGGTTTCTTTGTAGGATACTCCACTCAAAGTAAAGCTTATAGAGTTTTTAACAATGTCACTAGAATCATAGAAGAGAGTATGAATGTCTCTTTCAATGAGAATAGGATCAATATTGCAGGTAATGGGCCTGATTGGTAATTTGATATTGATGCATTGTCTAAATCTCTTTCTTTTGAGTAATCTACTGAAACAACTGCAGGTACCTCCACAACTGTTGGTAAAAATCAACAAACAGTTTCCAACAGCCCAAACAGTTTTGAAACTGTTAGCTCAAAACCAACAACTGTTGGTTCAAACAAAGTTACTGAAGACTTTGTTGTGATTCCTATGCTTCAACAAGAGTTCTCCAATGCTGTTGATCTATTGATTGATGCTGAATCTTCAAAGGACATGGAATCTCATGATCCTCAACAACACACTGACTCTGCATCCCAAACAGTTGCTGATCAAGTGTGTGATACTGCTGAAAATTCAAGTGAATGTGAGTTTGATCTTTCTAATCTAGGGAATGAACTGACTGAAGAAAATATTCCTACATCAAGAGTTCACAAGAATCATCCAATATCACAAATAATTGGTGATCCAACCACTCCTATCAGAACAAGGAATATGCTGCAAAATGAAAACAGTGGTGTGGATCTTGCCCAATTTGATGTGAATGCCTGCTTTCTATCTCAAATAGAACCAAAGAAAGCAATTGAGGCATTGAAAGACCCTTCATGGGTTGAAGCAATGCAAGATGAGCTCTTACAATTTCAAATTCAGCAAGTTTGGAAGTTGGTTGAGCCTCCAAGAGGCAAAAGAGTAATTGGCACCAAGTGGGTGTTTAGAAACAAGAAAGATGAAAGAGGGATTGTAATCAAGAATAAGGCAAGACTGGTTGCACAGGGCTATACACAAGAGGAAGGAATAGACTATGATGATGTCTTTGCACCTGTTGCAAGGATTGAAGCCATTAGACTATTTCTTGCCTTTGCAAGCTTCAAAGGATTTAAGGTGTATCAAATGGATGTCAAGTCTGCATTTCTCTATGGAACTATTGATGAGGAGGTATATGTGTGTCAACCCCCTGGCTTTGAAGACTCAAAGTACCCTGACAGGGTATATAGGTTGGATAAAGCTCTATATGGACTACATCAAGCTCCTATAGCTTGGTATGAGACATTATCATCCTACCTTCTTGAGAATGGTTTTAAGAGAGGCACAATTGACAAAACATTGTTTACAAAGATTGTTAAAACAGAGATTTTGCTTGTGCAAATCTATGTTGATGATATAATCTTTGGATCCACTGATGACAGCCTGTGCAAAGAATTTGAGTCATTATGCACAAAAGGTTTCAGATGAGTTTCATGGGTGAACTCACATTTTTCTTGGGATTACAAGTAAAACAAAAGCCCTCTGGTATATTTCTAAGCCAATCTAAGTATGTCAAAGACATATGGACAAGTTTGGCTATCAAGATGTGAAACTGGCAAGCACTCCTATGGAAACACACAAACAGTTGGGAGCAGACTCTGAGGGGGAGGATGTAGACATACATCTATATAGGTCAATGATATGTTCATTAATGTATTTAACTGCTTCTAGACCTGATATAATGTTTGCTGTGTGTGTTTGTGCCAGATTTCAATGCAGTCCGAAGATGTCACACTTGTTTGCTGTGAAGAGGATCTTTAGGTACCTCAAAGGCCAACCAAAATTGGGACTTTGGTATCCTAAAGATTCACCTTTTGATTTGGTGGCATATTCTGATAGTGACTATGGTGGAGCCAATGTGGACAGAAAATCAACCTCTGGAGGATGTCAATTCTTTGGATCAAGGCTGGTTTCATGGCAATGCAAGAAACAAACAACAGTTTCAACTTCAACGGCTGAGGCTGAATATATTGCTGCATCAAGCTGCTGTTCACAAGTGTTGTGGATTCAAAATCAGCTTCTGGATTATGGTTTGTCTTTCTTGCATACACCTATTTA
Organism: Pulicaria dysenterica; assembly: GCA_947179395.2. NCBI lineage: Eukaryota > Viridiplantae > Streptophyta > Magnoliopsida > Asterales > Asteraceae > Pulicaria > Pulicaria dysenterica. The sequence goes on along the minus strand of OX359288.1, from coordinate 59,675,348 downwards.
TGTTGATAACACCAGTGCTATTAGCATAGTTAATAATCCAGTGAAGCATTCTAAAACCAAGCACATTGAAATCAGATTTCATTTCATAAGAGATTGCAATGAAAAGAAATTAATCCAAGTTATGAAAATCCATACTGATGATCAATTAGCTGATCTGTTCACTAAAGCATTTGATGTGAGCAGATTCAACTTTTTGATCTCAAACATTGGAATGATTAACTTGGACTAACAGTTGTTCATTACTCAATGTTTTTCACACTAACAGTTTGCAACTGTTAGTATTGTTATCTAACAACTGGTGCCTTTAAGTGTTCAGGGAAGAAAAAAAAAAGTGCAAATCCCAAACCAGTTTTGGACATATCTGGTTGCCTATCCCACAAACAGTTTTCAAACCCGTGAATGTCCTTGATATGTGGTAAAGGTAAAATACTTTATTGAGAACAGTTCCAGACTGATAAAGGTAAGTCACTTTATTTTGTAGTGTTGTGAATGGACATGACAAGTCACTGCATGCTAAATTATTGACCAATTCACAACCACAAGTTTGTCTATAAATTAGCTTGCATGCATTCTTCACAAATCACACCTACATTTGCATTCAAGAGAGCAAACTTTTCTTTGCAAATGGCTACTAACTTCTTTCTCATAAACTTCAAAGAAATTAATGCTAAACAAAGTTATGTAACCATCCCTGCCCCATTTGTTCGAATGCATGAGCTTTGGAAATACTCATCTTGTGTTCTTGAGATGCATGATGATCGAGATGCGTTCACCTTGACACAGCACCCAGACCCACGTAGGCCAAATAAAATGACTGATCATATTCGTATAAGAGGTGATTTTGAAAACTTCACTCTCTTCCACGAGTTGCCTACCAACTGCTGTTTAAGGTTCGACTTGAACCTGGAAGGCACTACAGGCTCAGTAGTGTGGTTCAATGTTCGAAGAAATGATGCTGATGATGACGTTCTAGCCTCGGATGATGATGCAGTGGAGGTCATTGTAATCGATGACTAGTTCCATTGCACATCATGGTCTTAGCTGATGATGGATTGGCAAGTGCTCATCATCATCATCCGAGTCTAATGGAAGCCATAACCATTAGAGACAAACAACCGTTAGAGAAAGAGATGGGTGTAGCAAGTGAAATCAGAAAAGACTGAATTTCGTTGACCCTTGCACAATTAGATAGACAGTACCAACAATGGCTTGTGAAAATGCATGTACTTTGTAGTTCATCTGTGTTAAACATGAATAAAATGCATATTTTGTTGATATCTGTGTTGGCTAATGGTTTGTTTATGATGAATCAGCTTATGATGAGTGTATGAGCTAAGTTTTGTTGACAGTTGCACATATTTTTTAATTGTTCGAAATACTACTAACAATTTTCAACTGTTCGCATATAGCCTGCCCAACTGTTAGGCAAAATCCATGTGCATCTGAGGGGGAGAAACTCGTCCAATAACAGTTGTACTTTCTAACAAAAACAGTCTTCAACTGTTAGTGTGTAGAATACACAACTGTTCGAAAAGGGAGTTATCTCTAAATAACAGTTGTTACATCTTATGAAAAAAGTTCTTCAACTGTTAGCGTTATTTTTGTCCGTCAACTGTTAAGTTACTAAAGGGTGTTTTGGTCTTTGCAGAATTTTGAGGATGTTTGAATTGCATTGAACATTCGAAACATATATTAGGCAATTCCCTCCTCATCAGTTCATTCACTCGTTCTGAACTTTGATCAAACGCTAAAACCCTAGAATTTTGCTCTCAAATCAAAATGGCTCCCCTTCCATTTGTCAAAGAACACAATATGCTTGCCTTCCTTACAAAACCTGCTGATCTTACTACTTTCCACGACATGATTGACTATCTCTCGATGTCAACTCTACACACTGCTCTCACCATAAACCCAACCATTTACACTTCTCATATTGATCAGTTTTGGAAACATGCTACCCTTCGAACAACTGATGAAGTGCAATGGATTGATTCCACTGTTGATGGTTTGAATGTTTCAATCTCTGAGGACTCCATCCGCCAACTTCTTCAACTTCATGATCGCGATGGTGAGTATTCTGATTCTGTTTCCCTAGACTTTGTGCATACCGAGTTGGTTAGGCTTGGGTATGAGGGCCCTAGGGGCAAGGGTACCTTCTACAAGGGACATTTTTGTGCACACTGGAAATATTTGATTCATACTCTCCAGCAGTGTGTAAGTCCTAAACGCACAGGGTGGAACGAGTTTGGAAGCAACATTGCATTGGCCTTAATCTGTTTGGCCATCAATCGTTGTTTCAACTTTTCAAAACTTATTTTTGATGGCATGGTAAAACATCTCGGGACCAAATATGGTCTCTTTTTGATGTACCCGCGATTTGTGCAAGTTTTGTTAAATTTTTTTATGCCAAATCTTAAAGCACACAAGAGGGTCCTAATTCCCTCTGCTCATGTGGCCTCCACATTGAGCAAGTTGATGGTTAATGGGAAAAATTTCGCAGGTGCCATAACTCCACCACTCTCTGCAATGGTGGAGTTTCTTTCAAGAAACAGAGCTGCCAGGGGTGAGCATGAAGCCCAACTTATTGCTACACCACCACCTCTGGAACCCACAGCTCACGATACTCAAATAATCCCCTCTGCTACCTTTGAAAGAGCTACAACACAAGCCCCTACACTAAAAATATTTCAAAAGAAGAGGAAAAGAACTGTTGGTGCTCCTTCCACCACAGTTCATGAAACTGAAACTGTTAGCCCTGCATAGGTGCATTCACCTGTGCAGAATATCGAAAGGGAACCATTCGTGCTGTCTCCCAAGCACAATGAGGAGGTGATCACTCCATTAGAGGGTGATCATGTGGTATTTGAGGCTGACACTACTGTTTTATCCGCAAGGAATGGACAGGACAGGGTTAACATAACTAAGACCTCAGCCACGGCAACAGAGGCTGGTCAAACAGTTTCTGGAAATCCCCAGTACCAAGAAAAGAGGGGTACTGGTGTGGAATCTCAATTGAATGAACCACCAGTTTTATCTGTCAATGATATGTTAACAGTGACAACACTAGCTGACATTGAGGCTAGAATGCAACCCCAAGCATTGACGGATTCCAACTTTGCACCTTTCTTTGCTGCATACGTGCAACTCAAGAAGAAGATTGCCTTACAAAACAAAAGGATTCTTCAACAAGATCAGCAAATCAAGGTTTTGACCAACAGTTTGAAGCATGCTAATGAGGTGCTAAAGCTACATGATCAAGTACTACAACAGTTGACAGCTGCTGCAAGACCCCCTTCAACTGTTCCAATCAAAGAGGGGGAGAGTTCATTACCAACAGTTGCTGAAGTGCCAGAACAAACAGCTGCAGTGGATGAACTAACAGTTGCACCCAGTGAATCAACAGTTGAAGAGAAACTATCAGCGGTGGATAGAGTGCTGATCAATACGATAATTTTGTCTGGTGATTATCCTTCAACAGAGGTTTATAGATCATGGCCAAAGGTTAAACAAGATTATCTAGTGAAAATGGGAAGTGAAATGCTAATCTGCAGTGTCAATCAAATGAGACAGAAGATTGAGGATAGTTGGCTAGAGGGAAAGTCGGCAAAGCTTAAGCCACTTAAGCCAAAGCCTGGATTCAAAGGGATTAGTATTTCTGAGAGGGCTGTTGAAAAGAAACTGCAAGTTGTACTAGGAAAAGGAAAGGAGATAGCTGTTGCACTACCAAAGCTCAAATTAACCAAAGAACAACAAGAAGTAAGAGATTTTGAGATGGCTCAGAGGTTGTCAGCTGAACTTCAAGAACAAGAACAGACAGATTTTGAGATAGCAAAGAAGCTGGGTGATGAGATCACAGCTCAGATTGATGAGGAGGAAACACAAGAAAAAGCTGCTAAGGGAGTTAAGAGAAAAAGAATTATGAAAAAGAAACAACCTCAACTTCCTAAGCCAGCAACTGAGAAGAAGTCTCAACCTCAACAATCCAAATCCCAAATATCCAAATCCCAAAAGTCCAAAGCTGTCCAACCAACTCAAACAGTTCAAACCATCAAAGCTAAAATGGTTAAAACTATCATTCAAGATAGGCTCTTGGTCGATGTTGAAGAAGGTGTTAACAAGCTTGTAGCAGAACATTTAGGCCAGAAGTCTCACATCAAAGAATGGAAGTTTGATGTTATCCGGTTTGATACTGGGAAGGAAGGGGTAATCATTGTAAGGGAGAATGATCAGATCGAACAGTTTTCAGGCTACTTACAAATGATGGATAGCATTACTAGGCGGGACATACAAGAATTGTATGAGTATGGAACAAGGCACTATGAAGGATCTGAGCATCCTACAATTAAGATATTGATGAGACATTTAACAAGTATTTGCAACCCAAAGAAAGTGATGTCAATACTGATGGCTGATGAAACCTTTCCAGTTGAATCTGTTAGAGTGTATGCTAAGCCAAGGGTATACTACATGGTAATGGGTAATGCATTTACAGAATGGTTTGACATGGATTTCATCGAACACAGTCAGATCAAGCTCCAATACCTATTGAAAGCCAAGTTCTATGGTCCAGCCAAAGTAAGGGATGAGCTAATTCAGAAGTTCAAAGATAGACTTGAATCCCTGAGATCAAAGAAAATGTAATTTTTCTATCTTTTGAATTTTTGATTATAACAGCTTGATTTTGCATTCAATGATAAATATGTTCTTTACTTATGTTAAATTTGTCTATGATTGAACCCTTAAAACAAACAACTTAATTGTATTGTTCAATACTTTAAGTTAGGGGGAGATTGTTGGGAAATTGGCTAAGTTATTGAAACTGTTATACATGCAAAAATCAAAACTGTTAAGACTGTTAATGGATGTTGGGAAGACAGTTCGAAACTGTTAGAAGAATTGTTGAAGAAACAGTTTAGAACTGTTAGTGAAAATTGTGAAGACAGCTGTAACCAACAGTTGCTGAGAACTTCAAAGCTGTTATATAGAGATCAGAACTGTTAGTACAAACTACTACAACTGTTTGAAGACCTTGAAGCCGAAGACTGTTAGAAGAACCAGAACTGTTGCATTCAATAAACAGTTTCGGTTGAGCTAAATATAGAAAACCCTATCTTTGAAGATATCTCGAAACACTTGGAAGATCATCAAGATTATCTCAGAAGATAGAAGATTACCTAACTGTCAGCAAATCAAGGAAGATCAAGGAGTATAAATGCTAGATTAGAATTTATAATATGTACGTACTCATTGATTAAGTTTTTGCATTCATTCTTCAAGTTGTAATTTGCTTTCAGAATAGTGCTAAGCTTCTAAGTTTCTCGTTGAAACCTAAGAACAATCTGTGTTCTTCGTCTAACATAATAAGTTAGATTGGGGGTGAAGTTTGCTATTGTAATCATTCTGGTTAATCAATAAAATTACTGTTTGATTGAATTGCTTTGTGTTCAAAACCTTCTTTAATCAATTAAGTGTGATTCCACAACTTCTTAGTTGATTGTGATCATAGTTAAAGATTAACTTTTATTCAACTATGATTTGTTATTCAAAAGTTAGTTCTTGTTATTTGATATAATCTATATCCGATCCTGACAGAGATCTAACCGGAAAAACTCCTTTAGAGGATAATTAAATTGGGGTGTGTAATTAGATGATAAAATCTAAATAGTTTCAAAATCGGAGACTTTATGCACTGAAAAGATACTATGGGTGACTTTCGACACATTTGACGCGTTGAAAGTAAACATATAGCTTGAGTTGGCCCATATACAAGTTAACCATCCAAAATTGATACTTCTTACATTCATTACTTTGTAAGTAGCCAACACTAACGGGGTTGTTAAGATCAATACTGTTGATAGTTAGTACTGGTTGGTGGTTAATGCAGGTGATGGATATTAATACAGGTGATCAAAGTTTGTACAGGTTTGATTGGTTAGTACAGGCAGCGCATTTTGAGGACTGTATAAGAATTAATCTTTGAAGATCAAGTCAAATAGCTGAATGTTCGTGATAAACATTAATTTGTTTTTGTTCCGGAGTGATAGTTATAAGAAGATAATCTTTGTGTCTATCCATAACTAAATGATCTCGATAAACATCTATTAATTCGTATGGTTTGTTAGTTATTAGTATAAATAGATGTTAACCCAGATGGAAGAAAGAGACGAAGCCTCAAGGTTAAACCCTTGCAACTGAGAAAGAGTTGTACGTATATTGATTCATTTTGGATTAATATATTGGGGCTTTTGATTGTTATTCTTATTCGCATTCTACGATCTGTGTTCTTGATAATTCAAATAGTTATTCCGCAAACTTATTTGTTTATATCTTGGGTTGATAACTTAATTCTAAATCGATCCTGATAAGTGGTATCAGAGCTACTTGGTAGCTTTCGATCCAAGATCATCAAGAACTAATCAATGAAAATGTTCTTAAGTGATCTAAGTCATCATGAGTGACATAGCTGAAGGAGTGTTGGTAACCAAAGTACCAATGTTGAAACCAAACGATTTCGACATGTGGAAGATACGAATCAAACAGTATATTCTGCTTACAGATTACCTGATGTGGGATATCATTGAGAATGGTCCTAAAGGAACACAAAAGCTTGATGCTGATGGAAACAAATTGCCACATCTACCAGTATATTCTGCTCACATCTACCAGCAAACGATTTGGAAAGAAAAGAAAGACAGAGTGAGATGAAAGCATTAAGTACTCTATTGCTAGCCATTCCTAATGAATATCAGCATCAATTTAGTAGATGTGAGCATGCTAAGGAACTCTGGAAGGCTTTGGAAAAACGATTTTCTGGAACCAAAAGTACCAAAAGAAATCAAAGATCCATACTGAAACATCAATATGAAAATTTCAATGCTGGTAAGGAAGAAACAATGACCCAAACGTTTGACAGGTTCAATAAACTGGTTGGAGAATTGGCTACTGCAAGGGTCAAAATTGATCAAGATGATGTCAACAGGAAGTTTCTAAGGTCACTGGGTGAAGAATGGACTATGTATACAGTTGCATCTAGGCAAAGTGATGACTTAGAGGGAAAAGAACTGGATGATCTTTACAATGATCTTAGGGTATTTGAAGCAGAAGTGGAAGCAAAAAGGAAACCATCGAGTTTTTCACAGAATACAGCATTTGTTTCATCAATTGGAGAAAACACAAATTCCTCTCAAGCAACAAGGGTGAGTGTAACAAGTGATGATGTACTAGAAGCTTTCTTTGCAACTCATGCTAAGTCATCACTGGTGAATGATGATCTAGAACAAGTTCATCCAGATGATTTAGAAGAGATGGACATCAAATGGCAGATGGCTATGCTTATACTGAGAGCAAAAAGATTCATTCAGAGGACTGGAAGGAAAGACTTTGGTCTCAAAAGAGATGACAAGGCTGGTTTTGACAAAAGCAAAGTTGAGTGCTATAAGTGTCACAAACAAGGACACTTTGCAAGGGAATGCAGAGGAGAAAAATGGCAAGAAACCTCAAAGGACTCCTCAATTATCAGAAAAAATCAGAGCAACAACTCAACAGCCCTAGTGTCACAAGGAGATTTTGATTGGAGTGAACATGTTGAAATTGCTGCTTCCAACAAAGCATTAATAGTAGAAACCTCAGCAAAATCAGATGATATGCCAAAAGAGGTAAAACTTAAACTTTGCACTGAAGAATGTATTCAAACTGTTAAAAAGTACAGAGATCACAACAAAGTTGTCTGTGAAACTTTGTCAAAATCTGAGGAAAGAAGCAGAGAAACAAGTTTAATCATCGCTAGTTTTGAACAACAGGTAAAAGCTTATGTTAGTAATGAGAAACAATATCAAGAGGCCAAAAGAGGTAAAACTTACACTTTGCACTGAAGAATGTATTCAAACTGTTAAAAAGTACAGAGATCACAACAAAGTTGTCTGTGAAACTTTGTCAAAATCTGAGGAAAGAAGCAGAGAAACAAGTTTAATCATCACTAGTTTTGAACAACAGGTAAAAGCTTATGTTAGTAATGAGAAACAATATCAAGAAGATATTTTTCAACTAAAAAAACCAAATGAAAAACTTGTTTGTTAACTAGAAGAAGTTAAAAATCAAATTAATAATCAGAAACAAAGGTCTGAAAAGGTTAAACTTGATATCAGCAAGTTTTAACTGCTTCCAAAACAATTGAGAACATTATTCAGTGTCAAATTCATGATAAGTTAAAATCTGGATTAGGTTTCAACCAAGTTCCTCCTCCATTTAATCAAACCTATATTCCTCCAACTAAAGATGTAGTTGAGAAATACACGAATGATAAGGACTCTTTAAAGGAGGTTTCTATTGACCCTAAATCAGACTTTGAACTACATGAAAAGGAGAAAGTGCACAGACATCTCATGTTGCACATCAAGCATCTTCCTCAGGGAATAAACACTTACAACAGGCAAAGGTTAGAGGGAATCAAAGAAATTAGAATCAAAGATGTCCCAAAACTATGGTGTGACTGTAAAACAGATTAAGCGTAAAGCATGTTTTATAGGGGGAAAACTAAATCACATTACAAAACAATGTTTTCATAATCCTATAAATAAGAAGGCAAAATCTAAAGTGACACCACAGCTTAAGAAAACTAGAATTGCAAAGCTAATTTTCAAGGGAAAGCCTGTAGTAATTCAGAAGTATGTGTATATGCCTAAAGGAAAGTGTGTTGAGAAAGTTAATACAGTTCACACAGAGCAAGTGACTCCAAACAAAACTCAAAAATCATTTGTTTCAACAAAGGATAATCTTGGATCAAGATTTGCTTCTCATGATGTTGTAAACAATGATTATTTGAAACAATCATAGGTTTTAAAACAGGTTACTTACCTCAATGCTGATGAAAAACCCAAGACCACACAGGCTTGGGTTCCTAAAAATAACTAATCTGTTTATTGATGTGCATTGCATGCCATCACTGAGAATGAAGAATATATGGCATGTAGATAGTGGATGCTCTAGGCACATGACTGGAGACAGAGGTTGTCTTCAAGATTTTGAACAATGTGATGGTGGTTATGTTGCATTTCTAGGAGATGTTAAAGGAGGAAAAATCACAGGCAAAGGTCAAGTTTCAAATGGAAATCTTAATTTCACTGATGTCTTCTATGTTGAACAGTTGAAGTATAATTTGTTGAGTGTATCTCAAGTATGTGATAAGAAAAACAGTATCTTATTCACAGAAAAGGAGTGCATCATTCTTGCTCCAAGATTCAAAATAATGGATGAAAGTCATATTCTTCTAAGAACTCCCAGGAATGACAATGTGTATTGTTTGGATATGGGAAAGGCTTCACCAACCACAGAAGAAACTTGTTTTCTGTCTAAGGAAACAGCTGATGAGTTCTCATTATGGCATAAGAGGATGTGTGATGTGAATGTCAAGACCATGAATAAATTGGTAAAACAAGGATTAGTGAGAGGATTGCCTCAGATGGAGTTTATTTGTAATGATCACTGTGTTCCATGTTTGAAGAGAAAACAACACAAAACCTCTCATAAGTCAAAGGAAATCAATTCAATTGCTGATCCACTACACCTGTTGCATATAGATTTGTTTGGACCCACAAATGTCATGAGCATTGGAAAGAAATCTTACTGTTTGGTTATTATTGATGACTTCTCAAGATTCACATGGGTTTACTTTCTCAAGAGTAAAGATGAAACTAGTGATATTCTTAAGTCATTTGTGCTTAGAATTGAAAACCAAACATGATCAAAGGTGAAAATGATGAGAAGTGACAATGGAACAGACTTCAGAAACTCAATCTTAACTGATTTATGTGTTCAAAAGGGTATTACAAGACAATTCAGTGCACCCATAACACCTCAACAGAATGGAGTTGCAGAAAGGAGGAACAAAAGTATCATAGAAGCAGCAAGAACTATGCTGGTAGATTCAAAACTTCCTGTCACCTTTTGGGCAGAAGCAGTAAACACAACATGTTATGTTCAAAACAGAGTTCTTGTTATTAAGGATCATGCAAAGACTCCATATGAGCTTCTTCATGGAAGAAAGCCACTCATAAGCTTTTTGAAACCATCTGGATGTCCTTGCACTATTCTCAATACTAAAGATTATCTGGGGAAGTTTGACAGCAAAGTGAATGAAGGGTTCTTTGTTGGATATTCTACTCACAACAAAGCTTATAGACCTACAACAGAGTATCCAAAATCATAGAAGAAAGTGCAAATGTGTCCTTCAATGAACACACTTCAAATGTTTCGGGAACAGTCCAAACTGGTTGTTTGATATTGATGAGTTCACAAATTCCTTTCATGGTTATAATGTAGGTACATAGGAGATTCAGCATAAGGAAGTAACATCAAATGATTATGCCCTCTTTCCAACTCTACCAATTGATCCACCATGCTTCAATACAACCTCTTCATCTCCATCATCTTCACATGATAAAACTCACTCCTCTAGATCAGTTGATGGAGAAAACAGTGAGAGACATGGATCAGAGGAAGAACCAACTGTGCAAGATACAGTACTCACAGAAACAACTGAACACATACAATCAGAGTCAGTAAAAGAAGATCTTCAACCCTCAGCAAATACTCAGGAAGATGAAGATATAGATCTAAATGATTCAAATTTGAGCTCCACTATTCAAGTTCAGTATCAGCCTTCTTCAAGAATTCAAAAGAATCATCCCATATATCAAGTTATCGGAGACATTCAAACTCCAATGGAAACAAGGAAGAAGTTCAAAGAATCATCGGAGCATGCTAACCTGTGTCTATTTTCAAGTTTTCTATCTCAAATTGAACCCAAAAAGGCACATGAAGCCCTGAAAGATCCCTCCTGGGTTGAAGCAATGCAGGAAGAACTTTTACAGTTTAAAATTCAAGATGTATGGACTTTGGTACCACTGCCAAAAGGAAAAAGAACTATTGGTACCAAATGGGTTTTCAGGAACAAGAATGATGATAGAGGAATTGTAGTGAGAAACAAAGAAAGATTGGTAGCACAGGGTTATACTCAAGAAGAAGGAATTAATTATGAGAAAGTGTTTGCTCTAGTTGCAAGAATAGAGGCTATAAGAATTTTCTTAGCCTTTGCATTTTTCAAGAAATTTAAGGTATATCAGATGGATGTGAAGAGTGCATTCTTGTATGGCAAGATTGAGGAAGAAGTATATGTGTATCAGCCTCCTGGTTTTGAAGATCCAAAAGACCCTGATAAAGTGTTCAAATTGAATAAAGCCTTGTATGGACTTCATCAAGCTCCAAGAGCATGGTATGACACATTGTTAGTTTATCTACTAGAGAATGGATTCAAAAGGGGAACAATTGACAAAACCTTGTTCACTAAGAAGGTCAATGATGATATTCTGTTAGTACATATTTATGTTGATGATATCATCTTTGGTTCAACACTCCCCTCTTTGTGCAAAGAGTTTGAAACCCTAATGCATAAAAAGTTCAAGATGAGTTATATGGTGAGATGTCTTTCTTCTTGGGATTACAAGTGAAGCAACAACATGATGGGATCTTCATCAGTCAGTCCAAATATGTGAATGATATTATGGAAAAGTTTGGATACAAGGATATCAAGGTGGCAAGCACTCCTATGGAAACACACAAAGCATTGACAACAGATCTTGAGGGGGAGGATGTTGATATCCATTTGTACCGGTCTATGATTGGTTCTTTGATGTATCTCACTGCATCTAGACCTGCCATTATGTTTGCTGTTTGTGTGTGTGAAAGATTTCAAACAAACCCCAAGCAATCTCATCTACTTGATGTTAAAAGAATTTTCAGATACTTAAAAGGTCAACCAAACCTAGGATTGTGGTATCCAATCGATTCCTCTTTTGATTTACTTGCATATACTGACAGTGATTATGGAGGAGCAAACTTGAATAGGAAATTTACATCAGAAGGATGTCAGTTATTTGGAAACAGGTTGATTTCATGGCAATGCCAGAAGCAAACTACTGTCTCCACATCCACAGCAAAAGCAGAATATGTAGCCGCTTCCAGTTGTTGTGCTCAAGTTCTATGGATTCAAAATCAGCATTGTTAATAATCCTGTTAAATACTCTAAAACCAAGCACATTGAAATAAGATATCATTTTATAAGGGATTGCAATGAAAAAAAGCGTATTCATGTTGAAAAAGTTCATATTGATAATCAACTTGCAGATCTTTTTACAAAAGCTTTTGATGTGAGTAGGTTTACCTGTTTGGTATCCAATATCGGAATGATAATTCTTGAAAAGTGAATTGAGTGTTTCAGGATTATTTACAATGATCTTTGCATTATTTTTGAATATGAATAGGTATCACATTTGGTTGTTTAGTACAGGTTTTGAAGTTTAGGCTAACTCGCTGGATAGTACAGGCTGCTATCTACTCAGAGTTAATACAGGCTAACAAACTCCACGCTCTTTTTGATGAGACCAGCATTGTTTAAATTTATTTAAACTTTACATTTTCTTCGCACCCGTAACAACTATCCCTTTTTCTCTCAAACTTCTCTCATTTAATCAACTTCTCTCCTTCGTTCTCATCATAATCCTCTCTGCTACTTCTCTCGTTTCATCATGTCATCGTCTTCTTCATCATCCTCCAGCTCCTCCGACAATGGCGAACTCAAGTTCGTTGATACTCACAACATGGCTGCTTATCTCAAGAAATCAAATCAGTTTGAAGACTTCCATCCCATCGTCGATTTCTTGTGAACTTCGCAAATCCAATATGCCTTAACTGTCAAGCCTATCATCTACATTGATCATATTCTTCATTTTTGGTCTATGGCAGAGCTGCTCGAGGCTAATGGGGCTTACTCAATCAAAGCAAAGGTTGATCACAAGGATTTGATAGTCAGTGAAGCCCTAATTCGTCTGCATCTTCAAGTAGACGATGAGACATGTATTACTTCTTTACCCCGTAATGAAATCTTTACAACATTGTCTCAAATGGGGTATGAAGGGGAATTGAGAATCATGAATTTCCTGAAAGCACTGTTCTCTCCAAAATGGCGCTTAATGTGTCATATTTTACAACAGTGTTTATCTAGAAAGAAGGGGGCATGACATGAGTTTGGGGGGTCCATTGCTACTGCCATGGTTTGTTTAGCAACTGCTAGAAAGTTCAATTTTTCGAAAATGATCTTTGATGACATGGTGTGGAACCTTCAACACACTGCAAATAAATTTTTAATGTATCCTATATTTTTGCAAGTTATCTTTGATAAGGAGATTCCTAATCTGTCAAAATTGCCAAGAATCTATGACATTCATGCTCACAAACAAAAAGTATTTGCAAACATGCGTCAAAAAGGGAAGCAATTCTCTGGCAAAGACACTCTATTGTTCTCTACAATGATGGCAGTGTCCCACACTACTGGTGAGGGGTCAAGCTCACAACCCACATCTTTGAGCACATCCATTGACACCCAACCCACACCATCCACTGCAAATATCCCTTAGTCTCATGTTGCTCCATCTGTACCAATTGAACCTCATACACAAGCCACTGAAATAGCTCATACATAAGAGCCTCCTTTAATCTCTCTGAAGAGAAAGAGGGCAAAGAGAGCTCCTTCCTATCTGTGTCCTGCAACCCAAACTTTAAGCCCTCTTGAAGAGAATCCTCTTCAAGAGAATATCCAAAGGGAAACCACTGAGTAGTCTCCCATGCTCACGGAGGTGATCTCTAAGGGGGTGGATGATCATATGGAAAGGGCTCATACTCTTGATCTTGCACAAGGTGCAACTCAAGAAAGTATGAACATCACTAAGACCCAATCCATGGCAACTTCACTGTTTGATGATTCTTTCAAACCATTAAACATTGAAGGTCCAGGCGCCTAGAAACCACGGGGGATGTTGGTGTTCAAGCTAGGCCTGAAACCTCATCTTTTTAGTTCAAAGATCCTGCAATGGTGGTAAACACACCTCAACCAGGTGAGAACAGTTTGGAACTTGATGAATTGATGGCACAAAACCCTTCCTATGATCCTTCGAAGGTGGTTAACAAACCCATTCAAGGTGAGGATATCTCTGACTTTTCGAAATTGATGGCATCTCATGATCTTATCATGAAGGAACTTCAAGCTCAACGCAGTTTAATTCAATCTTAGCAAGCTGCCCTTACATCATTGACAGAGATAGTCAAGAAGCTGTTAAACACCTCAGCACCCAAACTTGTTCTGTTCTCTTCAAGCTTTTCTAAGGATGCTCCCAAAAAGGTGAAGAATGAGCCACAGAAGTTTGTTGAGGAGACTGGTGCTGATAAGAAAGTAACTGATGATGTTGATAAGCAAGTAGAAGATGGAGGAAACAAGTCAAATCTATCTCAAACTGCTATGGATTTTGAAGCAGAATTAGATGAGACACTTCAAGGTGATCAGGTGACAGTGAAAGGAAGGGTAGTGGAAGATGTGCAAAGAGAATAGGATGTTGTTGAGAAATTTGAACTTGAGATAGAACAAAATGTTCAACAAGTAACAGGTCAGAGTGAACAAGAAGCTGGTATAGAAGGATAAATGGTTAAAGACACTCAACCAGATCAAGTGTCTAAGGATGAAATGGATGTTGCTGCAGCTCTACAACAGTTCAAGGAGCAAAAGGGCAAAGAAAAGGAAGAGCCTAAGCAACCTAAACAGTCAAACAGGCCAATGCTAAAAGGAGTATCAATCTCAGAACCAAAAGATGGGCCAAGTTAACAGGTAACTGACAAATCAAAAGGGAAGAAACCTTTAGGGATTATTACTACCAAGCATTGGCCAGGGTATGTGGAGATTGATGAGTCATTCAAAGATAAGGGAAAGGGAGTTGCTGTAAAGAAAGTGAAATTGTCAAAGCAGGAACAACTGAAGTTACATGCTGAGTTGGCAAAGAAACTAGCTGAGAATTGGAACAAAATATGCAAAAACAAATCGAAGCAGATGCTGAACTTGCAAAGTAAATGCAAGAAGAGGAAAGTGTGCACTTGGCAGAGGAAGTAACAATAGTTAAAAGAAAGAAGATGGATGTAAGTGGTGATAAAAAGAAGTTTACTGAATTTTTGAAAGTGAGGGGATACAGTGGAAAGCAGCTGGGTCCAATGAAGTTTGAAAGCATTGTGGACCTGTATAAGAAAGAAAAGAAGAAAGTAGCTAGTTTGGATGAAGATAAAATAATGGAAGTGGAAAGGAAGGTGAAAGAAATGTATGACATCATTTTGAAGCCACTACCAAAATTTCCAACAATTCCAAAAGCAAAGGGTAAAAAGAAACAGGGTGAAAGCTTGGTTGAACCCATTGCTAGAAGAACAAGGAAGAGTCCAAGGGAAGTGTAGGCTGAACCCTCTTAAAGAACATTCAAGCCAACTGTTGAGAAGGAAGCTAAGGCTGTGAAGGTTACAAAGCCAGTGAGGAAGTCTGAGAAAGAGAAAGTAAAAAAGAAAGTGGAGGAGAGCAAGGAAGAGAAAATGGCAAAGATTAGGGAACAAGATCATGAAACGGATTCGGATGACTATGTGGAAGAGATTGATCTAACTGAAATGCCAAAGTTTGATGATTAGCAATAAGTTTAGGGGGATGATTAGCAAAGTTTGAGGATCAATACTGTTGATAGTTAGTACTGGTTGGTGGTTAATGCAGGTGATGGATATTAATACAGGTGATCAAAGTTTGTGCATGTTCGATTGGTTAGTACAGGCAGCAAATTTTGAGGACTGGATAAGAATTAATCTTTGAAGATCAAGTCAAATAGCTGAATGTTCGTGATAAACATCAATGTGTTTTTTTTCCGGAGTGATAGTTATGAGAAGATAATCTTTGTGTCTATCCATAACTAAATGATCTCGATAAACATCTATTAATTCGTATGGTTTGTTAGTTATTAGTATAAATAGATGTTAACCTAGATGGAAGAAAGTGACGAAGCCTCAAGCTTAAACCCTTGCAACTGAGAAAGAGTTGTACGTATATTGATTCATTCTGGATTAATATATTGGGGCTTTTGATTGTTATTCTTATTCACATTCTACTATCTGTGTTCTTGATAATTCAAATAGTTATTCCGCAAACTTATTTGTTTATATCTTGGGTTGATAACTTAATTCTAAATCGATCCTGACAGGGGTGTTTGTTTCAAGATTTTTTTGATAAGATTTGTTGCATTTGGAGTGATTCAAAATCCAAAATCGTGTTTGGATGTTATATTTTTTTGAACAACTAAACACATATACCTAATTATACACCACATGTCCATATCAGGACGGGAACCCACAATCTTAAGGTTAGCGATTACCTTCTTCAAACTTCAATACCGCTAGGCCAAGACCATTTGGTATTTAAAAACTGTATATTAGGTAGGATTTCCACTGCCACTACCCCATCTTCAACACCTCCTATAACCTCCATTTCCACCTCCTTCATTGCCACCACCAACCTAGGGTTTCTGATGAAGGAAGCGACCTAGGTTTTTTTTGTCGCAGGACTATGAAGGTAGGGAACGATGACAACGAATGGCGACGGAAGGATATGACGACAGTGAAGGGACAACATGGTGATGGAAACACGAGAACTAAGCAACGAACTAGGGAGTCTATCGTGTTTGGATTTACAGTGTACAACATGCATAGCGGAATAATAAAAAATCTCAATCCCAGAGATCACAACTGGATTAACTAGGGGAACAAAACAGACACATATTCATATTAACAAGTATATATACATATACAATATAGAGTAAAGGTTTAGAATTTATACCCTTGGACTGCTATAGTGGGATACACAGCTACTGTACCAATGAACCCAACTGCTAGACCGTCAAAAACGCTACCCGTAATAAGCTGTCGCGTCCCGTGTGTGTGTCATGAATTACCGCTGCCGTTACTTGCTCGGTTGAGGGATGCCGAGGACTAAACCCGCCACAAGGGGGTGTTCAGCTGAAAGGGAATGCTAGCTGGAAAACACATCCGCCGCAAAGGGGTTGGCCGCTGCTGCCGTCGTGTTGCCGCTCGGTGGGTCGTGCCGCTATTGCCGCTGACAGGCGGTGGTGATGTTCCTTCGGTCGCTGAATGGGAGAGAGAGAGAGAGCGAGAGAGATTTTCTTGTTTTTTGCTTAAGGATTAAGTTATTTGTGATTACTTACTAATTTCCAAGGGTTAATCCTTATTTATACTTAAATAATGGATTAAGGCCCTTAAGCCCATGAGCCCGATCTAAAGATTAAAACTTTAATCTTTGTACAAAAAAAGCCTCAAGTTTGATTAATATTAATTAATTGACTAATTAATTAATAATACTTTAATTAAATATTTAACTAAATATTTAATCTCCAAAATAATAAATAACTATTTAATATTTATTCATTTGATAATTAATTATCAACACGCACAAAATATCATTATCTTGGTTCGAGTTGGGTGTGTAACTGTGTGACCATTTAGTGACTCATAGTGCCTGGATATGATGACACATATACACTATCTTTGCACACAATCTATCAGACTCTCACTTGTGCAAGATAATTACACTACCTTGTACATCATTGGCCTAAGGTGGTCCCTAGCCAGACACTTCGGTTAACCACGACTATAAGTTCTCTTATTTCCAGAGATTCTGTAATCACCTCCCAGATTACCCGGCTTTTCCTTTTACACACAATTTTCCCTAATTTGAATTTTAAACATGGAGCTCGTGATCTATTCTAAAAATCCATATTATGTTTCTTGACTTTGATCTTGACTAACTACATAACGGATTTACCGAATGATACCTATCATTCTGTCGGAGCGCGGCCATGCATTTCACTTAGTCTTAACTGTCAAGAGGCCATAAAATATCTCTTCTCGTTTAAGAGAAGGTGCAAATCCCATCTTGACTGCTTGAATTTGAGCACACATCCTCCGCTGCACCCAGATACACCCGTTATAATCACCCTGTTACGGCGTGACGTTTAAACATCCCAAAACACAAAAGTCCTCGCGCCCCAAACCAAACATCTCAGGTCTAAGGACAACCAATCAAGCTCACTCATGTCAAATGCTCCACGAAGTTGGCTTGATGCGGATCACCTCCAATATTTGTACCCGTGACAAATATCTATAAATACTTGGTCACATACTTGTGCTTTTATTTATCTACACGAATACACCATCAAGTATTTATAATAGCATTATCTCCTTGATGCGGCTCCCACTACATCAAGCAGCTACGGAGAAATTTAGATATAACAAGACTTGTATATCATGGATAAGTAAATATGCTAAAAATGGAGAATACTAAAACGATTACGTAATAACGCCTATTTCCATCACTCTGAAATGTTTAATACATAATCATAGGTTTCAAATTCAATCCATAGATTTAATTAATTACTGAAGCTCGCTGCTAGGTCCTATGTATTGCATTCCTATAGAACTAGCATGTCTCTCATGCTTTTTTCTAGCTAGCGCCTTAGTCAACAAATCAACTACGTTGTCATCTATCGGTATCGTGCATATCCTTACATCTCCCCTTCTGACTCTCTCTTGGATAATGTGATACTTCCTAAGTACGTGCCTAGTCCATCGATGATCTCTTGGTTCTTTTGCTTGCGCTAAAGCTCCCATATTATCACAGAAAAATATCAATCAGTCTAGAGATACTAGCAACAACTCTAAGATCCGAGATAAAATTCTTCTGCCATACCGCTTCCTTTGCTGCATGTACTCAGCCTCTGTAGAGGAATCTGCTATCGTATCTTGCTTCTGGCTTTTCCAAGATACGGCTCCTCCGCTTAGGGTAAATACATACCCTGACTGCGACGTAAAGTCATCTTTGTCCATCTGGAAGCTAGCATCAGTATAACCAGACACACTGATCTCGTCCATGCTTCCTTTACAGACGAAGAACATATCTTTTATCCTTCTCATGTACTTGAGAATGTTCTTGACAGCCACCCAATGTGCTTCACCCGGATTATACTGATATCTACTCATGATGCTTATCGAGTAAGCAACATCAGGCCTAGTACATAACATGGCATACATAATCGATCCTACTACCGGGGCATAAGGAATCGACTTCATCCTCTTCTTCTCTACTAGAGAAGTAGAACATTAAGCCTTGCTCAAAGGGACGCCAGATCTTATCGAAATGAACCCTTTCTTAGATTCATCTATCTTAAAGCGTTTCATGACTTTATTGATGTATGTACTTTGACTAAGTCCGATAAGCCGTCTAGATCTATCTCTATATATCTTTATACCAAGTATATATGCGGCTTCTCCTTTATCCTTCATCTGGAAACACTTACCTAACGAGGATTTTACTCCTTGTAATACTAGTATGTCGTTTCTAGTTAGCAGATGTAATCCACATATAAGAATAGGAATTTTGTAATGCTCCCACTAAACTTTGTGTAAACACAGGATTCGAGCTAGCTTTTAGTAAAACCAAACTCTTTGATACGCTCATCAAAGTGAAAGTTCCAACTTCTAGATGTTTTCTTTAATCCATAAACGGATTTAAGTAACTTGCATACCTTGTTTGGATTCTTGGAATTCTCAAAACCGTCCGGTTGTGCCATATACACATCCTCTGTTAGTTTGCCATTAAGGAAAACGGTTTTGACATCCATTTGCATTATCTCATAATTGAAGTATGCAAATATTGCCATTAGAATCCTAATGGACTTAAGAATTGCTACTGGCGAGAAGTTTTCATCATAATCAATTCCATGAGTTTGAGTGAAACCCTTAGTAACAAGCCTTGCTTTCAAGGTATGCACCTTTCCTTCCATGTCCGTCTTCTTGTTGAAGACCCAACAACTTTACTGTGTTGTGTCAAGTCTAATAACTCCCAAACTTGGTTGTCATACATGGATTGCATCTCTGCCTTCATGGCATCTAGCCATTTGTCAGACTCACTGCCTGACACACCATCCATGTAGGATGTAGCTTCATGAAGATCCTCTTCTTCTTGAGCAATTAGAAATCCAAAATATCTATCCGACTCAGTCCGCTTACTATTGGACCTGTGAAGGTATATCTTCTTCCTTTTCAATTTCTTAAAGATCTATTTCTTTTCTAGTCATTTTTGAACTTAGAAACTTATTCTCCAGAAAATTCCCATTCTGAGCGACAAAAACTTTGTTCTCTTCAGGATTGTAGAAATTGTATCCTAAAGTTTCCTTGGGATAGCTTACGAAGATACATTTATCTGATTTGAGTTTGAGTTTATCCGAGAACGGTCATTTAACGAATGCCTCACAACCACAAATCTTCATGAAAGACAATTTGGGCTTCTTCCCCGTCCATGAGTCGAACGGTGTCTTTCCGTCCTCTACGGACATTGATGGAACTCTGTTCAGCATGAAAGCAGCCGTCTCGAGTGTATGTCCCCAAAACGACATTGGTAACGTGGTTTGATTCATCATTGACCGAACCATGTCAATAAAGGTTCTATTCCACTGTGGCGTATACAGAGGTGTGAGTTGTGAAACAATTCCACACTCCTTTAGATTATCATCAAACTCCTGACTCAGATACTCTTTACCTCGATCAAATCATAGCAACTTAATCTTATTGTCTAGCTGGTTCTGTACTTCATTCTGATACTGTTTGAATAAATCAAAACTTTCAGACTTGTGTCTCATAAGATACACATATCCATACCTACTGAAGTCGTCAGTAAAGGTAATGAAGTACCGGTATCTACCTCTAGCTTGAAGACTGAAAGGACCACAAACATCTGTGTGTACTATCCATAGAAGTTCCTTTCACCTTTCATTCAAACTGGTGAATGCCTTCTTTGTCATCTTGCCGCATAAACAAGACTCGCAATTGTGTAATGATTATAGATCAAGAGACCCTAGAACTCCATCATGATAGAGTTGCTCTATGAGTTTCTTGTTAGAATGTCCGAGCAGACAATGCCAAAGGTAAGTCTAATTCAAAACATCTTTTGACCTCTTACTTATATGATAGATTTCCTTATCATCTTGTAGATATATTGTGTATAGACCATTTTGTGAACTTGTTTTAAATTAAAATAAATCATTCTTAAAGCACGAAATCATTTTTCCTACCGACTGATAGGTAAAACCTGATAGGGTTCTATGAACACATCGGAAGCAAAGGTACAACATGCAAAGCTAATGGTACAATCATACAATGTATAAAAACCTCATAAATGGAACAAGCTATATGACTAGTATTTGCAACATGAAAAAGGAAGGGAAGTGGAATCATACCCTTGGTGAACTTCTGAAACAAAGATGAAGATGAGGTTGATGACAAGAAGCTCTAAACCGAACTCGTCTCTATTGTTGATCCACCCCGGGCAATCCACTTGTACTAGCAAGCTTGAATGGACTTCAAACTCTTAGAATCCACACAAGAACATCAAACCTTCTTTATTTCTGGTCTCCTTGGTCTCACACTCAAAACCCACTCTAAAAGCACTTGCTAAGTGTATGTAATGTGGGAGTGACAAAAGGAATGAAAGGCAAGGTAAGTGGTGGAAACAAAATGATTGCGTGCAGTCTGACACGGGATCGCGGCGCGAACCTATAAGAATTCGCGTCATGATCTCTGCCTGAGATCGAGCCGCGATCCAACATATGGATCGAGGCACGATCTTCGACTGCACACCAACCCCTTTCCACTTTGACACTTTTAGTCCATGCACTTAGGTTGCTGTCAGAATTGATCCCCGGTGTGTGACCCAATAGGCCCACACATCATCGGCAGTAATCCATATGGCGTACGTGTGTCAGTGGGCACACTCCAACAAACTCCCACTTGCACATGACACACTGTACCCATAAACCACAGATAAAGAGCGACCTCTAGTAAGGCATCTCTGCCCCCAAGTCAGTATGGGTTTTGTCATCTAGAACAAAAACCAAATCCAGAATCAGTTACGAAATGGTCCTATAGATAAGTGATCATTCATCCCTTCGTTCGCGATATCGGTGTGAACACAAGACATGGTTAAATATCAATCTCCAGATCATTCACGATTAAGTTTCTTGATCTCGATTGATGGTGACCCAAAATCTAGTTGCAATTGATCAAATATCACTACAACTTGAGCATGGCCATGCATTTTACGTATCTCTCTAAATCTAGAGGAACAAATCCCTTTGACTACATTGCTCCGCTACATACACCATACTTTACCTAAAAGCTCCCTTTATAACAGCCAGTTATGAACTGCGTTTGAAAGCAATTAAGGCAAGGCAGATCCATGCTTTGGAACACATGTATCCCCAGTCTAAGGACAAAATGATATTATCCTCCTGACTTACTCGTGACATAAACCATGAAGTAAGTTCAGGTTTGGTTCGTCCAGTCACTTGACCATTGCAAGCACAGGCAAAGTGTTGCGTCTCTTTTATCTAATCCATTATTAGATAACGACCAACCAATTCTCTCAGTCTTATCTCAAACTTCCTCCCCATAAAGAATGACCGATTGTGGACATTTAGAATGTAAAAGGCATTCAGGGAAGTGTTAAACATGCTAAAATGGAACACAGTAAGGATTCATAAAATATTCGCCCTTGGCGTATCATTAAATCACATTTAATAATCAATATAGAATGAAATACAATACTGCTTAATGTTCCTAAAATACAAGTACAAATCAAACATGAACCAAATAATACACTCAAACCAAGTCACTAGCAAATCTAACACCTATCGATCTAGTGTGAGAATTATGTACAGCTTGTGACAACGGTTTAGTGAAAGGATAGGCCAAATTGCCTTCCGAAGCTACTCTGCTGATGGCAATGTCACCACTCTCTATAACATCTATGATGAAGTGGTATTTTCGAGGAATGTACCTCGTCCGCTTATGAGCCATTGGTTCCTTAGCTAGAGCAACCGCACCCTTATTGTCACAAAACATCTCAATAGGGTCGGATATGCTAGGAACCACTCCAAGTTCTTAGATGAACTTCCTCATCCATACAGCCTCTTTAGCTGCTTCACTAGCCGCAATGTACTTTGACTCGGTAGTTGAATCAACTACGGTATCTTGTTTGGAGCTCCTCCAACTTATAACACCACCATTAAGAAGGAACACGAACCCTGATTGTGATCGGAAATCGTCGTTATCAGTATGGAAGCTAGCGTCAGAATAACCATGTACTCTAAGCTCTTCCTTACCACCGTAAACTAAGAACAACTCCTCTGTCCTTCGAAGATATTTGAGAATGCTCTTTACCACAATCCAATGGGCTTGCCCTGGGTTAGCCTGATATCTACTCGTCATTCTCAAGGCACACGATACATCAGGACAAGTGCATAGCATGGCGCACATGATTGATCCTATTGCCGAAGCCTAAGGGACCCTCTTCATTACGTCTAGTTCATCCTTGGAACTAGGACATTGAGCCTTGCTCAATGTCACTTCATGCAACATAGGGGTGTTACCCCTTTTAGAGTCTCTTGAATCGCTTCAAGACCTTGTCGACATATGCACTTTGGCTAAGCCCAATTAGCCTCTTAGATCTATCTTTATAGATCTTAATGCCCAAGATATATGCCGCTTCTCCCAAGTCCTTCATTGAGAAACAACTCCCAAGAAAATACTTAACCTCTTTCAAAGTTGGGACATCGTTCCCAATAAGTAAAATGTCATCTACATGCTGGATAAGGAACACTGCTCTCCCTAGCCCTGACATATACGCATGGTTCATCTTTGATTTTCGAAAATCCAATCTCTTTGATTTTCTCATCAAAGCAAAGGTTCCAGCTACGAGATGCTTGCTTAAGTCCATAAATGGACTTCTTTAGTATGCAAACTCTATCAGGATACTCAGGATGTACAAAACCCTCGGGTTGTGACATAAACACCTCTTCATTAAGCTTCCTGTTAAGGAAGGCGGTTTTTACATCCATTTTCCATATCTCGTAATCATAAAATGCAGCTATGGCCATAAGTATTCTGATATACTTCAATATGACCACTGGTAAAAAGGTTACCTCATAGTCAATCCCATAAGTTTGCGTAAAACATTTGCCCACCAGTCAGGCTTTGAAGGTATCTACAGATCCATCCACGCCGGTCTTCTTCTTGAAGACCCATTTTCATCCCACTGTCTTACACCCGGGCGTAGGATCAAGCAATTCCCAGACTTGGTTGTTAGACATGGATTGCATCTCACTCTCTATTGCTTCCTTCCACCTAGCAGACTCACTGCCCACAACGGCTTCTCGGTAGTTGGTTGGTTCATCATGATCCACCAATAAGTCACTGCCCTCAGATATGAGAAACCCACATCTCTCTGGATCATGACGTGGTCTACCGGACCTACGAGGAATCAATGGAGTGTCGTCAAGTACCGACGCATCCTGTTGCTCGGTTTCAACCACTTCGGGTTGAGTGCTAGTGTCGACATTAGTCCCTTCTTCATTAGGTTCTTGAATTTCTTCAAGATCAATCCTCTTTCCACCAGATTGTATGGATATCATCTCCCTTTCAAGGAAGATGGCCCATCGCGCGATAAACACTTTGTTTTCTGAAGGTTTGTAAAACAAGTAACCTATGGCTCCGGTTGGATACCCAATGAAGTAAAACCTCTCAGACCTAGGTTCAAGTTTTTCCTCTACCTCTCGTCTAACGAAGGCAGGACATCCCCAAACCTTGAGATATACGATCTTTGGAGCAACTCCATGCCACATCTCGTAAGGTGTCTTTTGGACTTTCTTAGTCGGTACGAGGTTAAGGATCCTAGCGGCCGACTCTAGAGCGTACCCCCAAAAACTAATGGGTACTTCCGTGCGACTCATCATTGATCGGACCATATCTAATTATGTCTGATTCCTCCGCTCGGAGACACCAATTAATTGTGGTGTCCTAGGAGGAGTTAGTTGTGAAATAATCCCACAACTAGAAAGATGATCACGGAACTCCGAGCTCAAGTATTCGCCTCCCGAGCGAAGCATCTTGATAGTGTTGCCCAATTGATTCTGGACTTCGTTTTGGAAAGTCTTAAGGACCTCAAATGTCTTAGACTTATGCCTAATCAAGTAGACATATCCATATCTACTGAAATCATCAGTACATGTAACAAAGTATCTAGAGTTGTTCCTTGTAATGTGCTTGAACGGACCGCATACATCGGTATGCACTATATACAACAAGTCTTTACCCCTTTCACCCATACCGGTAAAGGGTGACTTAGTCATCTTGCCTAATAAACAAGACTCACATGCTTCATTTGACCCGAGGTCAAATGATTCCAAGATCCTATCCGCTTGGAGCTTGGTGATGCGTTTCTTGTTTATATGGCCAAGACGGCTATGCCATAAGGGAGACTTATCCAAACCATTTTTGGATCCAGAATCAATGTTCATGATTGCTCTATTATTTTCTATGTATGCATCAGCTTCGTATATACCACGACATGGATAGGCTTTAGAATAACAAACATCATTTTTGAAACAAGAAATACAACCATTTTCAAATTTAAAATAATATCCATCATCGTACAAAGCATGAAAAGATAAAATGTTTCGCTCCACAAGTGGTGAATAACATACATCCTTTAAAATTATGGAATATCCGGATTTAAAAGTAAGCTCTACACTTCCTTTCTCTAATACGGGGACGACCTCCTTGTTCCCCATGATTAGCTCCAGCTCCCCATCTCTCAACCTTCTATTTCCCTTTAGCACCTGCATAATGTTACAAAAGTGAGTTCCATAGCCGGTATCTAAAACCCAGCCTTTAGATGTAGAAGTATGATGGAGTTTAATCATGAACGTACCAGAAGTAGAAGCGCCCGCTCCCGAAGCTCGCAGCTTCTTCAGGTCCTCCAGGTACTCTGGACAGCTCCGGTGCATGTGCCCGCTTTAACCACGTAGAAGAAGCAAACCGCCTCTTCTGGAGTCTTAGCTTGAAGGATAGGACCCTTTTGCTTAGGCTCCGGGGTAGGGTTCGGCTTGGGTACCACAACCTTACCCTTACCTTTACCCTTCAGGGTAGAGGCCGGTTTTTTCCTCTTCTTGGACTCACCCTCCCTGATGGCCAAGACGGGAACGGAGGTGGACGACTTTTGCTTGGTCATGTTGGACTCGGCAGTCCGCAGCATACCATGCAACTCCATGAGGGATTTATCCATCCCATGCTTATGATAATTCACAACGAATTGATCATACGATAGTGGGAGAGACCGTTCAATCAAGTCCACTGCCATCTCTCTCGACATGGCAAATCCCAACCTCTCGAGACGTTCCACCAACGCTTTCATCTTAAGAACGTGGTGGGAAACGTTCCCGCCGTCTTGCAACCGGCAACCGAGTAGGTCATTAAGACAACCATACCGTTCTTGATTGGCTTGTTGTTGGAACATGTCCGGAAACTCACGCATCATGTCATAAGCACAAAGATTCTCCATTGAATTTTGCAAGTCGGAGCTCATAGTGCTAAGCATGAGGCAAGTAACCTCGGTGATGTCTTTGAGATGTTTTTCATACGCCTCTTTAGTGGCCCTACTCGTGTTAGTTGCAGGGACCTCGGGGATGGGTTCCTCGATGGTGGCCAACTTGTCCTCATGACGGAGGACTATCCATAGTTGCCTTGACCAATCCATGAAATTGGTCCCATCAAGTTTGTCTTTCTCAAGGAAAATCCTTAGAGAAAAGGTGGTGTTGGTGTTGGTGGTTGTTGATGCCATCTATAAAATGCAAAGTATATTTGGTTTGTTTGAATGAAATCCTTGTTAAAATAATTACCCAAGTGTTTAATGAAAAACAACTATTTTAACAAGGGCTAAGAACCTTATTTCACCTTGCACCGTGACGGGTTTTCCGCGGATCACGTGGCAAGGCTATTTAGGCCGGCAACCATTGACCGATTGCAATCCATTATTGCAACTCTTAGTTCCTTGCGGGATCCTACTTGACAACCATTGTGCCAAGTTCAAAATGTTTGATCCTTCCACACCAATCTCAAAGTAATATTTTACATAACCTTGGCCAGAGCTCGACGATTATATGAAATATTAATTTGAAACCGTAAATCAACCATCAAGATACACGGTGGTACTCTAGCCCAATGGTTGACTCGGCTAGAGCTCGACAATCGACCTTGCGAGTTGCCACACGCACCTTCCTCACAACTCACAGAAAAATTGATTCGGCTAAAGCTCGACAATCAACCCTTGTGTTGTTAGATTCGGGTGGTGTCATCTTATGAACGACGTGAAATTACATTTAGAAAACGGGATTTAGTTTTCCGGTTAAAAAACCATTTTGTGTTGATTAACAAAAAGTGACAAAAACCAAATGTTCTCACTAACGGATACTAAACTAATTTTATATCCTATTGTTAATCAAATGTGCGCGCGAGAGTTGTTAAACCATTTTTAAAACTCTTGGGTTTTATTATTTGTCAAAAATTATCTAGCATGCAATAGTCCTACAACTCATGCATAAACAATATAATAAAAACATCACACGCATAAAAAGTAGTTGGTAACCATGCCCCTAAAACCTATGCATTTTCCCGTGAGCTACTACTGGAAAACAAAGTCATCTAAGGACAAAATTTCTTGATTTCGGATGTGCTCCCACTAAACCCGCCACCTCTATTGGGCCTTCCGGATTTGTGTTCGCCAAGCCGTTACTCCATAGACTCCTGATGGTTGCTCCATATTACAATTACATAGAAAATTAAATAAATGGCATGCAAGCCACAAATTCCTATTTTCTAGTACAAATACATAATATGAAAATTTAAATGGCATGCAAGCCACAAATACATTTACATACCAAATAAATAAATTATTATTACAAACCATGTGACAATAAGTCACCAAATGAATGAATAATAAACAAACAAACAACCATACATCCACAAGGTCTAGGGCTTTTCTAGTGGTTACCAACAACATGAACAACTAGTGAACATACATGAGCAACAACATGGTGTGCCACACAAAATCATGTAAACTTATGCATAATGGTTAAGATTATTAAAATCACTCAAGGCACTAAATAATCCCATGTACTTATGCATTAGTAACACCAAACCATTTTTGGTGAAACATATTCATAAATACATAATGTAAGTATATGCAATTACCATTTTCATGACAAAATGATAGTATACATATAAATACACCAACCATTATACAAGGCATCTTAAATAAGTAAAATGTTAATTTCTGGATAGAAAATTCCAGAAACTAAAATAAAATGCCAAAAAACCAAAAATAATTTTTGAAATTTAAAAAACCAAAAAACTGCTCTGCTGAGGGTTTGAGCCGCGAACCATTAACTGGTTCGAGCCGCGAACCCCCAAAACATTTACGCCGCTAAAGACAGACGGAATAGATCCGTGATCTTTATCTGGAATTCGCGCCGCGAACTCCTAAAGATATCGAGCCGCGAACTCCACTGGTCAGAAAACAAAAATTTTATTTTCGGGTTTTTTAGATCACCATGTGCAAATATAGCATAGAGGTGGCTCTGATACCACTGATGGGGTTCTATGAACACAGCGGAAGCAAAGGTATAACATGCAAAGCTAATGGTACAAACATACAATGCATAAAAACCCCATAAATGGAACAAGCTCTATGACTAGTATTTGCAACATGAAAAAGGAAGGGAAGTGGAATTATACCCTTGGTGAACTTCTGGAACAAAGATGAAGATGACGTTGATGATAAGAAGCTCAAAACCGAACTCCTCTCTATTGTTGATCCACCCTAGGTATGCTCAATCCACTTGTACTAGCAAGCTTGAATGGATTTCAAACTCTTAGAATCCACACAAGAACAACAAACCTTCCTTTGTTTCGGGTCTCCTTGGTCTCACACTCAAAACCCACTCTAAAAGCACTTGCTAAGTGTATGTAATGTGAGAGTGACAAAAGGAATGAAACGCAAGGCAAGTGATGGACTTTTATAAACCCAAAAGTGCCAATTCATCTCCCCATAACCGGCCACAAGGTTCTCCAAAAGAAGGTCATGCATTGGCTAGAAAATGAGGTGGAAACAAAATGATTGCATGAAGTCTGACACGGGATCGCGGCGCGAACCTATAAGAATTCGCGCCGTGATCTCTGCTAGAGATCGAGCCGTGATCCCATATATGGATCGAGGCGCGATCTTCGACTACACACCAACCCCTTTCTACTTTGACACTTTTAGTCCATGCACTTAGGTTGCTGTCAAGATTGATCCCCGGTGTGTGACCCAATAGGCCCATACATCATCGGCAGTGATCCATATGGCGTACGTGTGTCAGTGGACACACTCCAACAAAACCACTGTCTATTAATAAATGATACGAGATTATATTTTTTATTAATCTAGGAACATAAGAACAATTTTCTAGTTCAATAATTAATCCCGAAAATATCCCGAGACTATATGTCCCTACAACTTCAGCACCGGCCATGGAACCTTCGCCAACCCGTAAGTCCATATCCCCCTTCCTTAGTTTCCTACTCCTCTTGAATCCCTGCAATTGATTGCATACGTGATGACCAAATCCGATATCGGGTACCCATGATTCAAAAGAAGTAACTAAGCAATGTATCATAAAGATACATGCCTCATTGGTCGAGCCAATGTCCAGCAATTTAATGTCGAGTGAGAGCTCGCAAATATCCTTGCTACCGCAGACTGGGCAACAAATGTCTCTTAGCTTTCAAATCCAGCCATCTTCCTCCTTTTATTTCACTTCTATTATATCAAGGATGTCAGGTTACATTTGGTCGCCTATACACATTAGAAACTCGTGTATACCAACAATAGTCGATTCCTGTCTTCCAAGCTCACTCACTACCTTAGTCTGATAGTGATATGTCAGAGTCCCGACCAAAAGAATCACAAGTTCTTGTTCATTGACTTGTGACTCCAGGAGAACTAAGCAATCAAATAGCCTTCTTATATTAATGAGATGATCGCTTAGTGACTGGTGTTCTCTTATCTTCTGTGAATGAATCTTCTTCATTAGCAGAAAACATCCACAACGTTCACTGCCTCTGAACCGCTCCTCAAACTCTTGCACGACCTCAAAAGAGGACTTACTTTTGAGTTCATAAGTGTACTCAGATTCTGTGGAGAGTATCAGAATTGACATGACATCAAATTCGTCCGATAGATACTTATAAAAGGTATCATACTCTCCATCCTGAGTAGAATAATCGGGTCTTGCTAAAGGTGGCTTATCAATTGTGTACAACTTTCACTATGCCCTTAAGATATTCCTAAAGTGCAACCTCCAAACCGCATAATTTGGTCCTGAAAGCTTCTACTTTCTCATGATGATACAAAGAGACTACTCAATTGAATAAAAAGAAATAACAGATGAACGAAAGCTTTGAGAAAAGTAGAAGTTTTCATTATAATTAACACAATTTTCGTGTTTCAGTTTATTGCAGGGTTTTGTTTCAAACGCAGCTTTAGATAATAGTAGGAAAGCTTCAAAGGTTAGTGCTTTGAAGTTAGACTCCTCGAATTGTGGATGTCAATTTCGTAATAGTTATGGGTGATAGGATTTGTGTGCATGACCGTCTAACCCTGATGCCACGTCCAATGACATGAGGCACTCAAGGGTCACACCTGTGAGGGCATGTAATCTGAGAAGTGATGCAACCACATGTGGGAGAACGGTTTTATAATTAGTCAGTTATAAACCAGTAATAGTAAGTTATGATTTTAACTTACGGAGAGGATTAATTACCAAGATATTAATTAACAAGGAAATATATATTTATTAGTTGAATTAATATATATTGTTAATTAATAAGATTAACAATTTAAGTTTAAATTATTAAATGACATAGATTAATAATATATATAATAAGAAAATTAAAATATTATATATATATGTATGTATATATATATACACACACATACATACATATATATATATATATATATATATATATACATATATATACATATATATATATATATATATATATATATATATATATATATATACATACATATATATACATATATATATATATATATATAAATTGCATCAACATAGAACCCCCTCTTAAACAAAGAACCCAAAGAACCTATGAGGATCGTTGATTTCATCTCGTAAGGGCATGATCGTATTTTTTCCTTTGTTCACGCACAGTAATAACGGAAACATTTGTTCCCTTTTTTTTATCGTCGTCCATATCTCCTGCATCTTCACACGATTTGATTAATTGTTCAGACGTTATCATATTTGATTTTGTTCGAAATTTACACAAAATATTGTGATCAATTTGATTTCTATTTTGTAATATAATCCAGATCAATCGTGACATTTGTGTGCTTTTTTGCATGTTCGTATGTCTGATGCTATTCAATCAACGGGCGATTGTCATGACGATTACGATGGTAATGTATTATGTTTCAATTGTCGATGCTTTACTACTTATGAAAATTACTGTTTTGCCAATTATCGATGTATTTGATTCTGTTTTTCCACATGATTTGTATGACTTTGGTTTTTGGTCGATTGTGTAGGTGTATTATAAGTCTACTGTTTTTAATTTTTGTTGATTTGTTCATTGATCGAATATAGCTGCAATATTGTTCTTATATGTGTATTTCAAAGGTGTATCACTCTTAGATTTATAAAATTTTGCATGTTGTAATTTTTTACATGTACATCGAACTCTGTTCTTGCTGAATTAGGTATGTTATCATGTATTTTTTTTATTTGTTTTCTACTTGTTGGTCCCTTGGTGAGAATAACAACAAGCAACAGATGTGTAGAAGGGGGGTTGAATACACTTTCTGTGGAAATTGAACAAATCAAATAAAAGTGTTACACACAGTAAATCAAACCACAATCAATCGAATGCTTTCATTAAGAAGATGATTACAATGCTTTGAATAAGAAGATGATTACAATAACTATCAAGTAAGCAACTATTCATATGTAAACACCTAATGTAAATCTCTCAAACTTTCAAACTTAGCTATCTATAATCAACTTATGATTATAGATACTGACGACTCTCTAAACAGGATTTTTATCACAGATTTAATCAACTTATGATTACTTACCAACTTCACAACAAATGTAAATATTCGAACACACGAACAAGTTGGCAACCTGTGAATTTCTTGATCACGTTGAACTGACAAACAATGATTCAAGAATCGTAACACATACGGTGAGGTGAGGTTTTGGCTCTACAACACTAAGTTGTATTCTAAGTCGTACCTCTAAACTTATCAGGATAATAAATATTTATAATCCTGTTGCTACGGTTCCTAACAAACTGGACTAATCCTAATTTGCTAACTAACTATCGGATAACTCGGAATCTTGAATCTTGAATCTTCTTATCTTGAGTCTTCAATCTTCAATCTTGATTCTGAAGTCTTCTTATCCTTCCCGTAGATATAGAGAGTTAAAACATAATTTAAAACATATTTAAATTCTTTATAAACTGACTTCTTTAGTCAGGCTGAGTTACTCAGCTTGAAACTCATCAAGCTGAGTTCTTCGAGAACACACTAAAAAACAAACACGGACTAACATGTATAATTATTAACTCATTCTTAGAAGTCCAAAGAGTTAACCAAAACATATTTATCAACTCTATTGAGCTGACTCAGTCTTCACGCTGAGTCGCTCAGCTTGAAACTCATCAAGCTGAAACTCAATATGTATATCTTAGTTTACGCACACAGCTTATCAAACATATTGATAATCTTACTAAGATATAGTCTAAGCTGATCAAACATATGTACAGCTTACACTCAGCTTATACTCAGTCTGAATCACTATAAGTGTTCAGTATGACTAATCTTTATAATTCTGTTTAAGTTGTTTGTAGAACACATCTTACAAACTTAACTTTGTCTCATCAAATCTAAACTAATGAGATCATCTTCCCAACAAACTCCCCCTATTTGATGATGACAAAACCATCAAACAGTTCTTAAGTTTGTTTAACAGAATTATGTTTTAAATCTCAAACTTATTAAGATTTTATATTTGAACTGATCAAATATCTATTGAACATATCAATTTTAATTGAACTTATCAATTTAAATTGGAACACACCAACTTTTAGTTGAACACACCAAAAAATTGCATTAATGAATAAGAACTTATCAATTATTCATTTTGCTGAACTTATCAGACCTATAAATATGAACACATCACAACACAGTTGAACATATCAAACTTTGTACTTGTATTAATTGAACTAATCATAATACAAAATGATTGATCACTTAGATCATGCACACTAAGTGCTTACAAAAATATTAGAACTAATCTAATATTTACATTAGAACTAATCTAACTTATAATAGAACTAATCTATTGAGTTTACCTTATGAACTCAGGATGTAGAAGCTCCCAGATGCTGATCTCCTTGTTGATCTCATCTAACAGTTTTTCAGCTTCTTCATTTCCTCTGAGTTCCTTCTGTTGTACCCTGATGATCTTGTTTAGTCTGTATTTCATTAGTTGATTCGAAGCATCATCACCACAACACTTTCCAATTCTCAAGGCATCCTCAACTTTCAGATAACATACTTCATTCAGTTTGATGAATCTAGGATTGCCTGCCTGATCCTTAAACATAAAGCCTTGAATAGGTGTGTTGACACTTTGATTTTCCTTGAATTCTACACCCTCAGGCATTCTGAACAGATTTTCCCACTGCAGACCAGGAACTGGAACATACCTCAGTTCTTCAGTTCGAACAATCAACTTGGAGACCTCAGATAGAATTTCTTGTTTAATTTGACTCCTTTTGAACTTCCTGAGCATCATCATTATTCTTTGCCATTCAATGTAGCCCATCCTGTGAACGTATCTTAGGTCCATTCCCACTATTGATTTTTCACTAAGCTCAAAAGTGAGAATGACAGCTCCATTTACTCTGCTCAGAGTCATTCCTCTGATATCTTCATTGAAGCTTCTTCTGAAGTAACACTCCTGCAGTTCTGCATCTGAGTATGGGATTAGATCAGGTCTTGGACCAGTGTATGTATCTTCAGCTTGTGCCAAAGCTTTTCTTTCTTTTTCCTTTTCTTGGTCTTTTACTTCCTTCTCTTTTCTCTTTCTCAGCTCTTCAAGAGAAATACCTAACTCATTGGCTTCCTCCTGTTTGATCATTTCAATCATAAGCCTTGTGGCTTTATCCTCTTCTGTTTCTTCCTTAGTTTCAGAAACACTGTCAACTTTAGGTTCAGATTCTTCTACCTTTTGTCTCTTAGCTGTAGGTTCCTCTTTATTTATTTCCAACTCCCCCTCAGCCTGAGTCTTCCTCTCTGCTCCTTTAGCTAGTACTAGTAGAGCTTCAGCTTCAGCTCGAACTAGCTCAACCTTAGTATCAACTTGAACCTTCTCCCCCTTTTTGTCATCATCAATAGGGGTTGAAGTCTTTTGTTGTTGGAGTGCAGCAACTACAGAGGCAATCTCTTTAACATCCATGGTCAGCTTCTCAAGCCTTTGATAGATTTGACGTTTATGCTTCTTCTGCTTGAGATGGAATAAACCAAACTGAGCAGCAACATAATCTTTCAGCTGCTGGATGCCTGAGAAGGCAGTGTAAGTGTGAGAAGAGTCTTTGGGTGCATCATCCAAAGGTTGGTGTTTACCTTCAAATTCATTTGCACCAGAGTCTGGACCCTGCGAATCACCCTGGTTTGAAGATGAAACATTGACAGGTCGTGCAATAGGGTATGAGAAGTGAAGAGAAGTAATGGGGCTCAAAATGTGAAGTGTATGGGTTGTGGTAGGCTGATTGGTTTGGAGGGGGGTGATTGACCCTGGGGATTGGTCATATATTCAATGTCACCTAAATGTGTCTGCTTAGGCACAATAGTGGGCTCTCCCATGGCACTGGAGAGTGTGGGCTGAGTAGACACCACACCCGGATTAGGTTGTTGGGTAGTAATGAGCCTCAAGGTTGACACCTTAAGAGTAGGCGTCTCCCCCTCAACTCCTGCCGGTGGAGGGATCAATGTGATCTCAGCTCCAGTGATGCCTTTAGGAGTGGCACCACCTATAGCAGTTTTACGTGTATAGGTTTTGATATTCTCCCTAGCAGCAGTGGGCAAGCTAGGGGTGGCTTCAGAGTGGGATTGTAAATGGAATGAAGGTGGAGGAGATGGGTTAGACTGGGTGGGGCTTACCACAGCCTTATCTCCAAAAGTAGATGGAGAATAATGAGAAGAGAGAGAAAGTGGAGAGGGCTTACCAGAAGCAGCTTCAATGGTTGCTGGTTTAGCTTGAGCAGAGTGCTCAACTTGAACCTCGGTGTCAGCTTGGGAAGCTCCCCCTTGAGGTGATCCCTCTTCTCCACTGGCAGATGAAACTCCCTCAGCAACCAAGAGCATATGACCACTCAGACCCTCTTGCTCAAGGAAGATGTCATTGTTAAACATCTTGGAGCTGAGTGTTGGGGTAGGGAACACATCCCATCCAGCTTCATAGAGATCTCCCAACTCAGCTTGAATGACCAAGGATAAGTACCTAATGAATGGCACATGGAGGTCACTGGTGGTCTTCATTACTTGGACTTTGAGCTCGTTGAAGATGAGTTGTGCATAGTCTATACGTCTATCGAAGAACATGTTGTACAACAGCTGTATTTCGAACTCGTTAACTTGGTCCAAGCCACCAACTTTAGTCCACAGTGAACGCACCACTGTTGAAACCATGAAGCCCCAGCTGGTTAGGAAAGTGACCTTCTTAATCACTCCTTCAGTTTGAGGGTGACCCATTTGAGGTAGAGCTGACCTCGCCGCTTGTCTAGTCACTGTGGGCTCGAACACATCTTGAACAGGGAGTTGAAGAACATCCCTTAGCCGTTGAACCGTGAGGGCCACTATTCTATCGCCATTGAGAACAGTGCTTGTGATCTCTCCTCTGTTCTGGTTGAAGGTACATGTGTACCAGAAATCCAAAAGTTGCTGTGGAGCGATGTTAATAGGTGCTCCAGTGAAGGCAAATGCTAAAGGGCATTTCCGAATGTAGGCGACCCAGATTTCATATCCTTTGCCTTGTTTCCTCGGAGGAATAGCAAGACAGGCACGCTGATTGTTGATTTTGATCAGCGGTAATCTATTGTTTTTGAACTCAGCACCCCTGACCATTCGATCACTGAGAATGAGAATGGTTCCTTCCATCGTTGAAATTGCAGATTACACTGAGTAACTGATTTCTTTGCACTGAGCAATGAGCGTCGCACTGAGCGAGGTAGGGTTTCGAACACGATGGAACAGAGAATTGCACTTAGCAAATTTGTTGAAAGGTATATAAGCAGATGAGAGGTTTAGAGATGAGAAGTTTAAGTGTAAACCTCTAAAATGTAGATAAGGTCTTTATATATACCTTTTCGAGGAGAGAGAAAAATTACCGTTGGAATCCTTTTTAATCCGTTACAAAATTACGGCTTGATGTAACATTGAGAGGGTAGAAACACATCATCTTCCAACGGATACAAGTGTAAAATAATATTAGTGACTTACACATATTATTAACATTGTTGTATTACACCAATACCGAATTAGTATAACACTCGATTTGAGACTGACTCAAATACACAGATACACATGAATTAATAGTACTTAGTGATTAATACATGGTTTTGCACACACCAAGACTGAGTAAACTGATTACTCAGTTTATTTCAAGCACACAGCTTGATTTAAGTACTCAGCTTGAGTTGAGTACTCAGCTTGAGCTTGGTACTCAGCTTGAGTAGAGCACACAGCTCAGATTTAATGACACGTAGTCATTTTTTGTTTGAGACTGACTCAAACTTGTTTCTAACTACACCGAGTAGTTTAAAACTTGTTTGGAACCAACCAAACGTGTGAACATATCACTCAGCTTGAGTGAAGCACATAGCTCAGACTCAATGACACTTAGTCATTTATGTTTGAGACTCACTCAAACTATATAATAACTACACTAAGTAGTTAAAATATGTTTGGAACTCACCAAACATGTGAACTCATCATTCAGCTTGATAGATATTACAATTTATGAAAACTTCTTTATAAACTGTGCACTCAGCTTAAGACACTTAGTCTTTGTCAAACTGAAAAACTCATATTCTAGACACTTAGCTAGGGGTTGAGCATACCCAATTTATTTAGCAGATACATAAACCTCTTTTCATCAAGGGGTTTAGTGAAAATATCTGCTAATTGGTCATCAGTGGAAATAAATTTAATTTCAACTTTACCTTTTTCCACGATGTCCATGATGAAGTGATGTTGAATTTCAATGTGCTTGGTTCGTGAGTGGAAGACTGGATTGTAAGTGATGGTTATAGCACTTTGGTTATCACAGAAAATAGGAGTTTTCTTGAAACTCATGCCAAAATCTTGAAGCTGATGTTGCATCCATAGGATTTGAGCACAATAGCTTCCTGCTGCAACATATTCAGCTTCAGCAGTTGAGGTAGCCACTGAGTTATGTTTCTTACTAGTACAACTTACTAGCTTCCCTCCAAGCAATTGACATCCTCCGGTTGTTGATTTTCTGTCCAACTTGCACCCAACATAGTCAGCATCAGAAAAACCTCCAGAGTCCTTTGGATACCAAAGACCTAGATTTGGTGTACCTTTAAGGTACCTAAAGATCCTTTTCACAGCTTGAAGATGTGATTCTTTAGGATCTGCCTGATATCTTGCACAAACACATGTAGCAAACATGATATCAGGTCTACTAGATGTCAAATAGAGTAATGAACCTATCATTCCTCTATAGGTAGACTGACACACAGATTTACCATCCGAGTCTTTACTCAGCTTGACAGCTGGTGACATGGGTGTTTTCATGGTTGAACTTGAATCAAAACCATATTTCTTTATCAAGTCTAGAACATACTTTGATTGATGAATATTCCATCAGGCTTTTGTTGAATTTGTAGGCCTAGGAAATAAGTCAGCTCACCCATCATACTCATCTTGTACTTTTGTGACATTATTTTGGAGAACCATTCACACAGAGATTCATTGGTAGAACCAAAGATAATATCATCAACATAGATTTGTACAAGAATCACCTGTCCTTTACTCTTTTTAATAAAGAGTGTCTTATCTATACTACCTCTGGTGAAGTCCATTGATAGTAGATAAATGGACAGAGTATCATACCAAGCTCTTGGAGCTTGTTTAAGACCATACAAAGCCTTGTCCAACTTATAGACATGATGTGGAAACTTTGAACTTACAAAGCCAGGAGGTTGTTTCACATAGACTTCCTCCTGAAGTTTTCCATTTAGGAAGGCACTCTTCACATCCATTTGATAGACTTTGAAGTCTTTATATGCTGCATAGGCTAAGAACAACCTTATGGATTCAAATCTAGCAACAGGGGCAAAGGTCTCATCATAATCAATTCCCTCTTCTTGCTTATACCCTTGTGCTACCAGCCTGGCTTTGTTCCTAACTATCACTCCATCCTTGTCCATTTTATTTCTATATACCCACTTAGTGCCTATAATTGAATGATGTTTGGGGGCAGGGACAAGTTTCCAGACTTTGTTTCTCTCAAATTCATTCAGTTCCTCTTGCATAGCATCAATCCAATCCTCATCCTCTAAGGCTTCCTCAGTCTTTTTTGGTTCCATTTGAGATAGGAAACCAAAGTGAGCAGCATAGTTAGCTGTAGCCTTAAATCTGGTCATGATTCTTTCTTGGACATTTCCAATGATTTGATCTTGAGGATGATCTTTGAGGAATTTAAATGTTGTAGTTGGAGAGTCTGGTTCAGAATCCGAGTGATGTTGAGAGCCCAGAGGTGAACTTATCTCCTCAGCCTCAACAACAACATTGTCAACAAACTGTTGATCACCAAGATCTTCAGTCTGAGTGACTTCAGCTCCAAAGGGGTTGATGAACTCATCATCTTTCTCAGCTTGAGAATCCCTTGGAGTTTGGGATGATTTCTTTGATGAACACACATCATCATCACTGTCATCTCCTATGACATACATAGGATTTGATGAGTTAGTTCCATTAGGCCTTTCAAGCTTACTCAGACCAAGTCAGCTTGACTTTTACCAGCTTGATCAAAACTGTCTTCATCAAATGAGACATGAATTGATTCTTCTATGGCCTTTCTCCTTGTATTATATATTCTATAAGACTTGGAGATTGAGGAATAACCAACAAATATTCCAAGATCCGCTTTAGGTTCCAACTTATGGAGCTGATCTCTTTGATTCAGTACATAGCATTTTGAACCAAAGATATGGAAATAACCTATATTGGGCTTTCTAGACTTATACATCTCATATGAAGTCTTTCCATGTCTTTTGACAATGATTGATCTATTCTGGGTATAGCAGGTTGTACTAATAGCTTCATCCCGAAAATAAAGTTTCAACCCTGCCTCACATAGCATTGTTCTAGCAGCCTCAATTGGGGTTCTATTTCTCCTTTCAGCAACTCCATTTTGGTGGGGAGTTCTGACAGATGAGAAATTCTGTAATATTCCCTTTTGTTCACAGAAGCTTTCAAGGGTAGAGTTTCTGAACTCAGTCCCATGATCACTTCTAAGTTGCTTTACAGACAAACCTTTCTGCAACTCTTCCTGTTTGATAAAACTGATTATCTCCAGAGCAGCCTCACTTTTGGCTTTAAGGAATATTACCCAGGTGAATCGTGAGAACTCATCTACTATCACCAGTGTGTACTTCTTGCCACTTAGGCTTGGAGTACTTATGGGTCCAAACAAATCCATATGCAACATATGCAATGGGTCTGTTATTGAAAATTTTTTCTTTGATTTAAAGGACCCTTTATGGTGTTTCCCTTGTTCACAAGCTGAACACAATTTGTCTTTGACAAATGTGATCTTTGGTAATCGAGAGACTAACTCTTTATTGGATAGCATATTTATATTTTTAAAATTTATATCAGATAAACGTTTATGCCATAACCAACTCAGCTTAGGAACAGAACGGGAATACAAGCAGGTTTGAGTATAGGGATTAGCGGAATTAAGATCAAGTAGATACACATCTCTTTCTCTTTTAGCTATTAATACAGGCTTTCCCTTAGCATTATATATTGTTCCTGCTTTCTTCCTAAAAGTAACAATGTTGTCTTCATCACACAATTGACTGATACTGATCAGGTTGTGTTTGAGACCTTTGACATATGCAATTCTCTGGAAAGTAACCTTGCCATCTTGCATCTTCCCATAGCCTTTAGTTCTTCCATGGGAGTTGTCTCTAAATGTTACTTTAGGACCTTCATCTTCTTGGAAATCACTAAGAAGTCCTTTCCACCCGGTCATGTGCCTTGAGCATCCACTATCCAAGTACCATTTACTTGAACCCTACACATGATATGAAAACTAAACACATTAGTTTTGTTTGGGAACCCACTTCTTGGTGGGTTCAGATGAGGAGCACTTAGCATCTCCATCTTGTTGAACTGACTGTTCAGCTTGAGCATGAGCTGAGTCCTGTGTAGGCTGATAAGCTTGTTCTTGTTCAGGCCTTGAGATTTCTGCATCACAGTCCTTAGCCTCATGACCTCTACTTCTGCACTTGTAAAATCTCCTTCTTCCAATGATTTCAGGAGGTAGAGTGTCTAATAATCCTTGTGAGAACTTGCTCTCAGTATTAGGATTATTTGTGGTGGATAACTTTTCAACTTTCTTTGCAAGTTGATTCACATGATGATCACTGACTTGGGACTTACCTTTGTCAGGTCTTTGTTTGTTATCCTTTTGATTAGTAGTTTGACTAACAACCTTCTTTTCCATGACCTTGGACTTACCTTTGTCATGACTACTGGACTCACCAGTTTCAACAGGCTTGGACTTACCACTGTTGATCTTCTTGGACTTACCAAGATCTACAACTTTGGACTTACCATTGTTGTACTTTGACCTCTAACTTACAGTGGTCTTCCTATTCTTGTAACTTCTCTCCGAGCCAGATAGAGAATGTTGTCTTTTGAAAGGATTTGGATTAAGCCTTTCTATGACTGAAGTTCTTTGAATAGGCTGAGTGCTTAATCTGTCCAGCACAGACTTAGCATGTTGTTTGGATGTTGAGCACTCTTCTCCATGATCTTTAGCCTTTACAAACATATTGTATTTAAGGTTTTGACCATGTTTCTTCTCTGAGGCTGACTTCTGAGACTCAATCAGTAGTCTATCCTCCTTAGAGTCTGTACTTGCTATCTCATCATCAGCTACATAAGCTGCAGTTTGATAGTCACCTCCAAGCACAGCTTGTACCTGTTTAGGAATTTGTTGGTTTATGCACTTTTCAACAAGCTTTGATGACTTACACCAAGACTCAGTGACCTTTTGAAGTTGGTCAGTTTTGTCTTTAGCTTCCTGAAGTTCTTCACTTAGAAGTTTGTTAATGTGTCTTTGGCATTCCAGATCACATTGTGCTTTCTTACCAACATCAATGAGAGATTTATTTTCCTTAATCTCATTCTTTAGTTTAGCTATCTCAATTTTAAGGTCATTTTGAGACTTAAAGGATGGTCTTGACATCATTAAGCAAGTAATCAAAAGCAAGACCCTTTTCTTCGTCGGTGTAAGAGGTGAAATTACTAACCTTATACATGGAAGCAGGATCCCAATCATTGAGCTTGCTATTTTCCTCAGCTTCCTTCATGTCAGCTTCAAAAGTTGACTCGGACAGACCATAATCAACTTCGTTAATTTCAAACTCTTCATCTTCTTGAGCCATCAGACGTACATCATCATTTGAGGTAGATGATTCTGTATCCCAGGTTTTAGCATATAGTCCTTTTGCACTGGGTTTGTCTTCAGGCTTTCCTTTCTTGAGCTGAGTATATTTCTTCTTGTATTTATCAGCTCTGTAAGCATACTTATCAACAACTGATGTTGATTCCACCTTCTTTTGATCTGCACTCAGCAGCAATATGTCCCTTCTTCTGGCAATTGAAGCACACAACATTCTTGGGATCAAAGGAACTCTTCCCTTTGCGCCTGTCAGATCTTCCTCTTCCCCGTTGAGCTCTTCTCAAGCGTCTGGCAAGCATGGTCATCTGCTCAGTGATAGTCTGAACATCATCAGTATCACTTGAGTCTGAGTCTGAGTGGTCAGCTTGAGATTCTGACTCAGTCTCAGATTCAACAACTAGTGCCTTGGAACTTTTCTTCTTTTTCTGTGCAACCAATGCAACTTCAGTTTTATCCAAAGACTCCTTGAGTTGTTGTTGAGAAGTTTATTTGTGTTCAGTGATCTGTTCATGATTTAGCAAGAACCCATAAATGGACTGGAGGTTATACAAATGCAATGTTCCTCCAGCCCTCAGTGTTGTGGTTACTTCATTGAACCTTTCTGGTAACACATCCAGAAACTTCAGCACGAATTCAGCTTCATACTTCTTAATGCCTACACTTAGTAGGTCATTTATCAAGGAATGAAACCTGGTAAACACATCAGCCAAGGTTTCATTCTTCTTTGAAAAGAAGTTTTCATATGATCTGTTCAAATGGTTCTTCTTTTGTTGTTTGACCAGATCTGTGCCCTCATATGTAACACTTAGAGTATCCCAGATCTCTTTTGCAGATTGACACTCAGTCACTGTGTGCAAGATCTCGTTAGTAAGGGCATTTGCCAGAACACTTTTAGCCTTGTCATCCAGATTGTAGAGTTTCCAATCTTCATCAGTCCAGGATGCAACAGGCTTCTTTACCTCTTTTTCACTCTTGTCTGTTTTATCAGCGGACGTATTACTGACAATAGCAGAGATCTTGGGGATTATCGGTCATTTAATAATGACATCGGACATACGATTGTTAATGGACTTGAGAAACAGCATGACTCTAAACTTCCACATAGGATAGCCAGATCCATCAAATATGGGACATCCTTTGGCAGACATATGTGGAAAGTTTGAAGAATTGTTACTTGTAGACATTGTAAACTTTCTCAGAATCTTGACCTTTCAACTTATGAAATCGTTCAGCCTGCTCTGATACCAGTTGTTGGTCCCTTGGTGAGAATAACAACAAGCAACAGGTGTGTAGAAGGGGGGTTGAATACACTTTATGTGGAAATTGAACAAATCAAATATAAGTGTTACACACAGTAAATCAAACCACAATCAATCGAATGCTTTCATTAAGAAGATGATTACAATGCTTTGAATAAGAAGATGATTACAATAACTATCAAGTAAGCAACTCTTGATATGTAAACACCTAATGTAAATCTCTCAAACTTTCAAACTTAGCTATCTATAATCAACTTATGATTATAGATACTGACGACTCTCTAAACAGGATTTTTATCACAGATTTAATCAACTTATGATTACTTACCAACTTCACAACAAATGTGAATATTCGAACACACGAACAAGTTGGCAACCTGTGAATTTCTTGATCACGTTGAACTGACAACAATGATTCAAGAATCATAACACATACGGTGAGGTGAGGTTTTGGCTCTGCAACACTAAGTTGTATTCTAAGTCGTACCTCTAA
The DNA here is from genome assembly GCA_947179395.2 of Pulicaria dysenterica. Taxonomy (NCBI): domain Eukaryota; kingdom Viridiplantae; phylum Streptophyta; class Magnoliopsida; order Asterales; family Asteraceae; genus Pulicaria; species Pulicaria dysenterica. The sequence continues at coordinate 59,631,936 of OX359288.1, read as the reverse complement.
ACTTATCGGGATGATAAGTATTTATAATCCTGTTGCTACGGTTCCTAACAAACTGGACTAATCCTAATTTGCTAACTAACTATCGGATAACTCGGAATCTTGAATCTTGAATCTTGAATCTTCTTATCTTGAGTCCTCAATCTTCAATCTTGATTCTGAAGTCTTCTTATCCTTCCCGTAGATATAGAGAGTTAAAACAGAATTTAAAACATATTTAAATTCTTTTAAACTGACTTCTTTAGTTAGGCTGAGTTACTCAGCTTGAAACTCATCAAGCTGAGTTCTTCGAGAACACACTCGAAAACAAACACGGACTAACATGTATAATTATTAACTCATCCTTAGAAGTCCAAAGAGTTAACCAAAAGATATTTATCAACTCTATTGAGCTGACTCAGTCTTCACGCTAAGTCACTCAGCTTGAAACTCATCAAGCTGAAACTCAATATGTATATCTTAGTTTACGCACAATGCTTATCAAACATATTGATAATCTTACTAAGATATAGTCTAAGCTGATCAAACATACGTACAGCTTACACTCAGCTTATACTCAGTCTGAATCACTATAAGTGATCAGTCTGACTAATCTTCATAATTTTGTTTAAGTTGTATGTAGAACACATCTTACAAACTTAACTTTGTCTCATCAAATCTAAACTAATGAGATCATCTTCCCAACACTACTTGTATGTTCATTTTTTATGTTTGTTTGTGTTGTAATCATGTACAATTGCTAAGAATTATATATGGGATTATTTTGTTTTTCTTTGCTGATATATCTTTCTTTGCATTTTGACATATCTTTTTCTTGCACATGATGTGGCTTTTTGTGTTATAATATTTGCATTTTGTTCTTTTTAGATCTTGGCAATGTTTCTGCATCTTTGCAAATTGGAATAGAGAAATCAAATGCTATTGGAGATAGGTATTGGATACCTAATGTTGATGATGTTAAAACTCCTTTTGTTAATCAGACTTTTGACACACTATCTCAAGCGTGGGCATTCTATAAGGAATATGCAAAGCTTGGTGGTTTTGAACCGATCAAATCTACTCAGAAGCAACCTTCTGGGAGGTCTTCAAATGTTGTTGGGCTTGTCAAAATTAAGATGTTTACATGTGCTAAAGCAGGCAAAAAGCCTACAAGAAAATCCCCTAGTGTTGGTTTGAATTGTTTTGCATTTTGATAAGACAACTGGGTCTTCTGATCTTGTTGATACTGATTTAACTGAGATTGCTTATGCCCCTAAAAAGACTAAAAAAAGAAAAAAGCGGTCTTCTAAGAAGTGTGATTGTCATGCACGGATCAGATTGTCGGTTACCCCCGACAATAAGTATCATATATATCATTTTAAGGAAGAGCATAATCATCTTTTGGTTCATCCAGAGTACGGGAAACACCTAAATGCATTCCGTAAAGTGAGTTTTTCAACAAAAAAAAAACTCCTCCTCCATAACCTGAATGACGCTAGTATTGGGTCTTCTGCTGGGCATAGAATTTTGTCAAAAGTTGTTGGTTCAGACGATATAAGTTTTACAAAGACAAATGCAAAGAAATACAAAAGTGATATTTTGTCTTTCATTGGTGATTATGACTGTCAGATTGTTGTTGACTTGTTGAACAAAAAGAAAGCTTCTATTTCTGATTTTTCGTTTGAGTACTTCATTGACTCTCATAAAGCACTTGCTGGTTTGTTTTGGGCTGATGAAGATGCGAAGCGGAATTATCATGCTTTTGGTGATGTTGTTCGTTTGATGCTACATACCGTACCAATAAGTATTTCTTCATTACATTATGTCCCACTTTTTTTTAATCATATGTTGTGTAGATCTTTAATTCATAATTTCAGATTATTAAAATGTTATACCCTTTTCTTTAGGTACGATATGGTGTTTATCCCTTTTACCGGTGTTGATAATGACAAGAAATGTGTTACGTTCGGTGCTGGTATGATGAGCAAAGAAATCGTTGGTTCATACAAATGGTTATTAAATGCGTTTACAAAAGTATTTCCACAACATCCTCGCATGATATTAGCAGACCAAGATCATGCGATGAAAATCGCTATTGATTCCGTATTTCCATTATCGAAGCATCGATTATATATGTGACATATAATGTAAAAAGTTACTACGAAAGTAGTCATGTTTTTTGCATCTATGCATTTTGTATTTTTCTTTTTGAATTTTGCATTTTGCATTTTTTATTTTGCATTTTGCATTTGCATTTTGTATTATTCATTATGCATTTTGCATTATTCATTCTGCATTTTGCATTTTTATTAAAAAAATATATTTTGGCTCCTTGTTTTGACTGACAAGCTTGAACATGAGGTTTTTGATTTTTTATGGGATTCTTTAATTCAAGAGTTTGAGTTGGAAGATAATAGATGGTTATCCGATATGTTTGCATTAAGGAAGTTTTGGATCCCAGCATATTTTCGTAATTGGGAGTGGTCTGGTTTGATGCGTACATCGTCTAGATCAGAGTCAGAGAATCATATGTTTGACCAGTTGATGCGTTCAAGCAACACGCTTGTTGAGTTTTTAACTCATTTTGATACTGCGATGCACGAGCAAAGGTTTGTTCAGTCAAAAAATGACCATGAGAGTTTATATACCACACCTAACTTTAGACATGATTGGCCTTTGGAGGAGGATGCATATAGTATTTTTACTAAAGCTGTTTTTAGTGACATTTCTAGGGAGATTGATTATTCTATCAGGAAATGTAGGTCTTTGTCCTTTTAGAGTTTGAAAATCAAAAAATATTTAAGATTAAAGACTCAGGTGTTTTGTCTACTGAAATGGATGAATCGATTGATAGAGACAAGGAGCCAAAGAAATATGATGAATATTTTCAAAAATATAGTGAGGTATTTTCTGCATGTTCATGAGTTATTTTAGTTATTTTCTAGTTATTTTTATGCATTTTGAGTTATATTATTTGCATTTTGCATTTTGACAGTTTGCATTTTATTGAACATGTTATCTTTATCGCTTCTTCTGAGGTATTACGTGTTCATGCAAAAGATTTGAAAGATTCGGGCTTTTGTGCAAAAATATTTTTTATGCTCTTCGTATTTTTAATGTCAATGAATTCCCTCGTAAATATATTTGCAAAAGATGGACCAAGAATGTAGTCCCTCCGAAGATTTTTGATAGTTCTCAAATCCGTAATGCTGCTGTTCTTGAAGATGTTGGTTTAAAAGATCTTATTCGTCGTGTATATTACCATGTTGAGAATGCGTTTGACAAGGTAATAGGTAACAACGAAAAGTTAGTTAAGTTTTTAGAAGCACAAGAGGAGTTGTGTAAGTCATTTGTTGACGGATTCAGCGAGGATGATCACATGCAAAATAAAGATTTTGTAAGTGAAATGTTGGGGGTTGTTCAGCCTGAGAATGTTGAGGTTCACAATCCATCTGGTATTCGGAATAAAGGTGGGGGGACTAGGAAGAGAATTACGAGTGCACGGGAGAGGGCTATTTCTAAACAACCAAAGACGCACATGAAATGTAGTTATTGTGGTTCTTATGAACCTCATAACATTCGAACTTGTCCTGAAAGACTTAAAGCTGTTCAAGAGAAGGAAATATCTAAAGGAGATGGAGTTGTTAGTGACTCGGGTGTTGGTCCTTCTGAGTAACAAAGTTTTGTATTTTTTTTTAATATTCAGTTTTTTTCAATAATTACATTGTGTCTTTAGATGACCCATTCGTGAATATTTCAGTGGTTGTTCATTTTAGAGTAGATTTTGCATTTACTTTACTATGTACTTTGCATTTTGAGTAGATTTTGAGTATATTTTGCTTTTACTTTACTGTGTAGTTTGCATTTTGAGTAGATTTTGCATTTTGAGTAGATTTTGAGTAGATTTTGCTTTTTTACTTTACTGTGTAGTTTGCATTTTGAGTAGATTTTGCATTTTGAGTAGATTTTGAGTAGATTTTGCTTTTTTACTTTACTGTGTAGTTTGCATTTTGAGTAGTGGTTGTTCATTAATATTTCAGTGGTTGTTCATACTTTTTCATATTTATAGTTTGCATTTTGAGTAGATTTTGCATTTACTTATTTAAATCTTTATTATTTTTGCATTTTTGTAATTCAATGTCTTTGCATTTTGATTCATTAAAAAAAACATACTTTTTTCATTTATATTCAGTGGTTGTTCATTATTATGAGTAATTTCAGTTGCTTTTTAATATTATGGTTGTTCATGCATTTTTTTCATTTTGTGATAAAATAGTTTGCATTTTGAGTAGATTTTGCATTTACTTTACTAGGTAGTGGATGTCAACTTATTTAAATCTGTTTTTTTTTTTTTTTGCATTTTGTAATTCAATGTCTTTTGCATTTTGATTCATTAAAAAACGCATAATTTTTTTCATTTATCATTTATCATTTTTTATAAGATCAATTATTGCATTTTTTTCATTTTTCACCATTAATTGTTTTTTTTGCGGTATGTTTTCCCCCCTTTTTCCCATTTTCCCGCTCTCCTTTTTGTCTATAAATAGGCCATCTATTGGATAGCCCACACACATCTAATTTTACTTGGCCATTCAATCTTCAAGCATTATTTACATCCATGGATATCCCTATTAATTCAGAAGACGAGTGCAAGAACAAGGAAATGTGGGGTGATATTCAGTATCTGTGGAAAGAAAATGACTATCATATACTTCAGGAAAAGGCAAGCCTTAGAGACATAGAGAAGATGATTGTAGATATTCCATCGAAGCTTGAAGATGTTCAAAACATTGAAAATATGATTGAGGCTGCTCCGATGATTTCTTCCCTTGACGAGGAGCTTCTTCCCAACTTGTCCTCACAAATTGAACATCAGAGGTCCATGCTTGCTTCTGCCGAAGGGTTACGAGCACAGATTTTGAAATCAATTGAGGATCAATCTGCTTACAATTATGGGCTTGAGAAATGGTTGGATTAGGGTTTTTGTTTATTTGTTTTTTAAGATATTGTATGTTTATTTTCTGAAGTATGTTTTTATGTACTTCAACATGGTGTTTTTTTTATAATTAAGTTTATAATCTATTATATGTAATCGATCATGGTGTTTATTTTTCATTTGGATTTTTTGCAGTTATGTTATAATGGTTCAGCAATTTAACCTATGTAAACAATTTTTGCTTTTTACACTCTATTTAAAAGCAATTACTGAATTAAGCATGGTTACAGTGTGATAATATTACTGAATTAAGCAATTACTTATGTAAACAGACATAGCATGATAATATGAGTTATTGAAAAATATACAGAAATGATAGATAATGTATACCCATTATACAGCAAAACAATTCTAAAATGAAGAGATCACCATATTTTTTTTCGCATTTTACAGCATATGTTGCATTTTACAGCAAATTTTTTCCATTTGGACTTGACTATTTTTTGCATTCTGATGTCACAGCACGTGTATTGTTAACATTTAGTAATCATTTTTTGCACTTTTTTGCATTCTTTGCATTTTGCCAATGTCAACAACTATTATTTAACAAGAATTTGGAATTAACAACTAAAACATATTTCAGAACAACCAATGTTCACCATATTTTCTCAGAACAAAGTTGTTTTAAATCAACAACTAAAACATGCAAAAAACAATTTTTCAAACCAACAAACTAAGTCATGTTATGTTTTTTCAAACCAACAACTAGTGTGTTTCCAGTAGTAACTTTAAGCATACAGTGCAGCACGTTCCTTGATTCTCGTATCTGCTTCAAAGTGCAAAATATTTTGCTCGTCGACATGTAGCTTTTTGTATAATTCTACCTCCTTTAGGACTATGTCTCTTTTCTCGTTGATGTCCGGCAGCAAAATATTTGCTGCATACTTCTCCCTCATCCTTAAGATTTGTTCTGTTTGATCAAAGCATTCCATCCTGAACCCTGCTTTCCAACCTGTTGTCACTCCAAAAAAAGTCTCCATGTGTCTCATAATGAAAATCCCACAATCTCTGTAATTCTCTCTTGTTTTCCAAGACACATTCACTAGTTTCGAGTCCTTCTTGAATAGCTTCATGTTGATTTGGATCTTCTTCTTTGCTGTGAGTATCTCCATACTCCTATTCTGTACCATTTAAAATATACGCAAATTAATTTAATGTTTTTCAAGTACGATGAAACTGTTAGAATTATTATATATAATGGAACTGAATTGTTACCACAATATTATATATATCTTCATATCTAAACTTTGAGTCTCGTGGCCTTGCTATGTTGTGTTGGGGAGATAGCAATATCAAACCTAAATCAAACCTATCTATTACGTAAAATAGGATTTGATGTTAACAAAACCATATATTCAGTTTTGGACTTAGTTTGATGAAAAACATGTGTTGTTTTTCATCTGAGACTTAAAGAATTCCTAAGTAAGAAATATCAGCTGACGAATCATAGTGTCAGCTGAACACTGAGTATCAGCCAAAGGACCAGCTTCAGAAAGATCAGCTGAGAAGAAAAGATCAGTCAAAGAGCATCAACTGAGGAATCACACTGGATCAGCTGATGGCCTAGAACCATCAGCTGATGAAGATTTCAAGATCAGCTGAGCAGTCAAGGATTAGCTGACACAATCACAGTTATCAGCTGATGCCTCCCATTTGTCAGATAAGGTATTTATTACTTAACAAATCTTTTCCTCATAAGCTGACACTACTTAAAATGACTAGCTGAGCCCTTGGGAACAACTGACAGTTTAGTTTGATCAGTTTATTAGCTATACTTTGATTTGTATTATTAGCTGAGCATCTCGATCAGCTGAGCAAATCTAGTCAGCTGAGTCTTTCACTTTTATCCTTAGCTGAGCAAAATTACAATTGCAGTTCAGTGTCCGTTAGCTGAGTCTTTATTGTATATCTCAGTTAATCGCGTTTCTATGTAATATTTTCTTTAGTCAAAGGCAGAACATGTGTTGTTCTTATTTTGCCTTAGATCTTTCTTTGTAAAAGTACTTAGCACTTTTTGTATCTGCAAAGAAACAAAAAGGATAGATCCTGGAAAAGGAGAAAGATACTCTTGAAAAGAAGATCTCGAAGATATGATGTTAAGTATGGCTGGCAACTCCATACTTGGTAAAGTCAAATCTTCAGAAAGCATGGTGTTGATTAAAGCACAAGCATGAAAGGAGAAGTTTACTTTTCCAAGATATAAAGGTAGTAGTTTAATAATATAATAATAGATAGTGGGTATACTCATTACTGAAAAGTATGTTCACTTTACACACTTTGTGTATAAAGTTAACTTACTTTTCACCCACTAACTTTATCTATTATAATATTATTAAACCGAGTACCTTTGTCTCTTTCTATCTTCATCAACCCGGACACACCTTGCTTATATATACTCATGCATCGAAACATGCTAAGTATGCGTTGAAAAGCACTGAAATCTCATAAGTTGAGAATTAGAAGAGTTAGCATTTTACTTTCAGTGTAGCAAACTTGTTATGTGTTGAATGTCTTAGACATTAGTTGTTTAAGATTAGCATTGTCTATGTGTTAGACAAAATTAGTTGCCACCTTTTATTGAACTTAGATTTTCCGCATCTAGTTCATGTAATTCTTGATTAACATCAATAAGAATTATATAAAAGTAAACCGTGTGTCTCTTAAATTTTAATTTGCTAAAGCTTGTATTCAACCCCCCTTCTACAAACATTTGTTGTTGTAGTATCCATTCGGGACCAACAACTGGTATCAGAGTAGGCTAGATATTCCATATCTAAGATCTGTTTTGCTTACTCTTCAACTGCTTCTACCCCACACTACAAAATGGCCACTTTTGTTGCTGCCTCTAATGGTTCTTCTAACAATGGTTCACTCACAAGGTGTCCTATATTTGATGGAGAGAACTTCTCTCTCTGGAATAGTAGAGTTCTTCTCTATATGTCAAGCCTTGATGATGTGATGCTTAAAACTGTTAGTGAAGGTCCTCATGTTCCTTCCTCTACTATCCAAGTAACTGAAGCAACTGATGAAGCTCCTGCTGTTGAAAGACTGATTATAAAACCTATAAATCAGTGATCTGATGAAGACAAAAGGTTTGTTAATCTGGATGTTAAAGCAAGAACAACCTTAGTCTCTGCACTACCAAATGATGTCTATCATCAAGTTCTTAACTGTAAATCTGCAAAAGAGATGCTAGACACTTTGACTGTTGCATATGAAGGCACTGAAGAAGTGCAGGAGAACAAGAAACTCCTTCTGGTTAGAGAATATGAGTTCTTCTTTGCTTATAAAGGTGAAAGTCTCACTTAGACTTACACTAGGTTTAATCGCCTTATTAATGACTTAAGAAGGGCAGATGTTAACAAAAGCAATAAGGAACTTGTAAACAAGTTTCTAGACTCTCTCCCAGAATCTTGGGATCATTTTATCACTGTGCTTAAACATGGTGAGAAAATGAAGGGTCTTTCACTGGTTGGTTTATATGGAAATCTTATGAATCATGAACAATCAGTGAAACAAAGGAAGATCTCTACCAAGGATATGAAGGAGGCTGCAAAAGCTCCATCTACTGCCCTTGTGTCTAAAGATACAAGATCTAGGAGTTTTGCTGCAGTTGTGGATGAGTCCAGTGATGAGGAGAAAGAGGAGGAATCTTCTGATGAAGAGCAAGTGGCTGATGGGGATGAAGTTCTGGAGAACATGGACAGCATTGAAGCTACTGTTGAGCAGGCTGCCATGTTGGTTAAAAGGTTCAAACCTTTCTTGAAAAGAAAGGGTGTCAAGAGGTTTGAAAGGAAACCCTTCAAAGGAGAAAGAGCCATGTCAAAACCAAAGGCTTCTGAAGGTTGTTTCTCTTGTGGCAAGACTGGTCACTATGCCAGTGAATGTAAGTCCAAAGGAAACACAGGCTTTAAGGGTTCCTCAAGCTCAGACAGCAAGATTGATTATGAAGCCAAATATAAGAAGCTTCTTGCTGCTGTCCTTGACAAGAAAAAGAAGAAAGCTCATAACAGGGTGCTAGTTGCTGAAGAAGAAGATTGGGCTGAGGAAGATCTCTCAAGTGATGAAGATGAGGTCCTCACAGCTCAGTTCAGTTTGATGGCCAACACAGCAAGTACAAGTTCCTTTGATGAGGATATGAAGAAAGCTGCTAAAGCTTGTAATTCTCCTGTTTGGGATCCTTCTTCTATGTATCAGGTTGGAAAATTTATTAACTATGAAGATAATGAAAAGAACACTATGTTTGATTATCTGTGTGTTAAGTTTCAGTCAAATATTCAAAGAGAAAAGAAGCTAAAATTAGAAATAGAATCACTAAAAGAGAGATTAAGTCTTAAAGATGAGAAACTTAAACAAATGACAAAACTGGAAGATGATTTAGCTAATCAAAAGATACTTACTCAGATCTTGGAAAAAGAAACCAATGAAGCAACAATAAAGTTTAATGACCTTCAAAAAGTAGTTAGATCTTGGTGTGTTTCTGCTGAAAAGACCACTCAGTGTGTCAATGAGCAAATTCCAAAACAAGTTCAAGCTATTATTGGTGGAAATTATTCCCAAGCTGCTAATTGTGTTGATTTTAGCAAGAACATAAATATCTTAGAAAAAGCTGATATTTTACGTCTTACTTTTCAAAAGATCGTAAAAGGAAAAAGTATTATCACTAACAGATTTGTCAAAAGTAAAAGTACTCAGCTGAAAGACTCAACCTCTTCAAAAGTTGGTTCAAGTTCTATTGTCTTAACAGAAAGCAAAAGCACTGAAAATTTAAGTGTAAAGGAAGTAAGTAAAGGAATGGAATCATTTGTTGATACCAAAGAGACATTCTGTTGTCAAACCTTGAAAACTGATACATTAGATTTAGGAACTCAGCTGACTGAAAATTCTTTAGCTAATGATGTTACATCAGCTGATCGAAAAGTAGATGATAACTGCTCAGCTGATAGCCTGTCAGCTGATCATGGATCCTCTTCTGTTTGTTTAGCTGATCAAACATCACTTCAAACTCTTTTAACAGGAGAAACTAAGGGAAAAGGACATTTTTTTTACAAAGAGTCTAAGTCTGCCACACCTAAAGTTGATCAAAAACTCATTTTAACTAAGGGTCAACCTAAGGTGACTGTAAACAAAGACCTTATTAGTTTACAGAATCAGCTGCAACAGCTGAATGGTGAAATCTGTCAACTGATGACCCATAGTCATTAGAAAAACAGTTAAGACATCTCTTAGTCAATTACCAAAACATGTTAAAAGCTCCAAAAATAAAAAATGTTATAAATGTGGGAGCAAAGAACATAAGGCAGGTAATTGTTCTCTAGAAGTTAACTCAAGACAGCGGACTGATTATGATAACACAACTGTTTCTCTCATTCATAAACAACCTAATATAAAGTGGATGGCTAGGTGCAATCCACAGGGGTCCACTTAAATGTGGATGCCCAAATGTCACTAACCTTCTTTCAATCACATCTATGCAGCGTCTGAACACATGGTATCTTGACAGTGGATATTCAAGGACCATGACAGGTTGTAAAGCTTTGCTTAGTAACTACAAGAAGGAAAAAGGTCCAAGAGTAACCTTTGGTGATAACAATTGTGGGCAAACAAAAGGCTACGAAGAACTTCATAATGGGAACCTAACCTTATCCAAGGTATCATATGTTAAAGGACTTAAGTATAATCTCATCAGCATAAGTTAGTTATGTGATGGTGATCAAAAAGTCCTCTTTACAAAGACAGGTGGTTCCATTTTAGATCAAGAAGGTAAAACAATAATTTGTGCAAAGAGAACCAAGGATGTATATACTCTTGATATGTCCTCTGGTGATCCATCCAAGTTAACCTGTTTGTATACCAAGTCTGTAACTGACACAAACTGGTTATGGCACAAAAGGCTTTCCCATTTAAACTTCAAAAACATTAACAAGTTGAGCAAGGGTGAACTAGTGTCAGGACTACCTTCACTGACGTATGTTAAGCCTAAACCTTGCTCTGCCTGTGAGAAGGGAAAGCAACACAAGACTTCGTTTCCATCTAAGCAAGCCTTCTCCATTACTGAACCTTTCTACATGTTGCACATGGATCTATTTGGTCATGTTGCTACTGCTAGTATTGGTGGAAGTAAGTATGCATTGGTGATGGTTGATGAATTCTCAAGATACACGTGGGTCATCTTCCTAAAAGCAAAGAGTGAGGCTGCTGGAGAGATTATAAGCTTTATTAGAAAGATGGAAGTACTCAATGGCAATCTGGTAAGGATGCTTAGAAGTGATCATGGAACTGAATTTAGAAATCAAACTCTTGAAGGTTTCTGTGATGAGAAAGGAATATCTCAAAACTTCTCTACTCCAAGAACTCCACAACAGAATGGTGTAGCAGAAAGAAGAAACAGAACTTTGATTGAAGCTGCAAGAACCATGCTATGTGAGAGTGGGTTAGGATTCAACTTCTGGGCTGAAGCTGTCAGCTGTGCATGTTTTACTCAGAACAGATCCCTTATAATAAAGAGGCACAACAAGACTCCTTATGAAGTGCTCAAGGGAAGGAAGCCCAACATCAACTTTCTACACATCTTTGGGTATCAGTATTTCATTCTGAACCAGAAAGATCAATTGCAAAAATTTGCACCAAAAGCTGATGAAGGTGTGTTCATTGGATATTCTGTGATTTCCAAAGCTTACAGAATCTACAACCTCAGAACAAAGGTCATAGAAGAATCAATCAATGTAAGTTTTAATGAAAATGACTTTGTTGCTTCCTGTTCTACTAATCCATCTACAGGTAAGGAATTTAATGATTTGCTGCGTACTGAAGACAACACTCCAGTATCCACTGATCCACTCCCATCAGCTGATCCAATCTCATCAGCTGACATAGATGACTTAGATGAACCTGTTCCGAATGTACAAAACACCTCTGCACATTCTATCCTAAACCAACCCACACTTTTACTAAATGAAGGGAATCATGATTCAACATCAATAGACTCTAATTCCATATCAAACATTCCCTCATCACTAGAAGTCTCATCAGATTGTAATCAAGAAATTCTGTCAGCAGATCAACCAGAAGTCTCATCAGCTGATCCATACCAAAGAATTTCAACTCCCAGAATCCAAAATGCCTACAAGGACCTCAGAAATCATCCAAAGAATTTCCAAACTCATGTCTGATATCTATCAAATGAGTATGATGGGTGAATTAAACTATTTTCTAGGTCTTCAAATTAAACAAGAGGTTGATGGAATTTTCATTCAACAAAACAAAGTATGTAAATGACTTACTTAATAAATTTGAGTTTGAAAATTGTTCTTCAATGAAAACACCCATGTCCACTGCCTTTAAGCTTGGAAAGGACACTGATGGTAAATCAGTGAACATTACAGCTTATAGAGGTATGATAGGGTCTCTTTTATACCTAACTGCTAGTAGACCAGATATTATGTTTTCTACATGTCTTTGTGCTAGATACCAAGCAGATCCCAAAGAATCTCACTTAGCTGCAGTTAAAAGAATTTTCAGGTATCTCAAAGGAACTCCTAATCTAGGTCTTTGGTACCCCAAAGACTCTGATTTTGAGTTAGTTGGATACACTGATTCTGACTTTGCAGGTTGCACACTAGACAGAAAGAGTACATCCGGGGGTTGTCAATTATTAGGTTGAAGATTAGTCAGCTGGTCAAGCAAGAAATAGAACTCTGTTTCAACCTCTACAGCTGAGGCAAAATACATTGCTGCTGGAAGCTACTGTGCTCAATTGCTATGGCTGCAAAATCAACTATTAGATTATGACTTACAGTTTGAAAACTCCCCAATTCTGTGTGACAACACAAGTGTTATATCTATCTCTAATAATACTGTTTTGCATTCAAAAACTAAGCATATTGAAATCAGACATCATTTTCTTAGAGATAATGTGCAGAAAAAGAAAGTTTCAATGCATTATATAAACACTGATGTTCAATTAGCTGACATTTTTACAAAACCTTTGGATGAGACTCGGTTCAACTTCCTAATATCCAAACATGGCATGTTAAATTTGTAATATATTCATTTCTTAGGTAGTTAATTTTGTGTGAGAAAGTAATTTTTTTTGTGTGAAATGAAGTACTTATCTAAGCTTCTACATATTTTACTTATGGTAGATCAGCTAATAGAATTATGTCAGCTGACGATCATCAGCTGACACTATACCTCAGCTGATAAACCATCAACTAAGACTTAGAAGCTCAGCTAAGTGCATTCATTAGCTGACACTTATTTTATCTCAACATGGATCAGCTGACACTCTCGTTTGTCAGCTGATGATTTTCAAAAGTCAAAAATATTGTGTCCCCACACTTATTTTATTAATTTCTCATTTGTATTTATTGTGTTACCAGGTTATTTAATTTAGTTTATTTGTCCGTTTATTGTCTGTGTATTTAATATCTATTCCGTCTATTACCTTTTTGCAGAAGTGACAGTTACTTTTTGCAAAATATTTCTGTGCCCAGTTTAGGTTTCCAAGGAAGATTTAAAGGTGTTTTCGAGCGGTTCTTCATTTCTTACGCTTTCAAAATTTCCAAACTTTTTCTCTCTCAAATTTCAAACCCTAAACCTTTGTTGCAAAAACTGCTTTACTCTGTAATCATGGTCTCCTTCAACCCTGCAACTTCTCTAAACGCCATTGCTGGTGAAAATGTCGCACCCAACTCTGAAATCACCCTACGCCCAAACAACTTTCTCATAAACACTGATATTCCCTCGAGCAAAGCAAACCAGGGATACGAACCTATGGTGGCTTTCATAACTGCCCATCTCCTGTTCACATGTCTATCTGCTCATCCTCTGTTCATCTTTCCAAACATTGTTGGTGAGATGTGGTACACTGCAAGGTACCATGCTAATCAAGATTTAATCACTTGCACCTGCCTCAATGGTACCATCAACATAAACATCACTACTGATTCTCTTAGACAAGCGATCTCCATACCCCATATGGCCCCATTTCAACCGTTTTCTACAATAGATCAAGTTCTAGAGGTTTTGCCCCTGATTGGCTACCAAGGTGCTGTTTCCCATGGCCAGTATAAACTGTCTGCTCTAGGACACCCATGGAAGTATTTGGCCAGTGTAATCATTCGATGTTTTGGTCACAAGTCTGGCAGCCATGACCAAATGAACCAGTCTGAACTGATGGTGCTACATGCTTTGGTCACAGGGAAGAATATTGACTTCGCACAAGTCATATTCTCTGAAATGGTGGATAAGATCACTCTGGGCACATCAAAGAAATCAAACAGAACCCTAGTCCCTTACATCAGGTATCTAAGTTTAATTGCACTTAGAGATGTTCAAAGGGAACACTATGCTGGGTTAGCTGCCCACTTGCACACAATGACCATCCCTCAAATGGGTCAGAAAACTTTCCATTTGATAAGGGAAAATCAAGGTCCTGCTATAACTGCTCAGATGCAAGAATTGATAGATGTTGCTGCTGAGGAGAATGAAAATGAAGAGGAAGTTGTTGCTGAGAATATTGAGGGACAAATGGCTGATGATTTTGAATCTCCTGATATTATCACTGATCATTCTGAGGAGTCTATTACTCATGCTCCAGATGAAGCCATTGGTGAAGAAGAAGGAAGGGATGAGCCCATTAATCCTGATGCTGAGAATGATAATGACAATAGTGCTGACAGTGGTACAAATGATCATGGTAAGGATGATGATGACTTACATGGTGGTCATGCTGGAATTTCTTATGCTGAAAATGTTCAAGATACCACCTCCTCATCTTCTCAAATTGGGATGCCACTCTCACACTTTCCTGCCAGTTCCAGCTCAAGCTCTCAACAAAATCAACAAAGTGGAGATGCAGCTGATGGTGATGATGCTTAGGAAGACACAATTTTTGACAATCTCATTCAACTGATTGAGATCAGCAAGACTCAGCACATCTCAGGTATACTCTTACTCTCTGAGGATACTCATTTGGTAAACCCCACCAGTGAGAACCCAACCTCTCCTCCAGTTGTAACACCCCCACAACAGCCAAGCTCTAGTGTACTCCCAACAGTCACTAGTTCTACTCCCTTAGTAACCCAAATAGAAACAAGGTCATTAGAGATGGTGCACACTGCACTTATCTCAGAGGGATTGCACACTGCACCTCTGACCTCAACTTCTATAGCTACCTCTTATTTTGAGGGGGAGCTCATGGAAGTTGATATAACCCTACAACCTGTGGGTGTGTCCTCACAACAGGGCACATCTGTAAATATGGGATTGCTGCAATCTGGGCCACCCTCCCAATAGGGTGATGCCATTGAAAGACAGACCTTCTCCCAAGGTCATACTGTTTCTACACCCCAATTGAGTCAAGCCTTTCCCTTAGTAAGTTCACAACAACTTGCTACTGTAATAAGGGATACCCCTTTGAGTGCAACCCTCACTCACACTCACATATTTGTACCTATTTTTGATTTAATTCTTACACATGCTAGTGCACTACCTGTCAATACTAGTGGCATAAACCAGCCATTGGTACAGGGTACCATTTATGCTCCCAGTGATCTTAGGCCTATAAACCAAGGTCTAAGTGAAGGACCACAATCCATTCCAGTTCTAAGCACAATTTCTCAATCAATTCTAACTCAACCCATTTCCTCTACTTATTCTGAACCCTCACCCCAAATCCTTCAAAGCTTACTATCTATCTCTCAAAAGATGGATAGTCTTCAAGCCTCCTTTACCTCTTTCCAAACTCAAACAGAAACTCAAATCTCTCACCTAACCAATGAGATTGAGTCCCTAAAAGCTAACCAACCCAAACCCCACCCCACCCCTGCCCCTGTTGATCTTTCCCCTATTCTTACCAAACTAGATCAACTTCTAAACCAAACCTCTACTCCTATTCCTACACCCTCCCCTCTTATACCTGCCCAACCCATTTCTACCTTAAACCATACCATTTCCAATCTCCTTTCCCAACTTAAAACCCTTATACCCTCACCTCCTGATATCTCCATTACCATTCCTGAATCTCTTCTAACTATCCCCACTCTCCTAAAAGACATTGATACTGAGGTCAATAGGTCCAGCTTTTGTGCTAGGATAAGGCACAGTGATACTCTGAGAGAATTCTTCATTCTCACTGGAGCTATTAACAGCCTAAAACCTCTTATCTCAACATCCATTCCTTCTTTCTCTCCTATTCCCTCCCACCTTCGACACTCAACCTCACCTTTCACTCAGCCTCCCATTCCCACTGCCTCACCTTCACCCTCAACCATACCACCCTTTACCTCTACACCTACCCCAACTCCTTATTCTTTCACCACTCCTGATGCCCCTGCAAAGCCTGCTATTTTTCCCTCCTCTGATGATGACAAAAAGGGGGAGAAGTCAGTTAGGACAAAGTCAGTTTTACAAGTAGAGGATGCATCAACCCCTGATGAAATAGGATCAGCTGTTGAGGGGGAGAATAAATCTGAGGGGGAGCAACCTGCTCAAGAAGAGCAGAGGCCAAAGAGAAGGCTAAAGAAAATGGCTAGAAGGACAAAGAAATCAAAGCAAGGTGAAACATGTACTCCAATTAACTACCATCTGAGGATTCTAATGATGATGATGAAGATGAAATGCCTCTGTCCTCTCTGTTAAACTTAAAGAAGCAGAGCTCCTCCACTACAGCTCCACCAGTCCAAGTTTCCTCTCCAGTTCATCAAGAAGAAAAGGAAAGAAGATAATGACTGCTGAGGAGATTGAAGAAGAAGAAAAAAGAGAGGAAGAGCTAACACAAGAAGAAGAGAGTCTCAGAGAGCTCAGTGAGTTAGCTGCTGCACTTGGTACTTCCATAGAAGAAGTTTTGAAAACCAAGGAAAGACATCAGGACTTCACTTCTCCTGAAGATCTTGCTGCAATTATTGGTGTTACTGATGATGAGTTAAGAGAGCTACAAGAAGAAGAGCTGATTATGATGACCTCTCAATCACATAAAGTACTGAACACATCACAGCAAAATGACCTTTCCAACAAGAAAGCTCCTAAGAGAGGAAAGACTCACAAGGAAGCCATTCAAGCTCTGCTGAACTTCAACTTTGGAGGATTAGCTCAACAAACTGAAAGGCAAGCCAAGGAGTTCAGAGACAACAAAGAAAACTTGGTAAACAGAAGATGTGAAGACATCATCTCAAGGGTTACTCCATACAAAGGTACTGATGAGGGTCCTTATCTCAGAGTGGTGAGAAGAGATGAAAGAAAGACTTATGAAGATACCTATCTTCAACATTGCAAACTTCTCTCCTTCTTTGAAATGATAGAGATCCTGTACCATCTCCTCAAGTCCAAAAGTGAAATTGTTCAAAGGTTCATGCCAAAATTTGAATACTGGATTCGGATGTCAATCTGCAATAGGCTTTTCACACATGATCAGTTCATTGAACACATCAATCTGATTGAAGATGCTTTCAAAAAGAATTCAAAAGCTTTTGTCACCATTGAACAGATCATTGTCAATCCTGACTATCCTTTTTTTTCTGCTTATGAAAGTCTCAACACTGCTCTACCCTCCAATATTGAGCCAGAAATGTTTAAGTACATAATTGAGCCTGAAAAAGGGATGTTCTTCAAGAACAGAGCTGGTGATTGGAGATTCCTAAGAGAAGCTGACATAGGAAGAGCACCAAGAGCTTTAATTTTTCAAGTTGTAAGACTGGCAAGAGGACAGACAGGAAGTCAACACTTTGAAAGTCTGATGGAGACTAGAGCTGATGAACTAATTGCAACTATTCCAGTTGAACATCGGCCAGACATCAAAGAAGAACCTTGGAGGGAATGAAGACCACTTCATAACTAGATTAGATGTAATTTCAATTCCTAGAATAGTTCAACTTCTGTACTTAGTTTAACTTATAGTTAGATTGCTCTGTACAAACTCTGATGTAACTAATTTGTTCTGTAATCAAGCTTGAAACTTTGATCATGGACTACTTAGCTAAAATGCTAGTATAGATGACTCTTAGTAGATAGCTCACATAGTGTAAATATAGAAAATATCAAAAATCCTAAAAACAGAAAAAGGATAGAAAAGATACCACAAAAACAGAACAATGGTACTTCATAAATGAAAAGATTCCCAAAAACAGAACATCAGGGAACAAACTTAAAAGAGTTACCAAAAACAGATAGCTAGGTAACCAAATTGCACTTAAAAGTTTTATCTTTACAAATTCGAGTCAAACTGATTCTTCTTAAACAGATAAGGTTTTGTCATCATCAAATAGGGGGAGATTGTTGGGGAGATAGCAATATCAAACCTAAATCAAACCTATCTATTAAGTAAAATAGGATTTGATGTTAACAAAACCATATATTCAGTTTTGGACTTAGTTTGATGAAAAACATGTGTTGTTTTTCATCTGAGACTTAAAGAATTCCTAAGTAAGAAATATCAGCTGACGAATCATAGTGTCAGCTGAACACTGAGTATCAGCCAAAGGACCAGCTTCAGAAAGATCAGCTGAGAAGAAAAGATCAGTCAAAGAGCATCAACTGAGGAATCACACTGGATCAGCTGATGGCCTAGAACCATCAGCTGATGAAGATTTCAAGATCAGCTGAGCAGTCAAGGATCAGCTGACACAATCACAGTTGTCAGCTGATGCCTCCCATTTGTCAGATAAGGTATTTATTACTTATCCAATCTTTTCCTCATAAGCTGACACTACTTAAAATGACTAGCTGAGCCCTTGGGAACAGCTGACAGTTTAGTTTGATCAGTTTATTAGCTATACTTTGATTTGTATTATTAGCTGAGCATCTCGATCAGCTGAGCAAATCTAGTCAGCTGAGTCTTTCACTTTTATCCTTAGCTGAGAAAAATTACAATTGCAGTTCAGTGTCCGTTAGCTGAGCCTTTATTGTATATCTCAGTTAATAGCGTTTCTATGTAATATTTTCTTTAGTCAAAGGCAGAACATGTGTTGTTCTTATTTTGCCTTAGATCTTTCTTTGTAAAAGTACTTAGCACTTTTTGTATCTGCAAAGAAACAAAAAGGATAGATCTTTATCCCCTGGAAAAGGAGAAAGATACTCTTGAAAAGAAGATCTCGAAGATATGATGTTAAGTATGGCTGGCAACTCCATACTTGGTAAAGTCAAATCTTCAGAAAGCATGGTGTTGATTAAAGCACAAGCATGAAAGGAGAAGTTTACTTTTCCAAGATATAAAGGTAGTAGTTTAATAATATAATAATAGATAGTGGGTATACTCATTACTGAAAAGTATGTTCACTTTAGACACTTTGTGTATAAAGTTAACTAACTTTTCACCCACTAACTTTATCTATTATAATATTATTAAACCGAGTACCTTTGTCTCCTTCTCTCTTCATCAACCCAGACACACCTTGCTTATATATACTCATGCATGGAAACATGCTAAGTATGCGTTGAGAAGCACTGAAATCTCATAAGTTGAGAATTAGAAAAGTTAGCATTTTACTTTCAGTGTAACAAACTTGTTCATGTGTTGAACGTCATAGACATTAGTTGTTTAAGATTAGCATTGTCTATGTGTTAGATAAAATTAGTTGTCACCTTTTATTGAACTTAGATTTTCCGCATCTAGTTCATGTAATTCTTGATTAACATCAATAAGAATTATATAAAAGTAAACCGTGTGTCTCTTAAATTTTAATTTGCTAAAGTTTGTATTCAACCCCCCTTCTACAAACATTTGTTGTTGTAGTATCCATTCGGGACCAACATGTTGTCTATTATATGTGCAAGTTCCTTCTTGATATCAAATATGAAAACAAAGTAATGACTACAATCGATGATAGGGACAAACACCTGTAAATTTGCAATAAGTAAAGTTAGTTTGCATTTTGCAATATATATATATATATATATATATATATATATATATATATATATATATATATATATATATATATATATATATGCATTTTACTACTTTTTGCATTTTACATACCAATTCCATCTCTTGAAGTTTGTATGGGCTTGTTGACAAGCATCTTCCCATCATTGTCTCAAACACATGATACCTTCTTTGGGCCTCTGCCTCTATCTCTTTTTTCAAGTCCTCCTAGCTTAACTTGTGTTTTTCAGTGTTCTCATCCCCAAAATTTGTCTATTTAATTATACAGTTTGCATGTTATTAGTTAAAATATTAAGAATATATTATAGTTTGCATGTTATTAGTTAAATTTGTCTATTTAATCATACAGTTTCCATGTTATTAGTTAAATTTGTCTATTTAATCAACTTGTGTTTTTGCATTTAAGTAGTACCTTATTAGTTACAAAGCAGAATAATCGTCTTGGTGACGCTGAGTCTTTGTATCTTTCTTCGTTGTTGAGTACAGCTGCCCATGAATCCACCAACGAATTATGCACGTGAGATTCTAGAATTATAGTTTCTGTCAATGTCTTTGTTAATCCTACACCCGGTTGCTTCAAAAATACTATGTCCCTGTATAACAGATAATTTGTGAGATTTTTTTTAAATAATAATAATAATAATTAAAAAAAATTATATTAGCTTACATCGAAAACAGCCAGCTTGTTACATCGAGCTCCTCGTCAGAAGTATTTGCATTTATGTTTACGTCTCTATTTTTGTATGGAGACAACAATGCAGCGGTTGGTTTTACCTTTCGTTTTTCTTTGTTGTCACCTCCCTTTCCAAAATTCTCTTCATACCCAAGAACAAGATTAGTCAACCCTGCTCTCTCTCTCTCTCTCTCATTCTGTAGTACTTTAACAATACTGCATCAATAGTAGTAGCAATTGGTTCATCTTCTTCCACCTGCACAATGCTAGGTCCTTCTACAGCTGTTTCACCCCTTTTCACTTCCACTTTATCCGTCCCTTCTACAGCTGTTTAACCCCTTTCCACTTCCACTTTATCTATCCCTTCTAAAGTTGTTTCACCCCTTTCCACTTCCACATCGCCCGTTCCTTTTACAGTTGCATTAGCTTGTTGTTTTTCTATTTGCACTTATTCGTTTAGAAATGGTATTGATTTGATTACATTGCACGTCATGTTTGTAATGTTTTGGAAATCAACTGGATCCTCACGCATATCAACTTGTTCACCTTCCTGTGTTTGTGTCAATCCAAGACTGAATGAGGGAATGTTATTCAGCTTTCTACGCTTCCCTGGACTCTCCTTGTAGTAGGTATTTTTGCATGTAGCCTCTTTCCTTTCTTTCCTCAAAATCATATGTGAGTCAACTATCTTATCAACCATGTTCCGAAACGGTGTGCTCTATATTATTTAAGTAGCTATTGGAGTTGTATCTAACACGCTGGCAATCTTTCTGTTTGGTGTATTAAAATCCTCCTCATTTCCTACAACTGATGCTCCAGTTCTTTTCTTTTCATATTCCTTCTCAAAATATTGCATGAGATTTTGAGAAATTTCCTAAATCACACTTTCCTTAACCTCTTCAGTCATCGATTCCATTTCCTCATTCTTATGGACATAGTTGAATTCACTCAGTTTCAGATCTTCCACCACAGTGTTCTTTATTTGCTGCAATAGATCGTGGATATTCTGATATTCAGGGTACTCAAACTGCGCCCTCCACATAACCTCAGTAAGTTCTTCTTTATTTGTAATTAGACCTCTGTACAGTTGCTTTATATTTGTAACAAACTCCTGCATAAAATGAAATGTTATTTATGCAAAATGCAAAATGCAAAATACCAACTGCAAAATGCAAAATGCAAAATGTAAATACATAAGTCAAATTTTCCAGTTACAATATGAAATGAAATGTTTTATATAGTATATAAGCTGAAAATGAATATTGATTGTTTGCATTTTATATCAAGTTATAACTATATAGGGTATTTGAAATTCAGTTTCAATCACATGTTTGTTTGCATTTTATGTCCAAGTTAGGCACAATAACTATTTTTTGCATTTTATACCTTGGGACTGTACTCTTGAACTTCTGGTTCATCTTCCTTGTTGATTAATGGACTATGCCTCTCAAAAACATTTTCAGTTTCATCTTGTTCATGAACATCTGCCTTTCCATCTTTATCATCTTTCCTTTTTTCACTTTCTTTATCTTCAAAAACAGCTTCAGTTTCGTTCTCTTTAACACCCTCACCAACTTTATCACCTTGTTCACCTTCATTGTTTGCTGCCATAATATTTTCACTTGATTCTATTTGTTTAGGAGGCTCCACCACACACAGAGGTTGTTCTGATTTATCTATTTTTTTGCATATTTTTTAGGAAGACATTAGAATGTATATCATTTTCATTTATAATTGCTGTAGATATAGTATAGATTTGAAAATCTTTTGCATTTATCTTTGTTCGTTGTAGATTTCACAATGATATACTTTTTTGATTTTGCAGCTTTCCTCACTTTTGATTTGTCTTTAGGAGTTGTTTTTCTCTGCTTTGTTGTTTCTGATTTTTTCACTTTATATTCTTTTTCACCGGCATTATATATTTGTTTTGTAATCAAATCATGTAAAATATGAACTTTTGTTGGCAGATTGTTTCTTGTCAAACAAAACATTACCTTTATGTTTCACCTCAGCCTTCGGGATTGTTTTCATCTTCAACTTTGCATCAGATAGCAGCTTAATTTCCTCCTCTTTCAACATGTATGTTGTCCAGTAGGTACATGTAGGGTATGACATGTTTCTTGTCTTCTTTATCGTGTTAAGTGTGGTAGAATACCAAAGCTGCAAAAAAAGAACATATTTAATTGTTTAAATTTTTGTTTTTTTGTATATATACAATTTCAAGTTTTAATTATACATACCACCAAAAAAAGCAATGGTCCTGTAAACCAACTCTTGATGTAATCTCTGACCCATCTTGTTTTGCATCTCTTTGCAATTAACATAAAACAATATGCCACTTTGCATTTGAAAGTACCACATATTTTTATAGATTGAAAGTTCTGATGTATTTTACATGTGGTTTTTTGCAGTTTAACATAAAACATTTTATACCTTTATTTTCACCAGCTTCAACAGCCTTTGCACTTTCAACAACCTTTTTTCTCTCATTTATTTTTTTACTTGTTTGAATTATCCTCTTTTTTGTTGTAGGCTTGGATTTGCTAACTTTGATTTCCTTTTGTTGTTGCTTCATAACTTCATCATTTCATTTAGCAGAATCTGAAATGAATAAATTTATATTTTAGCTATTTTAACAAAATGCAAAATACACCACAATATATAAATGCCAAAAAATATCATTTGTTGGAAGTTTTACCTGTTGGATTGCTAATATTGATTTCATTTTGCTGTGGCTTCACAACTTCATCTCTGTTTCTGTATCCTCTGCATATTACGAAATTATATTTATATCAAATTCCTATGAAACATGGTTGTTATAATCATATAAAATTTTGTTTATTTCAAATGCAAAATGCAAAATACCTTCTTCACTGTCTTCATCAGTCTTTTTTACTTTCATCACCTTTTTGATTTTCAACAGATTGTTTACTCTTTTGATTGTTGCTTTTATTTGTTGTAGGTTTTGGCTTGCTAACATTCAGATCCTTTTGTGGTGGTGGCAAAATTTGAAAGGATTGTGTGTAAGGATAGTGTACACATGTCATCACATCCATGGACACTATGAGTCACTAAAGGGTCACACAGCTGCACACCCAACTCAAGAACCAGGAATAAATCAATGTGTATAAAATAGATAATTAATAGTTAATTAATTATCAGGAAAGAGAGAATTAATAAATAGATATTTATTAATTAAGAGAAAGGTAATTAAATATTAGTTGAATATTTAATTGGAGTTTAGTTAAGGAATTTATTAATTAACAGTTGTTTAGTTAATAATAACTAAACCTGAGGGGCTTGTATTGTCAAAGGATTAAAGATATAGATAATGGACCAGGGTTTTAAGGTCCAAGGGCTTAGGCCCAGTTAATATCTATATAAAGGAGGTTTAAGCCTTTGTTTAAACCTAACTGCTTCATTAAGTTGCTTAATCCTAAAAAATAATACACAAGCTCTCTCTCTCTCTCTCTCTCTCTCTCCCTCTCCCGATCGGCCGAACACCACCACTAAGGTGGTTTCTGGTTTTTCCGGCGGCGGACACCGGCGGACGGTGAGCGGCGGCGTACGGCAGCCACGGTGGTGGCCAGCGACCTTAGCGGCGCTAAACCCTAGCCGAGAGCCCCTTTGCGGCGGCTTCTTTCGGCGGCGGTAGTCTAGGGAAAAAACCGAGCCCGGTTTTTGCAGGGTATTAATTACAAACTTTGATTATTCAAGTTTGGCGGTCTAGCAGCCTGTTCAAAGGGTGCAGTAGCTGTGTATTCCCCTTCAGCAGTTTCACGGTATATTTTCTGTCTCTTAGAAATAAGTCTGTTTTAAACCTGTATTTGTTGTATGATCATATATCTGGTTATGATTTCTGGTATTGTTTTCCCCACCTGATCCAGTTGGGATCCTGGAAACGGTGTACGTGGTTTATTTTTATTTTAAGCCAAACGCCTTAAACCTAGTGGATCAAGTTTGTGGTTGTTTATTGTTTTGTGGATTGGTTTACATTTATTATTTATCCGGTGTGGGGAGGCCTGCATTCCACTTACAACCCCTATTCAATTTTGTAAAAGTACTAGATTTAGCGGACATGCGTGCCTTTGAATTATTATGTAATAGGGCACTAGTTTTATCAAAATTGTAATAGGTTAGTTTGATATTTGTAAATGTATACTTGGAGCCAATCAAGACAAGGATCAAGACAAAGGAAAGAGGACGCCCCGGATGCTGGAGCCAGTGGGAGCATCAACATCCGATTCATGCCTTGTGTGTTGTTTTTGATCCACTTTAGGGTTTGACGACAGGGGTGCTTAATTTAATTAAGTACCCGTGATGGTCAAAAGCATTATGTGTGTTGGCTTATTATTGCTATTATTAATTATGTGGTTGTGATTTAATAGTGCACGCACGTCATTAAAACCATATACATATATAATGGATTCTTAAGATGAAAAGTTTTTTCACTTAAAAAGGATATAAGTTTTACTAGCTTTGTAAAACGGTTAAAACTGGCAAAATATTTTGAAACAAGTTAACCCTTTCAAATCTTAGACCAGTAGTGCTACCCATCTAATGGTACACCTTTCCTGCTCCCAGTACTTTGGTGTGTTGTCGTGCCCAAACCGTGCGCACCGGGGTTCAAACTGGTGTGGGGAGGGGGTGAAAGACTTTGCGATTCCCTTATATGACGGGCCAGAGTTCACCCCGTCTTAGATGGTGAGGTCTATTTTGGTGATTCCCTGATGTGACGGGCCCAAAGTGCACTTAGGAGGACTAAATATGTACGAATTATTGTTTCATTCGATGTCTCAAGGATATAGGAGTCCTGTTCTGGATTAAACACGATCAATATGGTTTATACCCACCAGAAATAGCACGGGGTCGGTGTTGTCGTGCCCAACCGTGCACCGGCATGTGTGAAATATGGATCATATTCTAAAATATATTTATTTAAAGGGTTATAAATTATTTTAGAGGATTTAAATTACTAAAATGTTTATTTCTTGCTAATTCTGTAGATGTCAATATTATCTGTTATACCGTTTATACATATGAGGAGTCTCTTAGCCTCATCATGAGTAAGTGGAAGCTTTCAGGTCCGAACTTTATGGTTTGGAAATTGTACTTTATGAATATCCTAAGGGCGCATGAAAGGCTGTACACAGTCGACAAACCTCCTCCAGCACAACCTGACTATTCTGCTCAGGATGGAGAGTATGATACATATTATAAGCATCTGTCTGATGAATCTGACGTCATGTCAATTCTGATACTCTCCACAGAGTCTGAGTATTCAGATGAACTTAAGAATAAGTCGGTTTTTGAGGTCATGCAGGGCTTAGAGAAGCGTTTAAAGGATAGTGAGCGCTATGGACGCTTTCTGCTCATGAAGGACATTCTTTCACAGAGGATGAAAGAAGATCAGTTATTGAGCGATCATCTCATTAACATGAGAAGGCTGCTTGATTGCTTAATGATTCTGGGATCACAAGTCACTGAGCGTGAACTAGTGATGCTCTTGGTCGGTACACTAACTGATCGCTATCAGGCAGAGATAGTGATGAAGTTTGGTGAACCAGATACAACAGTTGTTGGTATGCACGAGTTCTTAATGTGCATAGATGACCAGGTGCACCCAGACCCTTTTGATACAACAGTAGTTGAGTCACTGGAGGAAGACAACTGGGTTGATGAGCTACTAGACGTTTGTTGTCCAGTTTGCAGCAGCAAGGATATTTACGAGCACTCATTCGACATTGATCAGCTGGATGTCAGTTCTACCGACGAGTCAGGTATCTTTATGATAGATTGCTTAGTTACTTCATTTGAATCATGGGTACTCGATACCGGATGTGGTCATCACATTTGCAATCATTTGCAGGGATTCAAGAGAAGTAGGAAACTAAGGAAGGGGGACATGGACCTACCGGTAGGCGAAGGCTCCATCATTGGTGCTGAAGCTGTAGGAACATATTTTCTCAGGCTACCTTCAGAATTAATCATAGAGCTAGAGAATTGTTTTTACGTTCCTAGATTGATTAAAAATGTAATCTCATATGATTTATTAATAGACGGTGGTTTTAACTATCAGTCGGTAGGTAAAACAATTTTGTTCTTTAAGAATGATTTATTCTATTTTAAAGCAAGTTCACAAAATGGTCTATACATAATAAATCTAGAAGATGACAAGGAAATCTATCATATAAGTAAGAGGTCAAAGGACACTTTGAACCAGACTTACCTTTGGCATTGTCGGCTCGGACACATAAATAAAAAACGCATAGAGCAACTTCATAGTGATGGAGTTCTAGGGTCATTTGATCTTGAATCAATTAACAATTGCGAATCTTGTTTGTCCGGCAAGTGAAGGGTTTTGAACCTGACCAAACCACCTTATGACACAAACTGGTCAAACCTGGGTTTGATTCTACTGGTTCAATCCTAAAAGCGGAACTGGATTGAACACAACCCTCTAAACCCCAAAAGGGTTAGGATCTTTAAACTTACATTGATCAACTTTGTTTCTTACAAACAATCCATAGATAAGGTTACAAGATTATACCTGAATAAACTTGGGATTGCTAAAGTAGTCCACCACTACTGCACCTCCGATTGAACTGGCTGCTAGACCGCTCCTGGATCACCAAGCTTTCAACACTCAAAGTCGAGAGTGTGTGTGTGTGAGTTCTTGCGTCGACCTCCAAAACCGAGAGACACCTCCTTGATGTTCTTCGATTTCGACAAAAGGGAGAGAGAGTCGAGAGGGATGCGAGATCGAGAAAGAGAGAGCAGAGATCGAGAGTTAGAGAGAGAGTTTTGGTGGCTAGGGTTAATCCCTTGTTTCACTTATCTTTATCCTTAATCCTTTAAGGATATATTTATAAGGATTAGATTGGACCTAAGCCCGTTTAATTAAAAGTCTACTGGTTTTAATTAAACTTTCATCTCTTCTCACTTTTACCCCCTGGACTTTGCTAGTTAATTAATTAACTATTAATTAACTGGTCCGTTAAATATTAAAACTTAATATTTAATTCCCTTTAAATAATAAATAACTATTTATTATTTATTTTCTTTCTAATAATTAATACAAACTGATTAATTATTGATTTCTCTCTTTTCAATAATTAATACTACTGATTAATTATTTACTTTTCTCTTTAATAATTAATCCAACTGATTAATTATTTCCAGACAGACTTATGGTGAAATCCAACTGTTCTGAATTGGGTGTGTAGCAGTGTAACCCTTTAGTCTCTTATAACATTTGATACAAGGTGCCCATTAATTATCTCTGCACATAATCTAACAGACTCCCACTTGTGCAAGATAAGTAATAGTTACTGAACATTGTTAGCCTAAGGAGGTCCCTAGCCAGACACTTAGGGTAACAAGGTTATAAGAACTCTTATACCCCAAAGTAACTTGTGATAAAACTTCATAAGCAACCTGCTTAGAAGTAATTTGTTATAAACTAACTGTTTATAAACTAAACTATCATAAACTCCTTGTTCATGAATGGGTACGTTTTTATATATACAAACTTGCATATATCTATGTTTGTCCCTTGCAGCGCGATATTTCAATTTTGAGCATTGGCATGGAAAAGGTCAACTCAGAGACTCAAAAATTTGTTCATGACATACTTGATTTCAAAACTGCGTGATAAACGACAAAGAACAGATCAGTTCGTTTGGGCACGGCCGTGCACTTACCAATTTCTCTAATCAGTCAAGGGGCCCGGAAATATCTCTCCTAAAAAAGAGGTGCAATTACCATCTTGCATATTTGCATTTGGCAACACGGCTCCCACTGAATCTAGACACGCCCCTTATGACCACCCTGTTACGGCGTGGCGTTAGAATGCGCTAAGAAGACAACAGTTACCGCATCCCAAACCAAGTAACTCAGGCTTGAGAATAACCTATGTGATAAATACTTTTGACACGAATCCACGAAGTATTTTTCACGGTGGGTCAATCCAATATTCGTAACCCTAACGAATATCCGTAAATTTTGGTCCGCAAAAATGTTCGCAGCTATATTCGATAAACTATCGAATCTACCCCAAAATTACGATGACTTTACAGCCCTATCGAGGTTCCCACCAAGATAAGTAGTCACGGATAGTGTTTCGAATAAACCTAGTTTATTCCTGGATAAACCAAAACATACAAAATTGTGAAGAACAATGAAACTAATTTCTACACCCTTCCATATTCCACCCTGGAATAAAGATGCATAATTTCTACCATTTCACTGACTCGATTCACGGTGTCTATCTGAATTACTCATTATTTTACATTTGTAACTTATCACAGATTACAAGGAAAATAATATGGTTATGAACCCTAAAACACAAGACTAGTACTTTGGAGTACTCCTTCTTGGTTTTGCTAGAAATCGTTCTTGCAACCTAAGAACAATTCTAGACTTACTTATTTCATAAAATTCCTTAAACTTGGAGAAAACTAGAAAATAACTCCTTAGTTTCTGATTTTATAAAATAACCTTCCTGTAATTAAAACTTTAATTACATTTGTAGATAAATTAAATCTTACTAGATTTATCCATTTGAAACGATAAAACTTTCTTACACCTACTTGTAAGAACCTTGAAATTAGATTCCCTGTGTATGCCAACACTAATCTAATATCACTACTAAGAATTTTAAAGAACATCCTATTTTATCATTTCTAACGTTAACCAACCAACAACATTTAATTAAGCTGACTTACTGAACTTAATGAGCATAATTTTTTGTTTAAGTCATAACTTGACTCAAAAAACTTGCAATGATATCTTTATCGAGTACCTCTCAATAAATCATGCATTCCTCGGATTAGTTCTTTCTCAAGAACTTACTATTTTAGATAGCTTCTAAAAACATCCGATAATTACATACTCTAGAAGTTCAAACTTGTATTTATCACACTGGTTAAAAAAAACTTTTATTAACTTTGATAAATACATTAGTCAGATGCTCCCACTATCTTTTATGAAAAAGTGCATTACTTTAAAACATTCCTTTAGGCTTTAGTCAATCCTTGACTACCATGCCTAAAACTTGTGTTCCAAACACATGTTTTAAAACTTAGTTTTTGCAAGAAATTCGTTTTATGAAACCAAGAACTTGGATCTTTACATATCCATCTTTCTAATTACAGAAAGTGGTTTCATCAATCATGCCATGAGTGTAAAATACTTGTGAGGGCAATTTAAATTTCTTTCCAAAACATTTAGTATAAAACTCCCTTGATTACCATAATCATTTTTATACTTCCTTAAATGTTGTATCAAAAACTATTTTCACTTAGAAATAATAACTATCATTTCTATTTAGTTCAAGACTTTGAACATTCACTTTTCATAAATAACTTAAACACTTGTTAAATTAGAAAAACTATCTAATTTTATAAACAATACTTGTTTATTTAAGTGTTTGAAAAAGTGGAGCCATCATTTATATAACTACAACAAATCATAGCATAAGATTATTATGAATCACCAATCAAGTCAAGACTTGACTTATTGGTATTCTTTTAGTCACAACTGGACTAATCCTTATTCATAAAATAAGAACACGTGCACGGATATATAACTAAATAATTAAATTTCCATAAACTCAAAAGTATTAACAAACCAACAATATAAAAATTGTTCAAATAAACTTTAAGAGTTTAATAAACTAGGAAATGTAAATATTAATAATATCCGCATGCTGCATGTGTGATCTCCTCATGCTGGGCCGTATCACTTTCCATCCCCTCCTGCAATAAACGATTGCAAGACGTTAGAATACTCGTAAAAAACTTTTACAAGTGGAAAGTGATAAAGAAGCTAATCACGCAATACCTGAGGAGCCAGACTTGCCTCCTGCCTCGTGACCTTTCGGACAATCTCGTTTCCAATGTCTGGCCTCGCCGCACCTGAAGCACCGATTCTCGGTCCTTGCCTTGTTTGGCTTCGGCTTCTTGCCCTTGTTGTCGTTATTAGCCCTGGGTGCACTATGGCTGGGCTGGGCCTTGCCCTTTCCCTTTCCGTTGCGCCCCTTCCTCTTCTTACGTCCACCATGTCCCACCATAAGAATGTCCTTAGACTTGGTCCCGATACTCTGCTCAGCTGTCTTGAGCATGGAGTGCAACTCAGCCACGGATTTCTCCATGTTGTTCATGTTGTAGTTGACTATAAAAGGCTTATAGTCATCTGACAACGAGTTGAGTATCGTATCATTTGCTAGCTGCAATGGTACTGGGTGCCCAAGTCTCTCTAGGTGGTCCATGTAACCTTTCATTTTCATGACATGGTCACTGACCGAGGTCCCCTTTGCCATCTTGCACGAGTTAAATGCCCTAGTGGCATCATAACGCTCTGTGCGGGCTTGTTCCTGGAACATGTCCCTCAGCTGGCGGATCATGTCATAGGCAGGAGTTTCCATCATGCTTGATTGCAACTCTGGACTCATAGTTGCAAGCATGAGGCAGCTAACATCCAAGGCGTCATTTGAGCGCTTCTGAAAAGCCTCCCTGACCTCTGCCCTGGCATTGCTAGCAGGGGGATTTCCTAGAGGTTGTTCTAGGACATGCCACTTTCTCTCGTGCCTCAGCACGATCCGGAGATTTCTCTCCCATGTGAGAAAGTTGGACCCGGTGAGCTTATCCTTCTCAAGGATAGAGCGGAGAGAGAGGTTATTAGTACTAGTAACGTTGGTTGCCATCTACAAATTAAAACCTTGGTTTTATTAGTAATTGCAGATAAACTTTCTAATTATATATCATCAAACCCATAAATAATATATATTAGACCTAGGACCCATATTTCACATACTTGACGCAAGGTTTGGGCACTTCCCGCCAAGTCATGCTATTTCTGGTATGTAACACCCTGTACCAATCGTACCTAACTGATACGACTCCTAGAACCTCGTAGAGCACTTAGACCCAGTCTAGTATGTTTAACTCTACTCTAGTGCTTTTTGGGCCGGGACTCCCGATTATCACCAAAATAGATCGCACCACCTAAGACAGCATGAATTCTGGCCGGGACTCCCGATTATCGCAGAATCTTTCATGCCCTTTCCCGCAATGGTTTGAACCCGGATGCCCAAGATTTGGGCACTTCCGACACCCGAGTACCGTTTAACAGTCAAGGTGTACCAATAGGTTGGTAGCACACTGATCTAAGATTTTTCTTGGGTTTTAAATAAGTTCAATAAAAAACTTAATTTTCCAGTTTTTGAAAAAACATTTAAAAACTAACTGTTTTAAAAAAATACACGATTTACATGTGTACCTTAACTAGATGCACAAAACGGCCTTTATAAGTTTCCAACTTATAAACTTGACAAAACTTTTAAATTAATAAAAAATTTAATTAATATGACTACCAGACTGAAGTCATATTCTAGTTTGTCATAGAACGTGGTTTTTCACTGTTTAATAACAACCTGTTATTAAACTCCTTTTATTTACCATTACACGCATGTATATATGAAAAGCAGTAAATAAATCACAATCACGCAGATAATAATAAGCATATAAAGCCCTATAGTTTTACCAACTAATCCTAAGGTCAATCCTAAGGATGAAATGACTTGGATTCGCCTTTCTTGATGTGTTCCTCCCACTAGCCTTGACACCTCCTCGAAGCGTCCATGCCTCGCGTGAGAACACCATTTTCTTGATCACCTTCTTCGAGTCCAACATGGTTGAGGGATTAAACTATCACTAGTCTATTACAAATACAATATTGAATGGGGTTGTAAGTGGCACGCAGGCCTCCCCGAACCAGTACAAAATTACAAATAGAAAAGGGATTGTAATTGGCACGCAGACCTTCCCAAAAACCAAAATAAAAGAAGAATAATAAAAACGAGTCCTAAGTCGGCAAAACTATAGCTATACAACCATGCAATTATATATAAGCATTATATATATAAAAATCAACCACGCAGTTATAACATATAAACAAAAACTGTGCTATTAAGCACACAACCTGATTTGTTTAAACTATTCTCATTTATCCTTTTGATTAATACCTATTAACCAAAAACGAGAATTATGATCTTCTAATTTATTTGACCAAACTAGTTTTTCAACAAGAATTAAAAACTTGATCTTATTCAAAACTTGAATGAAATCCTTATGTCGGATTTTATTACTAGTTATCCAATAACTTAAAACCGACAACCTTTGGTCAATTAAATAATTATCTTGTTTAATTCTCCATCTTATTATATAAACTTTATCCTTTTAGAATTTATTTATTTAAAAATGACTTAAACTAGCCATAATAAATAAATATCTAAAATATATATTTTAACTAGGCTAATTAAAATACATAATACTAGTTTATATAATACCTTTATTAATTTTATAACTTAAAATTAATAATCCTTTCGTATTAATTCGGAAAAAACTATCTTGGGCCAACTTCTTATGGGCCGAGTAGCCCTTGAGCCAAGAACCCCTTTGGCCGAGAACCCCTTGGGCCGCAGACCATCTTGGGTCGAAACCCCTTGGGCCGCAGACCATCTTGGGTAGAAATCTCTTGGGCCGAGAACCCCTTGGGCCGCAGACCATATTGGGTCGAAACCCCTTGGGCCGTGGTTCACTGGGCTTAGCGCCGCTAAACCCTCTTAGCGCCGCTAAATCCCTTTTCGCGCCGCTAACGGTCATGGTGATGCTTTCGGTTCGCGTTTTCCCGATTAATAAAAATATTTAAATCCTTCTTAACCTATTAAAACTTACTGTTTTAATATCCTGATTAAAAACTGGATTTAATTTCAAAAACCAAAAACTATTAATTATTAATGTCAACAAAACTTGTTTTATTAATAATTACTTATCCTAAAACTTGATTTCAACATTTTTAAACAAAAGTTCAAAACTGGTTAAAGACTAGTTTTAGAAAAAAAAGTTTATCCTTTTTAACCGTTTAAACACAAACCTGATTTAAACCTAACTGGTTAAAATCAAACCTTTTATGAACTAGATAAAAACAGAAAACTTGTTTTTATCCCTTATGGTTTTCGAAAAACAGAGGAGAAGAAACAAGATGAAGTAGAAGTACATACAACTTAAACGAATCAAAAACTGGATTAACTAGGTTCAATTAATTAAAACAAACTGTTTAATTTATCTTAATCCAAAACTTGTTCTTATCCAAAAATCACAATCCTTTTTAACCGTTTAAACCAACTGTTTAAACTTTCTGATTAATAGGATTAAATTTCTTAAAACTGGATAACAGAAACAAACTGTTTTGTTGTCCTTGGTGATTTTCGAAAATGTCTAGAGCAAATAGGTGATCAAGAATCAAACCTTAATCCCAGAAACAGATAAAAACTAGAAATTATGGATCATAGAGCCGAGGCTCTGATACCACTGAAGGGTTTAGAACCTGACCAAACCACCTTATGACTCAAACTGGTCAAACCTGGGTTTGATTCTACTTGTTCAATCCTAAAAGAGGAACTGGATTGAGCACAACCCTTTAAACCCCAAAAGGGTTAGGATCTTTAAACTTACATTGATCAACATAGTTTCTTACAAACAATCCATAGATAAGGTTACAAGATTATACCTGAATAAACTTAGGATTGCTAAAGTAGTCCACCACTACTGCACCTCCGATTGAACTGGCTGCTAGACCACTCCTGGATCACCAAGCTTTCAACACTCAAAGTCGAGAGTGTGTGTGTGTGAGTTCTTGCGTCGACCTCCAAAACCGAGAGACACCTCCTTGATGTTCTTCGATTTCGACAAAAGAGAGAGAGTCGAGAGGGATGCGAGATCGAGAGAGAGAGAGAGCCGAGATCGAGAGTTAGAGAGAGAGTTTTGGTGGCTAGGGTTAATCCCTTGTGTCACTTATCTTTATCCTTAAGCCTTTAAGGATATATTTATAAGGATTAGATTGGACCTAAACCCGTTTAATTAAAAGCCCACTGGTTTTAATTAAACTTTCTTCTCTTCTCACTTTTACCCCCTGGACTTTGCTAGTTAATTAATTAACTATTAATTAACTATTAATTAACTATTAATTAACTGGTCCGTTAAATATTAAAACTTAATATTTAATTCCCTTTAAATAATAAATAACTATTTATTATTTATTTCCTTTCTAATAATTAATACAAACTGATTAATTATTTATTTCTCTCTTTTCAATAATTAATACTACTGATTAATTATTTACTTTTCTATTTAATAATTAATCCAACTAATTAATTATTTCCACACAGACTTATGGTGAAATCCAACTGTTCTGAATTGGGTGTGTAGCAGTGTGACCCTTTAGTCTCTTATAACATTGGATACAATGTGCCCATTAATTATCTCTGTACATAATCTAACAGCAAGATGACAAAGAAACCTTTCGACAGTTTGAATGAAGGGTCAAAAGAACTGCTAGGAATTATACACACAGATGTGTGTGGTCATCTCTGTTAGGAGGCCAGAGGTGGATACCGGTACTTCATTACCTTTACTGATGACTTCAGTAGGTATGGTTATGTGTATCTAATGAGACACAAGTCTGAAAGTTTTGATTTCTTCAAACAATTTTAGAGTGAAGTATAGAACCAGCTTGACAAGAAGATAAAGCTACTTCGGTCTGACCGGGGTGGTGAATATCTGAGTCAGGAGTTTGACGATCATCTAAAGGAATATGGGATTGTTTCACAACTCACACCTCCGTATACGCCACAGTTGAATGGTGTATCGATAAGGAGGAATAGGACCTTACTTGACATGGCTCGGTCTATGATGAGTCAAACTAGTTTACCAATGTCGTTCTGGGGTCATGCACTCGAAACAGTTGCTTATATGCTGAACCGAGTTCCAACTAAGTCTGTGGAGAAGGGAAAGACACCGTTCGGGTTATGGACAGGGAAAAAGCCCAAATTATCTTACATAATGATTTGGGGTTGTGAGGTGTTTGTTAAACGACCGTTCTAGGATAAACTTAAGCCTAAATAGGATAGGTGTATCTTCGTGGGTTATCCTAAGGAAACCTTAGGATACTATTTCTACAATCCCGATGACAACCAAGTTTTTGTTGCTCGGTCAGGGACATTTCCAGAGGATAAGTTTCTAAGTTCTGAAACTTCTAGAAAGGAAATAGATCTTCAAGAAATTGAAGAGGATGAAGGTGTACCTCCTCCACTAGTGGAACCCGTAAGTCATCAAAGAATTGTTGAATCCCAACCCGAGTCTACGGTTGAGGAAGGAGTGGAAACACAAGAACTTCGCAGGTCCATTAGGATTCGGACTGAGCCAGATAGATATCTTGGATTTCTAATCGCTCAGGAAGAAGGGGGTCTTTATGAGCCCACATCTACGGGGATGCTATGTCGGAAAGTGAGTTAGACAAATGGCTGGATGCCATGAAGGCAGAGATGAAATCCATGTTTGACAACCAAGTTTGGGAGTTAGTAGACTTGCTACAACACCGTAGAGCTGTTGGGTGCAAGTGGGTCTTCAAGAAGAAGACCGACATGGAAAGAAATGTGCATACTTTTAAAACTAGGCTTGTTGCAAAAGGTTATAATCAAACTCATGGTATTGATTATGATGAAACTTTACGCCAGTAGCCATGCTTAAGTCTATTAGGATTCTTATGGCCATATCTGCATACTTCAATTATGAGATATGGAAAAAGGATGTCAAAACCGCTTTCCTTAACGGGAAACTAACATAGGATGTGTATATGGCACAACCGGACGGTTTTGAGGATTCCAAGAATCCAGGTAAAGTATGCAAGTTGCTAAAATCCATTTATGGATTAAAGCAAGCATCTAGGAGCTGGAACTTGCACTTTGATGAGCGCAGCAAAGAGTTTGGTTTTTCCAAAAGCGAGTTTGAGTCCTGTGTTTATACGAAGTTCAGTAGGAGCATAGCAATCTTCCTGGTCCTGTATGTGGATGACATACTGATCATAGGAAACGATGTGCCAGCATAACAAGGAGTAAATATTTAGTTAGGCAAATGTTTCCAGATGAAGGACCTAGGAGAAGCCGCATACAAACTTGGTATTAAGATCTATAGAGATAGATCTAGGCGGCTGATCGGACTTAGTCAGAGTACATACATAGATAAAGTGTTAACACGCTTTAAGATGGAAGATTCCATGAAAGGATTCATCCGTATACCATTGAGCAAGGCTCAATGCCCTACTTCTCTGGAGGAGCAGAAGAGGATGAAATCGGTTCCTTATGCTTCGGCAGTAGGATCGATTATGTATGCCATGTTATGTACTAGGCCTGATGTTGCTTACTCCATAAGCCTTACGAGTAGGTACCAGCAAAATCCGGGTGAACCTCATTGGGTGGCTGTCAAAATCCAGGTGAACCTCATGATTTCCAGTATCTCTAGACCGATTGATATATTCTGTGATAATATGGGAGTTTGGCGTAAGCGAAAGAACCAAGAGATCACCAGCGGACGAGGCACGTACTTAGAAAGTATCACATCATCCGAGAGATTATCGGAAGGGGAGATGTGAGGATATGCAAGATACCAACAGAGGACAACGATTCTGATCCGTTGACCAAGGTGCTAGCTAGAGAGAAGCATGACAGACATGCTAGTACCATAGGAATGCGGTACATGGGACCTAACACCTAGTTTTTCAGTACTTAATCAAAACTGTATGGATTGATATTTATGGTTTATGATTATGTATTAAAAATTTATGCGTGATGGAAATAGGAGGTTTAATATAATCTTTTAAATATCTCTGTACTTTTAGCATATTTATTTATCCATGATATACAAGTCTTGGTATATCAAAATCACTCCGTAGCTACCTAAAGCAGTGACAGCCACATTAGGGTGATACTAACGCAATTAAAAATACTTGTTGGATTATTCGGGTAGAGAATAGCATCACAAGGGATGTGATCAAGTATTTATAGATATTTGTCAGGGGTACAAATATTGGAAGTGATCCGCAGCAGTCTAACTTCATGGAGCCAACGACATGAGTTAACTGATTGGTTGTCCTTAGACCTGCGATGTTTGGTTTAGGGCACAAGGACTTCTGTACTTTGGAACGTTCTAACGCTACGCCGTATCAGGGTAGTAATAACGGGCGTATCCGGGTGCAGCGGAAGACGTGTGCTCAAATGCAAGCAGTCAAGATGGGATTTGCACCTTCTCTTATAGAGAAAAATATTTCAGGGCCGCGCTCGGACAGAATGATGGACATCAATTGGTATCTCCGTAACTACAGTTAGTCGAAATAAGAAGTCGAGAAAGATAATCTTGATTTTCATAATAGATCACGTACTCCATGTCTGAAATCCAAATTAAGGGATATCGAGATGCAAAAGGAAAATCCGGGTAATCCAAGAGGGTGATACAGAATCTCTGGACATTAGAGAACTTATAGTCATGGTTAACCTAAGTGTTTGGCTAGGGACCTCCTTAGGCCCGTGATCGACAAAGGAGTGTAACTATCGTGCACAAGTGGGAGTCTGAAAGAATTGTGTGCAGGGAAAGTGTACACATGTCATCATATCCGTGGACACTATGAGTCACTAAAGAGTCACACAGCTGCACACCCAACTCGTAAACCAGGAATAAATCAATGTATATAAAATAGATAATTAATAGTTAATTAATTATCAGAAAAGAGAGAATTAATAAATAGATATTTATTAATTAAGAGAAAGGTAATTAAATATTAGTTAAATATTAGTTAAATATTTAATTGGAGTTTAGTTAAAGAAATTACTAATTAACAGTTGTTTAATTACTAATAACTAGACCTGAGGGGCCTGTATTGTTAAAGGATTAAAGATATAGATAATGGACCAGGGATTTAAGTTCCAAGGGCTTAGGCCCAGTTAATATCTATATAATGGAGGTTTAAGCCTTTGTTTAAACCTAATTGCTTCATTAAGTTGCTTAATCCTAACAAAGAACACACAAGCTCTCCTCTCTCTCTCTCTTGTGATCGGCCGAACACCACCACCAAGGTGGTTTCGGGTTTTTCCGACGGCGGACACCGGCGAACGGTGAGCGGCGGCGTACGGAAACCACGGTGGTGGTCGGCGACCTTAGCGGCTCTAAACCTTAGCCGAGAGCCCCTTTGCGGCGTCTTTTTTCGGCGGAGGCAGTCCAGAACAAAAACCGAGCCCGGTTTTTGCAGGCTATTAATTACACACTTTGATTGTTCAAGTTTGGCGGTCTAGCATCCTGTTGAAAGGGTACAGTAGCTGTGTATCCCCCTTCAGCAGTTTCAGGGTATATTTTCTGTCTCTTAGAAATAAGCCTGCTTTAAACCTGTATTTGTTGTATGATCATATATCTGGTTATGATTTCTGGTATTGTTTTCCCCACCTGATCCAGTTGGGATCCTGGGAATGGGATTTACAAGTTTTGTATTATATTCCAATGTGCATGTTTGTATCCTGTAAATCCCTACAAAATTTCATCATTTGTTTCAGTAGCCTCTGTAAAGCATATAATTACATGAACATCGTTTAAAATATAAGCACACAGTGTTGACCATTCCCAAATGCAAAATTACAACTTATAACATTCCAAAATGCAAATTACAGTATTTGAAATTCAATTTTCCAATAACAAAATGCAAAATATGAACTACAAAAGCAAAATGCAAAATTGAAAGAAGTATAGTACCAACAAAATGCTAAATATGAACTACACATGAAAAATGAATTCCAACCTCAAGTTACATTTTCCAAAGTGAAAACTGTTAAATGCAAAATGCAAACTGATAATTTCTCAAATGCAAATGCAAACTATTAATCAGTTGTACAAATGCAAATTGGTACAATAAACATCATTTAAAATATAAACACACAGTGTTGACCATTCCCAAATGCAAAATTATAACTTATAACATTACAAAATGCAAATTACAGTGTTTGAAATTGAATTTTCCAATAACAAAATGCAAAAATACAAAAGCAAAATTGTTGGTCCCGAATGGATGCTACAACAACAAATGTTTGTAGAAAGGGGGGTTGAATACAAACTTTAGCTTTTTAAATTTAAGAGACACACAGTTTACTTTATATAATTCTTATTGATATGAATCAAGAATTATATGAACTAAATGCGGAAAATCCGAGTTTAACAAAAGGTGGCAACTAAATTGTCTAACACATAGACAAAGCTAATCTTAAACAACTTATGTCTAAGATATTCAACACATGAACTAGTTTGATTACACTGAAGAAAATAAATGCTAACTCTTCTATTCTCTCAACTTATGAGATTTCAGTGTTCAACAGATCTATTTGATACTTTGCATGTTTCCATGCATGAGTATATATATAAGCAAATGGTATCCGGTCGATGGAGTAACGAAGGAGACACAGGTACTTGATTTAATAATATTATAATAGATAAAGTTAGTGGGTGAAAAGCAAATTCACTTTTCACAGGAAGTGTGTAAAGTGAATGTACTTTTCAGTAAAGTCAAATCCCACTATCTATTATTATATTTTTAAAGTAATACCTTTTTGTCTTGGGAGAGTAAACTTCTCTTTCCAAGCTTGTACTTTATACAATACCATTCTTTCTGAAGACTTGAATTAACCAAGTATGGAGTTGTCAGCCATACTTAGTTGTTGAAGCATATCTTCGAGATCTTCTCTTCTAAATTATCTATCACCTTTCCAGAGGATCAAGATCAATCATTTTTGTCTCTTTGCAGATCTAAAAAGAACTTAGTACTTTTACAAAGATAGATCTAAAGGCATAGTAGAACAATACATGTTCTGCCTTTGACTTAAGAAAATATTACAATGAAAAACTATTAACTGAGGTACTGTATAATGACTCAGCTAATAGACACTGAACTGCAAATATACTTTTGCTCAACTAAGGATAAATGTAAAAGACTCAGCTGCTGAAATATTCTCAGCTGATCATAACTGCTCAGCTAATACTACATACTAGAGTAATGCTATATAAGCTAATCAACCTTTATGATCAGTAGATCCCAAGGGCCCAGCTGATCATTGAGAGTGATAAGTTTATAAAGAAAA
The DNA here is from genome assembly GCA_947179395.2 of Pulicaria dysenterica. Lineage (NCBI taxonomy): Eukaryota > Viridiplantae > Streptophyta > Magnoliopsida > Asterales > Asteraceae > Pulicaria > Pulicaria dysenterica. The sequence goes on along the minus strand of OX359288.1, from coordinate 59,591,396 downwards.
GACTAGATAAGTTAAAGATAGCTTATCTCAGGGATGGGAGGCATCAGCTTATCAGAGTGATAGACTCAGCTGATCCTTTGACTGCTCAGCTGATCTTGAAAGAACCCTCAGCTGATGGTGTTAAACCATTAGCTGATGCTTTATAGATGCTCAGCTGATACTTCTAGACTTGTCTTTTCTTCTTGGCTGATCTTCTTGAAGCTGGTCCTTTGGCTGATACTCGGTGTTCAGCTGATACTTTTGTTCTTTAGCTGACATTTCTTACTTAGCAAATTCTTTAAGTCTAACAAGAAAAACAACACATGTTTTTCATTGTCCAAGTACAAAACTGAATATGTGGTTTTGTTAGCATCAAATCCTATTTTAAATAATAGACAGGTTTGATTATGGTTTGATATCTCTATCTCCCCAACAAAAATGAATCCCATCCTCAAGTTACATTACCAAAGTGAAAACTGTTAAATGCAAAATGAAAATCGATAATTCCAAAATGCAAATGCAAACTGTTAATCAGTTGTGCAAATGCAAAATGCAAATTTAATACTTATATCATTCCAAAATGCAAATTAAAGTGTTTAAAAGAAGCATGGTCATAAACAAAATGCTAAATATGAACTACAATGCAAAATGAATTCCAGCCTTAAGTTACATTTCCATATTGAAAACTATAAATGCAAAATGCAAACTGATAATTCCCAAATGCAAATGCAAACTGTTAATCAGTTGTGGAAATGCAAACTGTTCGTTCTCAAATACAAAATGCAAAATGAATGTAAATCACACAGTAGTATACAAACTTAATCATTTATACCGTGTAACATTTACAAATTACAGTGGTTTTTTCCCAAATCCTGTTGGTCCCTTGGTGAGATAAATAACAAGCAAGTATAGTGTAGAAGGGGGGTTGAATACACTTTCGGCAGAAAATTGAACATATCAATAAAAAGTGTTACACACATCAACTTGAATAAAATTGAATGCTTTCATTAATAAGAAGATGATTACAATAACTTATCAAGTATGAAACATTTGATGTATAAACACCGAATACAATTCAACTCTCTTAGTCTCTCAAACTAATTGATCAAACTCGCTATCTATAATCAACTAATGATTATAAACACTACATAATTCTCTAAACAGGATTTATCACAGATTGAATACTTACCAACTTCACAACGAACGTAAATATCGAACACACGAACTATTGTTGGCAATCTGTGAATACTTGATCACGTTGATCAACAAACAATCAATGTATCAAGCTACGTAACACATACGGTTTGAGGTGGTGAGGTTTTTTACCTCTCTCCTAATTAAGAGAATTTATAGCCCTATTCTATGTATCCTAACAAACTAGAACTTATCCTAATATGTTAACTAACTAACGGATAATCCGGACATCTTGAATCTTGAAACTTCAATCTCGAGTCTTCAATCTTCAATCTTGATTCTGGAATCTTCTTATCCACACCGTAAAAATAGGATAACAGAATTCAAAACATATTTAAATTCTATTAAGCTGACTTCTTTCATCAGGCTGAGTTACTCACCTTGAAACCTATCAAGCTGAGTTCATCAAGAACTAACTCGATACTAAACATGTACTAACATGTATAATGACTAACTCGTCCTTAGAAGTCATAAGAGTTAGCTAGTACTGACTTAGCAACTCCGTTGAGCTGACTCGGCCTAAAGGCAGAGTCACTCGGCTTGAAACACCTCAAGCTGAATATTTAACCTATACCTTAGGTAACACACAGCTTATCAAACATATAGATAAACTGACTAAGATATAGTCTAAGTTGATCAATTATAATGCTCAGCTTATACGCAACTTATGCTTAGTTTGAAACACTATAAGTGCTAAGTCTGACCAAGCTTCATAATTCTATTTAAGTTATATTTAGAACATATCTTACAAACTTAACTTTGTCTCATCAAATCTTAACTAATAAGATCATTTGACCAACAAATCCAAACTAGGTTTGGTTGGTTTAACTAGTTTTTTGCACATTAGTATTTGGAAATTGCCTTTATAATCGTCATTAGAATTATCACCTCCTTCAACTGATTGTTCTTCTTCATCTGATCTTGTTTCCGATTCTGATTCTAATTTATCTTCGTTCGCATCATTCTTTGCACTTTGTTTCTCTACGTCGTGAACATCATCGTCAACATTGATAACTTTTCCATCATACTTTATTTTTTTTGCAAACGATGCCATCAATCGCCCACTCCGTGTCTTAGGATTATCCACTAAAAAAATAAACTCATAAGAAGTAAGCTCAATAGATAGTTTTGCATTGTTGATCATGTAAGAGCAAAAAAACGAACGGAATTCTTACTTTTTTTGCAGGTTGGAGTTTATTCTTTTCTTCGATTAGATTCGTATGAAAAACCTAATTTGGTAGTTCTTCGCATTCGAATGGAACTGATTTGGCGTATGGGTTTTACGGTTATTGATTCTGGGTTTGTATTTGTAGTTTTGATTTTGAATTTATATGGTTTCCGTAAAAAGAGCGTTAAAAACGGGAGTTGATTGTAGGCTGAGAGTGTTAATTTACATTTTTGTCCTTTTATCTACATAAATTGGCGCTGAAAGCCAATGAATTATGGTTTTTTTGCTAAATCAATCACAACCCTCCATCTCTAGATCCAATGGTCTATTGTTGGTTCTTCAGGTTCTTTATTTAACAAAGGTTCTTTTTTTAACCACACCCTATATATATATATATATAGGGGAGGGTTCAAACGAGAACTGTTTTTCGTACGAGAACTGTGAGAACCAATCTCGGTCGTTCCTTGGATATGGGAAGTTCATGGATGTGGTAGGGTGCATGTGAGAAATTTATGGGTGGGCAATGACATTAAAGGAGGGGGAATTGGACGGCTCAGATTGGTTCTAGCAGTTCTCATACGAAAAACAGTTCTCGTTTGAACTTTTGTATATATATATATATATATATATATATATATATTGTTGGAGTATTCCCACTGACACACGTATGTCGTATCAGTGCCGATAATGTGCGGGCCTATTGGATCATACACCTAACTTCTACCCAAATAGCCCTAAGTGGAAATTGCTGGTCAAAATGGTCAAATTCCAGTTAACCTAAGCTTCACGGCCGTGAAAGATGCTCCACGGGCCGTGAAGGATAAATACGCCACGAGTTCCTCCGCGACTTGCAGAAACACGGCACGCGCCGTGAAGTTATTAAACTTCACGGGCCGTAACAGCCCGTGAGAGGTCGTGAAGCTCGTAATTCTAAGTGGCACTTGAATTTCATTGGCTTGTTCAAAGTGGTCTAATAGGGATTCATCTCTTGGCCGGCTAGAGTGTTTCAGAAGCTGTTTTTGAGGTCTATATAAGTTTTATGCCTTAGAAGCCTTAGGATCTTTTGCAACTCTTAGAAGCCTGGGAGTCTGTTGGAGTATGCCCACTGACACACGTATGTCGTATCACTGCCGATAATGTGCGGGCCTATAGGGTCATACACCTAACTTCTACCCAAATAGCCCTAAGTGGAAATTGCTGGTCAAAATGGTCAAATTCTAGTTGACCTAAGCTTCACGGCCGTGAAGGATAAATGCGCCACGAGTTCCTCCACGACTTGCAGAAACACGGCACGGGCCGTGAAGTTTTTAAACTTCACAGGCCGTAACAGCCCGTGAGAGGTCGTGAAGCTCGGAATTCTAAGTGGCACTTGAATTTCATTGGCTTGTTCAAAGTGGTCCAATGCGGATTCATCTCTTGGCCGGCTAGAGTGTTCCAGAAGCTGTTTTTGAGGACTATATAAGGCTTATGCCTTAGAAGCCTTAGGATCTTTTGCAACTCTTACATATTTACACACTTAAAGCTTCAAAGAAGAGTTCTTGTGAGGTTTTGTGTGTGTTTCCAGAAGTGAAGGGCTGTAACAAGTGCATCAAATCAAAGAGTGATTGTTATCAGCCCGTGAGAGGTCGTGAAGCTCGGAATTCCAAGTGGCACTTGAATTTCATTGGCTTGTTCAAAGTGGTCCAATGGGGATTCATCCCTTAGCCGGCTAGAGTGTTCCAGAAGTTGTTTTTAAGGTCTATATAAGGCTTATGCCTTAGAAGCCTTAGGATCTTTTGCAACTCTTACATATTTACACACTTAAAGCTTAAAAGAAGATTTCTTTTGAGGTTTTGTGTGTGTTTCCAGAAGTCAAGGGCTGTAACAAGTGCATCAAATCAAAGAGTGATTGTTGGTGACTTGGCTCTTGCTAGCACAAGGGTGAAGTTCTTGGAATATAACCTTGGTGGGTAACTTGGAGGCCTTTTCTTCAAGTTCTTGTTCATCTGTATCATTCATGACTTTATTCCAAGAGCTAGGACCTAAGGAGGAAGGTATAACTTTCTTACTTTGTGTTTCTTTTGGTTGCATGCATGTTGATTTCAAGTTTGTACCATTTATGGAGTTCATGGGTTTCTTTTGTTTTAAATCCGATTTATTTGCTTCCGTTGCATTTTTGTGTTGTTACATGAACTCCTACAGTGGTATCAGAGCCATCTTGATGCCTTGCATGCACCATTTTGGCATAAAAATCATTTTTATGCGAAACTGGAAGTTCTGTCCAGATGGTCTTCACGGGCGTGAAGGTTTTTCTTCACGGTCGTGAAGCCTCCATGACCTCAGTGTGGGGTTGAGGTCATGAAAGGGTTTTTTGAAATTTTTTCACGAGTCGTGGGACTCACTGCCTTCACTGGCTGTGAGAAGTCGTGAAGGGCAGTGGTCGTGAAGGGCGTCTGGAAATTGTTTTTTGACCCGTTTTGAAAGAAAAACTTTGTAAAAATGATTTGGCCATTTTCTGGATTTTTCCAGTAGTTTAGTTTGGTCTTTTGACCATTTAGAAAGACCCATAATATCCTAACTCGCATATTTATATGTATCGGGAAGTTTTTGGTATGATAACACGCACGTGCATATACTTATGTTGTGTATGTATGAATATGGTTTTTCAAAGTGTTTGGAATTCCTAACACATACGTACAAGATTTATTCACTCGTTCCTGAAGTGTTTTAGGTAGTTTAGGAATAAATCTAGTTGGCATATTTTACACGGTTTGGTGTGGTACACCGTGTTGTTTTGTGTTGTTTGTTGTGGTTGTTTGTAAATCCGGTAACGTTGAGCCTTTTGACCTATGTGATGTGCTTTGGTTGGTTGTAATTATTTATTCATTCATTTGGTGGTTTGTACCACACTTGGTTTGTAATAATTAATTAGTTCATTCGGTTTGTAATATTTTACGGCTTGCATGCCAGTTTTCTATTCTTTGTAATTGTTAGTATTAGCTTAGAATAGATATTGTGGCTTGCATGCCATTTCCTTTTAAATTTGTAAAATTGTAAAAGGAGAACCGAAGACAACCAAAGAAGAACTGAGAGGTGGTGTCTTTGTTCAATCTTGGATCCGGAGATCGGTTGGAGAAGCAATGGATCAAGTGGGAGGAGCACGCAACAAGTCATTCGGAGTTTGTACTTAGATGACTTAGTCTTGTCCGTTGGCTCACGGGCAAGACGCATAGGGTTGGCTCGTTACCGGATGTGTTTACTTTGCGTGGTTGTTATATTTATTTTGTATTTCTTGCTTGGTTGTTTAGTTTCTTCGCAAGCTTGAAAACTTTTCAAAATAAATAATACCAAGAGTTTTGATTTGGTTAACAACCCTCGCGCGCCACAACAAGAATTGGTTAAAAATTGTTTTTAACCGGAGAGACAAAATCCCGTTTTTCTCAAAAGTAAATCACATGTCAACCATAAGATGACACCACCCGAATCTAGTGAAGCAAAATCGATCGTCGAGCTTTAGCCGAGATCGGTTTTGTGTAACTGTGTGGAAGGTGCGTGTGGCAACTCGCAAGGCCGGAATGTCGAGCTTTAGCCGAGCCGGCCATTGGGCTAGAGTACCACCGTGTATCTTGATGGTCGATTTACAATTCCAAGATTTAAAACGCTTTGGTAGTTGTCATGCCCATACCAAGCTACCGTGGTGGATTAATGAGGAATGGTGTGGAGGGATCAAACATGACAAATGGGTGCTATGAGTACCTAGGATCCCGCAAGTGTCTAAGAGTTGCGATCGCGGATTGCAATTGGTAAAGTGTTTACCGGCCTAAGTAGCTCCATGAAGTTATCTGCGGCAAACCCGTCATGAATTGAGGTACTTTGAGGTTCTTGGCCCTTGTTAACATAATTTGTTTCATAAACAAGTGGGTAATTATTTAACAAGGATTTAATACGTCAAACTAACCAAACTTCGTATTTTGCTTATAGATGGCATCTATGGCATCTACAAGCACCAACACCAACACCGCAAACATGTCGCTACGTCCTTTCCTTGAAAAGGAGAAACTTCAAGGACCTAACTTCGTGGATTGGTTTAGGACTTTGAGAATTGTCCTACGCCACGAGATGAAGCTTGAGGTCTTGGAGACTCCTCTTCCGGATCCACCTGCTACCAATGCAACGAGGGCTGTCAAATATGCGTATGATAAGCGCATCAAGGACACGAATGACGTAACCTGCCTCATGCTTACGACCATGAGTCCCGAGTTGCAAAGGCAATTCGAGACTGTGAGTGCGTATGACATAATTACGCAGCTGAAGGACATGTTCCAGATGCAAGCGAGGCAGGAGTTATACGAATGCGTCAAAGCCTTCTTTGGTTGCCGGATGCAGGAGGGCGGCAACGTGAGTTCACATGTCCTTCATATGAAGGGTTATGTGGATCAATTGGAGAAGTTGGGATTCCCTATGGAGAAAGAGTTGGCTGTTGAAATAATCCTCCAATCTTTGCCTTCATCTTACGGGCCCTTCATTGTGAACTTCCATATGCATAACATGGATAAGACCATAATGGAGCTTCATGGCATGTTGAAGACTGCCGAGTCTAACATGGCCAAAACGAAGCCATCTTCCTCCACATCCGTCCTTACGATCAAAGAGGGTGGAAATAAGCGGAAGCAACCCGCTTCGGCCTCAAAGGGGAAGGGGAAGGCCAAGGTGGCAACACCAAAGCCCAAACCTATAACCACCCTGGAGGCGAAGGGGAAACAAGCCGCTACCGCTATCACCTCTCCGGAAGAGGCAACCTGCTATTTCTGCGGGGAAAAGGGTCACTACCGGCGTAGTTACCCCAAGTACACGGAGCTCAAGAAGTTGAGATCCAAAGGTGCCGCTGCCTCCGGTATGTACATGATTGAACTCCATAACACTTCCACTTCTAACGCCTGGGTTTTAGACAGCGGGTGTGGTACTCACGTTTGTAATAATGTGTAGGTACTAACAAGAAGTAGGAACTTGGTTGATGGAGATCTGGACCTCATTATGGGAAACAAGGAGGTTGTCCCTGTTGAGAAGATTTAAAGTGCGGAGCTTGCTTTTCAATCCGGCTTATCTATTGTCTTATTGAATGTATGTTATTCGCCCTGCGTGGCTAGAAACATTATTTCCTTATATGCCTTGTACGATGATGGATATGATTTTGAATTTATGAATGGTTCTATTTTATGTTATTAGAATGGTTCCTTATGTTTCAAAGCATTTCCATGTCATGGCATATATGAAACAAGCGTAAGCTTGAGAAACAATAGATCAATCATGAATGTTGATTCGGGATCCAAAAGTGTTTTGGATAAAATGTCTCTTTGGCATGGTCGTTTAGGCCACATAAACAAGAAGCGCATCGCCAAGCTCCAAGCGGACGGGATCTTGGAATCATTTGACCATGGGTCTAATGAAGTATGCGAATCTTGTGTATTGGGCAAGATAACCAAAGCACCCTTCACCGGTGAATGTGAGAGGGCTAAAGACTTGTTGGATATCGTTCACACTGATGTGTGTGGTCCGTTCAAGCATGCCACTACAGATCACTCCCGCTACTTCGTTACCTTTATTGATGATTATAGTCGATATGGGTATGTCTACTTGGTGAGACAAAAGTCCGAAACCTTTGAGGTGTTTAGGACTTATCAAAACGAAGTGGAAAATCAACTTGGGAAAATGATTAAGATTCTTAGATCCGAAAGGGGTGGAGAGTATCTTAGTTCCGAATTCCAAGACCATCTTAGAGATTGTGGAATTGTCTCCCAATTAACCCCTCCCAGGACGCCACAATTTAATTGTGTCTCCAAAAGGAGGAACCGAACATTGTTGGATATGGTTCGGTCTATGATGTGTCATACGGAAGTTCCCATTACATTTTGGGGTTACGCTATTGAGACGGCTGGTAGAATCCTTAACCTCGTACCAACAAAGAAGGTTAAGAGAACACCGTATGAGATGTGGCATGGAAAGGTTCCATCCATTTCATATCTAAAGGTCTAGGGATGTCCTGCCTACGTGAGACGTGAGGTGGAGGACAAGTTGGAGCCCAGGGCCTAGAGGTGTTTTTTCATTGGCTATCCTGCTAGGTCTATGGGATATTTGTTTTACAAACCTTCGGAGAACAAGGTATTTGTTCCTCGTAGGGCGGTCTTCCTAGAGAGGGAGCTGATATCCAAGAACGCTAGTGGGAGCAAGGTTGATCTTGAAGAAATTTGATAGCCTACCAATGTAGAACCTGAAGTTGGAACTAGCTCGCAACCGGCAACGGTTGAGTCTCAGCAAGATGATGCTGGAGATAATGATGTAGATCTGTTACCTCTGAGAAGATCTGATAGAAGTCGGAATGAGCCAGAGAGATATGGTTTTCACATATCTGAAGGCACCGACATGGTAGTAGTTTCTGATGAACCTACCAAATACCAGGATGCTGTGGTGGGCCCTGAGTCCGCCAAGTGGAAAGAGGCAATGGAATCTGAGATAAAATCTATCGCCGATAACCAGGTTTGGGACTTGGTAGATCCTGTGCCGGGGTGTAAGCCCGTCGGGTGCAAGTGGGTCTTCAAGAAGAAGATCGGTGTAGATGGAAAAGTAGACACCTTGCCCGACTGGTGGCTAAAGGTTTCACACAAACTCATGGTATAGACTATGAGGAAACCTTTTCCCCGGTGGCTATGTTGAAGTCTATTCGGATACTCATGGACATTGCTGCATTTTATGATTATGAAATATCGCAAATGGACGTCAAAACCGCGTTCCTTAATGGAACACTATCTTAGGAGGTGTATATGACACAACCTGAGGGTTTTGTACATTCTGAGTTCCCGGATAAGGTCTGCAAGCTTAAGAAGTCCGTTTATGGGCTTAAGCAAGCCTCTCGGAGCTGGAACCTGTGCTTTGATGAGAAAGTCAAAGAGTTTGGCTTCTCTAAGAGCAAGGATGAGCCATGCGTATACATCAGGGCTAGTGGGAGTATAGTTGTATTCCTGGTTCTTTATGTGGATGATATTCTGCTAATTGGGAATGACGTCCCAACTTTGCAAGGTGTGAAAACCTGGCTAGGAAGTTGTTTCTCGATGAAGGATCTGGGAGATGCAGCTTACATTCTTGGGATTAAAATCTATAGAGATAGTTCCCGCAGGTTGATTAGTTTGAGCCAAAGCACGTACATTGACAAGGTCCTAAAGAGGTTTAGGATGGAGGACTCCAAGAAGGGGTTCATACCTATGTCAAATGGTTTGGTATTGAGTAAGACTCAATGCCCGAGTTCCCCTGAGGAACGGGAAGTAATGAGGCGAGTACCTTATGCCTCGGCAATAGGCTCGATCATGTACGCCATGTTGTGTACTAGGCCTGATGTCTCTTGTGCATTGAGTATGACAAGTAGATATCAAGCCAACCATGGTAAGGCACATTGGACAGCGGTGAAGAACATTCTCATGTATCTTCGGAGGACTAAAGAGATGTTCTTAGTATATCGTGGGGAAGAAGGGTTGAGGGTAACTGGTTACTCCGATGCCAGCTTCCAAACCGACAGGGATGACTGCCGATCTCAATCGGGGTTCGTGTTCCTGCTAAACGGTGGTGCTATCTCCTGGAGGAGCTCCAAACAAGACACGGTGGCTGATTCCACGACCGAGTTTGAGTACATTGTGGCAAGTGAAGCTACAAAGGAGGCTGTATGGATGAGGAAGTTCATCCTTGAACTGGGAGTGGTTCCTAGCATTTCCGACCCTGTTGAGGTTTTCTGTGACAACGAGGGTGCGGTTGCATTGGCAAAGGAACCGAGATCTCACCGACGCACGAGGCACATTCCGCGGAAATATCATTATATCCGGGACGTGGTCGAGAGTGGAGATATTGTCATCAGCAGAGTACACACTGATAGCAACGTGGCGGATCCGTTCACTAAACCGTTATCGCAAGCGAAGCACGATGCCCACCCCCGTGCTATTGGTATTAGATTTGCTAGCGATTTGGTTTGAGTTTGTATCTTGTTTTTTTTGGTTATTATATTTGATGTATTAACCTTCTTGGGAACATTAAGCAGTATTGTATTTATTGTACTTATCGGTTATTAAATGGAGATTTGATAATGCGCAAGTTGCGGGGTATTACTTTAAATCTTTACTGTGTTCCAACTTAGCATGTTTTACACTTCCCTGAATGTTTTACATTCTAAATGTCCACAGTCAGTCATTCTTCATGGGAAGGAAGTCTGAACGAAGACTGAGGGAAGTGATTGGTCATGTGTCCAATAGTGATTGGAACACGGGGACGCAATACTTCGCCTGTACTTGAAAGGGGTTTCAAGTGACTGGACGACCCACACCTGACTCCACTTTGTGGTACTAGTCATGAGTGGACCAGGATGATAATATCATTTCATCCTCAGACTGGAGATGCATGTGTCTGCATCACTTTGGTTTGCTTTGTTCTAATTGTTTTCAAACGCAGTCCGAAACTGGCTGTTATAAAGGGAGCAGTTGGGCAAAGTATGTTCAATGTGGTGGGAAATGTAGTCAAAGGAATTTGTTCCTCTGTTCAGAGAGATATCACTGGGCCCCTCGATGATTGGGCGCTGCACCAAAATGCATGGCCGTGCTCGAGTGTGCAATGATTTGATAATCGATTGCAACTTGTTTATTTTGGTCACCACCAATCTCGATCGACAAACACAATCGTGAAGGACTGAAAATGACTTAGTATCATGTCTCACCTTCACATGGATATCGCGAATAAAGGAATGATTGATCACTTATCTATAGGACCATCTCAAACCTGTTAGGTTATGATTTGGTACTTATCAGGGATGACATACCCCGTACTGACTTAGGGGCAGAGATGTCTTGCTAGAGGCCGCTTTCTGTCTATGATACATATGGATACGGTGCGTCATGTGCAAGTGGGAGTCTGTTGGAGTATGCCCACTGACACACGTATGTCGTATCACTGCCGATAATGTGTGTGCCTATTGGGTCATACACCAAACTTCTACCCAAATAACCCTAAATGGAAATTGCTGGTCAAAATGGTCAAATTCCAGTTGACCTAAGCTTCACGGCCGTGAAGGATGCTCCACGGGCCGTGAAGGATAAATGCGCCACGAGTTCCTCCACGACTTGCAGAAACACGGCACGGGCCGTGAAGTTTTTAAACTTCACGGGCCGTAACAGCCCGTGAGAGGTCGTGAAGCTCGGAATTCTAAGTGGCACTTGAATTTCATTGGCTTGTTCAAAGTGGTCCAATGGGGATTCATCTCTTGGCCGGCTAGAGTATTCCAGAAGCTGTTTTTGAGGTCTATATAAGGCTTATGCCTTAGAAGCCTTAGGATCTTTTGCAACTCTTACATATTTACACACTTAAAGCTTCAAAGAAGAGTTCTTGTGAGGTTTTGTGTGTGTTTCCAGAAGTCAAGGGCTGTAACAAGTGCATCAAATCAAAGAGTGATTGTTATTAGCCCGTGAGAGGTCGTGAAGCTCGGAATTCTAAGTAGCACTTGAATTTCATTGGCTTGTTCAAAGTGATCCAATGGGGATTCATCTCTTGGCCGGCTAGAGTGTTCTAGAAGCTGTTTTTTAGGTCTATATAATGCTTATGCCTTAGAAGCCTTAGGATCTTTTGCAACTCTTACATATTTACACACTTAAAGCTTCAAAGAAGAGTTCTTGTGAGGTTTTGTGTGTGTTTCCAGAAGTCAAGGGCTGTAACAAGTGCATCAAATCAAAGAGTGATTGTTGGTGACTTGGTTCTTGCTAGCACAAGGGTGAAGTTCTTGGTGTATAACCTTGGTGGGTAACTTGGAGGCCTTTTCTTCAAGTTCTTGTTCATCCCTATCATTCACGACCTTATTCCAAGAGCTAGGAGCTAAGGAGGAAGGTATAACTTTCTTACTTTGTGTTTCTTTTGGTTGCATGCATGTTGATTTCAAGTTTGTACCATTTATGGAGTTCATGTGTTTCTTTTGTTTTAAATCCGAGTTATTTACTTCCGTTGCTTTTTTGTGCTGTTACATGAACTCCTACATATATATATATATATATATATATATATATATATATATATATATATATATATATTTAGTTAAAGGATCTTTTGCGAACACGTTGTCAAGTGCGAACGTGCGAACGGCTATAAACATGTAATTTGCACTCCAATTTCATGAAAGTAATTTATTTATGTATGTTGGACATTCATTGAAGTCAATAATTACGGCTGTAAACATGTAATTTGCAAAAAAAATAATTTTATGATATGCAGTGATTTTTTTACAAGATGCAGTATTTGTTAGTCGAGATGCAATTATTTTAAGTTGGAAACAATGATTTTATATAGTAGATGCAGTGTTTCACAAGATGCAGTGTTTCTATTGGATCCTCACCCTACATATATATATATATATATATATATATATATATATATATATATATATATATATATATATATATATATATATATGGTGAGGATCCAAAAGTGTGACTATATATATATATATATAATTTTAATTTTTATTATTATTTTTAATTAGTTATCATGGTGATTAAGTTATTCAAATCAAGATTAGGAAATGTTTGAATGTTTCCTAATTTAATCCTAATCCTATTTTATTATAAATAGGGACTTAGGTATTATGACTTGAGGTTAACCAATTATTAATTTAAGTTTGTGAATTAAAAGAAAACTCTTCCCTCTCTCTTTTTCCTATCTTCGGCTGAACACCCCAAGGGAAAACTGAGTTTCGTTTTTTTTTTTTGTGTTATAGATCTCGAGTTCGTGATCGCGTGGTGTTCGTGGTTACTTCCTTTCTAGCGGGATCCCGTCTAGCCTCATTACAGGTAGATCAACTTGAGCAACCCTAGGTGAGTAAAGGTATAACATTCATCTTATTCTTTTTCTTGGATGATGACATGATCGAATATATATATATATATATATATATATATATATATATATATATATATATATATAGGGTGTGGTTAAACAAAGAACCTCCCTTAAACAAAGAACCTAAAGAACCTCCCTGGTGATGACATGTGGCACATTGTTTAGGGGCAAAAAAGGAAATTAAAAAAAAATACTCATCGGCGCCTACAGCACCCCAAGCAAAACCCATCAACAAACTTAAAAAAAAACCCCAATTTACTTTAAATGATCATAACTCGTTCGTTCTTAACAATTTTAACATAAAAATTATACCGTTAGATTCAGTTTTTCGTCCTCTTTCAAACAAGACCGGACTTGATATATTTCTGAAATTTTTTTTTTTTTTGAAATGCAAAGTTTGCATTTTGAGTTGGGTTAATTCAAACTCAAAATGCAAAATCCGTAGTTTTCATTTTGAGCTGGGTTCATTCAAGCCCAAAATGCAAAATCCGTAGTTTACATTTTGAGCTGGGTTAATTCAAGCCCAAAATGCAAAATCCGTAGTTTGCATTTTGAGCTGGGTAATTCAAGCTTAAATGCAAAATCCGTAGTTTGCATTTTGAGCTGGTTAATTTAAGCCTAAAGCCTAAAACATGAAGAATACAAAATGCAAAAAATATGCAGAATGCAAAAAACATGCAGAATGCAGAATGCAAAAAACATGCAGAATGTAGAACATAAATCGTATAAACATACAAAATGCAAAAACGAAAAACGCAAAAAAAAACTTGATCGTCGCTAATTTCTGATCTGAGACGAACCTTTTGCGACGACATTCAGCTCATTAGCTACGACATTCAGCTCATTAGCGACGAGCTGCCAAAATTCAAAAAAAAAAGATGTTTTTCCTGCGCAGCTTCCAAAATGCAAAAAAAAAATTCATTTTCAAAAAAATTTTAAAAAAGTATAGGAAGAGGATTAAAAAACTAAAAGAATGGTATAATTTTTTTGATTAAATTCACGAAACTTAAAAAGTTATGGCAATTTAAAGTTTTTGTTGGTTTTTTTTAAAAAAAATCGTGGGTTTGGGTGTGGATAATTACATTTTTGCCATATCATTCCTAAATTAATACATAATAATTACAGTTTTGCCACCGATCAATCTCATCCATTGATTTTGATGATCCAAAGGTCCAGATTGGTTCTTTAGGTTCTTTGTTTAACATATGGTTCTTTATTGATTCAATTTCTATATATATATATATATATATATATATATATATATATATCATATGTTCTTGGTTGATGTGTTGTAATATGAATGATATTGCTATGTTATCTTTATTCATATTAATTGTATTGTACATACATACATGTTGAATCAGTTAGGTTTAACCGGTTAAAAAATTAAAACTATAAAGGTTTATTTTTTTCGTTCATGTATATATGTTTATATATATATATATATATATTCTAAAAAATACAAATATTAATCAGTTTGGTTAATATTGTTTTAAAGTATTTAATCTAAACTAGTTTAGTTTTAGATTAAAGGATAAACTTTAAAGTTTTTGAAATCCTAGTCTTTATCAACAAGTTTGTGTTGATAAAGATATTTAAAATTTAAATTATTTAAAACAAGTTTTGTTTTAAAGGTAAAGTTTGAACTTTAATAGATTAAATATTTCTATGTTTAAATTCGATATATATATATATATATATTGTTCATGATATAATTATTCCGTTTTTATTTTTTGATCGGAAGAGTCACCACACAAACCACTGGACCACCGGCGGCAGCCCCAATGCGGCGGCGGCCCAGCAGCGTGGCCCAAGAGGTGGTGGTGGACTGACAGTTTTGAACCGGTGAGGGCAGCCCACGGCCCAGCAGCTACTGGCCAAATTTTGACAGGCAGTAAAGATCACGGTGCGATCGGGCTGCTCGCGACCCAGCAATGGTTTGGGCCCAGTAGCGGCCCAACCCCAAGCCAAGCCCCCTTTGCGGCAGCCTGGCAGCCCAGGAAGGTTCGGCCCACGTTGGTGTCAGCCTAGTTGTTTCTTTAATCCGTTCTATATTAAAGCCCAGGTTTCCTTTTAGTTCTTGAAATAAATTATTTACGATTGTCGTTTTTATAACTTAAATTTTTTTGTTTATAAAATTGGCTAACAGAATTGTTTTTAAACTTAATGGGCTTCTCGGCCCAGTAAGGGTGTGCCGAGAATGGGTCTTGGCCCATAGGCCTTCCGTTATAAATACCATTTGTAGTTTATAACGTATAATTTGGAATAATTAAATAATACAAGATTATATATATGTGTTAATTTTATGTATTTAAATTTATATATATATATATATATATATATATATATATATATTATATTTTTGGAATAAAATATAATGTTTAACCATAATGGTGTATTATGGATGAACAAAGTTAACAAGGGCAATTTTATTCAATTAAGGTGTTTTATTAAAACATATTTGGTGAATAGTTATTATACCAATAGTATACAATTGATTAAAGAATGACAGTTTTTGTCATATTTCTCGTCTCGATTAATAGTTTATTTAATTGAGAGGTAACGAGAAAGGTTAATAAATCAATGATGTATGTATGGTTCTTGCATTATTTATCTTTATAATTAATGCGTGGTTGTTTAATTATATATTGGTTTATATATAAATGTTAGAATGGGTTTGACTTGTATACTAAGTCGCATTAGTATCATAAAGTCGCGTTTATTGTTTTTACATGTCAACTACAAATTCTTGACTTAAACAAAGCAACACTATATTCTTGTTGTGTGATGTGCGTAAAAGCGTACCAGTTTTAAATTTATAAAAACCATTATTATTTTAGTATATGACCCAAATAGGCAAGAGGACCTACTCGTATTATAGTATAGAAAAAGTACGGGTGTCGAACTCTTGGGGAACGAGTATGATTTTAGTAAATTATATTAATTTAAATATTAAACAAAGCTAAACTAAACTAAACTAAACTACGCAACTAGAAAGCAAATAAACTAAACTAAAAGCAAAAAAATAAATAAAGCAAGTAAAAGGGGGGATTTATGATGTTTTTTAGAACTTTCAACCAACTAAGTTACCACTAACCCTAGAACTCACTAAAGCATGCAAAGAAAGCAATAAAGTGAAAAACTTGACGTATTAAATATATTAATGAAGATGTTCCCTCCCTAGATTCAATTAAACCCTTTTAATGGAAATTAATTCATGGAAATAAGAGCTAATGACACTTTAAACATTCATGCATCGATTTCTAAATTAGTTAAAACCTTGATCTAGTTCTAACCGTCGAATTACACCAATTAATAACTTTTATGGTCAAAAGCGTGATTAAAAGGTATAATTAGCCAATTAATTTGATTTACAAGTAAAGCCTCAACCTTTAATGTTCCATATGATCAACAAAACACCACTTAACACATAAAGATCATTATATGTTTGATCACATGCAAATTCATCTATTTAAAGTTGCTTAACAGGATTTGATCAATCACTAGTTCTTAAATCATCTAATGGTCCTAGATAATCAAGATACAAGCTTTATGAACTAAATGGTCTTTTAAAACACAAAACTCACATTATTAACAACCAAAACAGATTACTAAGCATGGATGAACTAAGATTAAGCTAAACTTGAATGAAACATGAATTAAGTATCAAAGTCATGAATTAAATAACCATTACATGAGTTTCATCTCCTATAGGGAGAAAAACAAAAGATCTAGCCAATAATATTCATACTAAACATCTAGAAATAAATAAAGAAAGAGAACATGATGAATAGAATGATAAAAAATCATAAAAGCCGAACGGATCTTCACTTTTATCTTCAAATTAAGCTCCAAATCTCCAAGACCTTGCTCCAAGCTTCCTCTTGACTTTAATGGAGTTTTCTGTTGTTTTTGGGGTGGAAAAACCGAATGGAAGTGATTCAAACCGAAAGATATTAAAAAATATATATAATTGTGCTGGCTGGAGGTCGGTCGCGCCGCGATGCAGTAGATCGTGCCGCGACGCGCGCTGGTCTATTGCTCTTTCGCTGATTTCAAAATTTCAACGTATAGATAAGCTGATCCTCAAGATCGCGACGCGATGGAATGTCAGGATCGGATATATATTATATCAAATAACAAGAACTAACTTTTAAATAATAAATCAGAGTAATATAAAAGTTAATCTTTAACTATGATCACAATCAACTAAGAAGTTGCGGAATCACACTTAATTGATTAAAGAAGGTTTTAAACAAAGATTAATTCAATCAAACAGTAGTTTTATTAACCAACCAGAATGATTACAAAAGCAAACTTTACCCCCAATCTAACTTATTCTGTTAGACGAAGAACACAGACTGTTCTTAGGTTTCAACAAGAAACTTAGAGGCTAAAACACTTTCAGAAAAAAATAAATAACAATAAGAACAAATGCTTTTAATAATGAGATCAAGTCGTCGTCATCAATTGATCATCTAATGAAGTATATATAGACTCTTGATCCTCCTTGAATTGTTGACAGTTAGGTAATCTTCTATCTTCTGAGATAATCTTGATAATCTTCAAAGTATTTCGAGATATCTTCTAAGATAGGATTTTCCAAATATAGCTCAACAGAAACTGTTTAATGAACACAACAGTTCTTTAGTCTTCTAACAGTCTTCAGCTTCAAGGTCTTCTAACAGTTTTGACTTTGCCAACTAACAGTTCTCAACTGTTTTCATATTTTCAACAAACAGTTTTAAACTGTTTCACCAACCTTTACCAAACAGTTCTCATTTTCATGCTCAATAACTTAGATTATTTCCCAACAATCTCCCCCTAACTTAAAGTATTGAATAATACATTTAAGTTGTTGGTTTGATCATAGACAAATTAATATAAGTAATGAGTCACATTTCTTCTAATCTCCTTTTGAATCTGTTCAGTAAGTCTTCCTTCTGTTTTGAGTCTCCATGGAATTTAGCTTTAATAAAATACTCCAGCTTAGTCTTGTGATGCCCAATGAAGTTCAAATCAAACCACTCATGCAATGTATTTCCCATTACCACGTAATATGTCCTTGATCTTGCATATACCTTCACTGCCTTTATGGGAAAAGCTTCCTCTGCTGTCAGTTTGGGCATAATCTTCAATGGGTTGCAAATGCTGGTAAGATATTCCATCAAAATCTTGATTCCTTCATTTGGGTCACTAAAGTGCTTAATTCCATATGTATACAATTCTTGTACATCTTCTGGTGAGATTCTTGTCATCATTTGTACAAAATTGTCATATACCTCAACAGATCCATCTTCCCTTGCAATAGTAATGCAATGTTTGTCATTTGCTTTTTCTTCAAACTTCCATTCAACAATATGAGACTTTTCACCTAATTCTTTTTCCAATTTGTCAATCCCTTGCTGAACGTCTACTGTCAGTTTATCTTTCAAAATTTTGTGAACCACAGCAGCTTTGTTTGAAGTGGGAAGTTTCTTGGTTGGCTTAACTGTAACTGTTTTATCTTTTATTACCCTTTTTTCTTTTAACTCCCTTACCAGCAGCTTCCTTCTCTTTTTTTCTCTTCTTCTTCTAACTCTTTTGTCATTTGAGCACCTATCTTTTTAGCTAGCTCAAAATCTGATTGTTCTTGCAATTCAAGCTCAGCATTCAATCTCTGTGCATATTCCCTATCCCGTTCTTCTTGCTGTTCTTTAGAAAGTTTCAGCTTGGGAATATCAACCATTACTTCCTTTCCTTTTAATGATACAGGGGGCATCTTTTCTTCTTTCTTTTCTTCTTTCTGTTTCTCAGCAAAAGCAATGCCTTTAAATCCTGCTTTAGGAGGAAGTGGTTCCAACTTCTTTACCTTTCCTTCTAGCCATCCATCATCGATCCTTTGAGCCATTTTAAATGTGCTGATGTTGAGAATTTGAGCACCTATTTCAATTAAGTAATTTTGTTTGACTTTGGACCATGATCTGAAAGCTTCAGTCGTTGGATAATCACCTTGCATAACCATTCTGTTAATCATCACTCTATCCACCGCTGATAACCTTTCTTCTTCAACTACAGCTGTTTGCACATCTTCAACAACAGTTTCATCAACTACAGCAACTGTTTCAACAACTTCAGCAGCAACTGTTGGCTCAATGGTTGCAACTGTTTGTTCAGTTGTAGCAACAACTGTTTGTTTATCCTGTGGAACTGTCTGTTTAACTCCTTCCTGCTTGGATTTTCTTTTTCCTTTAGCTTGAGCAGTTGAAGAGGTTTTCACCAAGGATTTGGGTTTAAGCAGCATCTCATGAGTATGAAGAACATTAGTTGCCTTCTTCAGATTCTCATCAAGAAAGTTCAGCTGCTTATCTTGCCTTATTAGCACCTCATTGTGAATTGCTACTACCTTGAGTACTTCAGTTGCCTTCTCCAACTTTTCAGTCAGTTCTTTTATCTTCTCATCTTGAGAAACTATCCTTTTGTTTTGAAGAGCAATCCTTTTCTTTAGGTGTATATGAGCAGCAAGGTAAGGTGCAAAGTTAGGATCCGTCAATGCATGTTGTTTCAGTCTAGTCTCAATGTCAGTTAGTGTTTCCACTGTGACCATATCATTGACATTTTTCACTGGTGGCTTACTCCCCTGAGTATCACCATCAGTACCCCTCTGTTCTTGGTTCTGGGGATTACCAGAAACTGTTTTACTAGTCTCTGTTGCCATGGTTGAGGTCTTAGCTATGTTAACACTGTCCTGTTTATCCCTTGCGGATAAAACAGTAGTGTCAGCCTCAAAGACCATATGATCACCCTCTTGAGGAATGATCACCTCCTCATTGTGCCTGGGAGACAGCACCAAAGGTTCCCTTTCGATATTCTGCACAGGTAAATGCTCCTGTGCAGGGCTAACAGTTTGGGGTTCTCTAACTGTGGTGGAAGGAGCACCAACAGTTTTCCTCTTCTTTCTAAATATTTTTAGTGCAGGGGCTTGTGTTGTAGCTCTTTCAAAAGAAGCAGGTTGGAAATTTTGAGTATCTTGGACTGTGGGTTCCAGTGTTGGTGGTGTAGCAATACGATGGGTTTCATGCTCAACACTGGCAGTCCTGTTTCTTGACAGAAACTCCACCATTTCAGAGAGTGGAGGAGTTATGGCACCAGAGAAACTCTTGCCATTAATCAACAGTTTGCTCAAAGTGGAAGCCACATGAGCAGAGGGAATAATGACCCTCTTGTGTGTTTTCAGATTTGGCAACAAAAAGTTTAACAATACTTGCACAAATCGAGGATACATCAAAAAGAGACCATACTTGGTCCCTAGATGTTTTACCATGCCATTGAAAATTAATTTTGAGAAATTGAAGCAACGATTGTTGGCCAAACAGATTAAGGCCAAAGCAATGTTGCTTCCAAACTCGTTCCATCCTGTTCTTTTAGGACTAATGCACTGCTGGAGAGTATGGATTAAATACTTCCAGTGAGCACAAAATTGTCCCTTATAGAATGTACCCTTCCCTGAAGGACCCTCATACCCAAGCTTAACAAGCTCGGCATGCAAAAAATCTAGTGAAACTGAATCAGAATACTCACCCTCACTATCATTGAGTTGTAGAATTTGGCGAATGGTGTCCTCAGAGATTGAGACGGTCAACTCATCAATGGTAGAATCAATCCATTGCACGTCATCAGTTGTTCGAAGTTGAGCATGTTTCCAAAACTGATCAATGTAAGAAGTGTATATAGTAGGATTGATGGTGAGTGCAGTGTTGAGATCGGACAATGAGAGATAATCAATCATATCGTGAAACATGTGAAGATCATCAGGTTTTGAAAGAAAAGCAAGCATGTTATGTTCCTTGACGAATGGAAGGGGAGCCATGGTGATTTGATAGCAGAATTCTAGGGTTTTAGCGTTCAAACGAAGTTCAGTATGCGTAAAGAAACCTCTGAGGAGAGAATGGTTTATATATGTTTCGATTTTTGAACGTAATCCAAAGGCTTTCAAAATCCTGCAAAGACCAAAGCACCCTTTAAAAGCTTAACAGTTGACGGACAAACATGAACTAACAGTTGAGAAACTGTTTTCATAAGATGTAACAACTGTTATTCAAAAGTTCACTCCCTTTTGTTTGATCATTTATATGAATTGACAGTTGTTTAGGATTTACAACTGTTCTTTATTTCTCGCCCTTAGTTGACGAATTTCTCCCCCTCAGTTGCACATGGACTTTGTCTAACAGTTGCCGAAGCCATATGCTCATAACAAGGACAGTCACGAGTGTGAAGAACTGTTTGTGAGACAGGTCAGCAGATATGTCCAAAACTGATGTGTGAAATTGCATTTCCCTCTCTGAATACTTAAAGGATAACAGTTGTTAGAAAACGTAACTAACAGTTGCAAACTGTTAGTGTGAAAAACATGGAATAATGAACAACTGTTAGTCCAAGTTAATCATTCCAATGTTGGAAATCAAAAAGTTGAATCTGCTCACATCAAAAGCTTTAGTGAACAAATCAGCTAATTGATCATCAGTATGAATTTTCATAACTTGGATTAATCTCTTTTCATTGCAGTCTCTTATGAAGTGAAATCTGATTTCAATGTGCTTGGTTTTAGAATGCTTCACTGGATTATTAACTATGCTAATAGCACTGGTGTTATCAACATAAATAGGAGTATTTAAGAAAGACAAACCATAATCCAGAAGCTGATTTTGGATCCATAATACTTGTGAACAGCAGCTTGATGCAGCAATGTATTCAGCCTCAGCTGTTGAAGTTGAAACTGTTGTTTGTTTCTTGCATTGCCATGAGACCAGCCTTGATCCAAAGAATTGACATCCTCCAGAGGTTGATTTTCTGTCCACATTGGCTCCACCATAGTCACTATCAGAATATGCCACCAAATCAAAAGGTGAATCTTTAGGATACCAAAGTCCCAATTTTGGTTGGCCTTTGAGATATCTAAAGATTCTCTTTACAGCAAACAGGTGTGACATCTTCGGACTGCATTGGAACCTGGCACAAACACAAACAGCAAACATTATATCAGGTCTAGAAGCAGTTAAGTACATTAATGAACCAATCATTGATCGATAGAGGTGTATATCAACATCCTCCCCCTCAGAATCTGCTCCCAACTGTTTGTGTGTTTCCATTGGAGTACTTGCCAGCTTCACATCTTGATAGCCAAACTTGTTCAATATGTCCTTGACATACTTAGATTGGCTTAGAAAAATACCAGTGGGCTTCTGTTTGACTTGTAATCCCAAGAAAAATGTGAGTTCACCCATTGAACTCATCTGAAATCTTTTGTGCATAATGACTTCAAATTCTTTGCACAAGCTGTCATTTGTGGATCCAAAGATTATATCATCAACATAGATTTGAACAAGCAAAATCTCTGTTTTAACAATCTTTGTAAACAATGTTTTGTCAATTGTGCCTCTCTTAAAACCATTCTCAAGGAGATAGGATGACAATGTCTCATACCAAGCTCGAGGAGCTTGATGTAGACCATATAGGGCTTTATCTAACCTATATACCTTGTCAGGGTACTTTGAGTCTTCAAAGCCAGGGGGTTGACACACATATACCTCCTCATCAATAGTGCCATATAGAAAAGCAGACTTGACATCCATTTGATACACCTTAAATCCTTTGAAGCTTGCAAAAGCAAGAAATATCCTAATGGCTTCAATCCTTGCAACAGGTGCAAAAACATCATCATAGTCTATTCCTTCCTCTTGTGTGTAGCCTTGTGCAACCAGTCTTGCTTTGTTCTTGATAACAATTCCTCTTTCATCTTTCTTGTTTCTGAACACCCACTTGGTGCCAATTACTCTTTTACCTCTTGGAAGCTCAACCAACTTCCAAACTTGCTGAATTTGAAATTGTAAGAGCTCCTCTTGCATTGCCTCTACCCATGAAGGATCTTTCAATGCCTCAATTGCTTTCTTTGGTTCTATTTGAGACAAAAAGCAAGCATTCACGTCAAATTGGGCAAGATCCATACCACTATTTTCATTTTGCAGCATATTTCTTGTTCTGATAGGAGTGGTTGGATTTCCAATTATTTGTGATATTGGATGAATCTTGTGAACTCTTGATGTAGGAATGTTTTCTTCAGTCAGTTCATCCCCTAGATTAGACAGATCAAACTCACATTCACTTGAATTTTCAGCGTTATCACACACTTGATCAGCAGAGTCAGTGTGATGTTGAGGATCATGGGATTCCATGTCCTTTAAAGATTCAGCATCCATCAATGGATCAACAGCGTTGGAGAACTCTTGTTGAAGCATAGGAATCACAACAAAGTCTTCAGTAACTTTGTTTGAACCAACAGTTGTTGGTTTTGAGCTAACAGTATCAAAACTGTTTGGGCTGGAGGAAGATGTTTGATGACTTTCACCAACAGTTGTTGGGGTACCTGTAGCTGTTTCAGTAGAATACTCAAAAGAAAGAGATTTAGACAATGCATCAATATCAAATAACCAATCAGGTCCATTACCTGCAATATTGATCCTATTTTCATTGAAAGAGATATTCATACTCTCTTCTATGATTCTAGTGACATTGTTAAAAACTCTATAAGCTTTACTTTGAGTGGAGTATCCTACAAAGAAACCTTCTTCAGCCTTACTCTCAAACTTGCCTAACTGTGACTTGGTATTAAGGATAGTGCACGGACAACCAAACGGTTTGAAGAAGTTGATTAAAGGTTTTCTCTTGAGAAACAACTCATAAGGAGTTTTCCCTTTGGACTTGACTACTTGTACTCTATTCTGAACATAGCAGGCAGTGTTCACTGCTTCTGCCCAGAATGTCATTGGAAGTCTAGAATCGGCTAACATTGACCTAGCAGCCTCTATCAAAGTCCTATTCCTTCTCTCAGCAACTCCATTCTGTTGGGGAGTCCTAGGAGCACTAAACTGTCTTTCAATACCTTTACTTTCACAAAAACTGTTTAGCTCATAGTTCTTAAATTCAGAACCATTGTCAGATCTAATGACTTTCACCTTCAAATCAGATTGATTTTCAATTTTAAGAATAAGGGACTTAACTAACTCAGCTGTTTCATCCTTTGTTCTAAGAAATTGAACCCATGTGAACCTGGTGAAGTCATCAACTATGACTAAACAATATGCTTTCTTCCCTATACTCATCACAGATGTAGGACCAAAAAGGTCCATATGTAACAATTGTAAAGGTGCAGTAATAGAAGAAACTTCTTTGGTCTTATAAGAAGTTTTGTGTTGCTTGCCTTTAAGACATGCCACACAATGATCATCACATGAGAACTCTTTTTGGGGCAAACCTCTTACCAAACTGTTTTTAGCTAACAAGTTCATGGTTTTAAAATTCATGTGACACATCCTTCTATGCCAAATGGCAGACTCATCATGAGATGCTTTGGAGAGTAAACAGCTTAACACATTCTGTTTAGCAATCTTTTGTGGATCAAGACAATATACATTATCTTTTCTAGGTGTTCTTAAAAGAACATCCTTCTTATTTAATTTAAAATCTTTTGAAAGAATAATGCATTCTGAATCTGTAAACAAAACTTTGTTTCCATTGTCACAGATTTGAGATACACTTAACAGATTGTACTTAAGCTGTTCAACAAAGAAAACATCATTAAATGTAAGTGTACCTGCCTCAACAGCTCCTTTACCTGTGATTTTTCCTCCCTTTGGATTTCCTCCAAATGCTACAAATCCTCCATTGATTCTTTTGAAATCCTTCAAACATTGTGGATTTCCAGTCATGTGCCTTGAGCATCCACTATCCACATGCCAGATAGATCCATGATTGGCCCTATGAATGCTCTGCACAAATAAAATCAGTTAGTAGCAGGAAGTACCCAGGCCATGCAGGTCTTGGGTACACCGTTCAAGTCATAATACTTAAACAGAGTTTGGTTCTTTTTGATTTCATCCAACTTAGATTTCTCTAATTTGTGTGATGAATACTTTGTAAGAACATGTGGTTTCCAACTGTTGTGATTAACAGTGGATACCTTTGAACAAACAGCTGGTGGAGTTGGTAAAACAGATGAATCAACTTGTGATTCCTTTTGATTTTCAGTTTGAAGAACAGTTTTACCTTCTCCAGAATCAGTTTGTTTTTGAATTTTCATCCAAGCCAAACCAGCAGTTTTTGGTTTTGCTAAAACAGTTTTGGAACTGTTAGTTGGTTTGGATGTAACAGTTTTAGAACTGTTTGCCAGTTTTGGCTTAACAGTTTTAGAACTGTTATTCTGTCTTTTGGGACTTTTGTTTTGAGTGCCATTGATCTGTGGGTTATAGTAACAGTCTTGAACTAAATGATTAGATCTTCCACAAATGTAGCACTTTTTGGTTTTTACAATAGGTAAACCAGTTCTTTGTGACCAGAATTGGTTCCTATTTCTTTGATTTCCTCTAACAGCTGCAGATTGAGGAAACTTTTGGACACCATGTTTTTGACATGTGCATGCAGGCACTTCAGTATGCCTTTTCTTAGATTTGGGTTTAGCCTGAGGTTTTGCAACTTCCTTCTTCTTCCTAGTATACACAACTTCACCAACTTTCTCCTTTCCTTTGGCTTTGGTACTAACAGTTGGGCTTTTTAGCTTAGAACTGTTTGGGTTCTTGTTGGAACTGTTAGTGTAAAGATGAGGACTATTTGTAACAGTTGTGGAACTGCTAATAGAGTTAACAGTTTTTGAGGATTTTGGCTCATTGGTGAGGGGTTCAGTGGATGCTTTTACAAACACCACAGGTTGTAAAGATGATTTTGTGGGAATGGGCTCACACAAGATGTGATTTTCATATGGAATACCTTCATCCTTCTTCACAACTTCCTCATTATCTTCAACACTTACTACTGACACAACTTCATCTTCATAACTCTCAAACTTTGGATCAGCTGACTTAAGTTCATCTTCCAAAGGTTCATTAACATATCTGTCAGCTACCTCAGACATTGGAGTTATGTAGTTTTGGTTGTATGGAGGTGGGGTTTGTTTGTATCCTAGGCCAGTTTTCACCTTGTCTCTCACTTGAGATTGTAGCAGAGTCTCAAGCTTAAGGTTTGCAGCCCTGAACATTCCAAGATCAATGTCCACACCCTCCAATTTCTTTGTGAGTTCATCCACCTTGCTTTCTTTTTCCACCAACTTTTTTTTCAGACTATCAATCTCATCTTGAAACTGCTCTTTCTCCCACTTATGATATTTTCTATCATAGTCCATTTGCAGTTCATTAGCCTGATAGTCTTTAATTTTCTTTTCAAAATCTTCTATCACAGCAGTATACTCATACCTTCTCTCCTCCATTTTACTTAGAGCAGCACATACTTTCTTATTGTGCTCTCTAAATCTCTTAACAATAGCTCTACATTCACCAGGACATAGTTTAGAAGATACCTGTATGTCCTCAGATTCTGGAGAATCCATCTTGATGGAGGAGTCAGTCAATGCCATCAAAGCTTTGTTGCTGGTAGCCTCCTCTGCTTGATCACTCCAATCAAATCCATGGCCTTCTTGTGAGACCAATGCTGAGGAGGTATGGTTCTGAGTTTGCCTCTGACCTTGATTCTGAACTTGTCCACCAGATTTGCATTCTCTTGCAAAGTGGCCAAGTTGTTGACATTTGAAGCATCTAACCTTTGATTTGTCAAATCCAGCCTTGCCATCAGCTCTGAAGTTCATGTTTTGCCTTCCAGTTCTTTTAATGAATCGCTTGGCTCTAACGGTAAGCATGGCCATCTGCCATTTGAGATCCATTTCCTCAAGATCATCAGGGTGCACTTG
Organism: Pulicaria dysenterica; assembly: GCA_947179395.2. Lineage (NCBI taxonomy): Eukaryota > Viridiplantae > Streptophyta > Magnoliopsida > Asterales > Asteraceae > Pulicaria > Pulicaria dysenterica. The sequence goes on along the minus strand of OX359288.1, from coordinate 59,564,391 downwards.
TTCAAGATCCTCATTGGTGAGGGTTGAATGAGCATGGCTGGCAAGAAAAGCTTCAAGAACTGCATCTGGAGTATTCATATCTAGTCCAACACCAGAACTAGTACCTGCACCACTATCAAGAGAGTTAGTTAATGAATGGTTTGATTCCATACCTGAGGAAGATAGGAGAGCAGCATTATGACTAGGGATAGCAGTTTTTCTTTTTCCCTCTATCTCTCCCTCAAACACTATCAAACTATTATAGAGGTCATCTAACTCTATGTCTTCAAGAGAATCCTTGGTTCTCCATTGTGCAGCAAACACAGTCCATTCATCACCTAGAGACCTAAGAAATTTTCTATTTATCTCATCTTGATCAAGCCTAACCTTAGCACTCTCCAGTTGACTCACCAGTTTGTAAAACCTATCAAAGATTTGGGTGATACTCTCATTTTTCCCACTAGTGAAGTTCTCATAGGCTTGTTTAAGAAGATCTCTTTGGTTTCTCTTAGAACTAGCATTCCCAGCAAACCTCTTTTCCAGAGCATTCCAAAGTTCATGAGCATCATCAAATTTCTTGAATTGATGTTGATACTCATTGGGAATTGCAATCTGAAGGATGCTGAGGGCTTTCATCTCAATCATTCTACTTTTCTTTTCAGCATCTGTCTTTGGTGGTGGTTTCTTCTTTGGTTTTCCATTCTCATCCAGTTCAATGGTATTAGTAGGAACAGTTTCAATGATTTGCCAAACATCATAGTCCATTAGTTGGACATGCTGTTTAATTCTTAGTTTCCACATCTCAAAATCAGATGGTTTGAGCATGGGAACACGAATGTTAGACCCTGACCCACTGTTATCAGAAGAACCTCCCGAATCCATTGAAACAAATTGATTTAAAAGAAAAACAATTTGAAAAATAAAGCAAGGTAAAGCAAAGACCTTCAACTGGTGATCAAAGGAACCTTAATGATAAGGCTCTGATACCACTTGTCAGGATCGGATATATATTATATCAAATAACAAGAACTAACTTTTAAATAATAAATCAGAGTAATATAAAAGTTAATCTTTAACTATGATCACAATCAACTAAGAAGTTGCGGAATCACACTTAATTGATTAAAGAAGGTTTTAAACAAAGATTAATTCAATCAAACAGTAGTTTTATTAACCAACCAGAATGATTACAAAAGCAAACTTTACCCCCAATCTAACTTATTCTGTTAGACGAAGAACACAGACTGTTCTTAGGTTTCAACAAGAAACTTAGAGGCTAAAACACTTTCAGAAAAAAATAAATAACAATAAGAACAAATGCTTTTAATAATGAGATCAAGTCGTCGTCATCAATTGATCATCTAATGAAGTATATATAGACTCTTGATCCTCCTTGAATTGTTGACAGTTAGGTAATCTTCTATCTTCTGAGATAATCTTGATAATCTTCAAAGTATTTCGAGATATCTTCTAAGATAGGATTTTCCAAATATAGCTCAACAGAAACTGTTTAATGAACACAACAGTTCTTTAGTCTTCTAACAGTCTTCAGCTTCAAGGTCTTCTAACAGTTTTGACTTTGCCAACTAACAGTTCTCAACTGTTTTCATATTTTCAACAAACAGTTTTAAACTGTTTCACCAACCTTTACCAAACAGTTCTCATTTTCATGCTCAATAACTTAGATTATTTCCCAACATGGAAGACATATATCGCGACGCGTCAGTTGATTTTTGACCAGATTTTGACTTTTTCGGATATTTCAATGTTTATCTCATTTTTTCTCCATTTTATCTTCATATATCTAAATTTAAACTTGGAAATCATTATTTAAAGATAAGAACCACTTTTGAAACATATTTTCCATGATTTTAATTAAAAATAACTAACTATCGCATAAAATATATAAATAAAAATTGCGATATCAAAATACCCTACACTTGAACTTTGTTTGTCCCCAAGCAAATCACAATTTTATCCAGGCTAAGGCATTTAAAAAAATAATATCATTCAAATAAACATTAAATACCGCTGAAAAATGTTAAAATGTTTGATTAGAAACAAGCCATAGATTACACCTAGACCTATGCATATACCCGTGTTGTGGTCCTCTCTTAACTTCTCACCGTCCAAAATACTTTCTCTTTTTATCAATAACCAACCCTAAATTAATGAATCTTTTGATGGCTAATTTACCCCTTGAGAACCCCCCCAACTTCAAGACTTATTGCAGACTTTCCAATTTCACTTGACACACACTTTTATTATTTGCTCATATAAGTCTATGACTTTCGATGGAACCATGTAGCGAACTTTCAACCCAACCGATCCCAAACCAGTTGGCTTTAGGTGATTAGGTGTAGAACACCCCTTAGAGTTTACTCGTTCGAGTCCCAAAGGCCACAAATTTGACTTATACTACTAGCCTTTTGGCTTAATTGTTGCTTTTCTTAGCCCTTGGCCTTATTGCTGCTCTTTTTTTTCTTTTCTATTTTTCTCATTTGTTTTTTTTTTTTTGGATTTTTCTCAATTTTGCAAGCATATGATTAGTAAAAGAGGAAATTCACACTCAGTCAATTTTTGTCGAGCTTAGATTCAAAAAGGGCTTAACCATTTATTTATTTTCATGATTCAAAAATTAAAAGTTGGTTACCATAAATCGAAATTTCTAAGGAATGGTGAAAAGCCACTAAATACTATGCATAAATACCAAGTATAACCTCTGAAGTTGTTCACAAATGAAACATTTGACACCTTCAACTAATACTTAACACGTACTCGAATGATATTAAAAATTTAAAAATTATAGCCCAAATACCATCATTATTTAATCAAGGACAAATAAAATTCAAGCTAGGAATCTTTTTCTAACCCCCTACCCCACACTTAGATCGTACAATGTCCCCATTATACATAAAGACAAAATTAAAACAAGGGTAGAAAAAGATTAGAGAAAACTCCCTTCGGGCATTATCACAACACATGAAGCAATAAAAGATAGGGCTGAGCAAAATGCGAGCATGAGAGCGTACTCCATGTAATATCCATCTGCAAGAAAAACACTCGGAGCAAAGGTTATGATAGATCAAGGCTAAGAACCAAACAACTAACTACAAAACAAACTAAAAGAAAAAAACAAACAAACCTAACTCACTTTCGTAGGAATCATGGTTGCATTTAGCGTATGCAACAAGCCTTTAAACCCCTCGGTAGCTCCGAGAGGACGAGTTGTAGTCTCGTGAGGGTTTCTAGACAACACACCCACAAATTTGAACACGGGTTGCCTCCCGGAAGCGCTTCTTTGCTCGATTCGTTTAGCTGGACTCCCAACCTCACACTTAGGGTTTTGGCATAAACAACCAAAACAGATTACTAAGCATAGATAAACTAAGATTAAGCTAAACTTGAAATAAACATGAATTAAGCATCAAAGCCATGAATTAAATACCCATTACATGAGTTTCATCTCCTCTAGGGAGGAAAACAGAAGATCTAACCAATAATATTCATACTGAACATCTGGAAATAATTAAAGAAAGAGCACATGATGAATAGAATGATAAAAAACCGTAAAATCTAAACGGATACTTTTATCTTCAAATTCAGCTCCAAATCTCCAAAACCTTGCTCCAAGATTCCTCTTGACTTTAATGGAGTTTTCTGGTGTTTTTGGGGAGGAAAAACCAAATGGAAGTGATTCAAACCGAAAGAAATCAAAAAATATATATAATGGTGCTGGCTGGAGGTCGGTTGCGCCGCGACGCAGTAGATCGCGCTGCAACGCGCGCTGGTCTGCTGCTGTTTCACTGATTTCAATATTCGAACGTGCAGATAAGCTGATCCTGAAGATCGCGACGCGACGGAAGACATATATCGCGACGCGTCGGCTGATTTTTTACCAGATTTTCACTTTTTCGGATTTTTCAATGTTTATCTCGTTTTTTCTCCATTTAATCTTCATATATCCGAATTTAAAAGTGGAAATCATTATTTAAAGATAAGAACCACTTTTTAAACATATTTTCCATGATTTTAATTAAAAATAACTAATTATCGCCTAAAATATATCATTAAAAACCGCAATATCATTGTGGTTGGACATGTAGGGTGTAGTTTTGCCTACTTAGACCTGTGGTTGTGTTTTTCATTTTTGTTTTTCTTTTGGTTTTGAGGAGGTCTGCGTGCTACTTACAACTACTTTTACAATGTAAAAGTAATATAATAGGTTTTCATGTATTCTAGATTAGTTTATTATTGTAACCAAAATCAAAGACAAAGATCTATTAAGACGAAGGAACAAGATGTTTCTGCTCGAGTCAAGACCGGAGGTGTCGAGGCCAGTAGGAGCAAGGAGACAAAACACAAATTCAAGCCACGGGATCTACATGGACTAGTTTGTTCTAAGTTGACCCCTTAGGACATAGTTGGCAAAACTATAACAGCTTATTAACTGTGTGGTTGTGCTTTATTTTTATGGATATTATGCGACTATAAAATTAAAGTAAGAGGTTAATAATGGATTTTATTAATCATAGGTAAAACCACGGTATATGATAAAATTGGTATACGACAACAGTTTTATAAAATTAAATATTTTTATGATTGTCGTATTAGCATTTTAAAACAGTTTGTTTTTTAAATAGTTTTATCATAAGACGTATTGTGTACCTAGTTCAAGGTATATTGGATATACGGTTTTTAAAACAGTTAGTTTAAAATGGTTTTACAAAACTGGAATCAAGTTTTTCAAACTTGGATAAAACCCACTAAAATCTTAGACTAGTAGTGCTACCCAACTAGTGGTACACCTCTCTACTACCGGTACCTACGGTGTGTTGTCGTGCCCAAACCGTCCACGCCGGGGTTCAAACTGATGTGGGGAGGGGGTGAAAGACTTTGCGATTCCCTGATGTGTTCAAACTGTCAGGCCAGAGTTTACCCCGTCCTAGGTGGTGTGGTCTACTTTGGTGATTCCCGGATGTGACGGGACAAAAATACACTTAGTGTAGAGATAAACATGCTTAGATATTTTGTCTAAAGATCTCTACAAGGTCTAGGAGTAGTATCAAGTTAGATATGATTGGTAAAGGAACATACCTACCAGAAATAGCACGGGGTGAGTGTTGTCATGCCCAAACCGTGCACCGACACGTGTGAAATATGGATCCTAGGGTTAATACTTATCATTTAAGGGTTTTTATCGATTTGTATTAGCAAAGTCTATTGTGTGTTACTAATTGAACCATTTAATTAAATTGTAGATGGCAAACATATCTAACACTAACAACCTCTCACTCCGTTCCATACTTGAGAAAGATAAGCTCACCGGACCTAATTTCCTCAATTGGGAGCGCAATCTTCGGATAGTGCTCAGGCATGAGAGGAAATGGTATGTCCTGGAGGAGACGGTGGGAAATGCCGCAGCCAATAATGCAATAGTTGATGTTAGGGAGGCTTATCAGAAGCGAGTCAATGACGCGCTAGATGTAAGCTGTCTCATGCTCGTAACAATGAGTCGAGATTTGCAGACGAGCATGATGAAAACCTCGGCTTATGACATGATCCGCCAGTTGGGGGATATGTTTCAGGAGCAGGCTCGTACAGAACGTTACGATGTCATGAAAGCTCTTAACACTTGCAAGATGGCTAAGGGTACTTCGGTTAGTACCCATGTCATAAAAATGAAAGGGTATATGGACCACCTGGAAAGGCTAGGACTCCCAGTACTGTTGCAGCTTGCAACGGATATGATACTTAATTCGTTGTCTGACGACTATAAGCCTTTCATAGTCAACTACCCAACATGAACAACTTGGAGAAATCCATAGCTGAGCTTCATTCGATGCTCAAGACAGCTGAGTATAATATGGGTACTAAGTCCAAGGATATTCTCATACTGGATAAGGGGAGTGGTAAAAAGAGGAAGGGGCGTAGCGGAAGAGGCAAGGGTAAAACCAAGCTAGGACCATCTGCACCCAGGGCCAAGGCAAAGGTAAGGGCAGGAAATTCGAACCGAACAAAGCAAAAGCCGATAACCGGTGCTTTAAGTGCAGTAAGATTGGCCATTACAAGGTCAACTGCCCGAAGCGTCACGAAGGTGGTGTAAACGCCACATGTAACTTCGGTGACTAACTTCAGTATTTGCTTTCAACTTATTTTATAAGTGGTATTTGACATTTGCGATCATTTATTGCAATTGGTCAATAAAAGCAAAGGTGCCGAAGATGCAACGATCCCGCGTGAAGAAACAAAGGATATTAATAGTTCATATTTTTTTTAAATGTTTTCCTATTTCAAGTTGTAATGAATTTTGGAATTCTAAAATATCAATGAATTATTTAGTGATATATCCTTGCACGTGGTTTATGATCAAGTTTGACTAAAGGTTGACTAACAACTCAATGTTTTGACTTAGTAGTGGTTGATCCTTATTCATTAATTATTGCCATTAAAATACATATTAATATTAACTGCTCGACTAAACTTATGAAATTACTTGGAACAACACAGTTGTTGTTGTGTATTAGAAGGTTTATCTAATCAAGTAATTATAAGTATTTATGAAAACAAGTTCAAGTTTTGAACTAGGATTAAACACTTGAAATAATATTTATTATTTCTGGGAATGTGTTTAAGGATAAAACAGTATTGAGTATGATTATAATGGATATTGTAATCAAGGGCACTCACATGTTTTATATAAGAATCGGTACAAGTGTGTTGTACTTGTAGTAATGTAAAGTTTTGACAAACCAATTTCCGTAATAGGAAATAGTAGATATGTGGAAAATCCAAGTTTAAGGTTTCGTCGACTTTAAGATTCTTATTCGAAATCTAAGTTTTAGATTTATACTTAAAATTAGTATTTTGACTCGTATGTCAAATTTGACCCAGTCAATAAGGTATTTTAAGTAATACTATGTTTTCATAATAGCTACTGAGAGCAATTGACTTACGCCAAGCTGTTTATCAAGTTTTGATAAACTAAGACATATAATCGCGTAGAAGCTAGTAAGTGTTTGGATAAACACAGTGGTTATTAGCTTTTTGAATTTCAAATACGTATATAATTCAAATGATGGAATTTTGAGGATACAAAATGGTCCAGGGTTTTAGGACTAATCCCAGAAGATCATATATTGAAATTCGATGTCACCAATATTAATATATAAAGGAGGTAAGTTTTGAAAATAATAAACAGTATATTAGATAAGTGTTCATATACTGGGATCCTAATATTGTTTACGGGTTAGTGTAAACAAATGGTTTATTATTTTAGTCTATTTCTTGGGATAGAAAGGTTTTATACATCTACAATGTAGCTAAGTCTAGTTACGGGATAATTCTATATATTCAGAAACAAGGAGTTAATCCAGTTCTTCAAGTTTAGGGAATATGATAAAATTAGAAAGACTAGAGTTGTTTTTCAAGGTTTGCAAAACAGTTTGTCTAGCAAAGCATAGACTATTGCGATGACTAAATTGGTAGTGCTCTATCTTTCCCCGAAAATTAGTAGTCAAATGGTCTTTTATGTTTTCTTTCTTATTATATACTGTCTGGATTAATAAAGTCTACTATTATTTGCTTTATATATTAAATAAACTGTTTAAACAAGAAATAAATAAAATTATTGACTTAGAGTTGTGTTCAATAAAATCTATGTCAAAAACATAGTCCTAAAATTTTAATATGTAATCACAGATGATTCAGTATACAATCATATGTAACTTGTAAAAGCATCGCATGTGAATTACGAAAATGTCCATCCGTCTAAAATTTTAAAATACAACCTGAATTATTGATGCTATGTCCATCCGACCACCACCAACCGCCACCGCTACCACCACCAACCGCCTCCGCCAGCACCGCCGCTGATCACCACCAACCGCCACCGCCAGCGCCGCAGCCGAAAACCACCAACCGCCGACTACCACCTACCACCACCGCACCGACCACTACCAACCGCCGCCAACCACCACCAATCTCCGCCACCGCAGACCACCACCAGCATCGTCGCCGACCACCACCAACCACCGGGAACCACCACCGCCACCACTGGCCGCCTCCGCCACCGAACACCACAAATTGCCACCGCCACCTCCGTTACCACCCACCACCGCCACCACCGACCACCACCAGCCGCCGAACACCACCAACTGCTACCGCCACCTCTGTTACCACCAACCACCGCTACTGTCGAACACCACCAATTGCCACCGCCACCACCAACCGACCACCACCAACCACCGCCAAGAATGACCGCCACCAACCGCCACCGCCGCCGAACACCACCAACCACCACCGCTACCTCCGTCAGATAGGGTGAGGTAGGTACGTAAGGGTTGGGGTGAGTATGTAAGTGGTAGGTAGGGGGTAGGGTGTGGTTGGTAGGTAGGGGGTTGGTAGGTAGTGTTGGATTATGTGTAGAGATAATTAATGGGTACATTATGTCCAATGTTATAAGAGACTAAAGGGTCACACTGCTACACACCCAATTAGAACAGTTTGGAAATTTACCAATATTTGTGTGGAAATAATTAATCAGTAGAATTAATTATTTAATGGAGAAATAAATAATTAATCAGTTGGATTAATTATTAGAAGGAAATAAATAATAAATAGTTATTTATTATTTAAAGAGAATTAAATATTAAGTTTAATATTTAACGGACCAGTTAATTAATAGTTAATTAATTAACTAGTCTAGGGGGTCAAAGTGCAAGGAATGAAACTTCAATTAAAGACATGGGCTTTAATTGAACGGGCTTGGGCTTGGATAAGGTTTAAGTATTTAAACCTAGAAAAGACTCATTTTATAGAGAGAAGTGATTTAATCCTAAATCAAGAAAACCCTAGCCACCTTGCTCCCTACCCTGCGTCGACCTCTCCCTCCCATGCGTTGACTTCGACCAACACCCAAGGGGTGTTCTCGGTTTTGCTTGCGTCGATCACCACACACACACGTAAAGTTTGCGTGTTGTTTTTCGGGTAATTCCAGGAGTGGTCTAGCAGCCAGTTCGTTGGTGGTGCAGTAATGGTGGATTACTTTTAGCAATCCCAAGAACAAAAACAGGTATTGTTTTCTTAACCTTTTATCTGGATTGTTGTTGAGAAACTGTTTTGATCATTAGTAAGATCCTAACCCTTTTAGGGTTTAGAGGGTTGTGTTCAGTCTGTTTCCGCTTTAGGATTGAACGAGTAGAATTAAACCCAGGGCTTGACCAGTTTGTGTCTTAGGGTGGTTTGGTCAGATCAAAACCATTTAGTGGTATCAGAGTCATGACTCTATGATCTAAAGTTTCTAGCTTTATCTGTTTTTTTTAATTAAAGGCTTATTCTTGATTCCCTACTTGCTTCTAGTGATTTTCGAAAATCAAGAAGGGCAACAAAACAGTTTGTTTTTGTTACCCAGTTATTAAAAGCTTTAATCCTATTGATCAGAAGGTTTAAACAGTTAGTTTGAACGCTTGAAGGATTACAACTTTTAAGGAAACAAGTTTTAAATCAAGATAAATTAAACAGTTTGTTAAACCTAGTTAATCTAGTTGTTTGATTCGTTTAAGTTATATCATCGTCTTCTTCATCTTGTTTCTCCTTGTAAAAGTCAAAAACCAAAGGGATAAGAAAAACAAGTTTCAGTTTTTCTAAAATATAAAAGGATTAACTTTAACCAGATAAGTTTAAACAAGTTTTTGTTTAAACGGTTAAAAGATAAGTCTTTTATTTAAAATCCTGACCTTGATCAGGAATTTAAACTGTTTTTGTTTAAAAGGTCAAAATCTGGTTCTAGAATTATTAATTGTTAATGGAACAATTTTTTGCTCACATTAATAGTTAAAGTTTTTGGTTTTGATTAAGTCCTATTTTAATCAGGTTATTAAAACTAGTTTGTTTTAATAGATTAAAATGTTGGTCCCGAATGGATACTACAACAACAAATGTTTGTAGAAGGGGGGTTGAATACAAACTTTAGCAAATAAAAAAATATAAGAGACACACGGTTTACTTTTATATAATTCTTATTGATGTTAATCAAGAATTACATGAACTAGATGCGGAAAATCTAAGTTCAATAAAAGGTGGCAACTAGATTTGTCTAACACATAGACAATGCTAATCTTAAACAACTAATGTCTAAGATGTTCAACACATGAACAAGTTTGTTACACTGAAAATAAAATGCTAACTCTTCTAATTCTCAACTTATGAGATTTCAGTGCTTTTCAACGCATACTTAGCATGTTTCCATGCATGAGTATATATAAGCAAGGTGTGTCCGGGTTGATGAAGAGAGAAGGAGACAAAGGTACTTGGTTTAATAATATTATAATAGATAAAGTTAGTGGGTGAAAAGTAGGTTAACTTTATACACCAAGTGTGTAAAGTGAACATACTTTTCAGTAATGAGTATACCCACTATATATTATTATATTATTAAACTACTTCATTTATATCTTGGAAAAGTAAACTTCTCCTATCACGCTTGTGCTTTAATCAACACCATGCTTTCTAAAGATTTGACTTTACCAAGTATGGAGTTGCCAGCCATACTTAACACCATATCTTCGAGATCTTCTTTTCAAGAGTATCTTTCTCCTTTTCCAGGGGATAAAGATCTATCCTTTTTGTTTCTTTGCAGATACAAAAAGTGCTAAGTACTTTTACAAAGAAAGATCTAATGCATAATAAGAACAACACATGTTCTACCTTTGACTAAAGAAAATACTACATAGAAAAGCTATTAACTGAGATATAGGATAAAGACTCAGCTAACAGACACTGAACTGCAATTGTAATTTTGCTCAGCTAAGGATAAATGTGAAAGACTCAGCTGACTAGATTTTCTCAGCTGATCGAACTGCTCAGCTAATAATATAAATCAAAGTATAGCTAATAAACTGATCAAACTAAACTGTCAGCTGTTCCCAAGGGCTCAGCTAATCATTTGAGTATGATCAGCTCATGAAGAAAAGAGTGGATAAGTAGCAAATAACTTAACTGACAGATGGGAGGCATCAGCTGATCAATGAGATTGTGTCAGCTGATCCTTGACTGCTCAGCTGATCTTGAAATCTTCATTAGCTGATGGTTTTAGATCATCAGCTGATCCAATGTGATTTCTCAGCTGATGCTTTTCGACTGATCTTTTCTTCTCAGCTGATCTTCCTGAAGCTGGTCCTTTTGGCTGATACTCAGTGTTCAGCTGACACTGTGATTCGTCAGCTGACATTTCTTACTTAGAAATTCTTTAAGTCTCAGATGAAAAACAACACATGTTTTTCATCAATCTAAGTCCAAAACTGAATATATGGTTTTGTTAACATCAAATCCTATTTTACTTAATAGATAGGTTTGGTTTATTTTGATATTGCTATTTCCCCAACAATCTCCCCGTATTTGATCATGACAAAACCTTATCTGTTTAAGAAGAATCAGTTTGACTCGAATTTGTAAAGATAAAACTTTTAAGTGCAATTTGGTTACCTAGCTATCTGTTTTTGGTAACTCTTTAAAGTATGTTCCCTGAGATTCTGTTTTTGGGAATCTTTTCATTTATGAAGTACCATGTTCTGTTTTTGTGGTATCTTTTCTATCCTTTTTCTGTTTTTAGGATTTTTGATATTTTCTATATTTACACTATGTGAGCTAGCTACTAAGAGTCATCTATACTAGCATTTTAGCTAAGTAGTCCATGATCAAAGTTTCAAGCTTGATTACAGAACAAAGTTTTTACATCAGCGTTTGTACAGAGCAATCTAACTATGAGTTAAACTAAGTACAGAAGTTGAACTATTCTAGGAATTGAAATTACATCTAATCTAGTTATGAATTGTGGTCTTCATTCCCATCAAGGTTCTTCTTTGATGTCTGGACGACTTTCAACTGGAATAGTGGCAATTAGTTCATCAGCTCTAGTCTCCATCATACTTTCAAAGTGTTGACTTCCTGCCTGTCCTCTTGCCAGTCTTACAGCTTGAAAAATTAAAGCTCTTGGCGCTCTTCCTATGTCAGCTTCTCTTAGGAATCTCCAATCACCAGCTCTGTTCTTAAAGAACATCCCTTTTTCTGGCTCAGTTATGTACTTAAGCATTTCTGGCTCAATATTGGAGGGCAAAGTAGTGTTGAGACTTTCATAAGCAGGAAGAAAAGGATAGTCGGGATTGACAATGATCTGTTCAATGGTGACAAAAGCTTTTGAATTCTTTTTTAAAGCATCTTCACTCAGATTGATGTGTTCAATGAACTGATCATGTGTGAAGAGCCTATTGCAGATTGAAATCCGAATCCAGTATTCAAATTTTTGCATGAACCTTTGAACAATTTCACTTTTGGACTTGAGGAGATGGTACAGGATCTCTATCATTTCAAAGAAGGAGAGTAGTTTGCATTGTTGAAGATAGGTATCTTCATATGTCTTTCTTTCATCTCTTCTCACTACTCTGAGATAAGGACCCTCATCAATACCTTTGTATGGAGTAACCCTTGAGATGATGTCTGCACATCTTCTATTTACCAAGTTTTCTTTGTTTTCTCTGAACTCCTTGGATTGCCTTTCAGTTTGCTGAGCTAATCCTCCAAAATTGAAGTTGAACAAAGCTTGAATGGCTTCCTTCTGAGTCTTTCCTCTCTTAAGAGCTTTCTTGGTAGAAGGGTCACTTTGCAGTGGTGCTTGTTGTTCTTGAGGAGCTTGAGATGATAGTAAGATCATTTCTTCTTCTTGTATTTCTCTTATCTCGTCATCTGTAACACCAACTGCAGCAGCAAGATACTCAGTAGTAGTGAAATCCTGGTGTCTCTCTTTGGCTTTAAGGACTTCTTCAATGGTTGCACCAAGAGGAGCAGCCAGTTCACTTAACTCTCTGAGATTTTCATCCTCTTGATGAATTTGCTCTTCCTTCCTTTCTTCTGCTTCAATCTCCTCAGCATACATAATTTTCTTTCCTTTTCTCCTTGATGTGCTGCTGTGAGTTGGCTGACTTGGTTGAACTGGAGAGGAAGTTTGGACTGTTGGAGCTGTTATAGAGGGGTTTTGCTTCTTTAAGTTTAACAGAGAGGACAGAGGCATTTCATCTTCATCATCATCATCAGAATCATCAGATGGTAGTTCAATTGGAGCACACGATTCACCTTGCTTTGATTTCTTTGCACTCTTCCTTCTAGCTGCTTGCTTGAATCGTCTTTTAGGCTTAGCAGGTTGCTCCCCCTCAGTTGGATTCTCCCCCCTCAACATTAGATTGTCTTTGAGCTTCTGTTTCATTGGGGGCAGATGCATCCTCTGCTTGCATAGCCCGAACCTCAGCTGTGTATGCATCAACAGCTGCTCTGATTGTATCTGGTGAAGGTTCTCTTCTAACTGACTTCTCCCCCTTTTTGTCATCAGCAAATGTAAAAGGAAAGTTGTCAGCGGGCTTAGCAGCAGAAGGAGGAACAAAAGAAGAAGGAGATGGAGAAGAAGTGGATGTAGGAGGTTGGGTGAAGAATGGAGATCTCCTCAGGTTTAGGATAGCATCAGTGATATTGGTGAATGCTTTGAGGGTTTCACTGTGCTAGTGGATGGAGGAGTTGTTTAGGTGGTGGAGGTCAGTAGTTATGGTTTGAAGAAGAGAAGGGACTCTAAGAAAAGAGTCAGGTATGGTTACTGAGATGTTTGGAGGTGAAGGTCTTAGGGTTGAAAGCTGGGTTAGAAGGTTTGAAATGGTTTGGTTGAGGTTGGTAATGGTTTGGTTTGAGATGGGAGGTGAAAGAATAGGAGTAGGATTAGAAGTTTGGGTAAGAAGTTGATCCAATTTGGTTAGAATTGGTGAAAGATCAACAAGGGCAGGGGTGGGTTGGGTTTGGGATTGTGTAGCCTTTAGTGACTCAACCTCTTGGGTTAAATACGAGAGTTGAGTTTCTATTTTGGTTTGGAAGGAGGTGAAAGAGGCTTGAAGACTATCCATCTTTTGAGAGATAGACAGTAGGCTTTGAAGTATTTGGGGTGAGGGTTCAGAAAAAGTAGAGGGAATAGGTTGAGTTGGAGTTGATTGAGAAATTGTGCTTAGAACTGGAATGGATTATGGTCCCTCACTTAGACCTTGGTATAGAGGCCTAAGATCACTGGGAGAAGAAATTGTACCCTGTACCACTGGCTGGTTTATGCTACTAGTATTGACAGGTAATGCACTAGTATGTGTAAGAATTGAATCAAAAATAGGTGCAAATATGTGAGTGTGAGTGAGGGTTGCACTCAAAGGGGTATCCCTTATTACAGTAGCAAGTTGTTGTGAACTTACTAAGGGAAAGGCTTGACTCAATTGGGGTGTAGACACAGTATGACCTTGGGAGGAGATCTGTCTTTCAATGGCATCACCCTGTTGGGAGGGTGACCCAGATTGCAGCAATCCCATATTTACAGATGTGCCCTGTTGTGAGGACACACCCACTGGTTGAAGGATGTAATCAACATCCATGAGCTCCCCCTCAAAATAATAGGTAACTATAGGAGTTGAGGTCAGGGGTGCAGTGTGCAATTCCTCTGAGATAAGTGTAGTATGCACTATCTCTAATGACCTTGTTTCTATAGGAGTTGAGGTCAGGGGTGAAGTGTGCAATTCCTCTAAGATAAGTGTAGTATGCACTATCTCTAATGACCTTGTTTCTATTTGGGTTACAAAGGGAGTAGAACTAGTGACTGTTGGGAGTACACTAGAGCTTGGCAGTTGTGGGAGTGTTACAATTGGAGGAGAGGATGGGTTCTCATTGGTGGGGTAAACCAAATGAGTATCCTCAAGGGTGGTAGAGATTATACCTGAGATGTGTCTGGCCTTACTGATCTCAATGAGCTCCTCCAGCTTATTAGAGACCGCTTCATCATCAGAGACATATTCATCTCCACCACTTGGTGCTCTATGAACAGAGTCACTTGATCCTTGTTGTTGATCAGGGTTGGGATATGCAATTGTACCTCCAAGAGTTCTACTTGGAGAATCATCATCAGATTCTTCATCACTATCATCATCACCATCACTACTATCTTCTTCAAATATGGATTCATCATGAGTATGAGCAGGAGCAGGGGAGTGCTCAGAGTGTTCTGTTATCATTTCTTGAGACTCTTGCATTTGATCAGTGATAGCAGGACCTTGAAATTCCCTTATCAAAGTGAAGGTCTTTTGACCCATTTGAGGAATGGTCATTGTATCCAAGGTAGCAGCAATTGCAGTATATTGTTCCTATTGGAGGTGATGAAGTACAAGCAAACTTAAATACCTTAGGTAGGGAACAACAGTCCTTGTTGATTTCTTGGTTGTAGCAAGAGTGACTTTATCCACCATTTCTGAGAATATGACTTGAGCAAAGTCAATATTCCTCTCTGTGACCAAAGCATGAAGAATCATCAATTCAGACTGATTCATTTGGTCATGACTCCCAGATTTATAACCGAAGCACTTGATGATCACACTCGCCAAGTATTTACATGGATGTCCCAGCACAGACAATTTATACTGACCATGGGTAACTGGAGCATTATAGCCAGTTAGGGGTAAAACCTCCAAAACTTGATCCAGTGGAGCAAACGGTTGATACGGGGCCAAATTGGGCAGAGATATGGCTTGTCGAAGAATGTCAACAGTAATATTGATATTGATGGAGCCATTCAAACAAGTACAGGTAATGAGATTTTGATTAAGATGGTACCTAGCAGTGTACCACATCTCACCAACAATATTAGGAAATATGAAGAAAGGATGAGTTGAGAGACAACGAAACAGGGGATGAGCAGTGATAAATGCGACCATGGGTTCATATCCTTGGTTTGCTTTGCTCGTGTGAATGTCAGTGGTGATGAGAAAGTTGTTTGGACGTATGATGATTTCTGAGTTAGGAGCGACATTCTCTCCAGGAATAGCATTTGGAGTAGCAGCAGGATTGAAAATCGCCATGATTACAGAGTGAATGAAGTTTGAGCAACGAGAGTTTAGGGTTTGAAAGTTTGAGAGAGAAAGAGTGTTTGGGAATTTTGAAAGCTTAAGAAATGAATAACCGCTCAAAACACGTTATATCTTCCTTGGAAACCTAAACTGTTACACAAATATTTTCCAGAAAAGCAACTGTCACGTCTGCAAAAAGGTAAATAAACGGATAAGATAATAAATACACGGACAACTAACGGACAAGTTAACAGAAATTAAATACGACCTAGTAACTTAATAAATACAAATGAGAAATTAATAATATAAGTGTGGGGACACAGGATTTTTGACTTTTGAAAATCATCAGCTGACAAACGAGAGTGTCAGCTGATCCATGTTGAGATAAAATAAGTGTCAGCTAATGAATGCACTTAGCTGAGCTTCTAAGTTTTAGCTGATGGTTTATCAGCTGAGGTATAGTGTCAGCTGATGGTAGTCAGCTAACATAATTCCATTAGCTGATTTACCATTAGTAAAATATGAAGAAGCTAAAATAAGTACCTTGTTTCACACCCTAATAAAATTATTTTCTCACACAAAACTAACTGCCAAAGAAATGAATATTTTACAGATTTAACATGCCAAGTTTGAATATTAGGAAGTTGAACCGAGACTCATCCAAAGGTTTTGTAAAAATGTCAGCTAATTGAACATCAGTGTTTATATAGTGCATTGAAACTTTCTTTTTCTGCACATTATCTCTAAGAAAATGATGTCTGATTTCAATATGCTTAGTTTTTAATGCAAAACAGGATTGTTAGAGATAGATATGGCACTTGTGTTGTCACACAGAATTGGGGAATTTTCAAACTGTATGTCATAATCCAGTAGTTGATTTTGCAGCCATAACAATTGAGCACAGCAGCTTCCAGCAGCAATGTAATCTGCCTCAGCTGTAGAAGTTGAAACAGAGTTCTGTTTCTTGCTTGACCAGCTGACTAATCTTCCACCTAATAATTGACAACCCCCAGATGTACTCTTTCTGTCTAGTATGCAACCTGCAAAGTCAGAATCAGTGTATCCAACTAACTCAAAATCAGAGTCTTTGGGGTACCAGAGACCTAGATTAGGAGTTCCTTTGAGATACCTGAAAATCCTTTTAACTGCAGCTAAGTGAGATTCTTTGGGATCAGCTTGCTATCTAGCACAAAGACATGTAGAAAACATAATATCTGGTCTACTTGCAGTGAGGTATAAAAGAGACCCTATCATACCTCTATAAGCTGTAATGTTCACTGATTTACCATCAGCGTCCTTTCCAAGCTTTAAGGCGGTGGACATAGGTGTTTTCATTGAAGAACAATTTTCAAACTCAAATTTCTTAAGTAAGTCATTTACATACTTTGTTTGATGAATGAAAATTCCATCAACCTCTTGTTTGATTTGAAGACCTAGAAAATAGTTTAATTCACCCATCATACTCATTTGATAATTATCAGACATGAGTTTGGAATTTTTTTTGCAAAGATCAACATTTGTAGACCCAAATATTATATCATCTACATATATCTGCACTAGTATTACATCACCCTTGAATTTCCTTATGAATAGGGTGCTATTTATGCTTCCTCTAGTAAATCCTTTAGTGGTCAGAAAAGAAGAGAGGGTATCATACCAGACTCTTGGAGCTTGCTTTAGACCATACAAAGCTTTGTTCAAGAAATAGACATGGTCTGGCTTGCTAGCATCCTCAAAACCAGGAGGTTGTTTGACATACACCTCTTCCTTCAATTCTCCATTTAGGAAAGCACTCTTAACATCCATTTGGAAAACTTTGAAGTCCTTGAAGGCAGCATAGGCTAGAAACAGTCTTATTGCTTCAAGTCTTGCAATAGGGGCAAAGGTTTCATCATAATCGATTCCTTCTTCTTGACAATACCCCTGAGCAACTAGTCTTGCTTTGTTTCTGATGATTAGCCCTTGTTCATCCATCTTGCTTCTGAACACCCACTTAGTACCAATGATGGATTTGTCCTTTGGTCTTGGCACCAAAGTCCATACATTGTTCCTAGTAAATTCAGCCAATTCTTCTTGCATGGAATTTATCCAGTGAGGATCATTTAGAGCTTCATCTACCTTATTTGGTTCAATCATAGAAACAAAACCTGTATATAAACAAATATTGCAAGATTTTGATCTCATTAGTACAGGTGCTTCTATATTACCTATGACCTGATCAATTGGATGATTTATGAGGTCCTTGTAGGCATTTTGGATTCTGGGAGAGTTTGGATTTCTTTGTATTAAGGGAGTTGAACTTCTTTGGTTTGGGTCAGCTGATGAGACTTCTGGTTGATCAGCTGACAGAATTTCCGGAATGTCAGTTGATGAAACTTCTACTGAAGAAGGAATGTTTGATATGGAATTAGAGTCCATTGATGTTGAATCATGATTCTCATCATTCAGTAAAAGTGTGGGTTGATTCAGGATAGAATGTGCAGAGGTGTTTTATAGATTTGGAATAGGTTCATCTAAGTCATCTATGTCAGCTGATGAGATTGGATCAGCTTATGGGAGTGGATCAGCTGATACTGGAGTGTTATCTTCAGTATGCAGCAAATCATTAAATTCCTCACCTGTAGATGGATTAGTAGAACAGGAAGCAACAAAGTCATTTTCATTAAAACTTACATTGATTGATTCTTCTATGACCTTTGTTCTGATGTTGTAAATTCTGTAAGCTTTGGAGATCACAGAATATCCAACAAAGACACCTTCATCTGCCTTGGGTGCAAACTTCTGCAATTGATCTTTCTGGTTCAGAATGAAACATTGACACCCAAATATGTGTAGAAAGCTGATGATGGGCTTCCTTCCCTTGAGCACTTCATAAGGAGTCTTGTTGTGCCTCTTGATTACAAGGGATCTGTTCTGAGTAAATCATGCACAGCTGACAGCTTCAGCCCAGAAGTTGAATTCTAACCCACTCTCACACAGCATGGTTCTTGCAGCTTCAATCAAAGTTATGTTTCTTCTTTCAGCTACACCATTCTGTTGTGGAGTTCTTGGAGTAGAGAAGTTTTGAGATATTCCTTTCTCATCACAGAAACCTTCAAGAGTTTGATTTCTAAATTCAGTTCCATGATCACTTCTAAGCATCCTTACCAGATTGCCATTGAGCACTTCCATCTTTCTAATGAAACTTATAATTTCTTCAGCAGCCTCACTCTTTGCTTTTAGGAAGATGACCCAAGTGTATCTTGAGAATTCATCAACCATTACCAATACGTACTTACTTCCACTAATACTAGCAGTAGCAACAGGACCAAATAGATCCATATGCAACATGTAGAAAGGTTCAGTAATGGAGAAGGCTTGCTTAGATGGAAACGAAGTCTTGTGCTGCTTTCCCTTCTCACATGCAGAACAAGGTTTAGGCTTAACAAACGTCAGTGAAGGTAGTCCTGACACTAGTTCACCCTTGCTCAACTTGTTAATGTTTTTGAAGTTTAAATGGGAAAGTCTTTTGTGCCATAACCAGTTTGTGTCAGTTACAGACTTGGTATACAAACAGGTTAACTTGGATGGATCACCAGAGGACATATCAAGAGTATATACATCCTTAGTTCTCTTTGCACAAATTATTGTTTTACCTTCTTGATCTAAAATGGAACCACCTTTCTTTGTAAAGAGGACTCTATGATCACCATCACATAACTGACTTATGCTGATGAGATTGTACTTAAGCCCTTTAACATATGATACCTTGGACAAGGTTAGGTTCCCATTATAAAGTTCTCCGTAGCCTTTTGTTTGCCCACAATTGTTATCACCAAAGGTCACTCTTGGATCTTTTTCCTTCTTGTAGTTACTAAGCGAAGCTTTACATCCTGTCATGGTCCTTGAGCATCCACTATCAAGATACCATGTGTTCAGCCCTTGCATAGTTGTGATTGAAAGAAGGTTAGTGACACTTGGGCTTCCACATTTAAGTGGACCCCTGTGGATTGCACCTAGCCATCCACTTTATATTAGGTTGTTTATGAATGAGAGAAACAACTGTGTTATCATAATCAGTCCGCTGTCTTGAGTTACCTTCAAGAGAACAATTACTTGCCTTATGTTCTTTGCTCCCACATTTCTAACATTTTTTATTTTTGGAGCCTTTAACATGTTTTGGTAATTGCTTAAGAGATGTATTAACTGTTTTCTGATGACTATGGGTCATTAGCTGACAGATTTCACCATTCAGTTGTTGCAGCTGATTTTGTAAACTAATAAGGTCTTTGTTTACAGTTACCTTAGGTTGACCCTTAGTAAAAATGAGTTTATGATCAACTTTAGGTATGGCAGACTGAGACTTTTTGTAAACAAAAGGTCTTTTACTCTTAGTTTCTCCTATTAAAAGAGTTTGAAGAGAAGTTTGATCAGCTAAACAAACAGAAGATGATCCATGATCAGCTGACAGGATATCAGCTGAGCAGTTATCATCTACTTTTTGATCAGCTGATGTAACATCATTAGCTAAGGAATTTTCAGTCAGCTGAGTTCCTAAATTTAATGTATCAGCTTTCAAGGTTTGACAACAGAATGTCTCTTTGGTCTCAACAAATGATTCCATTCCTTTACTTACTTCCTTTACATTTAAATTTTCAGTACTTTTGCTTTCTGTCAAGACAATAGAACTTGAACCAACTTTTGAAGAGGTTGAGTCTTTCAGCTGAGTACTTTTACTTTTGACAAATCTGTTAGTGATAATACTTTTTCCTTTTACAATCTTTTGAAAAGTAAGAGGTAAAATATCAGCTTTTTCTAAGATATTTATGTTCTTGCTAAAATCAACACAGTTAGCAGCTTGGGAATAATTTCCACCAATAATAGCTTGAACTTGTTTTGGAATCTGCTCATTGACACACTGAGTGGTCTTCTCAGCAGATACACACCAAGATCTAACTACTTTTTGAAGGTCATTAAACTTTATTGTTGCTTCATTGGTTTCTTTTACCAAGATCTGATTAAGTATATTTTGATTAGCTAAATCATCTTCCAGTTTTGTCATTTGTTTCAGTTTCTCATCTTTAAGACTTAATCTCTCTTTTAGTGATTCTATTTCTAATTTTAGCTTCTTTTCTCTTTGAATATTTGACTGAAACTCAACACAGATAATCAAACATAGTGTTCTTTTCATTATCTTCATAGTTAATAAATTTTCCAACCTGATACATAGAAGAGGGATCCCAGTCAGGAGAAGTACAAGCTTTAGCAGCTTTCTTCATGTCCTCATCAAAGGAACTTGTACTTGCTGTGCTAGCCATCAAACTGAACTGAGCTATGAGGACCTCATCTTCATCACTTGAGAGATCTTCCTCAGCCCAATCTTCTTCTTCAGCAACCAGCACCCTGTTCTGAGCTTTCTTCTTCTTCTTGTCAAGGACAGCAGCAAGAAGCTTCTTATACTTAGCTTCATAATCAATCTTGCTGTCTGAGCTAGAGGAACCCTTGAAGCCTGTGTTTCCTTTGGACTTACATTCACTGGCATAGTGACCAGTCTTGCCACAAGAGAAACACCCTTCAGAAGCCTTTGGTTTTGACATGGCTCTTTCTCCTTTGAAGGGTTTCCTTTCAAACCTCTTGACACCCTTTCTTTTCAAGAAAGGTTTGAACCTTTTAACCAACATGGCAGCCTGCTCAACAGCAGCTTCAATACTGTCCATGTTCTCCAGATCTTCATCCCCATCAGCCATTTGCTCTTCATCAGAAGTTTCCTCTTCTTCTTCCTCATCACTTGATTCATCCACCACTGCTGCAAAACTCCTAGATCTTGTATCCTTATATACAAGGGCAGTAGTTGGAGCTTTTGCAGCCTCCTTCATATCCTTGGTAGAGAGTTTCCTTTGTTTCACTGATTATTCATGATTCATAAGGTTTCCATATAAACCAACCAGTGTAAGACCCTTGATTTTCTCACAATGTTTAAGCACAGTGATAAAATGATCCCAAGATTCTGGGAGGGAGTCTAGAAACTTGTTTACAAGCTCCTTATTGCTCTTGGGAACATCTGCCCTTCTTAAGTCATTAATAAGGCAGTTGAACCTGGTGTAGGTCTGAGTTAGATTTTCACCTTTATGAGCAAAGAAGAACTCATATTCTCTTACCAGAAGGAGTTTCTTATTTTCCTGCACTTCTTCAGTACCTTCATATGCAACGGTCAAAGTGTCTAGCATCTCTTTTGCAGATTTGCAATTAAAAACTTGATGATAGACATCATTTGGTAGTGTAGAGACTAAGGCTGTTCTTGCTTTAACATCAAGATTAACAAGCCTTTTGTCTTCATCAGACCATTGATTTATAGGCTTAATAATTAGTCTTTCAACAGCAGGAACTTCATCAGTGGCTTCAGTTACTTGGATAGTTGAGGAAGGAACATAAGGACCTTCAGTTACAGTTTTAAGCATCACATCATCAAGGCTTGACATATAGAGAAGAACTCTATTCTTCCAGAGAGAAAAGTTCTCTCCATCAAACATTGGACACCTTGTGAGTGAGCCATTGTTGGAAGAACCATTAGAAGCAGCAACAGAAGTGGCCATTTAGTAGTGTAGGGTAGAAGCAGTTGAAGAGTAAGCAAAAGAGATCTTAGATATGGATTATCTAGCCTGCTCTGATACCAGTTGTTGGTCCCGAATGGATACTACAACAACAAATGTTTGTAGAAGGGGGGTTGAATACAAACTTTAGCAAATAAAAAAATATAAGAGACACACGGTTTACTTTTATATAATTCTTATTGATGTTAATCAAGAATTACATGAACTAGATGCGGAAAATCTAAGTTCAATAAAAGGTGGCAACTAGATTTGTCTAACACATAGACAATGCTAATCTTAAACAACTAATGTCTAAGATGTTCAACACATGAACAAGTTTGTTACACTGAAAGTAAAATGCTAACTCTTCTAATTCTCAACTTATGAGATTTCAGTGCTTTTCAACGCATACTTAGCATGTTTCCATGCATGAGTATATATAAGCAAGGTGTGTCCGGGTTGATGAAGAGAGAAGGAGACAAAGGTACTTGGTTTAATAATATTATAATAGATAAAGTTAGTGGGTGAAAAGTAGGTTAACTTTATACACCAAGTGTGTAAAGTGAACATACTTTTCAGTAATGAGTATACCCACTATCTATTATTATATTATTAAACTACTTCATTTATATCTTGGAAAAGTAAACTTCTCCTTTCACGCTTGTGCTTTAATCAACACCATGCTTTCTGAAGATTTGACTTTACCAAGTATGGAGTTGCCAGCCATACTTAACACCATATCTTCGAGATCTTCTTTTCAAGAGTATCTTTCTCCTTTTCCAGGGGATAAAGATCTATCCTTTTTGTTTCTTTGCAGATACAAAAAGTGCTAAGTACTTTTACAAAGAAAGATCTAAGGCATAATAAGAACAACACATGTTCTACCTTTGACTAAAGAAAATATTACATAGAAAAGCTATTAACTGAGATATAGGATAAAGACTCAGCTAACAGACACTAAACTGCAATTGTAATTTTGCTCAGCTAAGGATAAATGTGAAAGACTCAGCTGACTAGATTTTCTCAGCTGATCGAACTGCTCAGCTAATAATATAAATCAAAGTATAGCTAATAAACTGATCAAACTAAACTGTCAGCTGTTCCCAAGGGCTCAGCTAATCATTTGAGTATGATCAGCTCATGAAGAAAAGAGTGGATAAGTAGCAAATAACTTAATTGACAGATGGGAGGCATCAGCTAATCAATGAGATTGTGTCAGCTGATCCTTGACTGCTCAGCTGATCTTGAAATCTTTATTAGCTGATGGTTTTAGATCATCAGCTGATCCAATGTGATTTCTCAGCTGATGCTTTTCGACTGATCTTTTCTTCTCAGCTGATCTTCCTGAAGCTGGTCCTTTTGGCTGACACTCAGTGTTCAGCTGACACTGTGATTCATCAGCTAACATTTCTTACTTAGAAATTCTTTAAGTCTCAGATGAAAAACAACACATGTTTTTCATCAATCTAAGTCCAAAACTGAATATATGGTTTTGTTAACATCAAATCATATTTTACTTAATAGATAGGTTTTATTTATGTTTGATATTGTTATTTCCCCAACATAAAAGGGATTAAGGTTTAAAAAGGGAATTTATTTTTGGTTTAATCGGAAAGGAACCAAGACCACCAGCGTGGTCGGCGGCAGTCGCAGGCAGCATCAGTCGTCGACGGTGAGGCCAGATGGTCGGGGGCAGGTCGTCGGCGGCATGGGCAGGCGATGGTGGAGTGGCTTTGGCCCAGACACCACGGCCCAAGTGAGATACGGCCTAAGGGGGTTCCGGCTCAAGTGAGATACGGCCCAAGGGGGTTCTGGTTCAAGTGAGATACAGCCCAAGGGGGTTCCGGCCTAGGTGGGATACGGTCCAAGGGGTTCCTGCCCAGGTTGGATACGGTCCAGAGATCATTCAACCCAAGGGGGCAAATGGTCCACGAGGGTCCTTGGCCCAAAGAGTAGTTGGTCCAAATTAGCTCGTCCGATTAAGTACAAAGTTATTAATTTTAAGTGTTAAAATTAATAAGTCTTTATATAAACTAGTATTATATATTTTAATTAGTTTAGTTAAAATATATATAGTCTTTGGACGTTAATTAATCACGTCCAGTTGAGACGTTGTAAATAAACTCCAAAAGGTAAGTTTATATAAAGAAAAACGAAATAAGATGATGTTATTTAAATAGTGATCAAATTTTTTTGTGTTTGGGTTTTTGGTAAAATCAGTAAAAACTCGACATAAGAATTATTCTTTTTGAATAAAGTTATGTTTTTCAAAGGTTGCTGAAAAACTGTTTTTGATCAAGTTAATTTAAATAACTTGGATGATTATAATTCTCATTTTTGATTAATTGTTATTAGTCAAAAGGGTAGACGAGAATAGTTAAACAAATCAGGTTCTGTGTTTATTGCTTTTATATATTTTAACTGCGTGGTTGTATATATATATATATTTTTTTTTTTGTTTATATATATTGTGTAGTTGTGATATATAGCTATAGTTTTGCCAACTTAGGAGTCGCTTTTTATTCTTCTTTTATTTTTTGGTTTTGCGAAGGTCTGCGTGCCAATTACAATCCCTTTTTCGATTGTAATAATGTACTGGTTCGGGGAGGCCTGCGTGCCACTTACAACCCCTTTCTTCATTGTATTTGTAATAGAGTAGTTGTAGTTTTGTCCCATGATCAAAATGGAGTTCAAGGAGATTTTCAAGATGATGGCTTGCATAATGCTCGGGTACTTCGGAGGAGGTGTCAAGGCAAGTAGGAGCAATGCATCATGAAGGCGAATCCAAGTTGTTTATATCCTTAGGATTGACGCTTAGGATTAGTTGGCAAAATTATAGGTTTTTATCTGCTTATTATGTGCGTGGTTGTGATCCTTTTATTCTTATTCATATTTGTATGTGATGCTATGAAAAAGGGGTTTAATAATAGGCAATTATTAAATAGTGAAAAACCACGGTTTATGACGAACTAGAATACGACTTCAGTTTGCAAGTCGTATTAGTTAAGTTTTTATAAATTTAAAGTTTTGTCAAGGTTATAAGTTTGGAACTTATAAAACCGTTTTGTGCACCTAATATAGATACACACGTAAATCGTATTTTTAAACAAATAGTTTTAAAACGGTTTTTCAAAAACTGGAAAGTTAAGTTTTTCTTTTAAACTTAACTATAAAAACCAAGAAAATCTTAGATCAGTGTGCTACCCATCTAATGATATACCTTTGCTGTTACACGGTACTCGGGTATCGGAAGTGCCCAAACCTTGGGCATCCGGGTTCAAACCATTGTTGCAAAGGGTATGAAAGATTCTGCGATAATCGGGAGTCCTGGCCAGAATTCATACTGTCTTAGGTGGTGCGATCTATTTTGGTGATAGTCGGGAGTCCCGGCCCAAAATGCACTATAGTAGAGTTAAACATACTAGACTGGGTCTAAGTGCTCTACGAGGTTCTAGGAGTCGTATCAGCTAGGTACGATTGGTACAGGGTGTTACTACCAGAAATAGCATGACTTGGCGAGAATTGACCAAACATTGCGTCAAGTATGTGAAATATGGGTCCTAGGTCTGATATATATTATATATGTGTTTGATGATATATGTTGGAAAATTTTATTTGCAATTACTAATTAAACCGTGTTTTATTTTGTAGATGGCAACCAACGTTACCAACACTAACAACCTCTCTCTTCGCTCTATCCTAGAGAAGGATAAGCTCACTGGACCAAACTTTCTCACTTGGGAGAGGAATCTCCGGATCCTGCTGAGGCACGAGAGAAAGTGGTACGTCCTAGAACAACCTCTGGGAATTCCCCCTGCCAATAACGCTAGGGCAGACGTCATGGAGGCTTTTCAGAAACGCTCCAATGATGCCCTGGACGTGAGTTGCTTCATGCTTGCAATGATGAGTCCTGATATGCAGTCAAGCATGATGGAAACTCCTGCTTATGACATGATCCGCCAACTGAGGGACATGTTCCAGGAGCAAGCCCGCACGGAGCGTTATGATGTCACTAGGGCATTTAACTCGTGCAAGATGGTGAAGGGGACATCGGTCAGTAACCACGTCATGAAAATGAAGGGGTACATCGACTACCTAGAGAGGCTTGGGTACCCAGTACCGTTGCAGCTAGCAACGGATACGATACTCAACTCGTTGTCAGACGATTATAAGCCTTTTATAGTCGACTACAACATGAACAACATGGAGAAATCCGTGGCGGAGCTACACTATATGCTTAAGATTGCTGAACAGAGTATAGGATCAAGTTTAAGGACGTCCTCATGATGAGCAATGGGGGCAATAAGAAGAGGAAGGGGCGCAAAGGAAAGGGAAAGGGTAGGACCCAGCCCAGCCAGAATGCACCCAGAGCTAGTGATAACAACAAGGGCAAGAAGCCAAAGCTGAACAAGGCAAGAACCGAATATTGGTGCTTAAGGTGCGGCGAGACCGGACACTGGAAGAGAGATTGTCCGAAGGCTCACAAAGCAGGAGGCAATTATGGCTCCTCAGGTATCGTGTGACTAGCTTCTTTGTCACTTTCCACTTGTAAAGTTTCTTACGCGTTTTCTAATATCTTGCAAGCATTTATTGCAGGAGGTGATGGAAAGTGAATCGGCCCAGCATTCAAGATCCTACGTGCTTTGTTCGGATATTTAATAATTCTTTTTCTTAGTTGTTAAACCTTTTAAAGTTTTGGATTTGATTGGTTTGGTTTCAAACTATTGGTTGACTTTATGGTTTGAGGTTTTTGGAAATTTGAATTATTTGAGTAATATCCGTGCACGTATGTTTTAAATGAATCAAGTTAGTCCAGTTGTGACTAAAGGTTACTAATAAGTCAAGTTTTGACTTAATAGATGATTCATAGTGATCTTATGCAGAAATTGTTATAGTAACATCTCACTATATAAATACTTAGATAAACAAGTTGTGTTTATGAAATTAGAAAGTCTTTCTAATTTACAAGTATTTAAGGATTTTATGAAAGATAAATGTTCAAAGCATTGAACAAGATCAAATAAGAAATAATAGTTATTAGTTCTACATGAAAGTTTTTGGTAAAACATTTAAGAAAGTATAAAAGTGATTATATTAATTATTATGATCAAGGTTATTTTATACTAAATGTTTTAAGCGAAGAAATTTAAAATACCTTTACAAGTGTTTTATACTTGTAATCGTGTTTTGGGTTTAATGAAACCATTTTCCATAATTGGAAAGGTGGATATATGAGAAATCCAAGTTCTGGTTTCATAAAACGTTTAAATTTCTCACAAAAACTGTTTTAAGAGCAAGTGTTTAAAACACAAGTTTTAGGCGTATTAGTAAATGATTGACTAAACCTAAAAGGGTGTTTTAAGGAAATACACTTTTTCATACAAGATAGTGGGAGCACCTGACTAGTGTATTTATCAAATTATCAAGGTTGATCTAACTAGTATGATAAATACAAGTATGAACTTTTAAAGTATATAATTGTCGGATGATTTTAGAAGTGGTCTAAAATAAAAGGTTCTTGAAAGGGAACTAATCCGAGGAACACATGACTTATTGAAAGGTTCTCAATAAGGATGTCATTGCAAGTTCTTAAGTCAAGTTATGACTTAAAAGGAATTATATATGATTAAAAAGGGTTCAAAAGTCAAAATAATTAATGTTGGTAGTTGATTAACGTTAGAGATGATAAAATAGGATATTTTTTATATCCATAGTGATGAAATTAGATAAGTGCTAGTGTACACTGGGGATCTAATCTCAAGTTCACAAGTATGTGTAGATGGTTTTATCATTTCAAAAGGGGGTATGAATCTAGTAACATTTAATACATCTACAAGTGTAATTAGAGTTTTAATTAGAAGGGGATTATTTTATAAACTCAGAAACTTTGGAGTTATTTCCAATTCTCCAAGTTTAAGGAATTTATAAAATAAGTAAGTCTAGAATTATTTTTAGGTTGCGAAAACGATTTCTAGCAAAACCAAGAAAGGAGTACTTCAAAGTACTAGTCTTGAGTTTTTTTGGGGTTTATAGGTACATTATTTTCTTTCTATTCCGTGATAAGTTACAATGTAAAATAATAAGTAATTCAGATAAACGTTGTGAATTGAGTCAATTGAATGGTAGAAATTATGCATCTTTATTCTAGGGTGGAATATGGAGGTTGCAGAAATTAGTTTCATTGTTCTTCACCATTTTGTATGTTTTAGACCATCCAGGACTAAACTTGGTTTATTCAAAACATTATTCGTGACTACTTATCTTGGTGGGAACCTTGATAAGGTTGTAAATTCATCGTAATTTTGGGGTAGATTCGATGGTATATTGAATATAGCTGCAAAAGGTTTTTGTGGACCAAAATTGACGGATATCCATTAGGGTTACGAATATTGGATTGACCCACCGTGAAAAATACTTTGTGGATTCGTGTCAAAAGTATTTATCACATAGGTTATCCTTGGACCTGAGGTATTTGGTTTGGGATGCGGTAACTGTTGTCTCCTTAGTGCGTCCTAACGCCACGCCGTAACAGGGTGGCTATAAGGGGCGTATCTAGATTCAGTGGGAGCCGTATTGCTAAATGCAAATATGCAAGAAGGTATTTGCACCTCTTTTTTAGGAGAGATATTTCTGGGCCCCTTCACTGATTAGAGAAACTGGTAAGTGCACGGCCGTGCTCAAACGAACTGATCTGTTCTTTGTCGTTTATCACGCAGTTTTAAAATCAAGTATGTCATGAAATAATTTTTGAGATTTTGAGTTGAGACTCTCCATGCTCATGCTCAAAATTGAAATATTGTGCTGCAAGGGACAAACCTATAATAACCGTACCCATTCATAAACAGGTAGTTTATGATTGTAGTTCATGAACAGTTAGTTTATGATAGAATGCTCATAAACGGTTGTTTTATGAGAGTTTACATTATCACACGTTACTTTGGGGTATAAGAGTTCTTATAACCTGGTTATCCTAAGTGTCTGGCTAGGGACATCCTTAGGCTAACAATGTACAGTAACTATTACTTATCTTGCACAAGTGAGAGTCTGTTGGATTATGTGCAGAGATAATTAATGGGTACATTGTGTCCAATGTTATAAGAGACTAAAGGGTCACACTGCTACACACCCAATTAGAACAGTTTGGAAATTTACCAATATTTGTGTGAAAATAATTAATCAGTGGAATTAATTATTTAATGGAGAAATAAATAATTAATCAGTTGGATTAATTATTAGAAGGAAATAAATAATAAATAGTCTTTTATTATTTAAAAGGAATTAAATATTAAGTTTAATATTTAACAGACCAGTTAATTAATTATTAATTAAATATTAAACCCTCATTAATTAACTAGTAAAGTCCAGGGGATCAAAGTGCAAGGAATGAAACTTCAATTAAAGACATGGGCTTTAATTGAACGGGCTTGGGCTTGGATAAGATTTAAGTATTTAAACCTAGAAAAGGCTCATTTTATAGAGAGAAGTGATTTAATCCTAAATCAAGAAAACCCTAGCCACCTTGTTCCCTACCCTGCGTCGACCTTGTTGGAGTATGCCCACGAACACACGTATGCCAAATGATCACTACCGATGATGTATGGGCCTATCGGGTCACACGCCGGGGGTTGACCTTGACACAACCTGTAAGATGAGGGTATGAAAGGATAAATAATGATAGTTGGTTTCCCGCAGGGGTTAGCGGCGCTAACTCTGGTGTCGCTAAATCAGCCGCGTTAGCGGCGCTAACCATGGGAGGTTAGCGGCGCTAACCGTGGGCGGTTAGCGGCGCTAACCCTGCCTGACAGAAACAACTTTATCTTTTCACCTCTAGCTTCCACCAATGCATGTTGATCGTGATGATTAGCCTTGGGCCGACTTGGGGAGACCTGGGGTCGTGGCTTGGCTTATAAAAGACATGCACTTCTCTCATTTCTTACTCTTGGCCATTTTGTTAAAAAGAAATACACTTAGAACTAATCAAGAGAGTTGCTAAGTTCATCAAGAGAGAAAGGGAGCAGATTTCTGGTGGAGTCTTGGTTGTGTTCCAGTGGCTTCATCAAGCTAAAGGAGTGCTAGTACACTTGGGTCACGATTCACTCGGGGTGGACTTCGATATTGTAAGAAGGAGCCGAGAAAGGAGGTCACGACTTGGAAGCTAGCCACACACACACAACCATCAGAGACATCAAGGGTATAATCTCCTCTTTTCTCTTCTGTTTAGTTGCTTAACTAGCTTGTAGAGTTAGATCCACTTGTGGGGTTCATCTTGTGGTTTCCTTTTATGTTTGAAAATTCGTTTTTGAGCTTGCATGCTTCCGTTGCGGTGTACCACGAACCCCAACAGTGGTATCAGAGCCAGCTCTACACTGGTTTTGCACTAGATGGCCAAGAAAATCCGAAAAATGTGATTTTTGGTTCTGTCCAGTGTTTAGCGGCGCTAACTTTTCTATGTTAGCGGCGCTAAACCTTAGTTAACGGCGCTAAAGTCGGAGTCAACAGTCCTCTTTGTTAAACTGACTTGTTTTAATGTCGTCTCGCGATAGCGGCGCTAAACTGGGTTAGCGGCGCTAACTCGTTATAGTTAGCGGCGCTAACCCCTTACTGGCAGAATGCATGGTTTTTGCCTTAAATCAATTTTGTTGGATTTTTGGGCTATTTGTACTTGTTGGAATTGTTCCAGATTTGAGTTGTGATTAGATTAAAGTTGCCTTATGTCTTGGTTGATGTATTTATATGTGGATTAACATTTAGGCATGAAAATGATTAATTGCATATACTTACATTGTGTATATATGACTATGGAATTTTGACTTGTTTGAGGTTCCTAATGCATATGTACATAGGATTATGGGTGCCTTGAGTGATTAGATAATCTTAACCAAGACATATAAGATTTACATGGTTTTGTGTGGCACACCATGTGATGATGTGTGATTTCTTGTATGTGGTTGTAGTATGCGTATCCGGTAACAATTTTGAGCCATATGACCTATGAGATGTGTTTGGTTGATTTAGATTAATGTATTAATTCATTTGGTGGTTTGTACCACATTGGTTTGTAATAATTAATCTATTTATTCGGTTTGTAATTTTAACGGCTTGCATGCCGATTTCGTATTCTTTGTAATTTGTAGAATTAGCTTAGAATAGAAATTGTGGCTTGCATGCCATTTCCTTTTAAATTTGTAAATTGTAAAAGGTGAACCGAAGCAACCAACAAGAACCGTGTGAAGGGTGTCTTGGCGTACTTGGATCCGGAGGTCGGTATGAGACGCAATGGATCAAGTGGGAGGAGCACACATCGGGTCATTCGGTCTAGTCCTTAGATGACTTAGTCTTGCCCGTTGGCTCACGGGCAAGACGCATAGGATTTGGCTCGTTACCGGATTATATTACATGCGTGGTTGATTTTATTTTATATATTTTCTTGCATGGATGTTTAGGTTCTTCGCATGCTAGAAAATTTTTCAAAATAATAAAATCAAAGAGTTTTAAATTGGTTTACAAACTCCGCGCGCCACATAGACAAGAATTGGTTAAAAGTGTTTTAACCGGAAAAACTAAAACCCATTTTTCAAAAGTAAATCTCACACCACCCGTAAGATGACACCGCCCGATTCTAGTGAAACAAGATCGGTTTGTCGAGCTCTAGCCGAGACCGGTTTTGCGTAACTGTGTGGAAGGCGCGTGTGGCAACTCGCAAGGTCGGTTGTCGAGCTCTAGCCGAGCCGGCCATTGGGCTAGAGTACCACCGTGTATCTTGACGGACGATTTACAATTCCAAGACTTAAAACGCATTGGTAGTTGTCGAGCTCTAGCCGAGCTATCAAAGTGGGTTAATGAGGAATTGGTGTGGAGGGATCAAACATGCCAAATGGGTGCTAAGAGTACCTAGGATCCCGCAAGTGCCTAAGAGTTGTGATCACGGATTGCAATTGGTAAATAGTTTACCGGCCTAAAATAGCTCTATGAAGTGATCCGCGGAAAACCCGTCATGGATTAGGGTATTTTGAGGTTCTTAGCCCTTGTTAATATAATTCGTTTTTATAACAAGAGGGTAATTATCTTAACAAGGATTTAATACAACAATAACTAACCATTTCGTACTTTGCTTGTAGATGGCATCTACTAGCAACACCAACACCACCAACATGTCACTCCGTCCATTTTTGGAGAAGGAGAAACTCACGGGGCCAAACTTTATGGATTGGCATAGGACTTTGAGAATAGTCCTACGTCATGAAATGAAGCTAGAGGTCCTTGAGTCACCTCTTCCGGAGGCTCCTGCTACCAACGCGGCGAGGGCCGTCCGCGAGGCGTATGAAAAACGCCTCAAGGACACAAATGACGTGACTTGCCTTATGCTAACGACCATGAGTCCCGAATTGCAAAGGCAATTCGAGAAAGTGAGTGCGTTTGAGATGATTTCTCAGCTGAAGGACATGTTCCAACAGCGAGCTAGGCAAGAACTCTATGAGTGCGTCAAGGCCTTCATCGGTTGCCGGATGCAGGAGGGCGGCAATGTGAGCTCCCACGTACTTAAGATGAAAGGGTACGTGGATCAGCTCGAGGAGTTGGGCTTTCCCATGGGGAAGGAGTTGGCGGTTGATATCATCCTCCAATCCTTGCCTCCTGCATATGGTCCGTTCATTGTGAACTTCCACATGCATAGTATGGACAAGTCCATTATGGAATTGCATGGCATGCTAAAGACCGCCGAGGGCGAGCTTGCCAAGTCAAAGCCCACCACCTCCACTGCCGTCCTCACCATCAACGAGGGTGGTAACAAGCGGAAGCATCCCGCTTCGGGCAAGAAGGGCAAGGGGAAGAAGAAGGCTAAGGTCCAAGGACCAAAGCCCAAACCTACCTCAACCCCTGAGCCGAAGGGAAAGCAAGTGGCTCCCGCTGCCACCTCACCGGAAGAGGCAACCTGCTACTTCTGCGGGGAGAAGGGTCACTACCGGCGTAGTTGCCCCAAGTACACGGAGGAGCTCAAGAAGCTTCGCTCTAAAGGTGCCGCTGCCTCCGGTACGTACATGATTGAACTCCATAACACTTCTACTTCTAACGCCTGGGTTTTAGACAGCGGGTGTGGTACTCACGTTTGTAATAATGTGCAGGTACTAAGAAGAAGTAGGGACTTGGTTGATGGAGAGCTGGATCTCATCATGGGAAACAAGGCGGTTGTCCCGGTTGAGAAGATTGGGAGTGTGGAGCTCGCCTTTCCTTCCGGCTTATCTATTGTTTTGTTAAATGTATCTTTTGCGCCCTGCGTAGCAAGAAACATTATTTCATTGTATGCCTTGTATGACGATGGATTCACTTTTAAATTTGAGAATGGTAGCATTTTATGTTACAAAGA
This sequence comes from Pulicaria dysenterica, assembly GCA_947179395.2. NCBI lineage: Eukaryota > Viridiplantae > Streptophyta > Magnoliopsida > Asterales > Asteraceae > Pulicaria > Pulicaria dysenterica. The sequence continues at coordinate 59,530,570 of OX359288.1, read as the reverse complement.
TGATGTCTTTTATTTCAAAGCATTTCCATGTCATGGCATTTATGAAACAAGCGTAAGCTTGCAAAGCACTAGATCAATCATGAATGTTGATTCGGGTTCCAAAAACGTTTTGGATAAATTGTCTCTATGGCATGGTCGGTTAGGCCACATAAACAAGAAACGCATCGCCAAGCTCCAAGTGGATGGGATCTTGGAATCATTTGACCACGGGTCTAATGACGTATGAGAATCTTGTATATTGGGCAAGATGACCAAAGCACCCTTCACCGGTGTTTGTGAGAGGGCGCAAGACTTGTTGGATATCGTTCACACGGATGTGTGTGGTCCGTTCAAGCATGCCACAAGAGATCATTCCCGCTACTTCGTTACCTTTATTGATGATTATAGTCGATACGGGTATGTCTACTTGTTGAGACAAAAGTCGGATACCTTTGAGGTATTTAAGACTTATCAAAACGAGGTAGAAAATCAACTAGGGAAAAGGATTAAGATGCTACGATCTGATAGAGGCGGCGAGTATCTTAGTTCCGAGTTCCGTGAACATCTAAGGGATTGTGGGATTATCTCGCAGTTAACCCCTCCTAGGACGCCACAATTAAATGGTGTCGCCGAGAGGAGGAACCGAACATTGTTGGATATGGTTCGGTCTATGATGGTTCGTACGGACGTTCCCGTTACGTTTTGGGGATATGCGCTTGAGACGGCCGGTAGAATCCTTAACCTCGTACCAACAAAGAAGGTTAAGAAAACACCGTATGAGATGTGGCATGGAAAGGTTCCATCCATTTCATATTTAAAGGTCTGGGGTTGTCCTGCCTACGTGAGACGTGAGGTTGAGGACAAGTTGGAGCCCAGGGCCGAAAGGTGCTTTTTCATTGGTCATCCTGCTGGGTCTATGGGATATTTGTTTTACAAACCTTCTGAGAACAAGGTGTTTGTTGCTCGAAGGGCAATGTTCCTTGAGAGGGAACTGCTATCCAAAGACGCTAGTGGGAGAAAGGTTGATCTTGAAGAAATTCAAGAGACTGCCAATGTAGAACCTGATGTTGGGACTAGCTCACAACCTGAGAGGGTTGAATCTCAGCATGATGAAGCTGGAGATGATGTAAACCCGTTGCCTATTAGAAGATCTGGTAGAAGTCGGCATGAGCCAAAGAGATATGGTTTTCACATATCTGAAGGCACCGACATGGTAGTGGTCTCTGATGAGCCTACCAAATACCAGGACGCTGTGGTGGGCCCTGAGTCCGCCAAGTGACTAGAGGCAATGGAATCCGAGATTCAGTCCATGTCGGATAATCAAGTCTGGGACTTGGTTGATCCCGTGCCGGGGTGCAAACCCGTAGGATGCAAGTGGGTCTTCAAGAAGAAGATCGGCATGGATGGCGAGGTAGACACCTTCAAGGCCCGACTGGTGGCTAAGGGTTTCACTCAAACTCATGGTATATACTATGAGGAAACCTTTTCACCGGTGGCTATGATGAAGTCTATCCGGATACTTTTGGCCATTGCCGCATTTCATGATTATGAGATTTGGCAAATGGACGTCAAAACCGCGTTCCTTAATGGAACACTAGCAGAGGATGTGTATATGACACAGCCTGAGGGTTTTGTACATCCTGAGTTTCCGGATAAAGTCTGCAAGCTTAAGAAGTCCATTTATGGGCTTAAGCAAGCCTCTCGGAGCTGGAACCTGTGCTTCGACGAGAAAGTCAAAGAGTTTGGCTTCTCTAAAAGCAAGGATGAGCCATGCGTTTACATTAGAGCTAGTGGGAGCATAGTTGTATTCCTAGTTCTTTATGTAGATGATATTCTACTAATTGGGAACGACGTCCCAACTTTGCAAGGGGTAAAAACCTGGCTAGGGAGTTGTTTCTCAATGAAGGATCTTGGGGATGCGGCTTACATTCTTGGGATCAAGATCTATAGAGATAGATCCCGCAGGTTAATCGGATTGAGCCAGAGTACGTACATAGACAAGGTCCTAAAGAGATTTAGGATGGAGGATTCCAAGAAGGGGTTCATACCTATGTCGCATGGTTTAGTGTTGAGCAAGGCTCAAAGCCCGAGTTCCCCTGAGGAACGGGAAGTAATGAGTCGAGTTCCATATGCTTCGGCAATTGGCTCGATCATGTACGCCATGTTATGTACTAGGCCTGATATATCTTGTGCATTGAGTATGACAAGTAGATATCAAGCCAATCCTGGTGAAGCTCATTGGACGGCAGTAAAGAACATTCTAAAGTATCTTCGGAGGACTAAGGAGATGTTCTTGGTGTATGGAGGTGCGGAAGAGCTACGGGTGACTGGCTACTCCGATGCTAGCTTCCAAACTGATCGGGACGACTGCCGATCTCAATCGGGGTTTGTGTTCCTGCTCAATGGTGGTGCTATTTCCTGGAGAAGCTCCAAGCAAGACACTGTGGCCGATTCTACTACCGAGTCGGAGTATATTGCGGCCAGTGAAGCTGTGAAGGAGGCTGTGTGGATGAAGAAATTCATCCAAGATCTGGGAGTGGTTCCTAGCATTGCCGACCCTGTTGAGGTGTTTTGTGACAACGAGGGTGCGGTTGCTCTTGCCAAGGAACCAAGGTCTCACCGACGCACGAGACATATTCCGCGGAAGTATCAATACATCCGGGACGTGGTCGAATGTGGAGATATAATTATCAGCAGAGTACACACGGATAGCAATGTGGCGGATCCGTTCACCAAACCTTTATCGCAAGCAAAACATGACGCTCATACTCGAGCTATTGGGATTAGATTTGCTAGTGATTTGGTTTGATCATGCCTTTGTATTTGTTTAGTATATTTGTTGTATTTACCCTTTTGGGAACATGAAGCAGTATTGTATTTATTGTATTTATCGATTATTAAATGGGATTTAGTAATACGCAAGTTGCGGGTATTTCTTTAAATCTTTACTGTGTTCCAACTTAGCATGTTTTGCTCTTCCCTGAATGCGCAAGCATTCTAAATGTCCACAGTCGGTCATTCTTCTCGGGAAGGAAGTATGAACAAAGACTGAGGGAAGTAATTGGTCATGTGTCCAATGGGGATTGGGGCACGGGGACGCAATTCTTCGCCTGTACTTGAAAGTGTTTCAAGTGACTGGACGACCCACACCTGATTTTACTTTATGGTACATGTCATGAGTAAATCAGGATGATAATATCAGTTCATCCTAAGACTGGAGATGCACGTGGCTGCATCACTTTGGTTTGCTTTGTTCTAATTGCTTTCAAACGTAGTCCGTAACTGGCTGTTATAAAGGGAGTAGTTGGGCAGAGTATGATCACTGTGGTGGGCAGTGTAAGTCAAAGGAATTTGTTCCTCTGTTTAGAGAGATATCCTTGGGCCCCTCGATGATTGGTCGCTGACACCAAAATGCATGGCCATGCTCAAAGCTTGCAATAATTTATGATTGATTGCAACTTGTATATTTTGGTCACCACCAGTCTAGATCGAGAAACATAATCGTGAACGAACGGAGAATGACTTTGTACCATGTCTCGTGTTCACATTGGATATCGCGAACAAAAGGATGATTGATCACTTATCGATAGGACCTTTTCACATGGGTTGCAGATTGGTTTTTGTGCAGAAGACAAAACCCATACAGACTTGGGGGCAGAGATGTCTTACTAGAGGCCGCTCTTTGTCTGTGATGCATTGGGTACGTAGAGTCATGTGCAAGTGGGAGTCTGTTGGAGTATGCCCACGAACACACGTACGCCAAATGATCACTACCGATGATGTATGGGCCTATCGGGTCACACGCCGGGGGTTGACCTTGACACAACCTGTAAGATGAGGGTATGAAAGGATAAATAATGATAGTTGGTTTCCCGCAGGGGTTAGCGGCGCTAACTCTGGCGTCGCTAAATCAGCCGCGTTAGCGGCGCTAACCATGGGAGGTTAGCGGCGCTAACCGTGGGCGGTTAGCGGCGCTAACCCTGCCTGACAGAAACAACTTTATCTTTTCACCTCTAGCTTCCACCAATGCATGTTGATCATGATGATTAGCCTTGGGCCGACTTGGGGAGACCTGGGGTCGTGGCTTGGCTTATAAAAGACATGCACTTCTCTCATTTCTTACTCTTGGCCATTTTGGTAAAAAGAAATACACTTAGAACTAATCAAGAGAGTTGCTAAGTTCATCAAGAGAGAAAGGGAGCAGATTTCTGGTGGAGTCTTGGTTGTGTTCCAGTGGCTTCATCAAGCTAAAGGAGTGCTAGTACACTTGGGTCACGATTCACTCGGGGTGGACTTCGATATTGTAAGAAGGAGCCGAGAAAGGAGGTCACGACTTGGAAGCTAGCCACACACACACAACCATCAGAGACATCAAGGGTATAATCTCCTCTTTTCTCTTCTGTTTAGTTGCTTAACTAGCTTGTAGAGTTAGATCCACTTGTGGGGTTCATCTTGTGGTTTCCTTTTATGTTTGAAAATTCGTTTTTGAGCTTGCATGCTTCCGTTGCGGTGTACCACGAACCCCAACAGACCTCTCCCTCCCCTGCTTCGACTTCGACCAACACCCAAGGGGTGTTCTCGGTTTTGCTTGCGTCGATCACCACACACACACGTAAAGTTCGCGTGTTGTTTTTCGGGTAATTCCAGGAGCGGTCTAGCAGCCAGTTCGTTGGTGGTGCAGTAGTGGTGGATTACTTTTAGCAATCCCAAGAACAAAAACAGGTATTGTTTTCTTAACCTTTTATCTGGATTGTTGTTGAGAAACTGTTTTGATCATTAGTAAGATCCTAACCCTTTTGGGGTTTAGAGGATTGTGTTCAGTATGTTTCCGCTTTAGGATTGAAGTAGTAGAATCAAACTCAGGGCTTGACCAGTTTGTGTTTTAGGGTGGTTTGGTCAGATCAAAACCCTTCAGGTAGGGCCTGGGGGGTAGGGTAGGGTGGGGGTGGAGTGGGGTGGGGTGGGGTGGGGTAGGGTGAGGTAGGGTAGGTAGGGGTGGGTTAGGGTAGGTAGGGGTGGAATAGGGTAGGGGTGAGGGTTAGGTAAGGTATGGTGGGGTAGGGGGTGTAGATAGGTATAGGTGGTGGGGTGGGTTGAGGTGGGTAGGATGGGGTAGGGTGGTGTAGATAGGTAGGGGTGGGGTGGAGGTAGGTAGGTTAGGGGGTTGGAGGTAGGGTGGGGTTATTGGATATTAATGTTTTAGACATTGGTTATTAATGTTTTGCATCTAAATATTTGGTCACTTTACTTAAATTGTTGAATTTAGTTTAAAACTGGAAAAATATAGTAAATAAGACATTTATTAAGATTAAAAAAAACAAACAGTCTTATCTTGCAGATATTCGTAGACATAAGACCTTTTAACTCACATATTATTTTGTAGACATTAAATAAGACATAAGACATTTACGTTTTTAAAAAACAAACATCACCTAAGTCTTATAGAATGTATTAACCATATTAAACATTTTTATATCGACTTAATACGAAAAATATGGTCGCAAGGATAGCTAGCCTAGCTTATTGTGTTAAGCAAACAAATAATAACACAATCAAAATCACCGTGAGCAAACCATCTTGTTGCAAGTTATGGACTTTGGAAGCGATTGCCGAGGCAAAATAATTAGGCATGGGCATCCATCAATCAACCAATCCCATCGATTTCAATGATAATTACACGAACAAGAATGGGAAGCGTATGATGATAACCTTTCACACACACAACCCCTTCTTCGTTGCTTCTGTATCGAGTTTCTATATATAGATACAGATGGCATCCTTGCTTCATTATACAACACCCCCTGTTATTAATCTTCGAAGAAGCGCTAATTTAGGATCATCGCCCTCCAATTCAAATCCCAATCCGAATTCGCCGTCTTCTTCGTGTTCTTCGTCATCGTCTTATCAAGGGTTTTCGTCGGCTTTCTCCAACTGTTTTGGTACTTTCTTGTTTCTACCCTAAAGTTTTCTTGTATCTTTCAATGGCTTTTTTCTTCTGTACTTTTCTTTTCCTGCTTTTGTTGTTACTCAACAGGAAAATGCTTGTCTCGGGTATTCAATTCAATTCAATTAGATGTTAGATTTGTCTAAATATGATCTCAAAATGAGAATTATGTTCTTGATTTCATGCAAAACAAGAAACATTACAGCTTCTACGAATGATTTGCGGTTTCTTGGATTGTAATTTAGGGAAGATGATCTTCAACTTATCAATACTTGGTCAGAGTTTGTGTGTGTTGAGTTTAAGAAACAATATTGGATACTTGATACTTTTTATTCAATAATTTATGTTTCTTAACCTCTCTTTTGAATAAAACTATGATAAAGTACAAGATATCGTGACAAACTTCATTTCATGTGCTGCATTTGGTTGAGGGATTTTGTAACTTTCTTATTTTTTCAGGCCTAAACTGCATCTGGAAACATAACAGTCTTAGAGCTCAAGCTATGAGCACTGCTCAAAGTCAGGGGAGTTTTACATCACCAAGGTGTGCCCATGGGATCAAAGATGAAGAACCAGATCATCTTCTTGTTCTTGTTCATGGTATCTATGCAAGGTACTTGCGAACCCCATTTCCATTTTCTTGTAATAATTTGTACAGAAGTTCAAACTTATAAGTTTTGCAGCTCAATGTTATGAAAGATAATTTAGTATAATGTGGATTGTTTTTGGGAGTTTGACTATGTTTGGAAACAAATTAGGATGTTGGTTGAGTTTCAATTGTTGTTTGATTAGTACTCTAAATTATGCAATGTAGCCCCAGTGACTGGAGATACGTAGAAGCAGAGCTTAAAAGACGTTTAGGGAGACACTTTTTGATATATGGTATGACTTCGACTTCTTATTGTCATTTACTCTTTCCTTCAATGATGATCAACACTTTTGTGTTTTAATTAGTTGTTAGGTATGTTACATAAAAGAAAATTGAGTAGTATACTTAAAGTGAACCTAAGAAGGTAGCCGAAGCATTTGGCAAAATCATACTCTAACACATGATCAATGTATGCAGCAAGTTCATCTAACACTTACTCTAAAACCTTTGCTGGAATTGATGGGGCTGGAAAACGATTAGCAGATGAAGTAAGTATTTGAATGAAGACACACACACACACACACTTATAAGTACATAGATGTATACATATATGCATGTATGTAATGTGATTGTAGCTTGTTTTGTTTTGAAAAGGTGAAGCAACTTGTGAAGAGTAGAGAGGGGCTTAAGAGGATTTCATTTTTAGCACATTCGCTTGGTGGTTTGATTGCAAGATATGCAGTTGGCGTTCTTTATACTCGTATGGATAGAACAAATTCTACTTCTGATTCTTCAGTTCATGGAATGATTGCCGGGTTAGAGGCCATTAATTTTATAACCTTAGCTACACCTCATCTTGGAGTTAGAGGAAACAAGCAGGTTTGTTTTTTAATCCCTGTTGATATAAAGTGAGATTAGATATTTTTAATTCTGATGGTTGTTGGGTTTCATGAAAATGTATAAAATAATTACAATATTATATGATTCAGCTGCCATTTCTTCTGGGAGTTCCAATCTTAGAGAAAATTGCTGCTCCAATGGCTCCCATCTTTGTTGGACGAACGGGTAGTCAGCTGTTTCTCACTGATGGTAAACCCGACAAACCACCACTGCTTTTGAGAATGACAACAGATTCTCAAGAGGCCGATTTCATGTGAGTAAAATTTCAGCTTCAAATCTCTCCTTTGCTACAGAAAATGCAAAAATTATCATTTATATCATAGTTTTTTGGTTGCAGATCTGCCCTTGGTGCATTTAGACATCGAATTTTGTATGCCAATGCCTCTTATGATCGTATCCTTGGTGCAAAAAGTTATCATTTATATATATTAAGTTTTCATTTGTTTCTTTCCTCGAATAAACCAATTCCCATTGCTACTTAACGTTTGCTAGATATGGTTGGTCGGCGTACATCCTCAATCAGAAGGGAGTCTGAGCTCGTTAAGGTACTAAAATTCCATCTCAACTGCTATGTTAAAGAATCATTCCTCATGAATTGGTAAAAAGATATGGACAAATATTATAGAGGCAAAAAATTAGACTTATTTTCTTATGAATCGGTAATTATTTATCTTTAATGGGTAGAATAGAAGAATTAGCTTAAAAAAGAAATAGGTGATATAGTCAAAAGTCGCCCTAAATTTCTTTGAAGCATACCACATCCTAAGTCATTTCATTATAACTGTTTTGAAATAATACCATTTTCTTTATTATATTATGTGAACTAATTGTTTTATGAAAAGTTTTCGGGTAAACTTTCCTGACCTCATTGTTTTACCGCCTTCCATAACATGTTTATAGATATCATAACCCCGCAAACTATGAGGCAAATACAAAATCTTCACAACTCACACTGATTTATTTCTGTAAAATTTCGATTACGAATAACTATGATGATAAAAATAGCAAAACTGGTAAACTCACATATTAGAGTTCTTACGGAAAATATATTTTAATTATGTATTATGTTTGACTTTAGCCGCCTTATGTAAATTAAATATATTTCACCAATGAAAAAGTATATCGTATCAAATGCTTGCATATAATGTTTCCAGACTGCATGGGCTATACAGTATATGTTTATTGTTATGGTTTTGTTGTTATATACTTATATATAATAGTTACAGCTGGCAAAGGTTGAATGGTTATGTAGGTTGGGTGATGGGTTGAAAAGTCAAAATGAGAGTCGTGAGGTTGGGTTCGACCGACTTTTGTTCAACCTTGAGCATGAACTTAAATATAAAGGGAGAACTCAATTAGAGAAGAATTTCCTATAGAGAGACTTACCTCTTTACTCCACCGAAAAAAGACTAGAAAGAGGCCAATGACATTATGACATATGTTAGTCATCTCCCCCCCCCCCCCCCAAAAAAAAAAAAAAAACCAAATGTTATCACATGAAGACTATTACCCAAAACTACAACTCATATAACTACACAAAACCATCCTTTACTCATTGGCCCCCTCTTGTTCACATGAAAAGGATTATTACCCCCTTGTCTAGGATCTTCAAAGATAGTACCTTGAACTATTAATTGTATGGTCATTGATCTTCTTTATTTGATAAAGATACATGAAATTATTTTATGAATCTTTGGAGTTTGGGGGTGATTCCAGCTTATAAATTTATAAGGTTATTGCTTTTGATATATCCAGTCACCCACATTGAAATTTCTTTCACTTGTGTGTTTATTGGCTTGGGTCTTCAAACTAATTTATCCTTTCCTCAAGTTGGACGTTAAAAATTGTAAAGCTCTCTTACTCGAAGAAACACATCCACATTTTATTGGAAGAGTCCTTGGGATGATAATGTGGCTTGATTTATGCACGATCTATAAAGATCATCCTTTAAGTTAGTCGTATTGAATCTAAGGAACCCCCAAATATTTTTCGTTTGTTATGATGTTCCAAACATGGGTCGACATGAGAATTAGTGGATTTCGCTTGTCATCTTGCAGTGAGTAGGAGGATGAAGTAGGAAAAAATAGTAGGAAGATATATCGGTTTTCTTAACTTTAATAAGTAAAGAGTCACCTAACTAACTTCAATATGTCACGTTGTTTCGTCCTTCAAAATGGAAATCAGAATGAATTTATATTTGTTATCCAAATCTGTTATTTTAACCGAAACAAAGGGATAGAAAATGTAACTTAGTTGTATAATTCTGATTCTTTGATACTTCAAAATTGGCAGCCCCCCTTCAAATCCTTGGATGGTTATAAACACGTTGTAGATGTGGAGTATTGCCCACCCGTATCATCCACAGGCTCAAGTTTTCCTCCCGAAGCAGCAAGAGCGAAAGAAGCCGCTCAAAATGTACCTAATACCCAAAATACCCTTGAATATCATGAAATCATGGAAGGTAGTGAATCAAAGTTATATCTTTTGATATTCTTTTTCTTCATTAAAGTCGTTTATTAACTAAATAAACCTCCATTTGTAATATAGAGGAAATGATTCGTGGGTTACAACAGTTGGGATGGAAAAAAGTTGACGTCAGTTTCCACTCTTCATTATGGCCGTTCTTTGCTCATAACAATATTCATGTATGGATAGATTATGTGTTATTTATTGTTCACATTATTTCTTGTAGAAACATGAGCTTTGAACCTTTTTCCTCCTGGATTGCAGGTGAAAGATGAATGGTTCCATAAAGCTGGGGCTGGAGTAGTTGCTCATGTTGCTGATAGCATCAATCAGCAAGAAAAGCAACACCAAACTTCTTCACTCATTTCTGCCAGTTTGTAGTTGTGGCAAGCTCTTCAGACCCCTAGTATTACCATCCATATATGCATTCAGAAAATGCAATATCGTTTCGAATAGTTTTGTTATCAAAATCGATGACTATAGAAAAAATCATTATATGTGTGAATATTAAATTAGTTGTAATAAATCCATATCGAGGAAAGCGTGCACAACCGATCAAAAACTAACAGCGATAGACCTAGACACTTTGCATTTTTTGTAACAAAAGAAATTCGATGAAAAATTGAATTACATGTAAAAAGTTGAGGGTAGCACATGCTACGTATGTATAACAAGGGTTAGGGCTCTATGGAGACGGTTTGCTAACAATGCAAATCTAGACTATTGTATGCTATGATTTTCTGATTATATTTGAGATTAAAAAGCAGCAAACACCTTTATTAGTTTTATAAGTTGTCACATGTAGAATACACGAACATTTCTTGTATGAGGCGTGGTTATTTGTTTAAAGTGCAGGCTGATGCATTGAATTCTGGGAATAGATGGTCTTAGGAACTCTAGCAATATAACCATACGGACCAGACCATAGCGAAACCAATGTTGTAAGCGGGGCGATTCTTGGTTTTAGTTTTTCTTTATTTTCGGGTTCGGTTCTTTGGATTCCGGTTCCAACGGGTTAGGTTTTTTACCCAGAACTGGACCGGAATATTAAATGAATCACTTTTTAAAATAAAACTTTAAATCGTCTTATCCTTAATTAATATGTGGCAAACAAGAACCAAGAGGTCAAACACAATCTTGCATGATTTGCTCTTGCGTAATTCAATTCCTGGTCATTGTGAACCTTCATCCCCTACATCACGTCTCACGTCGATGCCCAAACCTTAACTTTTTTTCATCTTCTACATAATTTATAAGTCATTTGTGCAAAAGATTAAGTTTCTGTTTCCAAGTTTTCCTTCCCGTATTCAATGCTATTGCTATTGATGGACAATTTGTTTCTCTCTTTCAATGTATTTTTTTTAAAGGCAAAAAAATATGTAACAACCCTACTTTTAGTCAAAAATATGTATATATAAGGGTATATATATACACACATAATAATAATAATAATTGTGTATTATAAAAAATATTTGGGTAAGCATCCAAATTTACTATAAAGCTAAAAATTCTTGAATATATAAACTATAAGGACTAAAGCAAGAAAGATAAAACCTTTAGGTAAGACATGTAACATTTGTAATTAATTTCACAAGTAGCATACAAAGCTCCTTACAAATGTACAGTACAGCATGTGCCACAGATTCTATATAATTGTGTATTATAAAAAATATTTCGGTAAGCATCCAAATTTACCGGGGTGAGCATGCATACCGGATATACCGAACCGTACCGGAACCGGTATCGAATTAGAGTTTTCGGTCCGGTACTCGGTACTTGAAATATTGCTAAATCGGTATTCGGGACTCGGTACTGCCGGTATTCAGGACTAGTACCGAACCAACTAGGTAAAATAGGTACTCACCGGTTACGGTACCGTATATGAATACTCGGTACGGTATTCGGTACCCTCTTTAAATCAAATTCGGTATTTTGTAAAATCGGTACCGGTACCGGTCCAGTACCGGTACCTAGTTCATTTCATGAAAATAAGCAACCAATATTAACTTCAATGAGTCATATCCCTGTTTATTCTCCTAAGAGTATATTACATATTTCGTCCCTTGAGTTTGCATTTTATGCAAACTTCACCTACAATGAGAACTTATATTTCTATACAATATTTAATCCTAACATGTTGTACAAATAGATTCAAGTGTTGGCCAACTAAGGAGTAATTACGCAAAGCTAGAAGAATGACAATTTAAGACTATGAGCACGAGGTGGTGAAACAAGTATATATGTGTCTTATCCTTATAAATTCACAATTTCAAGAGCTTAAAGAACAAGTATCCTAAAGCAATGCACTTAGACTACATATAGATGCCAAAGGTAAATCACTCTTTTCATCCCTAAGACCACGCGTTGTACCTGACCCGATGCCATCGGTGTTAGATTATGTGCACAGATAATTAATGGGTACATTGTGTCCAATGTTATAAGAGACTTAAGGGTCACATTGCTACACACCCAATTAGAACAGTTTGGAATTTGCCAGTTTTTGTGTGGAAATAATTAATCAGTTGAATTATTTATTTAAAGAGAAATAAATAATAAATAGTTATTTATTATTTAAAGGGAAATTAAATATTAAGTTATAATATTTAACGGACCAGTTAATTAATTAACTAGTAAAGTCTAGGGGTCAAAGTGCAAGGAATGAAAGATCAATTAAAGACATGGGCTTTAATTGAATGGGCTTGAGCTTGGATAAGGTTTAAAAAGTATTTAAACCTAGAAAGGCTAATTATCCATAAGAGATTTTAATCTTGAAACAAGAAAAACCCTAGCCTCCTCACTCTCTCCCTGCGTCGACCCTCTCCCTCTCCCTGCGTCGACTTCGAAAAGAACCCCAAGGGGGTTTCGGTTACTTGCGTCGATCATACACACACACACACACAGGTTTCGCACGTTGTTCGGGTAATTGTAGTTGCGGTCTAGCAGCTAGTCCGTGGTGGTGCAGTAGTGGTGGACTAACTTTAGCAATCCCAAGATCAAAGAGGTAATTGTTTCTAACCTTTATCTTGATTGTTGTTTGGAACAATATAGATCATTAGTAAGATCCTAACCCTCTTTAGGGTTTAGGGGGTTGTGTTCAATCTGTTTCCTGTTTTAGGATTGAACCAGTAGAATCAAACCCAGGGTTATACCAGTTTGTGTCTTAAGTGGTTTGGTCAGATCAAAACCCTTCAGTGGTATCAGAGCCTCGGCTCTATGATCTATAGTTTCTAGTTTATCTTGTTTTTAACTTTAAGGTTTGTTTTTTATCGTTTCTGGTATAAATCGAAAATCACAAAGGGATGTCAAAACAGTTTGTTTTTGATTATCCAGTTGTTAAAAGTTTTAATCCTATTGATCAGAAAGTTTAAACAGGTAGTTTGAACGGTTGAAGGATTACAACTTTTAATGAAACAAGTTTTAATCAAGAAAAATTAAAAAGCTTGTTTTAGTTGGTAAAAACCTAGTTAAACCAGTTAGTTGATTTGTTTAAATTTATTCTTCTTCATCTTGTTTCTTTAAAAATCGAAAACCAAGGAGATGATCAAAACAAGTTCCAGTTTTTCATCTATAATACAAAAAGGTTCTTTTTAATCAGATAAGTTTAAACAAGTTCCTGTTTAAACGGTTAAAAGATAAGAATTTTTATTAAAACATGATCTTGACAAAGGGTTTAAACAAGTTTTTTGTTTAAAGGTTAAAATCTTGTTTTAAGGTTATTAATTATTAATGAAACAAAGTTTTTTAGTCACATTAATAATTAAAGTTTTTTTTTGGGTTTTGATTAAATCCAGTTTTAATCAAGATATTAAAAACTAGTTTGTTTTTAATAGATTAAAAGGATTAGGATTTAAAAATTCTTGTTTTGATCAGAAAAACTAAGACCACCACCACCGCCGGTGGCAAGTCGATGGCAGCCAAGGACGACGGTCGTCGGCGGCATGGCCAGGTGATCGGCGGCGGTCATCGGCGATGTGACAAGCGGCGGTGGCGTGGCGAGGCTACGGCCCAGATGCCACAGCCCATTCGGCCCAGGTGGGTTTCAGCCCACAAGGGTTCTCGGCCCAGAAGGGTTCTCGGCCCAAGGGTTCTCGGCCCATAAGGGTTCTCGGCCCAAGGGTTCTCGGCCCAAATTAGTTTTTCCGGTTAAGTACAAGGTTATTAATTTTTAATTTTTAAAATTAATAAGGGTTTTATATAAACTAGTATTTTGTATATTTTAACTAGTTTAGTTGAAATATATAGTTCTTTGGATGTTTATTAATCACGGCCAATTGAGACGTTGTAAATAAACTCCAAAAGTAAGTTTATATAAAAGGAAAAGGAAACAAGATGTTGTTTATTTAAATAATGATCAAGTTTTGTCGTGTTTTAGTTTTTTGGAAAAGCTAGTCAAAAACTCGACGTTGGAATTATTCATTTCTGAATAAAGTTATGTTTTTCAAAGTTTTTGGAAAAACTATTTTGGTCAAGTTATTTAAATAACTTAGAAGATTAAAATTCTCATTTTTGATTAATAGTTACTAGTCAAAAGGATATATGAGAATAGTTAAACGAATCACTTTATGTGTTTATTGCTTTTATACCGTTCATATATATAACTGCGTGGTTGCTGCATATATATATTGCTTATATTTATGTTCTAGAATCATTAACTCGCATGTTTCGCATAAACATTTTAGATTATATTTTTAGTTTTTCATATCAACTATAAATGTTTAATCTAGTCGAGTTAACAGTTAATTCGTTTGTGGTTGTGATACGTAGCTATAGTTTTTCCGACTTAGGACTCGTTTTTACTTTCTTCTTTTATTTTTGGTTTTGGGAAGGCGTGCGTGCTAATTACAATCCCGTTTCTTAATTGTAATTTTGTACTGGTTTGGGGAGGTCTGCGTGCCAATTTACAACCCCATTTATTATTGTAATTGTAATAGTAGTAGTTGTAGTTTTATCCCATAATCAAGACGGAGTTCAAGAGGATTTTCAAAATGATGGTCTGCACAGTGCTCGGGTACTTCAAAGAAGGTGTCGAGGCGAGTGGGAGTAATGCATCATGAAGACGAATCCAAGTTCATTCTATCCTTAGTATTGACCTTAGGATTAGTTGGCAAAACTATAGGTTTTTTTACTTGAGTGGTTGATTTTATTTTATAGTTTTTTTTATGCGACATTAAAATAAAATGTGATTAATAAGTATTATTAATCAAGTAGAAAAACCACGGTTTATGACAAACTAGAGTACGACTTCAGTTTGTTAGTCGTATTAGTTAAATTTCTACAAATTTAAGGTTTTGTCAAGATTATAAGTTTTAAACTTATAAAGCCATTTTGTGCACCTAGTATAGGTACACATGTAAATCGTATTTTTAAAACAGATGGTTTTAAAATGGTTTTTCAAAAACTGGAAAATTAAGTTTTTCTTTTAAACTTAATTATAAAACCCAAGAAAATCTTATATCAGTGTGCTACCCATCTAATGGTACGCCTTTGCTATTAAACGGTACTCGGGTATAGGAAATGCCCAAACCTTGGGCATCCGGGTTCAAACCATTGTGGCAAATGGTATGAAAGATTCTGCGATAATCGGGAGTCCTGGCCAGAATTCATACTGTCTTAGGTGGTGCGATCTATTTTGGTGATAATCGGGAGTCCCGGCCCAAAATGCACTAGAGTAAAGTTAAACATACTAGATTTTATCTAAGTACTCTACGAGGTTCTAGGAGTCGTATCAGTTAGGTACGATTGGTAAAGGGAATTACCTAGCAGAAATAACATGACTTGGCGGGAAGTGCCCAAACCTTGCGTCAAGTATGTGAAATATGAGTCCTAGGTCTGATATATATTATTTAAGGGTTTATTAATATATGTTAGAAAAGTTTATCTACAATTACTAATTAAACCAAGTTTTAATTTGTAGATGGCAACCAACGTTACCAACACTAACAACCTCTCTCTTCGCTTTATCCTAGAGAAGGATAAGCTCACCGGACCTAACTTTTTCACATGGGAGCGAAATCTTCGGATCGTGCTAAGGCACGAGAGAAAGTGGTACGTACTAGAACAACCTCTAGGAAATCTCCATGCCAACAACGCTAGGGCAGATGTCAGGAAGGCTTATCAGAAGCGCTCTAATGACACCCTTGATGTTAGTTGCCTCATGCTTGCAACAATGAGTTCAGAGTTGCAGTCGAACATGATGGAGACTCCTGCTTATGACATTATCTGCCAGCTGAGGGACATGTTCCAGGAACAAGCCCGCACAGAGCGTTATGATGCCACTAGGGCGTTTAATTCGTGCAAGATGGTAAAGGGGACATCGGTCAGTACCCATGTCATGAAAATGAAAGGGTATATGGACCACCTAGAGAGACTTGGGCACACAGTACCGCTGCAGTTAGCAACGGATACGATACTTAACTTGTTGTCGGAAGACTATAAGGCTTTTATAGTCAACTACAACATGAACAACATGGAGAAATCTGTGGCGGAGCTGCATTCTATGCTTAAGACTATGGAGCAGAGTATCGGGACCAAGTCTAAGGACGTTCTCCTAGTGGGTAGTGGTGGAGGCAAGAAGAGGAAGGGGCGCAACGGAAAGGGAAAGGGTAAAATCGAGCCTAGCCAGAATGCACCCAGGGCTAGTAACAGCAACAAAGGCAAGAAGTCAAAGCCAAACAGAGCAAGGACCGAGAATTGGTGCTTCAAGTGTGGCGAGAAGAGAGATTGTCCGAAGGCTCACGAAGCAGGAGGCAAGACTGGCTCCTCAGGTATCGTGTGAATAACAAGATTCTAATATCTTGAAATCGTTTATTGCAGGAGGTAATGAAAAGTGAAGCAGCCCGGCATTTGAGATCTCACGTGCTTATTGGATATTAAATAATTCAAGTTTTTAGTTATTATCTTTATTCAAAGTTTTTAGACTTTACTGGCATGGTTTTTCATTTTTTTTGGGATGACATTATGGTTTTAAGCCTTTGAATTAATGAATTATTTAGCTTATATCCGTGCACGTATGTTTGATAAATCAAGTTAGTCCAGTTGTGACTAAAGGTTACTAATAAGTCAAGTTTTGGCTTAATGTATGGTTCATAGTGATCTTATGCATTAATTGTTGTAGCTACATTAATCTCACTATATAAATACTTAGATGAACAAGTTGCGTTCATGAAATTAGAAAGCATCTCTAATTTACAAGTATTTAAAGTTTTTATGAAAAGCTATAAGCGTGTCAAGAAATAATAGTTATTATTTCTAGATAAAAGTTTTTTGATAAAACATTTAAGAAAGTATAAAGTGATTATAATAGTAATTATGATCAAGCCCCTTTTATACTAAATGTTTTAAGTAAAGAAATTAAAATACCTTTACACGTGTTTTATACTTGTAATCGTGTTGGGTTTAATGAAACCACATTTCGTAATTGGAAAGATGGATATGTGAGAAATACAAGTCTTGGTTTCATGAAACAATTAAGTTTCTTACAAAAAAACTAAGTTTAAGAGAAAATATTTAAAACACAAGTTTTAGGCATATTAGTCAAGGATTGACTAAGACTAATAAGGTGTTTTAAAGTAATGCATTTTTCATAAAAAGATAGTGGGAGCGTCTGACTGGTATATTTATCAAGTTAGCAAGTTTGATCTAACTAGTATGATAAATATAAGAATAAACTTTTAAAGTATATAATTGTCGGATGATTTTAGAAGTTGTCTAAAATAGTAAGTTCTTGAAAATAGACAAATCCGAGGAACGCATGACTTATTGAGAGGTTCTCAATAAGGATGTCATTGCGATATTTTAAGTCAAGTTATGACTTACATGGAATTATATATTTAAAAGGGTTTAAAAGTCAGAATAATTAACATTGGTAATTGATTAACGTTAGAAATGATAAAATAGGATATTTTTGATATCATTAGTAATAAAATTAGATAAGTGTTAGTATACACTGGGAATCTAATCTCAAGTTTACAAGTATATGTAAATAGATTTATCATTTTAAAAAGGGGTATGAATCTAGTAAGATTTAGGACATCTACAAGAGTAATTGAAGTTTCAATTACAAAGAGATTATTTTATAAACTCAGAAACTTAGGAGTTATTTCCGGTTCTCCAAGTTTAAGGAATTTATAAAATAAGTAAGACTATAATTGTTTTTAGGTTGCAAAACAATTTCTAGCAAAACCAAGAAAGAGTACTTCGATATACTAGTCTTGTGTTTTTGGTTTATAATCATATTATTTTCTTTGTAATCCGTGATAAGTTACAATGTAAAATAATAAGTAATTCAGATAAACGCTGTGAATTGAGTAAATGAAATGGTAGAAATTATGCATCTTTATTCCAGGGTGGAATATGAAGGGTGCAGAAATTAGTTTCATTGTTCTTCACCATTTTGTATGTTTTGGTTCATCTAGGAATAAACTTGGTTTATTTAAAACATTATCCGTGGCTACTTATCTTGGTGGGAACCTTGATAGGGTTGTAAAGTCATCGTAATTTTGGAATAGATTCGAAAGTATATCGAATATAGCTGCAAATGTTTTTTGTGGACCAAAATTGACGGATATTTGTTAGGGTTACGAATATTGGATTGACCCACCGTGAAAAATACTTCGTGGATTCGTGTCAAAAGTATTTGTCACATAGGTTATCCTCAAACCTGAGGTATTTGGTTTGAGATGCGGTATTCATTGTCTCCTTTGCGTGTCCTAACGCCACGCTGTAACACGGTGGCTATAAGGGGCGTATCTAGATTCAGTGGGAGCCGTATTGCCAAATGCAAATATGCAAGAAGGTATTTGCACCTCCTTTTTAGGAGAGATATTTTTGGGCCCCTTGACTGATTAAAAGCTGGTAAGTGCACGGCCTTGCCCAAACAAACTGATCTGTTCTTTGTTGTTTAACACGCAGGTTGAAATCAAGGATGTCGTGAAATAATTCTTGAGATTTTGAGTTGACACTCTCCATGCTCATGCTCATAATTGAAATATCGGTTTGCAAGGGACAAACCTAATAACCATACTGTTGGTCCCTTGGTGAGAATAACAACAAGCAACAGATGTGTAGAAGGGGGGGGGGGGGGTTGAATACACTTTCTGCGGAAATTGAACAAATCAAAATAAAGTGTTACACAAAGTAAATCAAACCACAATCGAATGCTTTGCTTTTCATTAATAAGAAGATGATTACATACTCTATCAAGTAAGAAACTCTTGATATGTAAACACCTAATATAAATCTCTCAATCTTTCAAACTTAGCTATCTATAATCAACTTATGATTATAGATACTGACGACTCTCTAAATAGGATTTAATCACAGATTGAAAACTTACCAATCTCACAACTAATGTGAGTATCCGAACACACACCAATAGCTTGGAAATCTGTGAATATCTTGATCACGTTGAACTGACAAACAGTGATTCAAGAATCGTAACACATACGGTTGAGGTGAGGTATTTGGCTCTGCAACACTTAGTTGTAATCGTCGTTGTAGTCGTACCTCTAAACTTATCAGGAAGATAAGTATTTATAATCCTGTTCCTACGGATCCTAACAAACCGGACTAATCCTAATTTGCTAACTAACTACCGGATAACTCGGAATCTTGAATCTTGAATCTTCTTATCATGAGTCTTCAATCTTCAATCTTGATTCTGAAGTCTTCTTATCCTTCCCGTAGATATAGAGAGTTAAAAAGATAAATTTAAAACATATTTAAATTTTCTTTAGGCTGACTTCTTACTCGGACCGAGTTACTTAGCTTGAAACTCATCTAGTTGAGTTCTTCGAGAACACACTCGAAAACCAACATGAACTAACACGTATATTAATAAACTCATCCTTAGAAGTCCTAAGAGTTAGCTAGAACTTATTTAGTAACTCTGTTGAGCTGACTCAATATATACGCGAAGTCACTCAGCTTGAAACACATCAAGCTGAAAGCTCAATATATCTTAGGTGACATACACAGATTATCACACATAGTAATAATCTTACTAAGATACAGTATAAGCTAATCGAACATATGCTCAGCTTCTATACAACTTATGCTCAGTCTGAAACACTATACGTGTTCAGTCTGATCAAGCCTCATAATTCTGTTTAAGTTATATATAGAACATATCTAACAAACTTAACTTTGACTCATCAAATTGCAACTGATGAGATCATCTTCTCAACAAACTCCCCCTATTTGATGATGACAAAACCACGAAACAGTTCTTAAGTTTGTTTAACAGAATTATGGTTTAAATCTCAAACTTATTAAGATTTTATGTTTGAACTAATCAAATATTATTTGAACTTATCACTTTTAATTGAACTTATCAATTTTAAGTGGAACACACCAACTTTAAGTTGAACTAACCAACTAAACACATTAATGAATAAGAACTAATCAATTATTCATTCAAGCTGAACTTATCAGACTAATAATTATAAACATATCATAACACAGTTGAACATATCAAACTCACTTGTATTAATTTAACATATCATAATACAAAATTTTTGATCACTCAGACCATGCACACTTAGTGCTTACAAAATTAGAACTAATCTAATTCATACAATAGAACTAATCTATTATCTTATGAACTCAGGATGTAGAAGTTCCCAGTTGATAATCTCTTTGGTTATCTCATACAACAACTTCTCAGCTTCTACATTTCCTTTGAGTTCTTTCTGTTGAACTTTGATGATTTTGTTTAGTTTGTATTTTATAAGTTGGTTTGAACTATCACCACCACAACAGCTTCGAATGTGCAAGGCATCCTTAGTTTTTAGATAACAAACTTCACCCAGCTTAATAAAACTAGGTTTGCCTGCCTGATCCTTAAACATAAACCCCTGAACAGGTGTATCAATAAATTGATTTTCTTTGAACTCCACACCTTCAGGTACCTCAAACAATTTCTCCCATTGCAGACCAGAACATATCTAAGCTCCTCAGCTCTATTTATCAGCTTGGAAACTTCAGCAAAGATCTCTTGCTTGATTTGGCTTCGTTTGAACCTCTTGAGCATCATCATTATTCTTTTCCATTCTATGTAGCCCATCCTGTGAACATATCTTAGGTCCACCCCTATTGTAGATTTATCTTCTGTTGGGGAGATAGCAATATCAAACCTAAATCAAACCTATCTATTAATTAAAATAGGATTTGATGTTAACAAAAACACTTATTCAGTTTATACTTAGATAAATGAAAAACATGTGTTGTTTTTCATGAAAGACTTAAAGAAAATTACAAGTAAGAAGTGTCAGCTGAAGAAAACAAGTGTCAGCTGAACACTGAGTATCAGCTAAAGGACAAGCTTCAGGAAGATCAGCTGAAAGGAAAAGAACAGTCAAAAAGCATCAGCTGAGGATCTACACTGGATCAGCTGATGGTCCAAAACCATCAGCTGAGGAAAATTTCAAGATCAGCTGAGCTATCAAGGATCAGCTGACACAATCATATTTATCAGCTGATGCCTCCCATCTGTCAGATAAGGTATTTGCTACTTATCCAATCTTTTCTTCATAAGTTGATCATACTCAAACGATTAGTTGAGCCCTTGGGATCAGCTGATTGTTTAGTTTTATCAGTTTATTAGCTATACTTTGATTTGTATTATCAGCTAAGCATTTCGATCAGCTGAGCAAATCAAGTTAGCCGAGTCTTTCATATTTACCCTTAGCTGAGCAAAATTACATTTGCAGTTCAGTGTCTGTTAGCTGAGTCATTATTCTATATCTCAGTTAATAGCTTTTCTATGTAATATTTTCTTTAGTAAAAGGCAGAACATGTGTTGTTCTTATTATGCCTTAGATCTTTCTTTGTAAAAGTACTTAGAACTTTTTGTATCTGCAAAGAAACAAAAAGGATAGATCTTTATCCCCTGGAAAAGGAGAAAGATACTTTTGAAGAGAAGATCTTGAAGATATGATGTTAAGTATGGCTGGCAACTCCATACTTGGTAAAGTCAAATCTTCAGAAAGCATGGTGTTGATTAAAGCACAAGCATGGAAGGAGAAGTTTACTTTCTCAAGACATAAAGGTAGTAATTTAATAATATAATAATAGATAGTGGGTAAACTCTTTACTGAAAAGTATGTTTACTTTACACACTTTGCGTGTAAAGTTAAACTACCTTCCACCCACTATCTTTATCTATTATAATATTATTAAACCAAGTACATTTGTCTCCTTCTCTCTTCATCAACCTGGACACACTGTGCTTATATATACTCATGCATGGAAACATGCTAAGTATGAGATATAGAGTTGAATACTGAAATCTCATTTGTTGAGAACTAGAAGAGTTAGCATTTTATTTTCAGTATAACAAACTTGTTCATGTGTTGAACATCTTAGACATAAGTTGTTTAAGATTAGCTTAGTTTATGTGTTAGACAAATTTAGTTGCCACCTTTTATTTAACTTAGATTTTCCGCATCTAGTTCATGTAATTCTTGATTCACATCAATAAGAATTATATAAAAGTAAACCGTGCGTCATTTAAATTTTAATTTGCTAAAGTTTGTATTCAACCCCCCTTCTATAAACATTTGTTGTTGTAGTATCCATTCGGGACCAACATCTTCAAATTCAAAGTTGAGGATGATGGCTTCATTGATTCTGCTCAAGGTCATCCTTTGATCTCTTCACTGACGCTTCTTCTGAAATAACATTCCTGAATTTCTGCATCAGTAGATGGGACAGGATCAGGTCTTGAACCAGTATAATCAGCTTCAACTTGAGCCAAAGCTTTTCTCAGTTTTTATTTTTCTTTGATCCTTTGCCTCCTTCTCTTTACTCTTTCTTAGCTCTTCAAGTGAAATTCCTAACTCATTTGCTTCCTCTTGTTCGAGCATTTCAATCATGAGCCTTGTGGCTTTTTCCTCCTCTGTTTCTTCCTCACTCTCAGGAACACTGTCAGCTTCATCTTCAGAATCAGATTCTGTCAACTTTTGTTTCTTAGCTGCAGGTTCCTCTTTCTCTAGCTCCAGCTCCCCCTCAAACTGAGCTTGCCTCTCTGCTCCTTTCGCTAAATCCAATAAAGCTTCAGCTTGGACTAACTCAGCGTCAGCTTGAACCTTCTCCCCCTTTTTGTCATCATCACCAGGGGTTGAAGTCTGTTTTTCAGATAATGCAGCAATGGCAGATGCAATCTCTCTGACTTCATTAGTCAGCTTCTCAAGTCGTCGATAAATCTTACATTTGTTCTTCTTCTGCTTGAGATGGAACAGATCAAACTGAGCTGCTAAATATTACTTTAACTGTTGAATACCTGAGGAGGCAGATGCGTCTAGAGTAGACTGAGCCCTGTCCTTAAACGTAAAAAGTTTTTCTTTTGATGAAACTGAGTCAAGAACAACAGTGGGTGAGTATGTTGGTGCATTATCTAAGGGTTGGTGTATATCCTCAAAGTCATTTGCACCGGAGTTTGGACCCTGTGATTCATCTTAGCGTTGAGATGAAACATTGACAGGTCGTGCAAGGGGGTGTGAGAAGTGAAGAGAAGTAATAGGACTAGAAATGTGAAGTGTATGGGTAGGTGATTGGCTTATTAGTTTGGAGGGGGGTGATTGATCCTGGGAATTGGTCAGTTCTTCAATGTTACCTAAGTGTGTCTTCTTAGGCACAGTAACAGGCTCTCCCATGGCACTAGAGAGTGTAGGCTGACTACACACCACACCCGGTTTAGGTTTTTGGGTTGTAATGAGCCTCGAGGTTGACACCTTAAGAGTAGGCGTCTCCCCTTCAACTCCTTCCGGAGGGATCAGTTTGATCTCAGCTCCAGTGACGCCTATAGGAGTTGCACCACCTTTGGCAGTTTTTCTAGTATAGGTTTGGATATTCTCCCTAGGAGCAGTGGGCATCCTAGGGGTGGCTTCAGAGTGGGATTTAAGATGGATAACAGGTAGAGGAGATGGGTTACACTGAGTTGGGATTACTGCAGTCCTGTCTCCAAAAGTGGATGGAGAATAGTGAGAAGAAGAAGAAAGTGGAGAGACCTAACCAGTGTTAGCTTCAATGTTGGCAGGCTCAGACTGAGCGGAGAGCTCAGCTTGAACCTCTGGATCATCTTGGGAAGCTCCCCCTTGATTGGATCCCTCTGCCTCACTTTCTGATGAAGCTGCATTAGCTATCAACAGCATGGGATCACTCAGACCCTCTTGCTAGGGAAAGATGTCATTATTGAACATCTTGGAGCTGAGTGTAGGAAACAAGAACACATCCTGATCAGCTTTGTAGAGTGCTGTCCCCAGCTCGGCTTAAAATGCCAAGGACAGGTACCTTATGAAAGGTACATGAAGATCCCTTGTGGTCTTCATCACTTGGACCCTAAGCTCGTTGAAGATGAGTTGTGCATAGTCTAAGTTCCTCGCAAAGTACATGTTGTACAGCAACTGCATCTCGAACTTGTTAACGTGGTTCAGTCCTCCAACCTTGGTACCCAGTGAACGAATCACTGTTGACACCTGAAAACCCCAACTGGTTGGAAAAGTGCCTTTTTGATGACACCCTCTGTCTACGGGTGACCCATTCTATGTAGGACAGACCTAGCCACTTGCCTCGTGACAGCCGGCTCGTACTCATCAGATTGAGGGAGTTGAAGAACATCCCTTAGCCGCTGCACAGAAAGGATAACTGTTCTATCGCCATTGAGAACAGTCCCTGTAATCTCTCCCCTGCTCTGGTCGTACATACAAGTGTACTAGAACTCCAAAAGGTGTTGAGGAACAAGATGGAGTGGTGCGCCACAGAAGGCGAATGCCAGGGGGCATTTACGGATGTAATCCACCCATATTTCATAACCTCTGCCTTGTTTCCTTGGAGGAATTGCAAGACAAGCCCGTTGATTATTAATTTTGATCACAGGCACTCCATTATTCTTAAACTGAGCACCTCTAACCATTCAATCTCCGAGAATTAATGTGATTCCGTCCATTTTATAATCACACAAAGTAATTTGTTAAAGCAGCACTAAGCAATATAGAATTCGCACTTAGCGATTCGAAACTGCACTTAGCAAATTAGAGTTTTGAACGGAAGAATGTACTGAGCAATAGAGGTGTTTGCGAAAGGTATTTTAGAAGGTGAGAAGTCATATTTTTAGGCGTAAACTTCTCAAAACCGGTTATGATCGGTATATATATCTTTCTGAGGAGAGAGAAAAGTTACCGTTGGAATCCCTTTTTATCCGTTACGCTGGAAAAATTACGGCTTGCTGTAACAGTGAGAGGGTAGAAACACATCATCTTCCAACGGATACAAGTCTAAAATAATATTATTAACTCATAATAAGATTATAAACACTGTTAAATTATACCAATACACATTTGATATACGATGTGATTTGAGACTGACTCAAATACACATAATGACCCTTAGTAATTAAATCATAGGTTGGACACACCAAGCTGAGTAAACTAATCACTCAGCCTAAGTCAAGCACTCAGCTTGAGATTGAAACTCAGCTTGAGTGGAGCACACAGCTCAGAATCAATGACACTTAGTCATTTTTGTTTGAGACTGACTCAAACTTGTGAACCAATCACATAGTTTGAGTTAAGCACATATCTCAGACTCAATGACACTTAGTCATTTATGTTTGGGACTTACTCAAACTTACATTTTTAACTACATTGAGTAGTCAATGTATGTTTGGAACTTACCAAACGTGTGAACTCATCATTTAGCTTGACAGGTTATTCAGTTTATTAAAACTCATTTATAAACTGTGCACTCAACTTAAGACACTTAGTCTTTGTCAAACTGAAAACTCAGATTCTAGCACTTAGCTAGGAGTTGAGCATACCCAATTCACTTAGCAGATACATAAACCTCTTTTCATCAAGGGGTTTAGTAAAGATATCCGCTAATTGGTCATCAGTGGATATAAATTTAATGTCAACTTTACCTTTTTCCACGATGTCCCTGATGAAGTGATGTCTAATTTCAATGTGCTTGGTTCTTGAGTGGAAGACTGGATTGTAAGTTATGGCTATAGCACTTTGGTTATCACAGAAGATAGGATTTTTCTTGAAACTCATACCAAAGTCTTGAAGCTGATGCTGCATCCATAGGATTTGGGCACAACAGCTGCCTACTGCAACATATTCAGCTTCAGCAGTTGAAGTAGCCACTGAGTTCTGTTTCTTACTAGTCCAGCTGACTAACTTCCCTCCAAGCATTTGACATACTCCAGTAGTTAATTTTCTATCTAACTTGCACCCAGCATAGTCAGTATCCGAAAAACCAACTAACTCAAATCCATAGTCCTTTGGATACCAAAGGCCTAGATTTGGTGTACCTTTAAGGTACCTAAAGATCCTTTTCACGGCTTGAAGATGTGATTCTTTAGGATCTGTCTAATATCTTGCACAAACACATGTAGCAAACATAATATCAGGTCTACTAGCTGTCAAATAGAGTAATGAACCTATCATTCCTCTATAGGTAGACTAACACACAGACTTACCATCTGAGTCCTTACTCAGCTTGACAGCTGGTGACATGGGTGTTTTCATGGTTGAACTAGAATCAAAACCATATTTCTTTATCAAATCAAGAACATACTTTCTTTGATTGATGAATATTCCATCAGGCTTTTGTTGAATTTGTAAACCCAGGAAATATGTCATTCACCCATCATGCTCATCTTGTACCTTTGTGACATTATTTTGAAGAACCATTCACATAGAGATTCATTTGTGGAACCAAAAATAATATCATCCACATAGATCTGTACAAGAATCACCTGCCCTTTACTCTTTTTAATAAAGAGTGTCTTATCTATACTACCTCTGGTGAAATCCATTGATAGAAGGTAGTTAGATAGTGTGTCATACCAAGCTCTTGGAGCTTGTTTAAGACCATACAAAGCCTTGTCTAACTTATAGACATGATGTGGAAACTTTGAACTAACAAAGCCAGGAGGTTGTTTCACATAGACTTCCTCCTGAAGTTTTCCATTTAGGAAAGCACTCTTCACATCCATTTGATAGACTTTGAAGTCTTTATATGCTGCATAAGCCAGGAACAGCCTTATTGCTTCAATTCTAGCAACAGGGGCAAATGTCTCATCATAATTGATTCATTCTTCTTGCTTATACCCTTGTGCTACAAGCCTGGCTTTGTTCCTAACTATCACTCCATCCTTGTCCATTTTATTCCTATAGACCCACTTAGTGCCTATAATTGAATGATCTTTGGTGGCAGGGACAAGGTTCCAGAACTTATTTCTCTCAAACTCATTTAATTCCTCTTGCATAGCTTCAATCCAATCCTCATCCTCTAAGGCTTCTTCAGTCTTCTTTGATTCCATTTGAGATAGGAAACCAAAGTGAGCAGCGTAGTTAGCTGTAGCCTTTGATCTGGTCATAACTCTCTCTTGGACATTTCTAATGATTTGATCTTGAGGATGATCTTTGAGGACTTTGAATGTTGTAGTTGGAGAATCTGGTTCTGGATCTGAGTGATGTTGAGAACTCTGAGGTGAACACACATCCTCAGTCTCAATGAAAGCATTGTCAACAAACTGATGATCACTGAGATTCTTAGTCTGAGTGACTTCAGCTCCAAAGGGATTGATGAACTCATCATCCTTCTCAGCTTGAGAATCCCTTGGAGCTTGTGATGATTTCTTTGATGAACACACATCATCATCACTATCATATCCCATGACATACATAGGATTTGACATATTGGTTTCCTCTGGCTTTTCAAGCTCACTCAGACTAACCAAGTCACCTTGTCTTTTCTCAGCTTGATCAAGACTGTATTCATCAAATGAAACATGAATTGATTCTTCTATAGCCTTTCTCCTAGTATTATACACTCTGTATGATTTGGAGATTGAGGAATAACCAACGAATATTCCAGGATCAGCTTTGGGTTCCAACTTATGGAGCTGATCTCTTTGATTCAGCACATAACATTTTGAACCAAAGACATGGAAATAACCTATATTGGGCTTTCTAGATTTATACATCTCATATGCTGTTTTACGATGTATTTTGACAATGATTGATCTATTTTGGGTATAACAGGCAGTACTAACAGCTTCATCCCAAAAATAAAGTTTCAATCCTGCCTCACACAACATTATTCTAGCAGCCTCAATTAGGGTTCTATTTCTCCTCTCAGCAACTCCATTTTGTTGGAGAGTTCTGACAGATGAGAAATTTTGTAATATTCCCTTTTGTTCACAGAAGCTTTCAAGGGTAGAGTTTCTGAACTCAGTCCCATGATCACTTCTGAGTTGCTTTACAGACTTACCTTTCTGCAACTCTTCGTGTTTGATAAAACTTATTATCTCCAGGGCAGCCTCACTTTTGGCTTTAAGGAATATTACCCCGATAAATCGTGAGAACTCATATACTATTACCAGTGTGTACTTCTTGCCACTTAGGCTTGGAGTACTTATGGGTCCAAACAGATCCATATGCAACATATGCAGTGGGTCTGTTATTGAAAAATTTTTCTTTGATTTAAAGGACCCTTTATGGTGTTTCCCTTGTTCACAAGCTGAACACAATTTGTCCTTGACAAATGTGATTTTTGGTAA
This sequence comes from Pulicaria dysenterica, assembly GCA_947179395.2. NCBI lineage: Eukaryota > Viridiplantae > Streptophyta > Magnoliopsida > Asterales > Asteraceae > Pulicaria > Pulicaria dysenterica. The sequence continues at coordinate 59,502,127 of OX359288.1, read as the reverse complement.
TCCAGAGACTAACTATTTATTGGATAGCATATTTATATTTTTAAAAATCAAATGTGATAATCGTTTATGCCACAACCAACTAAGCTTAGGAACAGATTAGGAATACAAACAGGTTTTAGTATAAGGATCAGCAAAATTAAGATCAAGTAGATACACATCTCTTTATCTTTTAGCTATTAATATAGGCTTTCCCTTAGCATTATATATTGTTCCTGCTTTCTTCCTAAAAGTAACAATGTTGTCTTCATCACACAATTGGCTGATACTAATCAGATTGTGCTTAAGACCCTTGACATATGCAACCTTCTGGAAAGTAACTTTGCCAGCATGCATCTTCCCATAGCCTTTAGTTCTTCCATAGGAATTGTATCTAAATGTTACTTTAGGACCTTCTTCTTCCTGGAAATCACTAAGAAGTCCTTTCCACCCGGTCATGTGCCTTGAGCATCCACTATCCAAGTACCATTTACTTGAACCCTGCAAATGATATAAAACTAAACATATTAGTTTTGTCTGGGAACCCACTTCTTGGTGGGTTCAAATGAGGAGCACTTAGCATCTCCATCTTGTTGAACTGACTGTTCAGCTTGAGCAGGAGCTGAGTCCTGTGTAGGCTGATCAGCCTGTTCTTGTTCAGGCCTTGAGATTTCAACGTCACAATCCTTAGCCTCATGACCTCTACTTCTGCACTTGTATCATCTCCTTCTTCCAATGATTACAGGAGGTAGAGTGTCTAATAATCCTTGTGAGAACTTGCTCTCAGTCTTAGGATTATATGTAGTGGATAACTTTTCAACTTTCTTTGCAAGTTGATTCACTTGATACTCACTAACTTTGGACTTACCTTTGTCAGGTCTTTGTTTCTTATCCTTTTGATTAGAAGTTTGACCAACAAACTTCTTTTCCATGACCTTGGACTTACCTTTATCATGCTTACTGGACTCACCAGTTTCAACAGGTTTGGACTTACCACTATTTATCTTCTTGGACTTACCAAGATCCACAACTTGGGACTTACCATTGTTGTGATTTGATCTCTGACATACAGTGGTCTTCCTATTCTTGTAACTTCTCTCTCTGAGCCAGTAGAGAATGAAGTCTTTTGAAAGGATTTGGATTAAGCCTTTCTATGATTGAAGTTCTTTGAATAGGCTGAGTGCCTAATCTATCCAACACAGACTTACCATGCTGTTTGGATGTTGAACACTCATTTCCATGATCTTTAGCCTTTACAAACATATTGTATTTAAGGTTTTGACCATGTTTCTTCTCTGAGGCTAACTTCTGAGACTCAATCAGTTGTCTATCCTCCTCAGAGTCTGTACTTGCTATCTCATCGTCAGCTACATAAGCTGCAGTTTGATAGTCACCTCCAAGTACAGCTTGTACCTGTTTAGGAATTTGTTGGTTTATGCACTTTTCAGCAAGCTTTGATGACTTACACCAAGACTCAGTGACCTTTTGAAGTTGGTCATCTTTGACTTTAGCTTCCTGAAGTTCTTCACTTAGAAGTTTATTAATGTTTCTTTGACATTCAAGATCACATTGTGCTTTCTTACCAACATCAATGAGAGATTGATTTTCCCTAATCTAATTCTTCAGTTTTGGTATCTCTGCTTTGAGGTCCTTTTGAGACTTAATGATGGTCTTGAAATCATTTAACAAATAGTCGAAGGCAAGACCCTTTTCTTCATCGGTGTAAGAGTTGAAATTACTGATATTTCCGGTTTAAACTATGTTTATATCCGTAAATATTGCATGTTCTACATGTGTTTAGTGCTTAAAAAGACCATATATTACACTAATCTACCATGATTGGGGTTTTTGCAGGTTAACTTGGTAAATGGTGGATAAATGTGAAGAAACCAGCTGAAGATAGAAGAAAAACAAATAACTGTGTAGAAAGTCAGTCCTCGCGCCGCGAGGAACACAAGCTTCGCACCGCGAAGCATTAATGAATTCAACAAAATTTCCAGAAGATGCTTAATGCCGCGAGGATCCTTGCTTCTCTCCGCGAGCTTGGTCAACGAAAACCAAAGTACGGGTAAAACATTCTCGCGCCGCGAGCAACCTATGCTTCGCGCCGCGAAGCTCCACAGAACAGAAGTCCATAAATTCGATTTTTAATTCATTCAATGATAACTTTTGACCTACGGCCGACTTCAGGTGACATATTCCGAGGTTTACAACCCTGGAGGGTGAGGAAACACCCTTGGAGCTTGGAGGATCCATATTCCATCACTATTCATCATCATCAACAACCCAGTTTGTCAAATCTATGGCTAGTCTTCCATTAGGCTTGTTTTCTCAGACTTTGTTTGGTTGTTTAAGCCTAATTATGGGCTAAACTCATCTTGGATTCACCTTATGATTGAACCCTAGTTGGGATATGCTTTGATTTCTTTGTTTATCATTGGATTGATACTAGTTTCATGTTCAATTAATGAAAGTTTGGATCTTTATGGTTTTAATCTTCGTTTCTGGATTTATGGTTCATATTGAATTTGAATAGGAAGTTCTTATGATGTATGTCCCTCTTTAAATGATTTGTCTATGAATTGTTTAAGGGTTTACTAGGAAAAGTAAATAGAATCCAGATTCCATAACTTAAACCTAATCTTCTAGAACTTTACAATCGAGGAAACGATTGGTTTATATTATACTTGTTTGATATGCGTGTTGAATTATGCAATAGGTTGTGTGGATTTAGATGATCAATAGGAAGTTGTTATTCTCTATCCGTTGCACAATAGCTATATGAAATAGGAAGTGGAGTATAGCTAAATCCAGGTAATCAATTAAACTGATCTTAAAGTATATCACAACAGGGGGGAAAGATTAAGGTGGATACTTGCTTTAAATTGGTTGTTTGCAAAAGTTCATTTACTGTTTTAATTATCTGCTTTCAAATTGGTCAATAGTTTTAATCACTTTCAAAACTGAAAAACCCCCATTTTAGGTTAATTATTAGTCTGCTTTATTTTTGGTGTTACACTGCTCCCTGTGGATTCGACACCCATTACTTACCTTTGCTATACTATTTCATGATCCAGTCATACTTGCTGGTAGTGTGTAGTGAAACTTAGGTGATTATTGGACATAAATTTTATAACTAGATTTCACACATCAAGTTTTTGGCGCCGCTGCCGGGGAGTGGTAATACGCCAAGATTTAGTAGGCTTTTAGCTAATCGATCCTTTCTGGGGCCTCGTGCCTTAGAAAGTTACTTGTTCTATTATCTACTTCAGTTTTAAGTGACCTGCTTATTCTGTTGCCATTCACTTTTGGTTTTTCTTGTGTTTTTCTTTTCAGACCAGTGACACGCCATTCGAGCTTGGAACTAGTCCCATCTTTTGCTGAGCCTGAAAAAGTGTTCCGCGCCCGAAAACAAGCACAAAAAGCCATACCCTTCCTTACCTTACCCACCATAGAATCACCACCTTCACTTTCACCACCATCCTCACCTATCATATATAGCCCTCCACCCGAACCAAATCCAATCATGGCCGGAGAAGATGACCAACCTATGTGGACATCGAGGCAAACTGTCCCGCCACAACCCATACCAGCCATCCGTAAACCCGCCATAACTGGAGAGAACTTTGAGATTAAGGGCCAGTTCCTTAGCATGATAAGGGATCTCCAGTTTGATGGAAAGGTCGTCCATGATCCAAATCAGCACATTGAAAATTTTCTGGACATTTGTGACCTTTTCCGAAACCAAGGTGCATCAAATGATGCAGTCCGACTCCGTATCTTTCCCTTCACTCTCACCGGAGATGCGAAGAATTGGTTATGTTCCCAAGAACCTGATGCCATCACCACTTGGGAAATATTGCGCAACAAGTTTGTTACCCGATACTTTCCACCATCCAAAGCCGATAAGCTCAAGAATGAAATCAACGGATTTTAGCAGCATGATGATGAAACCCTCACGGGAGCTTGGGAAAGATTCAAAGGTCTTTTGAGAAACTGCCCAAATCATGGATTTTCCAAGAGTGCTCAAGTCCAGACTTTCTACCGAGGCATTAATCAAGATGCCCAAGCCACCCTCGACTCATCCAGTGGGGGTGTGTTCATGTACAAGACACCCACTGAAGGGTATGAGCTCTTGGAGGATATGTACCTCCATAATTTGGAATGGGCTCCGGACCGCCGGAGCAACGGAAAGAGAGCATTGGTTAATGCGCTAGCCAGTGATCCCCATGAAGAAGTGGCAGCTTTAAAAACCAACCAGCGTATAGTTGAGAAAAAGATTGATGAACTAACTAAAACTCTTGTTGCTATGCAGGTAGGTTGTGAGAATTGCAAGGGACCGCATCTGACGAAAGATTGCGTGAATGAGCCTATGATGACCCCCGAAGAGGTCAACTACATGAATCAAGGATTCAAGGGTCCTTTTCAGGCAGGTGGTTCCAACTGGAACAATCAAGGCCACAACCGGAATTACAACCGCCCACCGCCCGGTTTTCACCAACAAAATCCTCCGCCCCCAAGGGCAGATCCGAATTCAAATCATAATCCGAATCCTAATGCACAAGTGGTGACCCCAGGGTTACCCATTACAAATTCATTGGAGGATATCATGAAGCAATTTATGACAGCTCAGTTGCAAACAACTAAGGAGCTAAGGCAGAGTCAAGACATGTTGCAGCAAAATCAAAGGAACCAGCAGGCTACAATTCAAAACCTCGAGAGGGATATAGGCCGGATAGCTAAAGCCTTATCCGAGAGACCAGCCGGAGGCCTCCCTCCGAATACTCAAGCTAATCCAAGAAATGAGCATGTTCAAGCAATTACCACCCGAAGTGGTAAAGAGGTAAGTTCTCCTGTTCCTCCATCTAATTCTGATGATTTTGTTCATGTACAGGTACCGGAGGAGGAGCCCGAGGAACTGGAGATGGAGAAGGAGGCGCAGCCTAAACCAAAGAAAACACCGGATCCAACACCGCCATCCACCAATCGCCCGAAGATCCCATTCCCTCAAAGGCTTCAAAAAGAGAAACTAAAGGCGCAATACAGTAAGTTTTGTGATATGATTAAACAGGTTCGTATTAATGTGCCTTTGGTCGATGTCCTTGCAGGTATGCCCAACTATGGCAAATTCATAAAGGACTTGGTCTCCAACAAGTCAAAACTTGAGGAAGCTTCAGCCACGGTGTTGAGTGCGGAATGCTCGGCAATGATGCAAGCGAAGATGCCGCCAAAGCTAGGCTATTCAGGGAATCCCTTGTTATTTAAATAGTTTCTTTGTTTGCGATGCTTTAGCTGATCTAGGTGCTAGTATAAATTTAATGCCATATTCTTTATATGTGAAACTAGGCCTAGGTGAACTTAAACCCACTAGGATGACCATCCAGCTAGCCGATAGATCTTTCAAATATCCTCTAGGTATAGCTGAGAATTTTCCAGTTAAAGTGGATAAGTTCATATTTCCTGCCGATTTTGTAGTGCTAGAAATGCCTGAAGAAGGTAGAGTACCTCTCATCCTAGGAAGACCATTCTTGAATACTGCTGATGCTATTGTTCATGTTTCTAAGAAGCAACTCACCTTGGGTATAGATGATGAGAGGGTGACCTTTTCCATAGATAAAGCAATGAAATGTTAGATTATGTGCAGAGATAGATAACATGTACTATCGTGTCCAATACTATGTGACACTAAAGGATCACACCGCTGCACACCAAATTAGAACCTGTTGGATTTTACATGTTTGTGTATCACAATAATTAATAGTCTAATTAATTATTGAGAAAGAGAAAATAATAATGGTTATTTATTATTTAAAAGGAGAAGTTAATATTTAGTTTAAATATTAATGGGACCGATTAATTAATAGTTATTAATTAATTAGAAAGGTCAAGGGAACTTTATGTAATTGATTAATAGTTTAATTAAAGCTGGGCTTTAATTAAACGGGCTTGGGGCCTAATAAGGGTTTATTATATAAACCTTATTAACCTCTCATTAATCACATAAGTCAATTACAAGATTAAAGTAATAACCCTAAAGCTCTCTCCCTCTCTCTTTTTCTCGGCGACGGCGTCGCAAGCAGAAACCGACCACCGAGGGCGGCGGCCGGCGGCGATGCAAAGTACACACACACACACGGGTTACGTTTTGATCCGGGTTTAATCCTTAGGCGGTCTAGCAGCCAGTTCGAGGTGGTGCAGTAGCGGTGGATAACCTGCAGCTGTCTAGGGGCATAAAGAAAGTTTTTGTGTTTACATCAAAGGTATAACTTTCTAACCCTCTTCCTCTTTTAGTTTTCTGTACGAGTTAGATGAGATCACTGGAGGGGTTTTTTTTCCGCTGTGCATGTTTTTATATGTTTTTATACCCTACATGAAACACCCCACCTCTACTTCTAATGATTCTTGTTTCTTTCTTGACATCATTGATGATTGCTTGGGTGAAGAGATAGGAGAGTTTCTGCATGTTGACACACCTAAAGTTAACCCCATTGATGAGGAGCAGGAGGAAAGTAGCGAGGATGTGGGGTTTGAGGATATCAAACTCGACCCATCTCTAAGAGTGAAAACATCCCTTGAGGACCCGCCATCTCTAGATCTTAAGGAACTCCCATCCCATTTGGAGTATGCTTTTCTTTTGGGCGATTGTTCCCTTCCTGTCATTATCTCTTCAAAGCTTTCAGAGGGCGAAAAGTCCAAATTGTTGGAGGTGTTAAAGAGCCATAAAAAAGCTCTTGCTTAGAAAACCGCCGACATCTCCGGGATTAGCCCCACCTTCTGTACTCATAAGATCCTCATGGAAAATTCCTTCAAACCGAGTGTTCAGAGGCAGCGTCGGCTCAATCCTAACATGAAAGAGGTGGTTAAGAAAGAAGTTTTAAAGCTTCTTGATGCAGGGCTGATCTACCCGATCTCTGATAGCCCATGGGTTAGTCCTGTTCAGGTTGTTCCCAAGAAGGGGGGTATGACTGTAGTGCGTAACGATGAGGGAGAGCTTATCCCTACTCGAACAGTCACGGGGTGGCGAGTGTGCATTGACTATCGTCGTTTGAATGAAGCAACTCGCATGGATCATTTTCCCCTCCCCTTATCGATCAGATGCTCGAGAGACTCGCAGGAAACGAGTTCTACTGTTTCCTAGATGGCTTCTCGGGGTACTTCCAAATCCCTATCGATCCGAAGGACCAAGAGAAAACGACTTTCACTTGTCATTTCGGTACCTTTGCGTATAGGAGAATGCCTTTCGGGCTCTGTAATGCACCCGCAACCTTTCAGCGGTGCATGACTGCGATCTTTCACGATATGATCGAGGACTGCATGGAGGTCTTCATGGATGACTTCTCTGTGTTCGGCAATTCCTTTGATCGATGCCTGTCCAGTCTGAAGAGAGTCCTTACAAGGTGCGTGGAATCAAACCTTGTCCTTAACTGGGAGAAATGTCATTTCATGGTTAAGGAAGGCATAGTCTTGGGACACAAGATCTCAAAAGCGGGCCTGGAGGTAGACAAGGCGAAGATTGATGCCATTGAGAAGTTACCTCCCCCGACGAACGTAAAAACCGTTCGAAGTTTCCTTGGTCATGCGGGCTTCTACCGAAGATTCATCAAAGATTTTTCCAAAATCACTCGCCCGATGACCCAACTTCTTGAGAAAGATAAACCATTCGTGTTCTCCCCCGAATGTCTTGAAGCTTTCAATACCCTCAAGGAGAAGCTTACACATGCGCCTATTATGGTACCACCTGATTGGTCCCTACCATCCGAATTAATGTGTGATGCAAGCGACTCCGCCTTAGGGGCCGTGCTTGGGCCGCATCAAAACAAACACTTTCAGCCCATATACTATGCTAGTCGAACTTTGACGAGCGCGCAAGAAAAATACACGACTACCGAGAAGGAGCTTCTCGCGGTTGTGTTTGCTTTCGATAAGTTTCGGTCCTATCTGGTGCTATCCAAAACCATAGTATACAAGGATCACTCTACCCTTAAGTTCCTTTTCGTTAAGCAAGATGCTAAGCCTCGTCTCATTCGTTGGATTCTCCTACTACAAGAGTTCGACATTGAGATTCGAGACAAGAAAGGGGCAGAGAATGTAGCCGTTGATCACTTGTCCCGTCTTGATAATCCTAACCTCGAGGAAATTAATGAGGAGGAGATTCATGACACCTTTCCGGATGAGTTTCTATACGCGGTGGAGTCATTTGAGGAACCCGAAGCCCCGTGGTATGCCTATTTTGCTAATTATTTAGCCGCGGGCATTTTACGAAAGGGGTTCACTCATCAGCAAAAAGGAAAGTTTTTCTCAGACCTCAAGTTCTATTTCTGGGAGGATCTAAATTTGTGGAGAGTCGGAGCCGACAATGTTGTTCGTCGGTGTGTTCATGGAGATGAGGCGAGAAAGATCCTAGCGGAGTGCCACAAAGGGCCAACCGGTGGACACTTTGGTCCGAGTTACACAGCTCGGAAGGTGTTAGACGCGGGTTTCTATTGGCCCACGATCTTCAAGGACGCTCATGCATATGTCAAAATGTGTGATGCGTGTCAAAGGCTCGGCAACATATCTAGGCGCGACGAAATGCCACAACAAGGCATTCTTGTTTGTGAGGTATTTGATGTGTGAGGGATTCACTTCATGGGTCCTTTTCCTAACTCCCACAACAACAAATACATATTGGTCGCCGTTGACTACGTCTCTAAATGGGCCGAAGCCAAGGCCCTCCCGACCAATGATGCAAGAGTCGTAGTCAACTTCATCAAAAATCTCTTTTCTCGATTCGGTTGCCCCCGAGCCATTATAAGTGATCGAGGTAGCCATTTTTCTAATGATCTCATGGAGAAGGTACTCGACCGATATGGGGTAGATCACCGATTCACCACCGCCTACCACCCGCAAGCAAGTGGGCAAGTGGAGAACACCAATCGTGCCTTGAAACGCATCCTGTAAAAGACCGTTGAGAACAATCCGAAGTTATGGTCTCAAAAACTCGATGATGCATCGTGGGCGTTTCGAACTGCATTCAAGACACCTATCGGGACCGCACCATTTCAGTTGGTCTATGGAAAAAGGTGTCATCTTCCACTCGAGATAGAGCGCAAATCATATTGGGCTATCAAAGAGTGCAATCTAGATCTATGCAAGGCCGGTGAGGACCGTCTCTTCCAAATCAATGAGCTAGAAGAGTTGAGATTGGAAGCCTATGAAAATTCGAGCATCTACAAAGAAAAGACAAAGATGTGGCATGAAAATAGGCTGAAAGAGATCAAGAGTATTCAGAAGGGTGACCTGGTTTTGGTTCACCAAACGAGGTTCAAATTCTCGCCCGGGAAACTTAAATCGATATGGGCCGGACCATACCCTGTGGTCGAGGCACATCCTTCAGGGTACGTGGATGTTCAGTTAAGAAAAGACATTGTCCGCATCAATGGGCACCATCTTAAGCTTTACCACAGAAAAATGCCCGACCCGGATGGTGAGGTGTTGCTCCTCTACTCGAAAAATCCGTGACCCAAAAGGTCGAGTAAAGCTATGACTCGTTAATAAAAATGTGCTTCTCGGGAGGCAACCCGTGTGTTTCTTTGCTTTCGTGTGTGTTTGTTTCGTTTGTTTTGTTCGTGTGTTTCCGTTTGTTCGTGCTCATCAGAAATCGCATAAGATTCTGAAATACTGAAGCTCGTGCCGCGAGGTATGCTTGAATTGTCTCATTTTTCTAGAGCCCGTCTCGCGCCGCGAAGCTTTCAACCCTCCCGCCGCGAGCCATTTGAAGCCGGTCAAAACGCGGGTCAACGAACCTCGCGCCGCGAAGCCCTTTTGTGTCGCGCCGCGAAGACTCCTGTAGCAGATTTTCAAGATAAGATTTCTTATTTTCTTATCCATTCTCCATATACCCTCCCTCCACGAAGCAAACCGGCCACCATCAAATTTTTCGAGATTTTCACGTTTTCTTGCTCAATTCATCAAGATCTTCATGGCTCCAAAGGTATACTTCGATTCTAAACCCTTTTTCTTCAATTTCTATGTTGGATTTCACCATTTTTTTGGGGTTTTCTTCAAGGTTTTGATCTATACCGAATCCATGGGTGTTTGTGCTTGAAACTCGAATCTTTCATGCTTTTATGCCTACATTATGCTAGATTTTGAGTTCCCCCATGTTTAGAATTGTTATACTCCATGATCTTGTTGACTTCCATGTGAATTCCGAATTCTGGCATAGGGTTTTTTGTTCATGCTTCATAAATTTCGAATTATGCTGTTAGAATGCCTTATTTTGCTTCAATTAGTGTTATTGTTGCTTAAGAGGGTGTTTAATCTTGGTTTGAAAGCATAATTTTGGCCATCCATATGTTACCGGTCAAACTGTTGACTCTTTGGTTTGACTCTTGCTTATTCATGCCAATTTGATTCAATTGTTGCATATGGAACCCATAATAGAGACCACACTTCAACTCTATTGTGTGGGAATTGGGGTAGGTTGGCTATTCATGCTTAGAATTGATGCTCCACATACATCACGCTTCATTTGACTTTTATTTTCTGTTGTGCTGGGTGCATTAATCATCTCTTGAGGGTTGTTTGGAGGATATTTTTGAAAGTTCTAGGATCCTACTCTTGTGTCTCATTCATCCTAGCCTAATATGGATCTTATCTGCTTATCTATCTGTACTCAATTGTTATGGCACTCTAATTCCATTGTGTGGGAATTGGAGTCTATTTTGGATAGATTTCGGGTCTCATGTCGCGTGCTAACTGCCGTGTGCTTTTATTTTTTCTCATCTTGCAGCCAGTCGCCAATCCATCTCTCTTGCCACTATTCAACCCGATGGGTTCCCGGCCAACCTACGTCCCGACAGGGGACCTCACATTCAGTAATGCTCTTGCTCATTTGACGGCAATGAAATCCAAGCTAGAGTCCATCAGCCGCCGACGCTTTGAGTCCGGAAAAACCTTGGATTGGGACTTGATTAGACGGCTAGGTAAGGAAGATGACATCCGCATATACCTCCATCGCACCTTCCGAGGCACATCTGGGGAGGAACTGTTTACTTGCCGAGCATGGAATATTGTGCTCAACATGCGAGAGCCCGTGTACCGTGAGCTCTGTCTCAAATTCTTCGCTACCTACAGGCTGAATGTCACAGAGCTAATGGAGAATATTCATGCCCCCCATGCTTTATCTTTCCGTCTGGGCAGAACTTGGCACCATTGCTCTCTCCTCGACTTAGCCGCTTGGGTCGGCTTATATACACGCACCGAGTTAGCCCAACCTGCATTCCAACAATTCTACCAACAATGCGTTGTGGGGCCCACTGAAGAAGACAACTGCCACAACATGTGGGCCGAAATTGGGACTCACGCGTACCAGGGGGCAAACACCAAGGCCTCCAACATCCGTCATCCGGAACACCGTGTTCTTCATCGGATGATCACGTGTTCGATCAACCAGCGAAAGGATAGTTTGGAGAAAGTTAACCGGACTGATTTGTTGCTTCTTTTCCATCTGATCTCCCACGAGCGATTCATCAACATGCCGTTCTCTTTGGCTGCTTACCTGACCGAGGCGTCAGGTCAACGAAGCACCAGCGCCATCTGCGGTGGCCGCTATATCACGCGCTTGGAGCAACATTTTGGGATACTTCGTCCCCGTGTTATCGCCTCCCTCACCATCCAGGAACCTGTGGGCTTTATCAGCGATACTTTGTTACAAGGGATGAACGTGATTGAGCATGGGTTTATGCAGCCAATAGGAGTTTGGCAATGGGGCCAGGAGAGACCCACTCCCGACCAGCCACCCCGAGAACGACGAGCCAGAGCCACTCACGTAGATGATGAGGGCCCCTCCCAGCCTTCTGCTGAGGAGCAGGAATGGGACCCGCGGATATCTTACCAGGGCCTGATAGACCGCATGCAGCAGTTGGAGGTTTCCTTCGACTCATTTCAGGATTCGGTCCATGATCGCTACAGGCGGAGTGACTACCAGCTATCTCAGGTTCAGTACAATTTGGATTGGCAACATCAAGCTTTCACTCAGATCTTCGGGCAGTAGACTAGGCTCCCGGATTATCAGCCGCCGCCATACTGGGCCCCCAACGAGCCAAACCCACCGTTCTATTCAGGATCAGCCTCTAGCTCACGCCACCATCAGTCCGAGCCCCATAGGGATGACTTGGATGAGCCCTAGTTCCCGAGTTTTAAATTAATATAGTTGTGGGTAGTGTTGGACATGTGCTTTACTTGACGATGTTCGATTTGGCTGTACTAACGATTTCTGCTTTTCTGACGGGCATTTCTGTTTGTTTCCTGTTTTAGTTTGTTTGTGTGTGTTGTTTATGTTGGCAGCCGTTGCTATAGTGATGTTTGTTTCCAGCCCCGCCATTTTGCTAATCCAGGGAGTTTCTTAACCTAATTCTATTTATGCTTATTCGGATGTATTGGGAACAATGCATATCTTTATTGTGTGGGAATTGGGGTTAAGTAACTTTACTTTTCTTGTCTTTGAGCGTTTGTCGATAGTATAATCTGATTTTTGGCCACTTTCATGCCTTACCTTGGAATCCACAGTATTATAGTTTTTCCCAAATAAATAAATTGTTGGCAATATGATATTTGAGATACCATGCATTGTTGATCATCACTTATCCCATCTTCCATAATCGAAAGTTTGAGCCTTATAATAGATATTTTAGTAGAATTTGTTCGATTGTGTAAGGATAGCTACGAGCATAAACTGTAGAACTTGTTACCATATTACTTGTCGAGATCACCACAATGAGTATTTATCACCATTGCATGGATAGAGACCTTCGTTTGCTTTAAGCCATGTTTTTAGCCTGTTTTTCGTTAGAATATCTTATTATTAGATTTTCTAATCTGCTCTACCCTTTAACGCGTAGTACTCACTTTTAGTACTCGATACCCTTGACACAACTTTGAAACCTTAGCCTATCTCAATTGTTAGCCACAGTGTTTAGCCAATTCCATTTTAGCCTTCTTTTGGCCTTAGCTTAAGTCTTGATTGTGCTGAGTACATGATTTTCATTCTTTGTTGCGTGTCTTTCCATCGAGTCAATAAGAGTATTATGCCTCATCAATAAATTGCGGGTTCTTAAGCATGTTAATGTTATAGAATTCTCGCCAATGGCGCAGTCCTAGAAAATCAGAAAATCAAAAAAAAAAAGCATGAAGAGTTATATACTTCAGTGTGACCAAGTGGCCTTAGTTCAAGAAATCTTATCAGTCTACCATATCAGTTTCAGTCTGACCGCTCCAGTTTGAGTGGTGAGTCATTGTTTCAGCACATTTTAGATTTTTGCTATCTTAGTCACCTTGGATTCCATTTTCCCTACTTGTTACCCTTAGGCTAATGTTACAACCCCTAAAGCCCTCTTGACGGTTGACAACTCTAGTGATGGAGATTTGAATTGGATACAAGCCTATGCTGGTAAATGCTTGTTAGCTATCAAGAGTGAGAACCAAAATAATAAACCTAAACACTTGAGTGATTGAGTGACCTCCTAGTGAGGATGTGAGACTTTGCATGTAATTGATTATTGAGTATTTGCTGATTAATTTATAAGTTTGGGATGATCTATCTTAACTGTGGTACATAAGCTGGGGAATTTTGGTGGCCAGGTTGGGTTATCTCTATTTGATGATTTGCTTGAGGACAAGCAAAGTTTAGTGTGGGAATTCTGATATTTCCAGTTTAAACTATGTTTATATCCGTAAATATTGCAATTTCTACATGTGTTTAGTGCTTAAAAAGACCATATATTACACTAATCTACCATGATTGGGGTTTTTGCAGGTTAACTTGGTAAATGGTGGATAAATGTGAAGAAACCAGCTGAAGATAGAAGAAAAACAAATAACGGTGCAGAAAGTCAGTCCTCGCGCCGCGAGGAACACAAGCTTCGCGCCGCGAAGCATTAATGAATTCAACAAAATTTCCAGAGGATGCTTAATGCCGCGAGGATCCTTTCTTCACTGCGCGAGCTCGGTCAACGAAAACCAAAGTACGGGTCAAACATTCTCGCGACGCGAGCAACCTATGCTTCGCGCCGCGAAGCTCCGCAGAACAGAAGTCTATAAATTCGATTTTTAATTCATTCAATGATAACTTTTGACCTACGGCCGACTTCAGGCGACATATTCCGAGGTTTACAACCCTGGAGGGTGAGGAAACACCCTTGGAGCTTGGAGGATCCATATTCCATCACCATTCATCATCATCAACAACCCGGTTTGTCAAATCTATGGCTAGTCTTCCATTAGGCTTGTTTTCTCAGACTTTGTTTGGTTGTTTAAGCCTAATTATGGGCTAAAATCATCTTGGATTCACCTTATGATTGAACCCTAGTTGGGATAGGCTTTGATTTCTTTGTTTATCGTTGGATTGATACTAGTTCCATGTTCAATTAATGAAAGTTTGGATCTTTATGGTTTTAATCTTCGTTTCTGGATTTATGGTTCATATTGAATTTGAATAGGAAGTTCTTATGATGTATGTCCCTCTTTAAATGATTTTTCTATGAATTGTTTAAGAGTTTACTAGGAAAAGTAAATAGAATCCAGATTCCATAACTTAAACCTAATCTTCTAGAACTTTACAATCGAGGAAACGGTTGGTTTATATTAAACTTGTTTGATATGCGTGTTGAATTATGCAATAGGTTGTGTGGATTTAGATGATCAATAGGAAGTTGTTATTCTCTATCCGTTGCACAATAGCTATATGAAATAGGAAGTGGAGTATAGCTAAGTCAATCCAGGTTTTCAATTAAACTGATCTTAAAGTATATCACAACAGGGAGGAAAGATTAAGGTGGATACTTGCTTTAAATTGGTTGTTTGCAAAAGTTCATTTACTGTTTTAATTATCTGCTTTCAAATTGGTCAATAGTTTTAATCACTTTCAAAACTGAAAAACTCCCATTTTAGGTTAATTATTAGTCTGCTTTATTTTTTGTGTTACACTGCTCCCTGTGGATTCGACACCCATTACTTACCTTTGCTATACTATTGCATGATCCAGTCATACTTGCTGGTAGTGTGTAGTAAAACTTAGGTGATTATTGGACATAAATTTTATAACTAGATTTCACACATCAATTACTAACCTTATACATGGAAGCCGGATCCCAATCACTAAGCTTGCTGTTTTCCTCAGCTTCCTTCATGTCAGCTTCAAAAGTTGACTCAGACAAACTATAATCAACTTCATCAATTTCAAACTCTTCATCTTCTTGAGCCATTAGACATACATCATCATCTGAGGTAGATGATTCAGTATCCCAGGTTTCAGCATATAATCCTTTTGCACTGGGTTTGTCTTCTGGCTTTCCTTTCTGAGCTGAGTATATTTCTTCTTGTATTTATCAGCTCTGTAAGCATTCTTATCAGCAACTGATGCTGATTTTTCCTTCTTTAATCTGCACTCAGCAGCAATGTGTCCCTTATTCTGACAGTTGAAGCACACATCCTTCTTAGGATCAAAAGAACTCTTCCCTTTGCCCCTGTCAGATCTTCCTCTTCCCCGTTGAGCTCTTCTCAAACGTCTGGCCAACATAGCCATCTGCTCAGTGATAGTGTGAACATCATCAGTATCACCTAAGTCTGAGTCTGAGTGGTCAGCTTGAGATTCTAACTCAGTCTCAGATTCAACAACTAATGCCTTGGAACTTTTCTTCTTCTTCTGTGCAACTAATGCAATCTCTGCTTTATCCAAAGACTCCTTAAGTTGTTGTTGAGAAGTTCTCTTGTGCTCTGTGATCTGTTCATGATTGAGCAAGAACCCATAGATAGACTGTAGGTTGTACACATGCAGTGTTCCTCCAGCCCTCAGTGCTGTGGTTACTTAATTGAACCTTTCTGGTAACACATCCAGAAATTTCAGCACAAGTTCAGCCTCATCTTTCTTCACACCTACACTTAGCAGGTCATTTATCAAGCAGTGAAACCTTGTGAACAAATGAGGAAAGTTTTCATTCTTCTTCGAAAAGAAGTTTTCATAGGATCTGTTCAGATGACTTTTCTTTTGCTGCTTGACCAGATCAGTGCCCTCATATGTAATAGTTAATGTATCCCAGATCTCTTTTGCAGTTTGACACCCAGTCACTGTATGCAAGATCTCGTTGGTCATGGCATTTTCCAGAACACTCTTTGCCTTGTCATCCAGATTGAACAATTTCCAGTCTTCATCTGCACAGGATGCAACAGGCTTCCTTACTTCTTTTTCACTTCTGTCTGTTTTATCAGCGCACGTATCACTGACAACAACAGAAATCTTGAGGATAATTGGTCCTTTGGTGATGACATCGGACATACGATTGTCAATGGACTTGAGGAACAACATGGCTCTGAATTTCCACAGAGGATAATCAAATCCATCAAAGATGGGACAACCCTTGGTAGACATCTGAGAAAAGTTTGAAGAATTGTTGCTTGTCGACATCTTGAACTTTCTCATAATCATAAACTTTCAACTTTTGAACTTGTTCAACCTGCTCTGATAACAGTTATTGGTCCCTTGGTGAGAATAACAACAAGCAACAGATGTGTAGAAGGGGGGCTTGAATACACTTTCTGCGGAAATTGAACAAATCAAAATAAAGTGTTACACAAAGTAAATCAAACCACAATCGAATGCTTTCCTTTTCATTAATAAGAAGATGATTACAGACTCTATCAAGTAAGCAACTCTTGATATGTAAACACCTAATATAAATCTCTCAATCTTTCAAACTTAGCTATCTATAATCAATTTATGATTATAGATACTGACGACTCTCTAAACAAGATTTAACCACAGATGGAAAACTTACCAATCTCACAACCAATGTGAGTATTCGAACACACGAATAGCTTGGCAATCTGTGAATATCCTAATCACGTTGAACTGACAAATAGTGATTCAAGAATCGTAACACATACGGTTGAGGTGAGGTATTTGGCTCTGCAACACTTAGTTGTAATCGTCGTTGTAGTCGTACCTCTAAACTTATCAGGAAGATAAATATTTATAATCCTATTCCTACGGATCCTAACAAACCGGACTAATCCTAATTTGCTAACTAACTACAGGATAACTCGGAATCTTGAATATTGAATCTTCTTATCATGAGTCTTCAATCTTCAATCTTGATTCTGAAGTCTTCTTATCCTTCCCGTAGATATAGAGAGTTAAAAAGATAAATTTAAAACATATTTAAATTTTCTTTAGGCTGACTTCTTACTCGGACTGAGTTACTCAGCTTGAAACTCATCAAGTTGAGTTCTTCGAGAACACACTCGAAAACCAACATGAACTAACACGTATATTAATAAACTCATCCTTAGAAGTCCTAAGAGTTAGCTAGAACTTATTTAGTAACTCTGTTGAGCTGACTCAATATATACGCTGAGTCACTCAGCTTGAAACACATCAAGCTGAAAGCTCAATATATCTTAGGTGACATACACAGATTATTACACATAGTAATAATCTTACTAAGATACAGTATAAGCTGATCGAACATATGCTCAGCTTCTATACAGCTTATGCTCAGTCTGAAACACTATACGTGTTCAGTCTGATCAAGCCTCATAACTCTGTTTAAGTTATATATAGAACATATCTAACAAACTTAACTTTGTCTCATCAAATTTCAACTGATGAGATCATCTTCCCAACACATACCCATTCATAAACAGGTAGTTTATGATAGTTAATTCATGAACAGTTAGTTTATGATAGATTGCTCATAAACAGTTGATTTATGAGAGTTTCCTTTATCACACGTTAC
Source organism: Pulicaria dysenterica (assembly GCA_947179395.2). Lineage (NCBI taxonomy): Eukaryota > Viridiplantae > Streptophyta > Magnoliopsida > Asterales > Asteraceae > Pulicaria > Pulicaria dysenterica. Next base: position 59,484,377 of record OX359288.1, on the reverse strand, counting down.
TTTGGGGTATAAGAGTTCTTATGACCTGGTTATCCTAAGTGTCTGCTAGGGACCTCCTTAGGCTAGCAATGTACAGTAACTATTACTTATCTTGTACAAGTGGGAGTCTGTTAGATTATGTGCACAGATAATTAATGGGTACATTGTGTCCAATGTTATAAGAGATTAAAGGGTCACACTGCTACATACCCAATTAGAACAGTTTGGAATTTGCCAGTTTTTGAGTGGAAATAATTAATCAGTTGAATTAATTATTTAAAGAGAAATAAATAATAAATAGTTATTTATTATTTAAAGGGAAATTAAATATTAAGTTTTAATATTTAACGGACCAGTTAATTAATAGTTAATTAATTAACTAGTAAAGTCCAGGGGGTCAAAGTGCAAGGAATGAAAGTTCAATTAAAGACATGGGCTTTAATTGAATGGGTTTGGGCTTGGATAAGGTTTAAAAATTATTTAATCCTTGAAAGGATAATTATCCATAAGAGATTTTAATCTTGAAACAAGAAAAACCCTAGCCTCCTCACTCTCTCCCTGCGTCGACCCTCTCCCTCTCCCTGCGTCGACTTCGAAAAGAATCCCAAGGGGGTTTCGGTTACTTGCGTCGATCATACACACACACTCAGGTTTCACGCGTTGTTCGGGTAATTCCAGTTGCGGTCTAGCAACTAGTTCGTGGTGGTGCAGTAGTGGTGGACTAACTTTAGCAATCCCAAGATCAAAGAGGTAATTGTTTCTAACCTTTATCTTGATTGTTGTTTGGAACAGTATAGATCATTAGTAAGATCCTAACCCTCTTTAGGGTTTAGGAGGTTGTGTTCAATCTGTTTCCGCTTTAGGATTGAACCAGTAGAATCAAACCCAGGATTAGACTAGTTTGTGTCTTAAGTGGTTTGGTTAGATCAAAACCCTTCAATCGGGTTGTACAGATCAAACCCAGGATTACGTCCTTCGACCCGAGATGTATGAATTGCTATAGCATGACACTTTCTTACTTTAACCATTTCAAAACGTAGTTCCTAACTGGCTACTATAAAGGGAATAGTTAAGTAAGATAAGGTTCATGCTATGGGGTTGTACAGTCAACGGAATTTGTTCCTCTGATATGATAGATATCCCTGGGCCCCTCGATGATTGGGCGCTGACACCAAAATAAGCATGGCCATGCGCAAAGGAATATTGATTGAGAATCAGATATCTCCTTAAATTTTGGTCACCACCAATCAAGATCGAGAAACATAATCGTGAACGATTTGGAGATTGACGTGTCAATCCATGTCTCGTGTTCACAAGGATATCTCGAACAAAAGGAGTATTGATCACTTATCAAATAGGACCTCTACGTTCCTTTTGTAGGTAATGGTTTTCTGCATAGAAGCGGAACCCATACTGACTTGGGGGCAGTGATGCTTTTGCTAGAGGCCGCTCTTTGTCTGTGGTCACATGGGTACGATGCATTATGTTGAAGTGGGAGTTTGTTAGAAATATGCCCATTAATGTACGTACGCCATATGGACCGCTGTTGATGATGTATGGGCCTATTGGGTTAGCGCCTCTAACTATTAGGGGTTAGCGCCTTTAAGTCCTAGAGGTTAGCGCCGCTACGGCTGCATGTACTTTGTGTCAAATCACTGACAGGGAGCGTTAGCGCCGCTAACCTTTTTGAGTTAGCGCCGCTAACTTATGGTTAGCGCCGCTAAACCCTGCCAGTGCCATTTGTCAATTCCACCTCCTAAGCTAGCCAATGCATGTGGGTTTAACACTCTCGAGGTTGGGCCGGCCTTAGGGGTTATGTGGAGTCTGGAAACAGCAATATAGGGACATGAGAACTCAATTTTTGTGATAGGAGTTTTTCTCTCTTTTGCTCTCTCTCTCTAATAACACACACATCTTCTTTGGTGCTACAAGAGGCCAAGAGAAGATCCAAGAGAGGGTCAATTCCAGATTGTTGGTCTCGTAGATGCTGTTCCAGAAGTGTTTTTCATAGTGAAGAAACATGGAGGCTTGCTAGCTCAAGGGGTTAGACGTGTTCCCGGGGTACTACCCATTAGACGATCCGTGTTACGGTTCTTGGAGCATCACCACCACGAGACAATAAGTATTCTGGAGCTTAGGAGAAAGGTATAACACCTCTTTCCTTTTCAAGTTTCATTTTTATACATAGAGTTTGGTCCATGTTCGGGATTTCTTGTTGTATGCTTTGTTTGCTTGTACATTGGGCTTTGTATGTTGTACATTCGCTTCCGCTGCGTGCCCACTAGATCCCAACAGTGGTATCAGAGCCACCTCTATGTTAGATTTGCACTTGGTGGCTTGAAAAATCCCGAAGTCGGAATGTTTGTTTTCTGTTCGAACAAGGTTAGCGGCGCTAACCTCGAGTTAGCGGCGCTAATCCATAAAACTTAGCGGCGCTAACGCGCAGCTACAGATTTTGTTTTTCAAGTTAAAAACAGTTTTGGTCTCGGGTATTTTTGGCTATTTTGTAATTCTGGAAATTTGTTCCAGATTTTGTCTTGGTAATTTTGTTACCATTTTGATTGGTTGTATGTGTTAGATTTGAAATTGGTAACCTTGCCTTTGACCTTGTGGTTGACTTTGTGTGTTTGGATGCATTTGGTGATTTTTATATCACATTATGGGCTGTAATATTTATTAATTCTGTTTAGTATGTAATTATATTGTGGCTTGCATGTCATTTCATTCATCCGTGTACTTGTAATAGATAAATAGGAAATTTTGTGGCTTGTACGCCATTTCAATTTCTATTGTATGTTTTGTACATTTGGATGAAGACACACAAAAGGAGTCAAAAGGAGATGGAGGATGACCATAGAAGCCGGTGGAATCCAATGGAGATAGCGGTTCTAGTGGGAGCTCGCATCGGAGTCCTTTTGTCCCTTAGTTTGACCACGTTCTACCCGTTTTGGCTCACGGGAAGAACGCATAGGATTTATGGCAAGGGTTACCAATTTATTTCGTTTAAAATGTGTGTGATGTGATTTTATATTTTTCTTGCATGGTTTGCTTAGGATTCGCATGCTAGACAATTTTTCGAAAATTAATAAAATCACAAGAGATTTGGTAAAAATGGTTTGCAACTCTCGCGCGCTCACATACAAGATTAACTCACCTAGTGGAAATAGGTTTTGTCACTAAACAAGTTAATCTGTAACCAAGCCGAAAAAAAAAGCCCTTTTTTCATAAAACGTAAATCTTGCGCCATCCGTAAGTCGATACCACCCGAATCTAGATTTATGGGTTTTGGTTGTCGAGCTTAGCACGAGCCAACTTTGGTGAATTTGTTACCGTATGTCTTGACGGACGATTTACAATTGCAAATTAAAATCCTTGAGTGATTGTCGAGCTTAGCACGAGTCAACCAAGAATTTTAATTTGGAATTGGTGCAAGTAGGGATCAAACATGTCAAACGACCGATGGTTGTCGTAGAATCCCGCAAGTGTCTAAGAGTTGCAATAGAGATTGCAATCGGTAAGATGGTTATCGGCCTAAATAGCTCCATGAAGTGATCCGCGGCAACCCCGTCATGGATTGGAGTGAAATATGGTTCTTAGCCTTTGTTAAAATATTTTTCGAGGCAATATGGGTAATTATTTTAACGAGGATTAAATCAAACTAACTAATTCGCGTACTCTCTTTAATTATAGGATGTCGAATCAAAACAACACCACGTCGAACTTTTCACTTCGTATGTTCCTACAAAGGGAGAAAATCACGGGAGTGAACTTTGTTGACTGGCTTAGGCAATTGAGAATTGTCCTACGTGCCGAGTCAAAGTTGCACATCCTTGAGGAACCCCTTCCTGAACCACCTGCTATCAATGCGGAATGGACTATCCGATACGCGTATGAAAAGCGTGTTCGGGATATGCACGATGTTACTAGCCTCATGTTATCAAGTATGAGCTCGGAACTGCGAAAGCAATTTGAGCACATGACTGTGTATGACATGATTAATAAGCTGAAGGAAGTATTCCAACAGCAAGTTAGGCAAGAACATTATGAGTGTGTTAAAAGACTAACCGGTTGTAAGATGCGGGAAGGCAGGAGTGTAAGTGTCCATGTTTTGAAGATGAAATCATACATGGACCAGATGGATAGGCTTGGTTTTCCTATAGGGAGGGAGCTCGGTGTGAACTTCATACTTCAGTCTCTGCCTGCATCATATGAGAAGTTTGTTATGGACTATCATATGCATGGAAAAGAAATATCTATAGATGAATTGCATGGAATGTTGAAGTTTGTAGAATCTAACATGTCCAAGCATGAATCATCCTCATCCACTCCTATTCATGGTTCTAAGGAACAACTTTTAGCCAAGAAGAAGAAATCGATCCCATCGAATGAAGAAGTTGGAGTATCCAAGTTTGCTTCAAGTTTTGAGTCTATGGACATTGATGATGTGCCTAAGGAGACTCAACATGGGGTGGTTTGCTACTTCTGCGGTAGATTTGGGGATTGGGGCCGTAATGCCTGCCCTCCGTGCCGAGAGGATATAAAACTTCTCAGACAAGAGAGAGTTAATTTTCCTACTTGAGGTACATTCATGATTATACTTCATTGCTATTCCTTAATAAGCTGGGTTGTTTACCCGAGCTATAAGACTCACGTTTGTCACAAATTTGTTTTTGTTACAAAGTGTAGGTCTGTTCGTTGCAAGAAGGAAGAGCTTGAAGAACCGGATCTCTGAAGAAGAAATTTTGTTGATTGTCTTCTACAAGAGAATTGGGAGTGTTGGTCTCGCCATTAATTCCGGATTAATTATTACTTTTGTATGTACGCCCTGCGTGGCAAGACTCGCTTTATTGTATGTTCTTTTGAAGATGATGGATATTTTTGTATCTTGTATTTTTGTTTAAAAGATTTTTCATTCTGTTGGTTTCATTTCATTTTCTATCCATGTCTAAGCTTATGTGTTATTTTGACCTTTTTGGTGCACAAATACACATTTGATGACGATGGATGTTGCTTGGAATTGAAACATTTTTGAAAAATTATTTTGAGATGTTTTATCAAAACTTATCCATATCATTGCATACATAAAGACACGTTATAAGTAATAAGGCAATCATGAAATAATTGATTCTTAGATCCAAAAGTAGTTTGGATACATTAAGTATATGGCATAATCAAACATGACCAAGTAAACAACATTTACATCACTTAGATCCATGTGGTTAGGATCTTTGTAAAAGTTTAGCTTCGGGCTAAATGAAAGATGCAAATCTTGTTTATTGGACTAGGATGATTAAGAAATCTTTCACCAGTATTGGTAGGAAGGATTATAACTTGCTGGATTTTGATCACACTTGTGTGGATAATCCGTTCAAGTATGCCATGTATAGTGACACTAGTAAAATTCTCCATCACCATCTTTATGATAGTAGTTGGGAGAATGTTTAACTAGATATGAGGTTTGTGTCTGAAACCTGGAGGTGTTCGGAAATAACCTTAAGGAATTGGGAATCAATAAGGGCATATAGATATCGATTCTTAGATCTAGATAAGATGCTAAGTTTCTATTATCTATATTGATTTAAACATGAATGAATTATGGGTTTATCCCATACTTCGTTTTCTCTAAGAAACACATTTTGTACATGGTGTTACTTTAAAGAAAAACCGGATATCTTTGTTGATGATCTGGTAAAAGGCAGGCCTTAAAGATGTATTCAATATGATTGGTATACATTATTTTATTAACCAAGTCCTCAATCTAAAACACGACATTATGGTCACTTAAGCATCCAATGAGATTTTGACTAAAAAGAGTCCTTTTCTTGTCAATCTCATAACTTAAAATTATCCATTCTACATTTAGTGGGAGATGGATGAATTATAAGTTGATGCTTGTATATTTAAGTAGTTCATCGGAGTTTTGGATAATTGTTTCTTGAACTTATGAGAACCATGTTTGGTGGCTCAAAAGGGAGAGGACAATTTACAAAAGCATTCTAGTGGAAGAACGTAAAACTTAAATAAGAGACCTAATGTTGACACTAGCATTTAATCAGCATAGAGATGCTGATAAAACCTTATAATATCCATTGCTTCTTTAAATCTGATGGAAATCAAGAAAGCTGTTTAGATATGAGGTTGTCATATTTTAGTAACAGCAGCTTGATGGTAAATCATTGTGATGTTACCATTCATCGAAAACATGGTGGGACCATGTGTTCACTAGTGAATAAAACAAGGGAATGGTATATATAGATGTAATCTATTTGCTGCGTCCAAGTACTTGACTTGGGTTAATCCCACACCTAAGGTGTAATACGAGAAGGGTGAAGGGACTAACATATATGTAAATATGGACAACTTCAAATACCGACTAGTGACAAAGTGTTTCATATTGTTTAAATATGGAAACATGTTCTAGTGGTTATGTTGAAGATAACTTAGATAAAGTGAAATATTGTTGTCACCTTGCGGGAACAAGATTAGTTCACTTGGATGTAAGAGACCTGTATCCTTCATAGGATTAAGTTGAGGAAATGCTTAAGGCACTTTCCGAGGGTCTTATTCATCCTTAATATCCAAATTAGGTCTGGATTATGTGAAACATTGTTGTCACTTTGGGAAAACGAGTATGGTCACATGGAAATAAAAGACCAAGATCCTTCGCAGGATTAAGTTGAGGAAATGTTTGAAGCATGTTCCGAGGTCTAATATATCCATAATATCCAAGTTATGTCCATGACTAAAGTCAGCAAAACTTGCATCTTGTGGCTGTAATTATGCTTTGCAAGAAAGTTATAGGAATGAGTTTTCTAGAAAGCATAGATTGAGCCAGATACCCTTGTCAGGGCTAGTGGGAGCTTCATGTGTTCCTAGTAAAATATACTCAATAAAGAAAATGTCCTAATTTAGTGTTGTTTTACAACCTAATGTTGGAATTATTGTTCTATGAGTATAAATAGAAAATATGGAATCAAGTGGAGTTTAGATTCAAGAAATACTGATGTATGTTCTTGATGTTCGACGTAAATAGAGTTGTCTTGAGTAAGTTATTACTGCAAGCAAATCTATACTTGTGAAACTGTCGATTTTCAATCGAAGTTTAGAATATTCAAATATGTGGTGCAGATACGATATTGAGATTCAATGAGTGTCATTGACCCTATTGTGTACTTTGGTAACATTAAGGGTTTGTCGACTCTAATAAAAGTGAGTGTCAGTAACTCTATTGTAAACTTCGGTTACATTGAGAGTATGACGACTCTGATAATCATAAGTGTCATTAATCCTATTGTAGACTTCGGTAACATTGAGGATATGACGACTGTGATAACCTTGTGTATGATCTAGTTGATAAACACTTTGCAAGTGGTTTAATAAGAGAATACAAAAGAGTACAAAGGGATATCTTGTAGATGATCCCATGATTAAGCCGTTGTCAAAAACTAGTGATGAATTTCATACTAGGTATAATAGCATTGTTAATGCTTATGACTAGGCTCGAATATCGTTATAGTAAATGTTTGATTTACTTATAAGCTTTGGGAACGGTAAACAGTACTGCTAACCGATGATTGTATCGATATATAGTGGGGACTATATATATGCATGATGCGGTTACCTTCATTGATCTTTACTGTGTTCCACCTTAGCATGTTTAACCACTTCCCAGAATGTTTATACATTCTAAATTTCCACAGCCAGTCATTCTTCAAGGGAAGGAAGCTTGAATTAAGTCTGAGGTTAGGTGTTGGTTAGGCATTAATCAAGGATTGAATGCATGAAACGCAACAGTAACTTGTGCTTGAAAGGAGTTTCAAGTAACTAGAAGACCCACACCCGAGTTCACTTCATGGATCATGGTCATAGAGTGACTCTGAAGGATAATATCATTACGTCCTTCGACCCGAGATGTATGAATTGCTACAGCATGACACTTTCTTACTTTAACCATTTCAAAACGTAGTTCGTAACTGGCTACTATAAAGGGAATAGTTGAGAATCAAATATGTCCTTAAATTTTGGTCACCACCAATCAAGATCGAGAAACATAATCGTGAACGATCTGGAGATTGACGTGTCAATCCATGTCTCGTGTTCACAAGGATATCGCGAACAAAAGGAGTATTGATCACTTATCAAATAGGACCTCTACGTTCTTTTTGTAGGTAATGGTTTTCTGCATAGAAGCGGAACCCATACTGACTTGGGGGCATTGATGCTTTTGCTAGAGGCCGCTCTTTGTCTGTGGTCACATGGGTACGGTGCATTATGTTCAAGTGGGAGTTTGTTAGAAATATGCCCATTAATGTACGTACGCCATATGGACCGCTGTTGATGATGTATGGGCCTATTGGGTCATACACCGGGGTCTAACCTGACAGCAACTTAAGTTAAGGGACCAAATATGGCAAAAGACAAAAGTTGACATCGCAGGCCGTGTTAGCGCCTCTAACTATTAGGGGTTAGCGCCGCTAAGTCCTAGAGGTTAGCGCCGCTACGGCTGCATGTACTTTGTGTCAAATCACTGACAGGGAGCGTTAGCGCCGCTAACCTTTTTGAGTTAGCGCCGCTAACTTATGGTTAGCGCCGCTAAACCCCGCCAGTGCCATTTGTCAATTCCACCTCCTAAGCTAGCCAATACATGTGGGTTTAACACTCTCGAGGTTGGGCCGGACTTAGGGGTTATGTGGAGTCTGGAAACAGCAATAGAGGGACATGAGAACTCAATTTTTGTGATAGTAGTTTTTCTCTCTTTTGCTCTCTCTCTCTCTCTAATAACACACACATCTTCTTTGGTGCTACAAGAGGCCAAGAGAAGATCCAAGAGAGAGTCAATTCCAGATTGTTGGTCTCGTAGATGCTGTTCCAGAAGTGTTTTTCATAGTGAAGAAACATGGAGGCTTGCTAGCTCAAGGGGTTAGACGTGTTCCCGGGGTACTACCCATTAGACGATCCGTGTTACGGTTCTTGGAGCATCACCACCACGAGACAATAAGTATTCTGGAGCTTAGGAGAAAGGTATAACACCTCTTTCCTTTTCAAGTTTCATTTTTATACATAGAGTTTGGTCCATGTTCGGGATTTCTTGTTGTATGCTTTGTTTGCTTGTACATTGGGCTTTGTATGTTGTACATTCGCTTCCGCTGCGTGCCCACTAGATCCCAACAAAAACACCCCCCACCTCCCCTTCTACGGCTATATGACCGATTTTTTTTCTTTTTCTTTAATTTACACTTTTTACCTATAAATATAAACCACTTCACCATTTTTAAATCACACAACTCCTCTCTTCTACTATCTTCTACTTCTACCTTTTTTTTATATGCAACACTTTTTTTTATATTTTTTTTTCATCTACAAAGAATATGGATTTACCAAACGAGGCTATAACTTCTAGTGCTGATTTTTTCGTGAGAAATAACAATATGTTGCTAGAAGTTTATAAAACCGTTGCAGAGTTTATTTTTGAAGACGACGAGGAAACATCAAGTGTGCAAAGTAGAAGGCCGCCGAAAAATAGAGATTGACTAGCTGGACACGAGATGCTCATTCGCGATTATTTTTGCGAGACCCCGGTATATGATGATGATATGTTTAGGCGATGTTTTCAGATGAGCAAAGGTTTATTCGAGCGTATAGTTCACTATCTCGGTCAAAAGTATGAATTTTTCACGTGGTTGTGGGATGCTAGAGCTCGGAAAGGGTTTTCACCGGAACAAAAGTGTACTTCTGCTATCAGACAACTGGCATACGGAACGGCTACTGATTCTCTTGACGAGTACTTGAGGATGTCGGAGAAGACCTCACGGGATTGCTTAGACAATTTCTGCAAATGTATTATCCATCTCTAAAAAAGAAAATATTTACGCAAGCCTACTCGTGATGATGATCAGAATTTGTACGCCGCACATGAATTGAAACACGGCTTTCCCCGCATGCTAGGTAGGATAGATTGTACGCATTGGGCTTGGGCTAATTGCCCTGTAGCATGGAGAGGCCAATATATGAGAGGTGATCATGAGCATCCGACATTTATGCTAGAGGCGATGGAATCTCATGATCTATAGATTTGGCATGCATTCTTCGGAGTTTCCGGTTCTAACAATGACATCAATGTTCTTAATCAATCGCCTATATTGAACGACGTGTACGACGACAAAGTACCGGATCATACATTTAAGGTGTATGGAGTGACTTACAAACACGAATATTATCTTGCCGATGGTATATATCCGGAGTGGGCAACCTTCGTCAAATCATTTACGTGCCCACAAGACAACAAAAGAAAAAAAGTTTAAGTCCGCACAAGAATCAGCGAGGAAAGACGTTGAACGTGTTTTTGGTGTGCTTAAACAACGTTGACACATTCTACACTACCCGGCATGAGCAATGACTATGGCAAAATTGAGAAATATCATGTACGCTTGCATAATATTACACAACATGATTCTCGAAGACAAAGGCCGTGCAATTTGCAGTTTCGATGACGACGACCTTGTAGCGGATGATATAGAAGTAACTATCAGCGAGGAACAACGGGCAGCTAATGTTTGAGAAGTCAAAAACCAGGACACTCATAACAACCTCCGGTCCGATTTGGTCGAACACATCTGGAGTATTCAAATCCCCGACAATGAAGACGACTAGTTTTTAGTTTTTAAGATTATGTATTTTTTTATTTTAAAAGTTTAGATTTTTTTTAAGTTTAAATTATGTAATTATAATTTTTAGTAATGTTTGAATTTTAAATTAATTAATTTATGACTTATATTATTTGTTAAAAAAAAGAATAAAAAAAGTGAAAAAAGATTGGGTAAGAGAATGTACGGTATAACTTGATAATTGGTAAAAGAGAAAGGTAAGGGATGAGGAATGATGTGGCGCTGATGTAGCATTGGGTAAAGGGAACCTGTAGGTAAGGTACAACGTGCAGCCTAAGTTCTATAATATCTCTAAAGAAGGATTAGTAGTAACTTAAGGAGTCAAGGAGATTAAGAAGTTTAGCAAGTTACAAAACAAAGTGAGTGTATTAAGTGCTTTAATGATATATATATATATATATATATATATATATATATATATATATATATATATATATATATATATATATATATATATGCAAAAGTTCAAACGAGAACCGTTTTTCGTACGAGAACCAATCTGAGTTGTCTAATTCCCCCTCCTTCAATGTCATTGTCCACCCATAAATTCATCACATGCATCATGCCACACTTGATCCCTCACGCTCCACATATATAAGTTCCACTTTATCAAATCAACGGCTAAGATTGATTCTCGCAATTTTCGTACGAAAAACAGTTATCGTTTGAACCGTCCCATATATATAGGAAGGTTCATGCGAAAAGAGTTTTTTTTGTGAAAATACGAGAAGTGTTTTAGGCCCTTAAATTATTTGATCAATAGTTATTATTATCCATGACATAATTGTAATTAAAACAAACTATAATGATATTTATCAAATATTAAAAAAGGACATTTTAATTAACTAATTTGTCTATTTTCTCAACTATCCTTTATAAATACACGGGACCCACATCATCTTAACCTAATTTCAAAAACTTGGCCTCCGTTCCCACCTTCAATTGCCATCGCATCACCGCCCTGTTCCCTGTGCGGCGCCTCACTGCCGCCGCTTTCTCCTTTGCCATGATGAACGGGATTGCCACCAAGAACTATGCCATAGTCTGACTCTCTCTCTACCGTGACCGGCCGCCGGCATCATCTGCCTCCTCTCTCATGGGTGGCCGGTGACGAGAAATCTTAGAAGCACAGGGTCGGCGCCTTAAATATCTCCTGTCACAATCCATCACCGCAACCATCTTCATGTCCCTAGCAGATCTCCACCTTCGAGAAATGATTGACACTGCTACGGTGCACCTACCACACACCGACGGCGGCTATGTTTGCAACCACCACACACCAACGGAGGCTAGGATGGCACTCACCACACCAACAGCGGCTAGGGTGAAATCGTCGTCGCCTCTTCCACGTATGAAATAATTTTTATTTCTCTTGATGGTTTTGAACAAGATCAGTTTATATATTTTCTAATTATTCATACTGAATACCTATGTAAATAGAATTTGCGTGTCCATTAATGTGATACTTCGTCTGTATTTGGATCCAATTAATGTTTGCTTTTACAAAATATTTTGATATTATTTTTGTTAATTGGTGAAAACTCTAAATAATCTGGGTTTTTTTCTAGTTTAGGTATGTTAAAGATTATAAGGTAAGTTTTTTAAGGTTTACATTTAATTTTTATTCAATATGAAAATTAACTTGGTGTCTATAAACTGTAATTACATGTTTATTGAATGCTTTTTTTATACCTTTTTTATTAGCGTGTTCAATAATTATTTGATATCTATTAGTTAGATATTTTCATGGCAAATAAGTAATCATGCTGAAAAAGTCGATTGAAGATCTCAACACATGGCTTTCGAAAGACATGCTTATCACGTAGAGCAAGAAAAGTTGGGATGTTTAACCGAAGGAGGATGTGAAAAGAGGGAGTATTTAGTTTTGTTTACTTTATTTACTAATTTGATTTTATTTTTGTTTGAATTGTATAATATTGAACAACAGAAAGTTGAGATGTTTAATGTTTGCTCTATATAAGGGAATAGATTTTGAATTTTGTTTGTATTGTTTAACAATGTAACTGTTTGATTGTTAATTGTAATGTGTTGTTATTTAACAAATTAATGTTGGTTAATATTTGTTGTTTGTTTACAATGTGTGCTCAATTAAATAAATGTGTTTAACGGTCTTCACTAGAGTGTTATTGATTAAGAACTCGTACATCTTTTACTCTGTTCAGTATTAAATTTTATTAACATTAATTTAAAAGTAGTATAATTTTGGTTGTGTTCATTATTGAACACAGATGAAAAACTCGTATATATATTGGGTTTGTTCATTGGTGAACTCCGTAAAATTAATTATTTTTATTGTGTATATATATACACACACTTATATATACATATTTTTGACTAAAAGTAGGGTTACATATTTTTTGCCTTAAAAAATATTGAAAGAGACGAATGAATATAAAGATCATGTACTAACTTAATTGAATATCTTCCATGGAAGAGGGAACCAATTGTCCATCAATAGCAAAAGCATTGAATACATGGAGGAAAACTTGAAAAAAAAAACGTAATCTTTTGCACAAATGACTTATGAATTATGTAGAAGATGAAAAAAATTTAGGTTATCGACGTGAGACGTGATGGAGAGGATGAAGGTCCACGATAACCGGGAATTAAATTACGCAAGAGCAAAATATGTGAGATTGTGTTTGACCTCTTGGTTCTTGTTTGTTACCTATTAATTAAGGATAAGACGATTTGAAGTTTTATTCTAAAAAATGATTGTCATTTAATATTCCGGACCGGTTACATATAAAAAAAACTTAACCCATTGGAACCGGAATTCAAAAAACTGAACAAAAAAATAAAGAAAAACTAAAACCGATTAAGAACCACCCCGCTTATCTGTTATTCGGATTTTTTTTGTAGTTGTCGATTTTGATAACAAAAACGATATTGCATTTTCTGAATGCATATATGCATGGTAATACTAGGTGCTTGAAGAGCTTGCCATAACTACAAACTGGGAGAAATGAGTGAAGAAGTTTGGTGTTGCTTTTCTTGCTGATTGATGTTGTTAGCAACACGAGCAACTACTTCAGCACCAACTTTATGGAACCATTCATCTTTCACCTGCAAATCCAAATCCGGGGGGAAAAAGGGTTCAAAGATCATGTTTCTACAAGGAGTAATGAGAAGAATAGATAACAAATAATCCATCCATACATGAATATTGTTATGAGCAAAGAACGGCCATTACGAAGAGTGGAAACTGACGTCAACTTTTTTCCATCCCAACTGTTGTAATACACGAATCATTTCCTCTATACAACAAATGGTGGTTTATTTAGTTAATAAACGACTTTAATTAAGATAAATAATATCAAAATATATAACTTTGATTCACTACCTTCCATGATTTCATGGTATTCAAGGGTATTTAGGGTATTAGGTACATTTTGAGCGGCTTCTTTCGCTCTTGCTGCTTCGGGAGGAAAACTTGAGCCTGTGGATAATACGGGTGGGCAATACTCCACATTTACAACGTGTTTATAACCATCCAAGGATTTGAAAGGGGGCTGCCAATTTTGATGTATCAAAGAGTCAGAACTATATCAATTTTTTTTGTCCTTCAAAATAGATATCACAATGAATCTCTATGTATTTTCCAAATCTGTTATTTCATGCAAAACAAAGGCATAGAAAGTATAACTTAGTTGTATAATTCTGATTCCTAATTTGATACTTCAAAATTGGCAGCCCCCTTTCAAATCCTTGGATGGTTATAAACACGGTGTAGATGTGTATTATTGCCCACCCGTATCATCCACAGGCTTAAGTTTTCCTCCCGACGCAACAAGAGCGAAAGAAGTCGCTCAAAATGTACCTAATGCCCAAAATACACTTGAATATCTTGAAATCATGGAAGGTAGTGAATCGAAGTTATATATATTTTGATATTCTTTTTCTTCATTAAAGTCGTTAATTAACTAAATAAAACCTTCATTTGTTATATAGAGGAAATGATTCGTGGTTTACAATAGTTGGGATGGAAAAAAGTTGACGTCAGTTCCCACTCTTCGTTATGGCTGTTCTTTGCTCATAAAAATATTCATGTATTTATGAATTATGTTTTATTTATTGGTCGCATTACTCCTTGTAGAAACATGAGCTTTGAACATTTTTCCTTCTGGATTTGCACGTGAAAGATGAATGGTTCCATAAAGCTGGGGCTGGAGTAGTTGCTCATGTTGCTGACAGCATCATTCAGCAAGAAAAACAACACCAAACTTCTTCACTCATTTATGCGAGTTTGTGGTTATGACAAGCTCTTCAAACACCTAGTATTAACATGCATATGCCTTAAGAAAATGCAATAACGTTTCGAATAGTTTTGTTATCAAAATCGACGACTATAGAAAATATCATTATATGTGTGAATATTAAATTAGTTACAATAAATCCAGATCGAGGAAAGCGTGCACAACCGATCAAAAACTAACAGCGATAAGGGGTTTTAATTTTTGTAACATTTATATACAAAAGAAATTTGATGAAAAATTGAATTACACGTAAAAAGTTGAGGGTTGCACGTAAGGCTGACAATTTTGGTCGGGTTCGTGTTATTGGGTTCGTGTATTTCAGGTCGTGTTTCGTGTTTCGTGTCAACACAATTTCGACCTATTTATTTTCGTGTTAGATTCAGGTCGTGTCACTTTTTTCGTGTCGGGTTCGTGTCGACCCATTTCGGTCAAAAGTATTTTACTAGTATTTTTTTGATTTTCGATTATGGTCTTCGAATACGGGTTTCCGGTACGTTTCTATCACGGGTTTTGATTGATAGGATTTGTGTGCATAACCATCGAACCCTAATGATACGCCCAATGCCATAGGACACTCAAGGGTCACACCTGTGAGGGTATGTAATTCAAGTAGGAAAATTCACACAGTTCGGAGATGGGTGTTATGACAGTTAGTCATAAATCAGTATTGGGAGTTGGGAAAAATAACCAGGATAATATAATTGACAATATATATATATATATATATATATATATATATATATATATATATATATATATATATATATATATATATATATATATATATATATATATATTAGTTAATACATATATATTGTCGATTATTGGATTAATATCTTGGATATTAATTAAAAAGGTTAATTGTTATTATTATTAAAGAGGATAAAATATATTAAATAATTATATATATATATATATATATATATATATATATATATATATATATATTATATTAATAATATAATGGTTTAAAAGGTTTCCTAATTAAAGATAACTAGATAAGTTATCTATAAATAGGAGTTAAACCATAACAATTAGGGATAATGAATAATTAATCTAAAAACACTCTCTCCTCTCTCTCTCTCTCTCTCTCTCTCTTTGAATCGGAGCCCCCTCCCATAGGGTGGTGTCGATTTTAGTGATTCTTGGTGCAAGGGATCAAGTACAAATCGAGTGTGGATTAAACCTTTATAGCGGGTGCTTGTTATACCTTATCACGGGTGGATTAAGCTTTAGCAATTCACGTATATTTTTATCTAACATGTTCTTGGTGATGTATGGTGAAATCGATGGATGTAATATGTGTATAGACACATATATCGATTTCCAGTTTATAATTGTAGGATTGATTACATGTTTAGTTTTATGTTTAATTCAATCCTATTTTGCCTTGCATGATTTCTGCGCAAAAGGCTATATGCCTATGATCATGTTTTTCGATTTCATATATACCAGATATATCCACATGTGGTAAACTAAGATCTGTTTAATTCTTTAGGGTTTTAGGATGAAGATTATTATTCTGTTTCCGCCATTGTGAATAATAACTGTATTTTATTTGTGTACAATCCTGAATTGGTTCAAACCAAGTTTAGTTATGAATCAGGATAACTCAAGTATGAATTGTAACCTGTAAAACCCAACAGTGGTATCAGAGCCTCGGCTCAGTTTATCACAGTGTGTTGGAATATCTGTTATTATCATGTTTTTTAATCTTATTTGTGTATATGATATTTTTCGAGAATCATAAGGATTGAACAAGTTCATGTTGAATCCTAGTTTATCTAAAACAGTTTTATTTTAGATAAGGTTTGTAGATTTAAACCTTTGATCAGAAAGGTAAACGAGTTAGGTTTGAC
Source organism: Pulicaria dysenterica (assembly GCA_947179395.2). Classification (NCBI taxonomy): domain Eukaryota; kingdom Viridiplantae; phylum Streptophyta; class Magnoliopsida; order Asterales; family Asteraceae; genus Pulicaria; species Pulicaria dysenterica. The sequence continues at coordinate 59,467,598 of OX359288.1, read as the reverse complement.
CGGTTAAAGGATTAAATCAATAAATAGATTATTTTTGAAAAATTACATGTTTATCTGTTATACATGCTTTTGCGAAAATTAGGGATAGGCACTGAGCCATTCTCAGTTTGTTGTTTAAATTGTATATTTTATAGTTTTATATTTTTAATCAGAAAAGTTGAACCAGTTAGGTTTGACTGATTAAAAAGGAATTAAAACTATAAAATGTTTAATTTTTGTGTGATTGATTATATATGTATATATATTAACTAGTTGTGTTAATCTGGCTTATTTAAGGTTTTTTTGATCAAAAACTAGTTGAGTTTAAGATTAAAAGGATAAACCTTAAATTTAAAGAAATTCCATTTTATCAACGAGTTCTATGTTGACAATCATGATTTCAAAATTTAATTAATAAAACAAGTTATGTTTTAGAAATCTGAATTTTGAATAATGAGGGAATTTCTAGAATTAAACATATAAATATATATTCAATACATTAAAAGTATCCGAATTAAAGGTTAAACTGGAAAATGGACCATGGACCAAAGGGGTTTTTCGGCCCAAGGGGGTCCACGGCCATAAATGGTCCACGGCCCAAAAGGGTTCATGACTCAAGGGATCTCGGTCTTACGGGCCTCGGCCCAGTTTAGTGGTCCAGCCCAGTTAGCGCTGCTAACCACGGGATCGTGACCGGTTATTGGGTTTTGGCCCAATAAGCCCTTTTTCGGGCTATTTGAGGTTGCATTGGATGGTTCGTTAATTTAATTTCATAAAAGGCCCAAGTTTTATCTTTAATTTATTAAAATGGGCCTATAGGAATTTAAAATAGTTTAATGAACTTAATGGGCTTAATGGCCCAATAAGATGAATTCAAGAATGGGTTTAGGCCCATTGGGACTTGGATGATATATTGGGATATTAATTCGGATAAAATAATAATACAAGATATTATATATATAAGTGTTATTTTAATATACCGGAAATTGGTGTATTTATACTTATATATATATATATATATATATATATATATATATATTATGGTTAAGACGCTATTTTAACTAGTTGAGTTAAAATACAAGTTTTATTATATTTTTTTGGATTTAAAGTATAATAAGTAACCATAATGGTGTATTATTAATATACAATATAAGCAAAAGCAAATATTTAATCGGTTAAGTGTTTTAGGATTAAAACACATTTTTTGGTATGATAGTTATTATACCAATAGGTCTTAATGATTAAAGTATTTTGACAAGTTTTGTCAAAATTTTCTCATCTCGAATTAACAGCTTGATTAGTTTGAGAAGGTTTGAGAAAAGGTGTATACTTGCGTTATTATTGTTTTATATTTAATGCATGGTTGACTATATATATATATATATATATATATATATATATATATATATATATATATATATATATTGTTGATATGTTTGTGAATTGGTTGACTTGTATACTAAAAGTTGCATTAGTATCTTTAAATCACATTTGTAGTTTTTCATGTCAACTACAAGTGTTTGATTTAAACAAGTCATCAGTGTATTCTTGTTGTGGTTGGACATGTAGGTTATAGGTTTTGCCAACTTAGACCTGTGGTTGTGTTGTTTTTCTTTTCTGTATTTTCTTTTGGTTTTGGGGAGGCCTGCGTGCCACTTACAACCCCTTTCTTAAATGTAAAAGTATTTCGAGGAGGCCTGCGTGCCACTTACAACCCCTTTCTATAATGTAATTGTAATAGAATAGGTATATGTATTCTAGAGTAGAAAGTTGTAACCAAAACCGAAGACGAAGGACTTTACAAGACGGAGGAACCAAACGGATTTGCTCGGGTTAAGACCGGAGGTGTCAAGGCCGGTGGGAGCAAGAAGATCTTTCATTAGATCAAGCCACGAGATCTAACTAGTTTAGTTGTCCTTAGATTGACCCCCTAGGACATAATTGGCAAAACTATAACACATTGTTAACTGCGTGGTTGTGCTTTAATTTTATGTCCTTTTATGCAACTATAAAATTGAAGTAGGTGAATGATCTTTATTAATCAAGAGGTAAAACCACATATAAGATAAAATTAGTATACGACAAAAGCACTATAAAATTTTAATATTTTATGATTGTCGTGTCAGCATTTTAAAAAACAGTTTGTATTTAAAAATGGTTTTGTCATAAGACGTATTGCATACCTAGTTTAAGGTATACTAAGATATACAATTTTATTTTAAAAACAAGATAGTTTTTAAATGGTTTTTACAAAACTGGAATCAAGTTTTTCAAAATTGGATAAAACCCACAAAAATCTTAGACCAGTAGTGCTACCCATCTAGTGGTACACCTTTCCTGCTCCCGGTAGCTTGGTGTGTTGTCGTGCCCAAACCGTGCACACCGGGGTTCAAACCGATATGGGGAGGGGGTGAAAGACTTTGCGATTCCCTCATGTGACGGGCCAGAGTTCACCCCGTCCTAGATGGTGCGGTCTATTTTGGTAATTTCCTGATGTGACGGGCCCAAAGTAGAGATAAACATACTTAGGTAGTTTAATCTAAAAATCACTACAAGGTCTAGGAGTCGTATCAAGTTAGATACGATTGGTAAAGGAACCTACCTACCTGATATAGCACGGGGTTGGTGTTGTCGTGCCCAAACCGTGCACCAACATGTGTGAAGTAAGGATCCTAGGGCTAATACTCAATCATTTAAGGGTTTTTATGAATTAGTATTTAGCAAAGTCTTATTTGTGTTACTAATTGGACTACATGGTAAAAATTGTAGATGGCAAACATTACCAACACAAACAACCTCTCACTCTACTCCATCCTAGAAAAGGATAAGCTCACGGGACCTAATTTCCTCAACTGGGAGCGCAATCTGTGGATTGTGCTGAGGCATGAGAGGAAATGGTACGTCCTAGAGGAACTAGTGGGAAATGCCCCGGCCAACAATGCAAGGGCAGATGTTAGGGAGGCTTACCAGAAACGTGTCAATGATGTGCTAGATGTAAGCTGCCTCATGCTCGCAATGATGAGTCCAGAGTTGCAGACAAGCATGATGAATACATCAACCTATGACATGATTCTTCAGCTGAGGGACATGTTTCAAGAGCAGGCTCGTTCAGAATGTTACGATGTCACTAAGGCTCTTAACACTTGCAAGATGGCAAAGGGCACTTCGGTTAGTACCCACGTCATGAAAATGAAAGGGTATATGGACCACTTAGAAAGGCTTGGACACCCGGTCCCATTGCAGCTTGCAACGGACCTGATTCTTAACTCGCTGTCGGACGACTACAAGCTGTTCATTGTGAACTACAACATGAACAACATGGAGAAATCCATTGCTGAGTTGCATTCCATGCTTAAGACGGTGAGTCAAATCTGGGAAATAAGTCCAAGGATGTCCTCGTGGTGGAGACTGGAGCTGTTAAAAAGAGGAAGGGGCGCAATGGCAGGGGTAAGGGTAAAACTGAGCCAGGATCTTGTGCACCCAAGGCCAAGGCAAATGGCAAAGGCAAAGGCAAGGGCAAGAAGTTTAAACGAACAAAGCGAGGGCCGAGAACCGGTGCTTCAAGTGCGGCGAAGTTGGCTATTACAAGGCCAATTGCCCGAAGAGTCACGAGGGTGGCGTAAACGCCACAGTTACTTTTGTTGACTAACTTTAGTATTTTGCTTTCAACTTATTTTATATAAGTATTTTTTTTTTACTTTTTGCGATCGTTTATTGCAAATAGGACAATGAAAAGCAAAGGATGCATTGGAATGCTAAAAAGACGATGCGCGCGGATGAAGGATATTTATAATTCATTTTTACTTATTTTGAACTTTTTGATTTAAAATATGTAATGGTCACTTTCAAGACTCTTTTGGTTTTATTGAAAATTTTGAATTATTGGTTGGTATATCCTTGGGCGCACCTAGTGATTATATCTAGTAAAGATTGACTAGAGGATGACTAACAAGTCAATTTTTAACTTATTACTGTTTTAGTCTTTTTGCATTGGTTGCCATTTGAATAATATGATTAATTTTGTTGCTTGACTATAACTTATGGAATTACTTGAGATAACACAGCTTGTGTTATGTATACTAGAAAGCCTATCTAATCAAGTAATTGTAAATGTCTTTGAAAACAAGTTCAAGTTTTTGAACTAGAATTAAACACGAGAAAATGATAGTCATTATTTTTCTAACGATGTTTTTTTTGAAAGGCAAAGTATTTTATATATATAAGGATGTGTTTAAGGAAAAACATTTGTGAGTTTGATTATGATAGGGATTATAATCAAGGAGAGCTCACATGTTTTAAGTAAGAATCTATACAAGTGTTTTCATACTTGTGATAATGTAAAGTTTGGAAACCATTTTCCGTAATAGGAAATAGTGGATATTAGAGAAAATCCAAGTTTAAGGTTTCGGTAACTTTAAGATTCTTAATCGAAATCTAAGTTGTAGATTTATACTTAAAATCAGTGTTTTGACTTTTGTATCAAGTTTGACCAAGTCAACAGGGTATTTTAAGTAATGTTATGTTTTCATAATAGTCAGTGGGAGCAATTGACCTACGCTAAGATATTTATCGGGTTTTTGGATAAATTAATATACATGTATGTATATTCGCGTAGAAGCAAGTAAGTGCTTAGAGAAGCACGGAAATTACTAGCTTGTTGTTTTTCAAGTACATATATAATCTTAATGACGGGAGTTTTGAGATTACAAAATTAGTCCAGGTAAATGGACTAGTCCCAGGAGGTCATAATTATATATTGAAATTCAATGTCACAAATATTAACATATTAAAAGGAGTTTAGTGTTGAAAATAATAAACAGATTATTAGATGAGTGCTTTTACACTGGATATCTAATTTTGTTTACAAGGCGATGAAAGCAAAAAGGTTTATTATTTCAGTCTATTTCTTGGAATAGAAAAGTAGCAATACATCTACAATATAACCAGGTATGGTTATGGGATAATTTTATACATCTAGAAACAAGGAGTTTAATCCAGTTCTCTAAGTTTTAGATGATGTGATAAAATTAGAAAGACTAGACTTGTTTTTCAGGGTTAGCGAAAAACAATTTGTCTAGCAAAATGAGTGAGAGCACTAGTTAGTGTATACTCATTTTTAGTTCATAGTAATGTTGTGGTTTCAAGGTGAGATCCGTGAGAAGTCCACTTGAACCAACATAGTAATACGAACAAACACGGTGAATTGAGACAATGGATCAGCATTAATTTTGTACTATAATCCAAGAGGGTGAATATGGAGTGTACATTATTAATCCCTTTACTCTTCACAGATTTTGTATGTTTTGGTAATATCCATGAATAATAGGATTATTATTCAAAAACCTTATCCGTGACTACCTATCTTGGTGGGAACCTCGATTAGGGAGATAATAACGTCATTGTAATCCTTGGTGGAGATTCATAGTGATTGAAGATAGCTACCAGGAGTGTAGGCCAAGGATGTACGGATATTCACCAGGGGAGTGGATATCGGATTGTGACATCGTGTACAATACCGCGTGGTTAACGAGTCAAATATATTCGGAACATAGGTTGTCCTCAAGCCTAAGGTATTTGGTTTGGGATGCGTAGACTTCTGGTATTTGGATCGCACCTAACGCTACGCCGTAACTGGGTAGTAATAACGGGGCGTATCTGGTATCAGCGGAAAGCGTGTTGCCAAATGCAAATATGCGAGAGGCATACTGCGCCTCCTTTTCAGGAGAGATGTTTCCGGGCCCCTTGACTGATGTAGACTGTGGAAGTGCATGGACATACCCAAACGAACTGATATGTTCTTTGTCGTTTATATCTCAGTCGAAATCGGATAGTCGAGAAATGGTTCTGAGTGTTCAGAGTTGACTCATTCCATGCTCACACTCACAATCGAAACGTCGCGATACAGAGGGAAAAGCCTAAAGTATACCCGATCATAAGACAAGGGGTTCTTATGAAGTTTTGATTATAAAACAGTTAGTTTTATAAATTATAAAACAAGTTTGTTTTATAAAGAACTAGTTTAGAGACCCGTGTAATACACGGGTTGGTTATAGATAACTGATAAATAATAAAAAAACACATATAAAAATTACTACGAAAATGAAATACAAAATCGGATATAAATTAATCATAAATTGGAAAATATTTCTTTGTACACAACATTAGTTGTCTTGTTACTAACTGTACCTTCCTTATCTAAAGATTAATATCTATAATCCTTCTCTACTTTTAACTATAGAAAAAACAACATATACTCATCCATGAGAGAAAACAGGTCCTTAAGATACAAACCCACTCTTGATAGTGATTGCCCTTGGCTTTTGTTTATCGTCATTACAAAACATACTGCAAGTGGAAATTGTCTTCTTTGAACTTAATTTGAAAGGAATCCTCTTATCGGAAGGAGTCATACACATCCTTGGAATTAAATGTTATTCACCAATATTAGTTCCATTTATATCATCTACTTCTATTACTTGCCTACCCAACGATGTGACTCGTAATAACATGACCGGAACACCGACTTTAAGTGCTGATCGATGGTTGGTAACCAGAAAGCTTAAGACCATTTAGAATATGAGGAGAGTATAGACCTTCATTACGTAAAGGTATATAAAATCTAGAAAGGTATATAAAATTATAAAAACCGAGCGATGAAAAAAATCATAGAATACTAACCTATTTTTGAAATCGATAATTTCACTGATTTCAAAGTTTATGTACAACTTACTGACATTATAACAACTTGAAATAGATGGACGCTCTAATAAGAACATAATTGGTTAGTAATAAGAAGACATGATTGTATGTAAGTCATTGTTTTGGACAAAAAATATTAAATATTTATACCTTTGAACCACTTGACATTGGCAAATTACAGGATGATAATAACTCTTTCCTGTAATTCATGATTTTGAATATAATCATTCATGTGCTCAACATACTTATCCCACAAAGTGACATAAAGCTTTTTACCACTGTAAACACATATTATCATCAATTTAATACTATAATTCTTAATAGAAGAGTTAGTGCACATCTAGTATTAAGTAAAGCGAATACACACTTTAAATCTTGAATCTCCAGATGTAGTTTAACCCCTTTTTTGTCAGGATTTTCCTCAATCCTACCACATGCGACCACATCACCAATCACATCTACAAAATTAGAAAAAATAACTTAAATATAGGCAATGATTGATGAGAACGATAAAGTTATTATAAGTAGACAAATGAAACAGAATATTGAGTAGAATTGTATCTACTAACCAATTGTCACATTTTTAGTGAAACTGCTTCTAGCCCAGATCAACGGATAGCTCGAAAGATCAAAACCATAAACAGATTATCTAAAAGTGTTACACTTTGTAACAGATGTCTTGTAATACATATTCAACTTGTAAGGATGATTATAGTACTTGAGCTTCTATTTGTTTGCACCAATGGCAAACTTCTTAATGTAGAAAGAAGAACCCTCTTTTAGTAGGTTTTTAAACCTAGACAAATTTTGCTTTTGTACTACAGCTTGTATTTTTGTATCCTATTGCAAACCACAAGCCATGATATTACAATAAAAGAAAACCACCATGACATGAGAAGATATCCTCACATTTCATGAATCTTTAGTTGTAAGATAATCTAAATCATGCAAAACTTGAATTAAAATATATGTGTTTTGGTAAATGTAAATGATGATACAGCCTGTTCTGATTATTGATAGAAATTCATACCTTTTAGTATCAGTTGTATCTAATGCAAAATGTAAATACAAAAGTTTAGAATTTCATAAAAGTACTATAGGACCGTGACCTTTAATCATCTGAAACACTACATTCAATGAAAAAGAACCATAAATCAAGTAAAAAACTCTCGGTAATTCCACATTATGGTACAATCCACAACTTATACAAAACCGTTTTTGTTGTAGATATTCAGTGAACAAATGTAGATTCAAAATACAATATTAGCACAACTGCATAAGATAACTTATCCAATGTTTAAGCTAACGAAGGCATACATACTAAACCTATGAGATTATTACGTAAACAACAAACTACAAAGAATTAATATATCAAAGCAATCAGATAAAAAACATCCAAGCAATCAGATATAAAACTATTCAAAGCTGGAAATTGTTATTTGGAAATTTCGAAATTCAAATTTTTTTTGGAGATAATTCGAAATTTTCAATTTAAGGAAACAGTTATGTGATCAACACTACATTTTGGCCTATAAATTAGGGATAAATATGGGAAGAAACAGGAGAATTCGAAATTCTCTGAAATTTATCACATTTTAAACCAATTCTCCTTTTTTAAGGAAAAGGATATCTATTTTCATAAATAGAATTTTTATCCATAAATATATATTTAATTAGAAAAATTGATTTTTGTTTAATAGAAAGAATTTCGGTCTTTGACTTGAATCTGCTATGTGTCCAAAAACAAATGATGCAAACTTGAATTAGAATATAAATGAGCTCACAATCTGTATTCACAAGTGGATGTATTTGAGAATCAACTTGAACTAGAACAGTTTGTTTTGTTGTTGTTTAGTTACTATTAGAAAAGTGGATTGTAAATCACAAATTTCTTGGGAATATAGTTTTGGTTGCTGTGAATACTAAAAGTATTTTTGGTTGCTTCAAAGCTGGAAATTGTTTGTTCAATAAGTTAAATGTGCAGTCAACTACAGATTAAGATTTGGGTCTACAGTTCACGGCTGTATGAGGGACTTGAGAACAGTTTTATTGTTTAGTGTTTATGCCTGATTAAAGTAAGTGATAGTGAAAACAGAATGCAAATAAGTGATATTTTTTATGTTTTGGTTGTTGTTCAATGTGCATGATTTTAGGCTGCTATTTAATGTTCATGGTTGCAACTTGAATCTGGGAATGAAAAATCCAATAAGATTAAAGAATAATAGTTGGCGTTTCAAGCATCTTGAACAAACATAACGAATGTAGAATTTGATTTTAATTGCAATTGACCACAAAGTTATATGATAACCAATAAAGGTTTTAATTAATAGATTTAGAAGGAAGAAATCTTTCTTTTGATCAATAATATATGAAATCCATCGCAAATGGTCCACAGATGCATCCACATACTCATCAAATTAACTTCCAATTTGCATTCATCTTATATGTGCACAATTAACATAATAACTTTTAGATAGTATAATCAATAACACCAAATTTTGAAGTGCTATAGTGCAAGTTGACTCACCTTTGCATTTTATGTGCACTATCTTGAACTTGTAGTAATGATCTAGCAAGTTCTGATCTTAAATGTATTTGTCCACTTGATTTGCCTCTTGGGTTAAAGTACCTCTAAAAATACTCCAAACCACGCAAAAGAAAGAAGATTAGTACACTATCACCAAATCTAAATTAGTAGTAACCTACTGATTAGTAATTAAGCAAGGAGAAACTGAGAACAAAGATAGAAGAGAGCCTGTTCTACCTTTTCTAGAAAAGCAATATATAAGCAATTTCATCAAGTGGATTTCAACAGGGCACACTTCAAGATAGAACAAATTCAGAAACCATGAATTTGAGTTTTTTTCAGTCTGAAACATCACTTGAATCATTACCTAAATATGAGACAACCTAGTTCCATTAAGCATTTCTTCAAGCAGTTGGTATGCATCTTTGAAGCTATCAAGTATAAACATTAACCACGAATCTTTTATTAGAGAAGAAAAATAATACATGAATAGGAAATACACAAAAAACATATTAATAATTATAAGCCCACAATGGATATGGTGAGAATGTTGGTCAGCTTTTGGCTCCAAACCAAGCCTCAATTTTAAAGTCTGCAGCTGCAGCATCCGGACAACCTTCAAGGTAATGTTGTTTCTTACAATTTGTTTGGATTTTATGCACCTTTTCACTTGTTCACCATTAAAAGAGATCCTTAGGCATTTGGTATATACTATAAATCTGAAAGAAGTTCTGAACTTAATGAAATAATTGCTGGAGCGTGGGAAGTACTTACTGAATTTCCATTGAAGCATTTTCATGAAGTGTTGCATACAAAGAACATATTCATCTTTTAAATGAATTGGAACTTAGAAATCCATGATAGTTTCAGGCATGTGCTGCATACAAAGAAAGATCTAATCAACCCTAACTAAAACAGAAAACCTTAATTGCTTGGCTACAAAAATAATTAACTGAAAGCAGAAACCTTAATTGTTTGAATGCCGTGTCGGCGTAGTAGCATTATCGAACGGTTGCATCTAGTTGTCTCCATCAGAATCCACATCCGTTATCTCCACAACGATTGTTTGAACTCCAATAACCTTATAACCTTGATTGTATCCATCATTAAACCTTAATCGAATTAATGCAAGTAAAGGGCTTTAGAAGTAGCAAACGATCCATTAAATTAGTGCTTGAGAAGAATCTATCAATGAGTGTTTGTCTCTGTAACTCCAAAAATCTTAATTGTCTCCATCAGAAAACTTAATCGAATGAGTGATAATATATAGCTTTATTAGAATCGATCCATTCATAGAAATTGGAGCTTTAGATGAATCAAATCATCCTTAATTAAAAGCAGAAAACCTTGAAGGGGATAAAGATTGAGTAGGTTTTTGAATTTTCAGAGTAAAGGGGAAGAAGATTAAGCAGGTTGAGCAAGAGGGTCGATTTATTTGTGGAATATCGGCTAAAATTAGAGACTTGTTTTCTCTTACGCAGGGGAGACACGTGGCAAACACAGAGAATTGTGTTAATGGGCGGGAAAATATTAAAACGAGGGTCTAGAAATAGAACATGTGTCACCTAGTTAATTGTTTATTATAATTTAAAGATATGATTATCACACCTCGATATATAAGAGTTCTTATGTGCTTAGTTACCCTAAGGACTTGTCTAGAAGCACCCTTAGGCCAGTATCATCAAGACCACGGGTTGATAGTAAGCACAAGTGGGAGTCTGATAGGATTTGTGTGCATAACCATCGAACCCTGATGATACGCCCAATGCCATAGGACACTTAAGGGTCACACCTGTGAGGGTATATAATTCAAGCAGGAAAATTCACACAGTTTAGAGATGGGTGTTATGACAGTTAGTCATAAACCAGTATTGGGAGTTGGGAAAATATAATTGACAAGAATATATATATATTAGTTAATAAATATATATTGTTGATTATTGGATTAATATCTTGGATATTAATTAAAAAGGTTATTGTTACTAATTGTTATTATTATTAAAGAGGATAAAATATATTAAAGAATTATATATATATATATATATATATATATATATATATATATATATAATGTCGATTTATATATATATTAATATATTTTATATTAATAATAAAATGGTTTAAGAGGTTTCCTAATTAAAGATAACTAGATAAGTTATCTATAAATAGGAGTTAAACCATAACAATTAGGGTTAATGAATAATTAATCTAAAAACACTCTCTCCCCTCTCTCTCTCTTTGAATCGGCGGCCAAACCCCCTCCCATAGGGTGGTGTCGATTTTGGTGATTCTTGGTGTAAGGGATCAAGTACAAATCGAGTGTGGATTAAACCTTTCTAGCGGGTGCTTCTTATACCTCATCACGGGTGGATTAAGCTTGAGCAATTCAGATATATTTTCATCTAACATGTTCTTGGTGATGTATGGTGAAATCGATGGATGTAACATGTGTATAGACAAAAATAGATTTCCAGTTTATAATTGTAGGATTGATTACATGCTTAGTTTTATGTTTAATTCAATCCTGTTTTGCCTTGCATGATTTCCGTGCAAAAGGCTATATGCCTATGATCATGGTTTTCGATTTCATATATACCGGATATATACACATGTGGTAAACTAAGATCTGTTTAATTCTTTAGGGTTTTAGGATTAAGATTATTATTATGTTTCCGCCATTGTGAATAATAAATGTATTTTGTTTGTGTACAGTTCTGAGTTGGTTCAAACCAAGTTTGGTTTTGAATCAGGATAACTCAAGTATGAATTGTAACCTGTAAAACCCAACATCCATTACGGTTTTCAAATTCGGTTTTCGTCATAAAGTTTTCGAATTCCTTGTCTATTTCAAATTCACTCTAATAAGTAGTGGATTAAAATATAGAATATCAATACTATTTAGTAGCTTTAATACAAAAGTACCAACTAGTGAACAAATTGTGAACTAAAATAACCTAAAGAAAATTATCCGATTTCAAAAAGCAAGTCCTTTTTCTTCTTTAACGTTGTATTCTCGGAAGGAATATCGGGTTGGATGGGTTCCAAAGGGTTTTTATATAAATCACCAACACTAAATCACTATAATATTGTTAAGGTTTAAATCTTACCAAGTTGAAGAACATCAAAGTACCAAAAGTCCAACACAAAATAGTCAAAATAACAAATAGCAAAATGATGTAATATTGTTTAGGTTGAAATCTTTTATTGTTTATTTAAGTTTTTAGCTTTTAGAGGTTTTCTACTTTTGTTTATCGGATTTTATTGCCTAAAATGTCACTCACTCATTTAAATTCACAATCTCCTTTTTCAAACTTTAATTTTAAGTATTAAAGAAAATTTTATAATTTTTAGTTTTACCCTTATACGGGTCGCTTTCGGGTTGACTCTAACCCGACCCATTTATTTTTGTGTCAACTTCGTGTCAACCTGGTTTTGACCCATTTCGGGTTCGTGTCGGGTTCGGGTCACTTTTTCGTTTTGGATTCGGGTCGTGTTTCGTGTGGGGTCAGGAATTGCCAGTCTTAGTAGCACGTGCTACGTGTGTATAACGACTAACGAGGGTTAAGACTCTACGGAGACTGTTTGCTAACAATGCAAATCTAGACTATTGTATGTTATAATTTTTTTTATTATATTAGAGATTAAAACGCAGCAAACAGCTTTATAAGTTGTCTCATGTAGAATACACGATATTTTCTTGTTCAAAGTTCAAAACTAAGCACATTTTGAGGTGCGGTTTTTTTAAAGTGCAGACTGATAAAAAGTACACGCTGCACTGAATTCTTGGAATAGATAGCCTTAGGAACTAGAGCAAAATAACCATACGGACCGGACGATACCGGAATCGGTGTTGTATAGAACAAAATTACAAATAAGCAAGCGATTCTCGGTTTTACTTTTTCTTTATTTTTGGGTTCCGTTCTTTGGATTCCGGTTCCAACCAGTTAGGTTTTTTACCCGGAACTCGACTGGAATATTAAATGACAATCACTTTTTAAAATAAAACTTCAAATTGTCTAATCCTTAATTAATATGTAACAAAAAAGAACCAAGAGGTCAAACACAATCTTACATATTTTGTTCTTGCGTAATTTAATTCCTGGTTAGCGTGAACCTTTATTCTCTCCATGATGTCTCATGTCGATACCCAAACCTTAAATTTTTTTCATCTTCTACATAATTTATAAGTCATTTGTGCAAAAGATTAAGTTATTTTTCAAGTTTTCCTCCCCTTATTCAATGCTATTGCTATTGATGGACAATTGACTTCCCTCTTCCATGGAAGATACTCAAGTAAGTTAGTATGTGATCTTCATATTTACTCATCTCTTTCAATGTTTTTTTTGAAACGCAAAAAAATATGTTACATCCCTACTGTTACTCAAAAATACGTATATATAATTGTGTGTGTATATATCTATATATACAATAATAATAATTGTGTATTAAAATATTTGGGTAAACATACATTTTACTAAGAAGCTAAAAAGGCTTAAATATATAAACTTCAAGGACTAAAGCAACAATGATAAAACCTTTACATAAGAAATGTAACATTTGTAAGTGAGTTCACAAGTAGCATACAAAGCTCCTTACAAATGTACAACATGGACCACACATTCTATATGACAATGCAAGACTACTTTCTATGATAAACCAAAGCTACAAACATGAAAAATCAAGACTAGATGTCGGTTGTGTGTGTCCTTTATGATTTAGAAACTCATTAATTTCCACAGTTGATAAGATTGAACTAGAGAGAATATGGTTTTCACCTTGAAAAACACCTAGTTTCTTTCATGAAAATGAGCAACCGATATTAACTCCAATGAGTCATATCCTTATTTATTCTCCTAAGAGTATATTACATATTTCGTCCCTTGAGTTAGCATTTTATGCAAACTTCACTTACAATGAGAACTTATATTTCTACAATATTTAATCCTAACATATTGTTCAAATAGATTCAAGTGTTGGACAACTAAGGAGTGATAAGGCAAAGCTAGAAGAATGACAATTTAAGACTAGGAGCATAAGGTGGTGAAACAAGTACATACGTGTCTTATCCTTATAAAGGTCGCAATTTCAAGAGATTAAAGAACAAGTATCCTAAAGCAATACACTTAGACTATATATAGATGCCAAAGGTAAATCACTCTTTTCATCCCTAAGTTCTATAAGTTCTCAAAAGAAAGATTAGTAGTAACTCAAGGAGTCAAGGAGATTGAGAAGTTTAGCAAGTCACAAAACAATAATTATATATATGTATATATATATATATATATATATATATATATATATATATATATATATATATATATATATATATATATACATAGGAAGAATTTCATTTGAGAACCATTATTAGTGCGAGTATCGCAAGAACCAATCTGAGCCGTCCAATTTCCGCTACTTCAATCTCATTGTTCACCCATGAATTCCTTACATGCACCATGCCACATTCTATCCCTCCACGCTCTCCATCCATGAACTTCCCATATCCAAGAAATGACTGAGATTTGTTCTCACCATACTCGCACTAAAAACGGTTCTCAAATGAACCCTCCCCTATATATATGCTATATAAATATTTTATGCATAAAGCAAGTTTTATAATGATATATTATTTTGTGATGATTATACAAGTATGTAGCAAAATTACATGTCTTATAACAAAATGTTATCATGCATATTAACATATGATACATAAAAGTTTATGTATATATATATATATATATATATATATATATATTAAGTATGACCATTAAGATATCCAACATACGCGATATAGAATGAATGGACGTCTTGCAAATGGATTTTATTGGGCAACCCTTGTGTGGACCCGAGGTTAGAGAACCTATGAGAAGTTTGACATACTTAACATGTAACCATAAGATCTCAAAGAACTGTTTTATACTTTAAAAGAGGGTTGCAAGAAAGATTGTTTATGGCCTTTGATTTGGCTAGGTATTTTAGGTATTTGTGAAAAATATTTATCATAAAACCATAGTTACTCACTAAGCTTAAAGCATACGTAAAACAAGGAATATGAGACCATTGAAGTATTATGTTCTAATAAATTAGAACTTTTGTAATATAATCTTACACATATCTATTACCAAAAACTGTGTACTTTTTATTAGTATGCACTTTAAACTAATAATCACACCTCATAATGTGCTTATTTTTGAACTTTGAACAAGAAAATATCATGTACTTAACATGAGACAACTTATAACGGTGTTTGCTGCTTTTTAATCTCAAATATAATCAGAAAATCATAGCATACAATAGTCTAGATTTTCAATGTTAGCAAACTGTCTCTATAGAGCCCTAACCCTACGTAGCACATGCTACCATCAACCTTTTTAGTGTAATTCAATTTTTCATAAAAATTTTATTTTATATATAAATGTTATAAATAATGCAACCCCTAACTAGTATTTTTGTGTCCTATCACTGTTAGTTTCTGATCAGTTGTGCACGCTTCCCTCCACCCCGGATTTATTGCAACTAATTTAATATTCACACATATAATCATTTTTTCTGTAGTCGTCGATTTTGATAACAAAACTATTCGAAACGATATTGCATTTTCTAAAGGCATATGCATGGTAATACTAGGTGTTTGAAGAGCTTGCCAGAACTACAAACTGGCATAAATGAGTGAAGAAGTTTGGTGTTGCTTTTCTTGCGGATTGATGCTGTCAGCAACATGAGCAACTACTCCAGGGGAAAAAGGGTTCAAAGTTCATGTTTCAAAAAGGAATAATGTGAAAAATAGATAACACATAATCCATCCATACATGAATATTGTTATGAGCAAAGAACGGCCATAACGAAGAGTGGAAACTGACGTCAACTTTTTTCCATCCCAACTGTTGTAACCCATGAATCATTTCCTCTATATAATAGAAGAAGTTTTATTTAGTTAATAAGCGACTTTTATTAAGAAAAAGAATATCAAAATATATAACTTTGATTTACTACCTTCTTTCATGGTTTTCAAGGGTATTTTGGGTATTAGGTACATTTTGAGAGGCTTCTTTCACTCTTGCTGCTTGGGGAGGAAAACTTGAGCCTCTGGATGATACGGGTGGGCAATACTCCACATCTACAACGTGTTTATAACCATCCAAGGATTTGAAAGGAGGCTGCCAATTTTGAAGTATTAAAGAATCAAAATTATACAACCAAATTACATTTGCTATCCCTTTGTTTTGCATAAAATAACTTATTTGGAAAATACAAAGAGATTCATTGTGATATCTATTTTGAAGGACGAAACAAAACGATATACTGAAGTTAGTTAGGTGACTCTGTGTATTTATTAATGTTTATTAATAACTACATAGAGTCACCTAACTAACTTCAATATATCATTTTGTTTCGTCTTTCAAATTGGAAATCACAATCAATCTATATGAATTTTCAAATCTGTTAATTTATGCAAAACAAAAGGGATAGAAAATGTAACTTAGTTGTATAATTCTAACTCTTTGATACTTCAAAATTGGCAGCACCCTTTCAAATACTTGGATGGTTATAAACACGTTGTAGATGTTGAATATTGCCCACCCGTATCATCAACAGGCTCAAGTTTTCTACCCGACGCAGCAAGAGCGAAAGAAGCCGCTCAAAATTATCTAATACCCAAAATACCCTTGAATACCATGAAATCATGGAAGGTAGCGAATCAAAGTTATATATTTTGATATTCTTATTCTTAATAAAACTCGTTTATTAACTAAATAAAACTCCTCTTATATAGAGGAAATGATCTGTGGGTTACATCAGTTGGGATGGAAAAAAGTTGATGTCACTTTCCACTCTTCGTTATGGCCGTTCTGTGCTCATATCAATATTCATGTATGGATGGTTTATGTGTTATCTATTCTTCACATTATTCCTTGTCGAAACATGATCGACTTTGAACCCTTTTGTCCTCTTGGATTTGCAGGTGAAATATGAATGTTTCCATAAAGCTGGTGCTGCAGTAGTTACTCATGTTGCTGAGAGCATCAATCAGCAAGAAAAGCAACACCAAACTTCTTCACTCATTTCTACCAGTTTGTACTTATGGCAAGCTCTTCAAACAACTAGTATTACCATGCATATGCCTTAAGAAAATGCAATTTCGTTTCGAATAGTTTTGTTATCAAAATCGACCACTATAGAAAAAATCATTATATGTGTGAATATTAAATTAGTTGCAATAAATCCGGAATTCCTCACATGCATTCATTGCCCACCTATGAATTCCTCATATGCACCCTGCCACACTCTATCCACTCACGCTCTTCATCCATGAATTTCACTTACAAAATTAACGGCTGAGATTGAGTCTCCCATTCTCAGTTTAATTATCATTCTTATTTAAACCTTCTACTATATATACACTACTAGAAAATTCCTTATTTCCGACCGTTTTTTTCCAACAGTTATAAACCGTCGCTAATAGTGACGAAATAATGACACTATTACGACGAAAACAACCAAAAAACTGTAACACAAATTGAAACAAATTAGCATCGGTTTTGCAACCGTTTTGCGTCAAAAAAGAACCGTTGGAAGATTGTGTCTAAATAATGACAATTTACCAACGAAAAAGCGACGTAAACATAAAAAAAGAACAAAAGTAATTAATAAAAGTAATTAATCAATTTAAAACTAAATATATAACGTATTTAAATGAATTTGTTGGAAAATCGTTGGTAATACCCACAAATTAGCGACGGTTTCAAACAATTATAGTAAAATCAAGAGTTAATTACAAAGATGGTCCTTGTGGTTTGCGCTGAATTTCACATTCAGTCCTTTAAACTCGAAAATTACACTGATAGTCCTTATGGTTAACGTTTTGTTTCACTTTTAGTCCTTTACACTAACTCCAGTTAAAGTTGACCGTTAGTCAAAGGGTAGACTAAGGGTATTCTGGTCATTTTCCATATTATCCTTGTTGCCAAACATCCATTTTCATTATTCATTAATTAAAAATTAATAAAAAAAACACAAACACTAATTTCCATATGCAATGAATTAAAGGTTGATAAAAAAATGCAAACACTAATTTCCAGATTCATTACTTAAATTTTTGATAAAAAAATATAAACACCCACATGAATGAAATCCATAATTTCTAAATCAAATATACACCAGATCTTGATTTACAACAGAATCATAACATATACACATCAATCTTGATTTACAACAAAAACACAACAAAGTGTTCAAATAAACCCTAAAATTGTAAGAAGAACAAAAACCATATCATTAAATAAAAAACCCAAATCACAGATTGAGGAAGAACATAACAACAATCGGGAAAAACAAAAACCCTAACCGAGGCGGTGGCGGTTCGGATGTGGATGCGACGGCGGCGGTGCAGATCTGGAGGCGGAGGTGGTTCAGATCCGAGGCGGAGGTGCAGATCTGGAGGCGGAGGTGGTTCAGATTCGAGGCGGAGGTGCAGATCTGGAGGCGGTGGTGCAGATCTAGAGGCGGAGGCGACGGCGTGGTTCATATATAGAGATCAGGGTGTGGTCGCATGGTGGTGGTGGAGGTTGTATCATGGTGGTGGTGGTCGCATGGAGGTGGCGACGGTGGTTAATTTTCAGAGAGAAAAAGGTCGGGGTGTGGTCGCATGGTGGTGGCGGTTGCATGGTGGTTTAGCGGCGGTAGTGGCCGGCGGCCCTAGGTGGCGGCAGTGGTGGCCGGAAGTCTAGAGGCTGTTCTTGGTTCTTGTTTAAAGATTAGAGAGAAAGAAGATGAGAGATTAGAGATGAGATATGAGAGAGGGAAAGGTGATATAAGAGGGGTGAAAATTGATGTTTGGTAACAAGAATTAGGGAAAAGGGTGTTTGGAAATTATGTTAATAGGTAAATTCTGGTTGGTAACAAGGATAATAAGGTAAATGACCAATTTACCCTTTGACTAACGGTCAACTTTAACTGGAGTTAGTGTAAAGGACTAAAAGTGAAACAAAACGTTAACCATAAGGACTATCAGTGTAATTTTCGAGTTTAAAGGACTGAATGTGAAATTCAGCGCAAACCACAGGGACCATCTTTGTAATTAACTCTAAAATCAATTTAATAATTGATATATAATGATTTTATAAAAGTTTCGTCAGAAATTCGTTAGTAATTACGGACGAATTAACAACGATATCAAGAATAAATTAAGAAACAATACATTTAATCTGATATTAATTATGTTATGGTTTTTAAAAATATATTAGTCGGAAAAACGTCGAGGGTTTTAAAATCATAATTAAAAAAATATATTCAAATAATTGTTGGATATTCTAATATGTTTTTAAACATTTTGTCGGAAAATCATCGGTAATTAGCCACGAATTACAGACGGTTTTTAATAAGATTAAATATAGAAATAATATACTCTATTTAATATTAATTGCATTATGATCTTTTAGTAGTTTTGTCGGAAATCCATCGGTATTACCGACGATTTAGCGACAGTTTTACATATTAATTATAAATAAATACAATTGTAGATATATATGATCAATATGTTTACACGATAAATAAGAGCAATATTAAATGAATATTAAATGCTATTGGATATATAAATATAATTAAAGAAACATATGTTATAGGTGAATCATGGTTAACATTGTATCAATCATTGTAAAACTTGATTTAAATGGGTTAATCAAAGTCCCACTATGTTCAATGTCATCTTTATTTGTCCAAACAAGCCAATTGTTGAATCAAATGATCGTCCTCTCCCCTTTGATCAATATGAATATTGAATTCAGGATCCAAACGAACCTCCATGGAGTCAATCTCTGCTAAACAGAGCACAACTTAAGGATGCTTATAGGATGCACCTTTGAAATCTTCTATGACGATCAAGTTAGTGGTTAATGTGATGGAATGAGTATAAGGTGGATGGTCCATCGAATGTCAGTAGTATACCTTGATGATGACCTCTAGCTTCATATTTATAGGGATCTAATGGTCTAATTATTCTCTTATTCCTTGTGGTGTCTTACAGCTTATGTCAAGTATGCTATAGAATAAAGAAAATTGTATATGGGATATTTAGTAGTCTCACGTATAATACCGCTGCTTCCTTATAACACAAGGTTATTTATATAGCCATTACATGAGAATATACCATATGCCCTTTTATTCACATGATATAGTCATATGGTCGCGGGTACATTATTTGACCATATGGACATTAGCCAATTTGGTCAATTCTATGAATAACCACGAACTATGTGCAACACTTGTGAAATAATGTATTTCTTTACTCAAATCGGTAAAAGTATTCGTCTATTACAATCACAATTGAAACTAAATATAACTATCATTAGCAATACGAAAAAAAGGTGAATCAAGAAATAAATTTTGTGTCTCTTTGTATCATGATACTACATTTTCGCCGTCACATGTGTCCTCTAACTCGCTTCGACCCGAGTGTAGACGCCGCATGTCGCCGTTTTATTAATTCTTTTTTTTTCATGTTTTATAATTATTTAATATCTTTTTATTAATGTTTACTATTTATTAATTTTTAAAGCCAAAAACAATTTAAACTAATTATAACTTAATTATCAATTTTATAGTTAGTAACAAATAATTTAATTACAAACGTCGGTATACTGTCGGCAAACACAGACGAACTTCCGACCATTTGTTCCTCCTCAAAATTATAATTAATCTTCAAGACTATTTCCTTAAAAAATTCTAAATATTTGAAAGTGTCGAAATTTCGTCGGGAAGTACCGACCAATTTCCGACGCTTATTTTCCCTCCCCCAAATTTTTATTTGCCCCCCAAATTTTTACTTCCCCCCATCTAATATTTAGATCTCCCTCTCGTTTCCTACTCTAATTTTAAAACCCTACTCTTCCTCCACAAATGACGTCGCACGAAATCAACGCCAAGGCTCAGTTACATTCGTGGGTGGCATCAACCAGGTGATGACTAGGGCAGTCCCACCACTTGATAGTCGACGAAGGTACGATTCATGTCAAGTTTTATTGAATCAGAAACCATTTAATTTTCATCGTTGAATCATACATGTCTAAAAATCTGTAAATCAAACAACCAACGTTGATTGATTCGATTAAAAATGATGGTTCTGTTTTTTCTTCATCGATCAAAAAACACATATAGGTTCAATGTTAATCGATTTATGTTTCATTGCGTTCATCTGTTTGAAGATGATGTTTGTCTTCATCGATCTATCTTTCCAGTGTGCAAAACTGTGTTGATATTGTAGATTTATGTTTCGATTTCTACAAATGTTTCACCGATGTTGCAAAAATGAATTCCTGTGTGAAAATAACCTTATTTTAATTTGTCATTTCTATAGTCTATTTCTGCTCGAAATGCTAATTAAAACTTCTTACTGTACTTTCAAATAATGAATAATAAGTTTGGACAACTGCATTATACTCCATGAGCGTGCAATGTTATTTGTTGTTTCTGTTTTATTATATTTGCTACAGTATGAGCGTGCAATGTTATTGGGCTTGCTGAAAAAATGTCACTTGGAAGCATAAAAAGATGGATTGGTGCAGACATCAATGCTTCCAAGTGAGGATTTTGATGTGCATTAGAGTGTTAATGAGAATTTTGATGTGCATTTTCTTTGCAAAGTTACATGTTTAAATTGCTTGTCTTACTGAATTCATTGTCCTTTTAAGTGCTAAAAAAAGTTACTGCATTTTGGATTGATCAAGTAGAGAAGTGGTGATCATCAGGAGTCAGGATAGATATCTGATCTACTAGAAAAGGGGCATACATCTCATAAGCATGGTATTCTTTCTCATATATAGTTTTCTTCGTATTTTATATGATTATGATATCTGTGTTTGTTTAGTTTATTTCATGATTTTTAATATCATTTTCAGAGCATGCATATACTTATGGAAATACCTATGATACACCTATCTAAAGTGTTCTCTCCAAATTATCAAGCACTTTAGAAATCTTCATTAATTGCATTTATAACTTACAAACTTTTCCTTAAACTAATGTTAGTTAATCA
This sequence comes from Pulicaria dysenterica, assembly GCA_947179395.2. Lineage (NCBI taxonomy): Eukaryota > Viridiplantae > Streptophyta > Magnoliopsida > Asterales > Asteraceae > Pulicaria > Pulicaria dysenterica. The sequence continues at coordinate 59,445,366 of OX359288.1, read as the reverse complement.
GTTTAGTTGCTACTTATACTTTAGTTGACTTCGTATTGTAGTGATAGAGTTGGACTCACTGTGTTATTCATATTGTTTTTGCAACCAACAAAATAACTCAGTTTGCTTAGTTAATTGGCTTCAGTTATATGACAATTTCATTTAGGATAATGAAGGGTTGTTAATGGAGATAATGGTTGCTTGGGTTTATAACTTGAATTAAGACCCTTGTTTGTTAGTTGGATTAGACAAAATATTTGGCTGGTTGACTTTAAGAAAAATGTAAACTTGTCACACAATAAAACCTTTAAAATGAAAGTGAAGTGTTAAGAGGATGTTCCTATTTTAGATACTGTAGTCATTTGAAAAGATGATGAAGAGTTTTTACATATTCAAAAAAGGAACAATTCTTGTAGACTTTGACTAGGGTGAGTTGAGCTATTAGCATTATTATTTAGATTGACCACAATTATCATAAAAAGGATAGTGTAGTCATTAGCAATTGGCACAATCAGCTATCAACTTTATAAATGGATATCTTATTAAACACAAGATGTAGTCTTGGTTTATCACTCTTCATTCATTTTTAACGGGTCATGATGAGTTATATTGGATTGTAAGGAATAACTTGTTATAAATCGTATCTTTTTCTAATGTGTTTTTAATTGATGTAGGTGCAATCGTTGTAAAGAACAACGCAATAGGCGAAAGCATCCGAAGAAACGCTTTGAAATGAAATAGAGGAGCTTCGTAAACATAAAAAAATACGTGAAGTAGGTTTTTCTTTTTATGAGAAGCACACATGAAGGGGACTTCTTACGAGCGACTCAAGAAGCGTTAAACTCGAGTCAAGAAAACGGGTGATACGTTTGCTGCTTAGTAGTAGTTTTACATACCCAAGACAATCACCCATTCACTCTCCACCTATTTCAGCCATGTAGCTACATTAAATACTTGTATTTATCTATACTTTAATGACAGAGAAATTATGTAAATTTTTTGATCATCTCCGTTATTCTGTGGATTGAATGCGTTTTTATATTAACCTTTTATATCGAATTATAATATGCATAAAACAGGTAACTAAAATTTTTTAGATATGGTATTAAATTAAAAAAAATACTGAAGTGGTCCTTAAATCATTGGAAGAATTAAATTTCATTTAAAATATAAAAATAAATTGTGTAGGTAAGTCGTCGGTAAAAACAGCTTTTAAACTAAAATATAAAAATTTAAACCGTCGGTATTTTGTCGGTATAAAATAATTTTTTATTAAAAATAAAAACTGATAATCGTCGGAAGTTAGACGGTATAAATAATTTATTAATTAAAATATAAAAATACATTCGGTTGATATTTCGTCGGTATACATTAAATTATATTAAAAATAAAAAAATGATAATCGTGGGTAATTAGTCGGTATAAGTAATATTTTAATTAAAATATAAAAATACATTCGGTTGGCAAATCGTCGCAGTTTCGTTGAAAACGTTGAGATTATCGTCGGTAAATTCGGTCGGAAATTTAGCGACGGTGTTTTTTTCGACCAACTTTTTTCGTCTGAAATTCGTCAGAACTAGCTTTTAGCGACCATTTACCGACGATTTTTGTCGTCAGGAATCGTCAAATTTCTAGTAGTGATATATATATATATATATATATATATATATGCTATATAAATGTTTTATGCATAAAGCAAGTTTTACAATGAGATATTATTATGTTTTCTTTGCATAAAGTTATGTCATGATTATACAAGTATGTAGCAAAATTACATGTCTTATAACAAAATATTATCATGCATATTAACATATGATACATAAAAGTTTTTCTATATATTAAGTATGGCCATTAAGATATCCAACGTATGGGATATAGAATCAAGGGACCTCATGCAAATGGACCTTATTGGGCAGCCCTTATGTGGACCCGAGGCTAGAGAACCTATGATAAGTACTTTGACCTACTTAACATGTAACCATGAGATCTCAAATAAATGTTTTGTACTTTAAAATAGGTTTGCAAGAAAGGTTGTTTATGGCCTTTGATTTTGCTAGGTATTTGTGAAAAATATTTATGATAAAACCATAATTACTCACTAAGTTTAAAGCTTACATACTCATTTATGTATCTCAAGAAACAACGAGTAAGGGACCATTGAAGTATTATGCTCTAATAAATTAGAACTTTTGTAATATTATCTTACATATTTCCGCTGATGTAATAAGCTATGTATTACATTATGATGAATAAAATAAGTATTAGTTTTCTCTATAGTTACTTGTACTAAAGGCTCAAAGATAATACTTACAAACGGGGTGCTACATGAGAGCCTTTTGTTCAAGTAAACTAAGTTTGACCTTAGATTATGTAAACCTAGACTTGAACTTAAGAGAAAAGGTCTAGTATGAATCAAATAACTAACATAAACTTAATGCACAATTATTATTATTGTGTATATATATAGGGGAGGGTTCATTTGAGAACCCTTTTTAATGCGAGTACCGTGAGAACCAATCTCAGCCGTTCCTTGGATATGAAAAGTTTATAGATGGAGAGCGTGGAGGGATAGAGTGTGACAAGAGTGCATGTAAGGAATTCATGGGTGGCAATGACATTGAAGGAGGGGAAATTGGACGACTTAGATTGGTTCTCGCAGATATCACACTAAAAATGGTTCAAATGAACTTCTTCCTACTTATATATACATATATTTGACTAAAAGTAGGGCTGTTACATATTTTTTTGCTTTAAAAAAATATTGAACGTGACGAGTGAATATAAAAATCACATACTAACTTACTTGAGTATCTTCCATGAAAAAGGGAACACAATTGTCCATAAATTGCAATAGCTTTGAATACGGGGAGGAAAACTTGAAAAAAAAACTTAATCTTTTGCCCAAATGATGTATGAATTATGTAGAAGATGAAAAAAAATATAAGGTTTGGGCATCGACGTGAGATGTTAATTAAATTACACAAGAGCAAAATATGTGAGATTGTGTTTGACCTCTTGGTTGTTGTTGGTTACATATTAATTAAGGATACACGATTTGAAGTTTCATTTTAAAAAGTGAGTGTCATTTAATATTTCGGTCCGATTCCGGGTAAAAAACTTAACCTGTTGGAACCGGAATTCAAAGAACCGAACACAAAAATAAAAAAAACCTAAAACCAAGAACCGCACCGCTTATCTGTGATTCAGTTCTGTACAACATGGGTTCCAGTACATACGGTCCGGTCCACATGGTTATTTTGCTCGTCCCTATGAGTTCCTAAGGCTATCTATTCCCAGAATTCAGTGAAGCGTGTACTTTTTATCAGTCTCCACTTTAAACAAATAACGGCACCTCATAAAGTGCTTATTTTTAAACTTTACACAACAAAATATCCTGAGACAACTTCTAAATTTGTTTGCTGCTTTTTAATCTCAAATATATCATAGCATACAATAGTCTGGATTTCCATTGTTAGCAAACTATCTCCATAGAGCCCTAACCCTCGTTATACATACGTAGCACGTGCTACCCTCAACTTTTTACGTGTAATTCAATTTTTCATCAAATTTCTTTTATATATAAAATTATAAATGTTACAAAAAATGCAACCCCTAACCAGTATTTCTGTGTCCTATCACTGTTAGTTTTTAATCAGCTGTGCACGCTTTCCTCCACCCCGGATTTATTGCAAGTAATTTAATATTCGCACATATAATCATTTTTTTGTAGTCGTCGATTTTGATAACAAAACTATTCGAAACAATATTGCATTTTCTGAAGGCATATGCATGGTAATACTATGTGTTTGAAGAGCTTGCCATAACTACAAACTGGCATATATGAGTGAGGAAGTTTGGTGTTGCTTTTCTTGCTGATTGATGCTGTCAGCAACATGAGCAACTACTCCAGCCCTAGCTTTATGGAACCATTCATCTTTCACCTGCAAATCCAAATCCAGGGGGAAAAAAGGGTTCAAAGATCATGTTTCTACAAGGAATAATACGAAGAATAGTTATCACATAATCCATCCATACCTGAATATTGTTATGAGCAAAGAACGACTATAACCAAGAGTGGAAACTGACGTCAACTTTATTCCATCCCAACTGTTGTAACCCACGAATCATTTCCTCTATATAGCAGAAGGAGTTTTATTTAGTTAATAAACTACTTTTATTAAGAATAAGAATATCAAAATATATAACTTTGATTCACTACATTACATGATTTCATGGTATTTTGGGTATTAGGTACATTTTGAGCGGTTTCTTTCGCTCGATCTTGCTGCTTCGGGAGGAAAACTTGAGCCTGTGGATGATACGGGTGGGCAATATTCCACATCTACAACGTGTTTATAACCATCCAAGGGTGTGAAAGGAGGCTGCCAGTTTTGAAGTATCAAAGAATCAGAATTATACAACCAAATTACATTTGCTATCCCTTTGTTTTGCATAATATAACTGATTTGGAAAATACATAGAGATACATTGTGATATCTATTTTGAAGGACGAAACAAAATGATATATTGAAGTTAGTTAGGTGACTCTATAGTTATTAATGTTTATTAATAACTACAAAGTCACCTAACTAACTTCAACATATCATTTTGTTTTGTCCTTAACTAACTTCAATATATCATTTTGTTTTGTCCTTAAGATGGAAATGACAATCAATCTCTATGAGTTTTTAAATCTGTTATTTTATGCAAGACAAAGGTATAGAAAATGTAACTTAGTTGTATAATTCTAACTTTTTGACACTTCAAAATTGGCAGCCCCCTTTCACATCCTTGGATGGTTATAAACACGGTGTAGATGTGAAGTATTGCCCTCCCGTATCATCCACATGCTCAAGTTTTCTTGCCGAAGCACGAAGAGGGAAAGAAGCCTCTCAAATGTACCTAATACCCTTGAATAGAATGAAATCAAGGAAGGTAGCGAATCAAAGTTATATATTTTGACATTCTTATTCTTATTAAAAGTCGTTTATTAACTAAATAAAACTCCTTCTGCTATATAGAGGAAATGATTCGTGGGTTACAACATTTGGGATGGAAAAAAGTTGACGTCACTTTCCATTCTTCGTTATGGCCGTTCTTTTCTCATATCAATATTCATGTATGGATGGATTATGTGTTATCTATTCTTCGCATTATTTCTTGTTGAAACATGATCGACTTTGAACCCTTTTATCCCTTGGATTTGCAGGTGAATGATGAATTTTTCCATAAAGCTGGTGTTGTAGCAGTTGCTCATGTTGCTGAGAGTATCAATCAGCAAGAAAAGAAACACCAAACTTCTTCACTCATTTCTACCAGTTTGTACCTATGTCAAGCTCTTGAAACAACTAGTATTACCATGCATATGCCTTAAGAAAATGCAATATCGTTTCAAATAGTTTTGTTATCAAAATCGACGACTATAGAAAAAATCATTATAAGTGTGAATATAAAATTAGTTGCAATAAATCTGTAACACCACTTTTTCAAAATGATATATTTACATAAACTGTCAATTAGCGTTCCCAAAAGAGATTTGAGTTTACCAAAACAAGTAGATACATCAACGCTAATGGATTATACAAAAGTAGTATTAGTGTTTATACAAAATACTCGGAGCTATCCGACCAGCTACACTGCTGGGGCCTTCCCCTTGCTACTACCTGCTGTACCTGCATAAAATACACAACGTAAGCTAACGCTTAGTGAGCATATTACTATCAGATAAACATAAAAGGCATGAGCACTCTTCTCGGGATGCTTTACATCCCAGCTATAACTTGTGAAACCATAAACGGTTAACTCGTTCTGAGGTATGACCACACCTCGCGCGTAGTCAAGCCCCTGACACCTTTCTTCGGTATAAGGATCTCAATATACCCTTCTTCTTTCTCTTTGAATTCCCAGTTACGACTACTCGTAATTAGGCTTCCACTTTTCTTAGTATAAAGCTACTCTTAGCTAAATACTATCTTTCCTTGTGCATCGTTATATCAACAACATAATTAAACACTTATACACATAACATATACAGGTATCATGAAATCACATTCTTTCACGTAAATCATGCATATGTACCAACTAATCACAGTTATGTATACTCACCTTAACAGCAGCTAAGCAAATATACTCCTATTAGTGTGATGTCTAGCCTTTATCGCCTACAAGTCATGAACGAGGGCTACATTAACTTCTAAACACTCGGCAACAACTTAAACTGAACATTAAACAACAAACAACAAAACCTGCTTCTGGCTCTCCCTACGGCTGTAGGGAAAATTCTCTGCTCTCGCAGGAGTTTCTTTAACTACGGCCGTAGGTATCTATCCTGCGCCCGTAGAACTGGTTCTAAACGTTCTGCGGTCGTAGGCTATGTACACTACTCCCGTAGGTTAAATCCATCGTCCTTATACGGTATTCCCACAAGATACTGTCCTACGCCCGCAGGAACACCTGCCTACGGCCGTAGGAGACAAAATATCATAAATACTTAAACACCTTCCTACGCCCGTAGGGAATAATGCCTGCGGCCGTAGGAACAGTCGGTACTGCGGACCAGTTTGCTCTGTTCAAACAGCAGGTCCAAAACTTTGGTTTTTTAACCCACTCGCAAACAGAAGTGTGTTTCCATGCTAATAACAGATTCTACAACTCTTGAATCAATCAAACAACAACAAAAAACAAAGAAAGACTAAACCAACAAGGATTCAAGCCTTGAATCCCTTCTTGACCTAAATCAACACAAAACCATACAAAATTTATCAAGAACACATACCTCCTGCTTCTAAATCACCCAAGGATCACTTGTAGATACTTAATCTTCACTTTAAATTCAAAATCAGCAAGAAAAGAAGGAGAGCACGTGTGTATCGTATATGAATATGTGTTTTGTGTGTACAGAGAATTTGACCACAATGGTCAAATGAACTTCAATTATATCTAGCTACTTTCACTATATGACACAATTGGTCCTTGTACTTATAACTTTGCTGAAATTACAATACAACCCCTCAACTTATAGGCACATAATATAATTCATCAAAACCACATAATGGCATTTTACTAATCATATAAACATTAACATTTAAATTAAGAAACACGTAATGAGAGCTTTCAAACCTTGGGGCGTTACAACTCTTCCCCACTTAGGACGATTTCGTCCCCGAAATCTACTGTGCAAATAACTGAGGGTAATTCTGTCTCAACTCAATTTCTGGCTCCCAAGTATAGTCTGATCCTTTTTTATGCTGCCACTGAACTTTCACAAGACCCACCTATTTGTTACGTAGAGTTTTCACTTTCCTTTCTAAAATGGCTATTGGTTGTTCCACATAAATAAGCTTTTCATTTATCGTCACGTCTTGTAAAGGAACAATGGCTGATTCGTCTGCTAAACACTTACCAAGATGGGACACATGAAATGTATTGTGAATCTGAGACATTTCTTCTGGAAGTTCCTGTCTATAAGCTACTTTTCCAATCCTCGCGACAATCTTGAAGGGACCGATAAATCGAGGCCCTAGCTTGCCCCTATTTCTAAATCTGATCAACCCTTTCCATGGTGATACCTTTAACAGAACATAATCCCCAACCTGAAACTCTAGTGGTGATCGTCGCTTATCTGCGTAACTTTTCTGTCTATCGTGGGCTGCTTTTAGTCGTTCGCGTATCTGCTGTATGTACTCAGTGGTTTGCTGCACTATCTTTGTACTGCCCAGTTCTCTCTGACCAACTTCACCCTAACAAATAGGAGTTCTACATTTTCGGCCGTATAGCATCTCATATGGCGGCATGCCAATACTAGAATTGAAATTTTTGTTATGTGAGAACTCTGCTAATGGTAAGTACGTATCCCAACTACCACCAAAGTCGATGATACAAGCTCTGAGTATATCCTCCAATGTTTGTATAGTTCTCTCGCTTTGACCGTCTGTCTGTGGATGAAATGCCGTACTCAGATGCAGTTTCGTTCTCATGTCTTCATGAAATTTGCTCCAGAATCTAGAAGTGAATATGGTATCTCTGTCTAAAATAATTGTGAACAGGAACTCCATGTCTAGCAACTATTTCTTGCATATTAACATCTGCCATTCTTTTAGAAGAATAAGCTTCCTTTTTCGTGATAAAATGAGCACTTTTGGTGAGTCTGTCAACTACTACCCAGATGGCATCAAACCCTCTAGGAGTCTTAGGTAACTTAGTAATGAAATCCATAGTCACATGTTCCCATTTCCAAACTGGTATATCAAGTGGTTGTAACTTCCCATGTGGCTTCTGGTGCTCGGTTTTGACTTGTAAAAAGGTTAAACATCGTTCAACGTATCTTGCTATTTCATGCTTCATCCCTGGCCACCAGTAATTCATTCTCATATCTCTGTACATCTTTATAGCTCTTGGAGGAATAGAAAGCCGAGAACCGTGTGCTTCTTCTAATAGAACTTGTCGTACATCCCCGAAATTAGGCACCCAAACACGATCATAACGAGTTAGAAGGTCTCGACTATCTTTTACTAACTTTGACACCAGACCCTTGATGCGTTCTTTCTTCTGATTCTCTTCCCTGACCGCTTCGGTCTGTTCTGCTTTAATTTGATCAAGTATCGGAGTGATAACTGACATCCTTGTTTGGTGCATTTGTATCTGTATTGTACCTGACTTTAGGCTTAACGCATCCACGACTACATTCGCTTTACCCGGATGATACAAAATATCACAATCGAAATCCTTTAGTAGTTCTAGCCACCATCTTTGACGCATGTTCAAGTTCTTTTGCTCTAGAAAATACTTAAGGCTTTTATGATCCGAGTAAATATTCACACCATAGAGATAATGTCTCCAAATCTTTAAAGCAAAGACAACTGCTGCCAGTTCCAAATCATGAGTCGGGTAGTTATTCTCATGTATCTTCAACTGACGGGAAGCATACGCGATAACTTTCCCTTTGTGCATAAGCCCGCAACCCAACCAACTGTACGAAGCATCGCGGTAAATGACCATATCTTCCATCCCATCTGGTAACGTGAGAACTGGTGTGTTACACAACTTGAGTTTCAGAGTATCGAAGACTTTCTGCTGTTCCTACCTCGAATTGAACTCTACACTCTTCTTTGTTAACTGAGTTAGAGGTACTGCTACTGTGGAAAAATCATGTATAAACCGTCTGTAGTACCCGGCTAACCCAAGAAAACTTCTGACTTCTATAGGATTCTGAGGTGGCTCCCACTTCATCATAGCCTCCACTTTGGCAGGGTCTACTTTGATCCCTTCCTGGTTAATAAGGTGACCCAAGAACTGTACTTCTCGTAGACAAAACTCGCACTTGGAGAACTTTGCGTATAACTTTTCTCGGCGTAGGGTACCTAGCACTTCCCTAAGGTGAACATTGTGCTCTTCTGAAGTTTTAGAATAAATGAGGATGTCGTCGATAAATACAATCACTAATTTATCGAGCATCGGCCGGAAAACTCAGTTCAGCAAATCCATAAATGCTGCTGGTGTGTTCGTAAGACCGAACGGCATTACTACAAATTCAAAGTGCCCGTACCGTGTTCTGAAAGCTATCTTGGCTATATCCTTGTTAGTCCCCTAGTGAGAATAACAACGAGCAACAGGTGTGTAGAAGGGGGTTGAATACACTTTCTGCGGAAATTGAACAAATCAAATAAAAGTGTTACACAAAGTAAATCAAACCACAATCGAATGCTTTGCTTTTCATCAATAGGATGATTACAGACTCTATCAAGTAAGCAAATCTTGATATGTAAACACCTAATATAAATCTCTCAATCTTTCAAACTTAGCTATCTATAATCAACTTATGATTATAGATACTGACGACTCTCTAAACAGGATTTACACAGATTGATAACTTACCAATATCACAACTGATGTGAGTATTCGAACACACGAATAGCTTGGCAATCTGTGAGTTACTTGATCACGCTGAACTGACAAACAATGATTCAAGAATCGTAAGACATACGGTAAGGTGAGGTTTTTCGGCTCTGCAACAGTAAGTTATTTTCGTATCTGAGTTGTACCTCTAAACTTATCAGGAGATAAGTATTTATAGTCCTGTTCCTACGGTTCCTAACAAATTGGACTTATCCTAATTTGCTAACTAACTACCGGATGACTCGGAATCTTGAATATTGAATTTTCTTATCTTGAGTCTTCAATCTTCAATCTTGATTCTGAAATCTTCTTATCCTTCCTGTAGATATAGAGAGTTAAAAATATAAATTTAAAACATATTTAAATTTTCTTTAAACTGACTTCTTACTCGGACTGAGTTACTCAGCTTGAAACTCATCAACCTGAGTTCTTCAAGAACAAACTCGAAAACCAACATGAACTAACATGTATATGAATAAACTCATCCTTAGAAGTCCCAAGAGTTAGCTAGAACTTATTTAGCAACTCTGTTGAGCTGACTCAGTATTCACGCTGAGTCACTCAGCTTGAAACACATCAAGCTGAAAGCTCAATATATCTTAGGTGACATACACCGCTTATCACACATAGTGATAACCTTACTAAGATATAGTCTAAGCTGGTCGAACATATGCTCAGCTTATACTCAGCTTATACTCAGTCCGAATCACTATAAATGTTCAGTCTGACTAAGCTTCATAATTCTGTTTAAGTTGTATTTAGAACTTATCTTATGAACTTAACTTTGTCTCATCAAATCTTAACTTATGAGATCATTTTCCCAACAAACTCCCCCTATTTGATGATGACAAAACCATCAAACAGTTATTAAGTTTGTTTAACAGAATTATGTTTTAAATCTTAAACTTATCAAGATTTTAAATTTGAACTAATCAAATATTAATTGAACTTATCAATTTTAATTGAACTTATCAATTATAAGTTAAACAAACCAACTTTTAGTTGAACACACCAACTAAATACATTAATGAATAAGAACTAATCAGTTATTCATTTAATCTGAACTTATCAGACTAATAATTATGCATATCATAACAAAGTTGAACATATCAAACTTATACTTGTATTAATTGAACTAATCATAATACAAAAATTTTGATCACTTAGATCATGCACACTAAGTGCTTACAAAAATATTAGAACTAATCTAATATTTACAATAGAACTAATCTATTATACAGTTTATCTTATGAACTCAGGATGTAGAAGCTCCCAGATGCTGATCTCCTTGTTGATCTCATCTAACAGTCTTTCAGCTTCCTCATTCCCACTGAGTTCCTTCTATTGTACCCTGATGATCTTGTTCAGTCTATATTTCATTAGTTGATTCGAAGCATCATTACCACAACACTTTCTAATTCTCAAGTCATCCTCAGCTTTCAGATAACATACTTCATTCAGTTTGATAAAGCTAGGATTGCCTGCCTGATCCTTAAACATAAAGCCTTGAATAGGTGTGTTGACACTTTGATTTTCCTTGAATTCTACACCCCCAGGCATTTTGAACAGATTTTCCCACTGCAGACCAGGAACTGGAACATACCTCAGTTCTTCAGCTCGAGCAATCAACTTGGAGACCTTAGATAGAATTTCTTGTTTAATTTGACTCCTTTTGAACTTCCTGAGCATCATCATTATTCTTTTCCATTCAATGTAGCCCATCCTGTGAACGTATCTCAGGTCCATTCCCACTGTTGATTTGTCACTAAGTTCAAAAGTGAGAATGACAGCTCCATTTACTCTGCTCAGAGTCATTCCTCTGATCTCTTCGTTGAAGCTTCTTCTGAAGTAACACTCCTGCAGTTCTGCATCATAGTATGGAATTAGATCAGGTCTTGGACCAGTGTATGTAGCTTTATCTTGTGCCAAAACTTTTCTTTCCTTTTCCTTTTCTTGGTCTTTTACTTCCTTCTCTTTTCTCTTTCTCAGCTCTTCAAGTGAAATACCTAACTCATTGGCTTCCTCTTGTTCGAGCATTTCAATCATAAGCCTTGTGGCTTTATCCTCTTCTGTTTCTTCCTCAGTTTCAGAAACACTGTCAGCTTCAGATTCTTCAACCTTTTGTCTCTTAGCTACAGGTTCCTCTTTGTTCATTTCCAACTCCCCCTCAGCCTGAATCTTCCTCTCTGCTCCTTTAGCTAGTACTAGTAGAGCTTCGGCTTCAGCTCGAACTAGCTCAGCTTCAGTATCAGCTTGAACCTTCTCCCCCTTTTTGTCATCATCACTAGGGGTTGAAGTCTTTTGTTGTTGGAGTGCAGCAACTGCAGAGGCAATCTCCTTAACATCCATGGTCAGCTTCTCAAGCCTTTCATAGATTTTATGTTTGTGCTTCTTCTACTTGATATGGAACAAACCAAACTGAGCAGCAACATAATCTTTCAGCTGCTGGATGCCCGAGGAGGCAGTGTCAGTGTGAGGAGAGTCTTTGGGTGCATCATCCAAAGGTTGATGTTTACCTTCAAATTCATTTGCACCAGAGTTTGGACCCTGTGAATCATCTTGGTTTGAAGATGAACCATTGACAGGTCGTGCGAGTGGGTGTGAGAAGTGAAGAGAAGTAATGGGGCTCGAAACGTGAAGTGTATGGGTAGGTGGTTGACTGATTGGTTTGGAGGGGGGTGATTGACCCTGGGATTGGTCAGATATTCAATGTTACCTAAGTGTGTCTGCTTAGGCACAATAATGGGCTCTCCCATGGCACCGGAGAGTGTGGGCTGAGTAGACACCATACCCGGATAAGGCTTTGGGGTTGAAATGAGCCTCGAGCTGGTTGACACCTTAAGAGTAGGTGTCTCCTCTTCAACTCCTGCCTGTGCAGGGATCAAGGTGATCTCAGCTCCAGTGATGCCTGTAGGAGTGGAGAAAGTGGAGAGGTTCGGATATTCTCCAGTGATGCCTTGTATAGGTTCGGATATTCTCCCTAGCAGCAGTGGGCAAACTAGGGGTGGCTTCAGATTGAATTTGAATGGAAGGTAGAGGAGATGGGTTAGACTGAGTTGGGTTTAGCACAGCCTTATCTCCAAATGTAAATGGAGAATAATGAGAAGAAAGAGAAAGTGGAGAGGTTTTACTGGAAGCAGCTTCAGTATGTACTGGTTCAGCTTGAACATAATGCTCAGCTTGAACCTCAGTGTCAGCGTGAGAGGCTCCCCATTCAGTGGATCCCTCTGCTTCACTTTCTGATGAAGCTTGCTCAGCTATCCATCACATTGGGTCACTCAGACTTTCTTGCTCTGGAAAGATGTCATTGTTGAACATCTTGGAGCTGAGTGTAGGAAACAGGAACACATCCTGATCAGCTTCGTAGAGTACTGTCCCCAGCTCGGCTTCAATTGCCAAAGACAGGTACCTTATGAAAGGTACATGAAGATCCCTTGTGGTCTTCATCACTTAGACCCTGAGCTCGTTGAAGATGAGCTGTGCATAGTCTAAGTTTCTTGCAAAGTACATGTTGTACAACAGCTGCATCTCGAACTCGTTAACTTAGTCCAGTCCTCCAACCTTGGTACCTAGTGAACGAATCACTGTTGACACCAGAAAACCCCAGCTGGTTGGAAAAGTGGCCTTCTTTATAACACCCTCAGTCTGTGGGTGACCCATGTTGGGTAGGAGTGACCTTGCCACTTTCCTAGTAACAGCAGCTTGGAACATATCACTTGCAGGAAGTTGAAGAACATCCCTTAGCCGCTGTACAGTTATGACAACTGTTCTATCCCCATTTAGAACAGTGCCAGCGATCTCTCCCCTGTTCTGGTCATAGACGCAAGTGTACCAGAACTCCAATAAGTGCTGTGGAACAATATGCAGTGGTGCTCCAGTGAAAGCAAATGCCAGGGGGCATTTTCGGATATAATCCACCCAGGCTTCATAGCCTCTGTTCCTCTTACGTTCAGGGATTGCCAAACATGCACGTTGATTGTTTACTTTAAGAACCGGCATCCCGTTGTTTTTGAACGTAGCACCTCTAACCATCCTATCACCGAGATTTAGAATGATTCCATCCATCGTCGAATTAAGCTTGAGTAACACTGAGGAATTTCTAAAGTCGTACTGATCGATTAGGGTTTAGAAAATAGATGAATGAGAGATTGTACTAAGCAATTGGAAGTGTTTATGAAAGGTATGTAAGTGAAGGAAGGGTTTAGAATTGCGAATTGTAAGCGTAAACCTCCAAAAATCGGTTTGGGTCGTTATATATACCTTTCCGAGGAGAGAGAAAAGTTACCGTTTGAAATACCTTTTTGTCCGTTACACGTAACAAATTTACGGCGCAATGGAACAGTGATTGAGAGGAAACATATCATCTTCCAACGGATAACTTTATAGAATTATATTACTGACTTACAATAATATAACTTTTCACTTGTTATGTTACACGATACATAATCAGTGTAACCGCAAAATGTGAGATAGACTCAACATAATGCAGAATGACCTAATCACACAGAGTAATTAAATCTAATTTTGAACATACCAAGCTGAGGAAACGAATCACTCAGCGTGAATCAAGCACTCAGCTAGATATCATCACTCAGCTTGAGATTGATACTCAGCTTGAGTTTGAGCACTCAGCTCGATTTTGAGCACTCAGCTCAGAATCAATGTGTCACACCCCGCCAAGGCGAAAACGCGAAGTGTGACGGAGAGGATCGTCATAACACATTGATATAACAATAGAGAAATTACTAATATGCAATTAATTCCAACGTGTCACGACGTTCCCCCGACACAAGAGGGGACTTGTGTCGTGTTAAGTCGGTATTCACGACACCAAAGACAAAAGTAATAAACACACATAAGTAAAACCCACAATCCGGGTCAAGCTTACAGGACAACACGCCCAAACAATAAATTCTAAAGTAATACTAAATATTCATCGCAAAAACAAGCAATAAAATAATCTTGTAATTATCAAGTCCGGCTAAAGTCCAACTACGAAACGCCTAGACTCCTTAAGCATTGTTATTTGCATTACCTGAAAATAGACACTCGAAAACGTCAACATAACGTTGGTGAGCTCGCAGGTTTATAGAAATAACATAGTTGTCGTGTAAAATGTTTAAGTAGGACAAATTTGCACGTATAGCATGTTAAGCGTGTGGAAATTTGTATCCAACATCTGAACCACAAGGTTCAATAGGAATCAATAGGAATCAAATCATAGTCTTCCAAGCAGTTATTATCGCATACCCAGCTGGAGCATAAACCGTTGGCTCATAGGAATATAGGAATCAATAGGAATCAAATCATAGTCTTCCAAGCAGTTATTATCGCATACCCAGCTGGAGCATAAACCGTTGGCTCATAGGAATATAGGAATCAATAGTCATCAACCAACAAGAAGTAGTCTTTGCATATACGTCACATAAGTTGTCCAAAGAAATAAGAAATAGTCATCACGGCATAAAAGTTTTAAAAGAGAGTTGAGTGTCATTTTCCCCCGAGAAAACATAGTAAAAAGGGGCCACGAATACTCACCTTAGTCTCAAACGAAATTAACCTCGCAAGGAAAGGGTACGGGATCTACAACAAATATATATTGCACATAAGTATTGTATCTAAATATTTGAACTCCCTAATGTAGCCTAAAGGCTTGTGAAGTGCTTTTATGTAACCCTAACGCCACAAAACAGGATTCTGATTTTGTTATACCTACTTTAGTAATTTTAAAACAATTCAAACGTCCAAAATAAAATCCCAAATTAATCATGCTGAAATTTTAATGCTTTGACTAGTTTCTGGAATTTTTCCAAAATTTAATAACTTAACTAAATATTTTTAAAAATTAAGAGAAATCAATACTGACAAAAATTCCACTGCACATGCGCAACAGAAGGTTTGATTTTTGTAAAAATACTAAATGTTATCCAAAAATTACGAAAATTTTATAGAAAACCCTAAACTCATAGAAACTGATACTGTAAAATTTCCAATCGAATAATCCAAGTTTTGATCAGGTTTAAAAATCGAAACTTTTGACCCTAAATCTACCGAATGTACTAACAGTTTGCGCACTTACACGGTAAAATTCATTTGAACGAGCAAATGATCTTCAAAAATTACAAATTTTAGTTTTTCTGAAACTAGACTCAATGATTTACAACTAGACCTAAAAATCGAAAGAAATCTCTAATATTTGGCTCGGTTATACCTTCACAAACGTAACCCTAATTCTGACCAGAAACTGTTTCATAAAAAGAACAACTTTTTAAGAATAAAGATCCAAACTTTACCATGTAAAAACCTTCAAACCTTCATAAAAACGTTTTTGACACTTTATAAGATGATCATAGACATGCTTTTATGAATTCAAGAATGAGATGGACTTAGGTTTAGATGAAAAACATGAAAGAAACATAAGATGATTAAGAAATAGGGGTTACCTTGAAGCCAAAAACCACAAACCCTAGAAAATTGAAGCTTGATCTTGTTCTTGAGTGAGAAAATCGACAATGGGGATTAAGGGGGATGTAGTCCACGTTTTTTGAGAGGTGTGGGGGTGAGGGATCGGCCAAATGAGGTGTTGGGGGCTAGGGTTTTGTTTAGGTTTAAATAGGATAAGGATTAAGAGTTTAATTTAAATTTCAAATAATTAAAATACATATCCTACATCCAAACTTATCTAAAGTTTAAAAATCAAAGTCTTTTGTAGGTATATATATAAATCCGAAAATTTTAAAATAAATCTAGATATATATATTATTATTATTATTTTTCTAAAAACAATATAAGTTGACAGATTTGTGGCTTTCTAGTGAAATTAATTAAAAGAATATGTAATTAAACACAAAAAACACTTAGGATAAACCTAATTTCTATGATATTTCTAGTACTAACTAATATACTATAAATGCTAGGATTAACCTAAAATTTATACGAGCAAATTTTAAAGTTAGAAACGTGCGGTTTAAAGGACTAACCGAATTTGGTGACGGATGTCACAGCATCCCCCACTTGAGAGAATTTCGTCCCGAAATTCAGCTGGTACTACTAACAAAGTGAACCGAGTGTTTGGGTTTGACAATTAGGCTTATGACTAGATTGACTCGAAAAGGAATGTACTAAACTTTTAAGTGTGGATAGGATGAGAATGAGTCTTTGAATTGATTATTTGCTCTACATCTTTTGGTAAGTGCTTACCCAAGTTTAGGTAAGTGGATTTCTTAGAAATTGTTTTGATGGTTGTCATACTTGTTCTTTTAACCGTTAGCACAAAATGATTCTGAAACAGATTTGAGGGACGTGAGTAGATTATGTCATGATGATATTAGAATGGTTTAGTTTTAGTGGTATAAGAAAGCTTTATACAACCACTTAAGAAATCGGTGTAATCCCCTAAGATTACGGTACAATAGATGTCCTGGTTGGTGGTAGACGTTCACGAGTATAGTAACTAGCTTGGTATTAGATTAGCCCAAAGGGATTCTATTCGTGATGTCGTGATAATACTGGTGTCAAGAATGAACCTTAAGGTGGAAAAGAAATGGAAAATGAATTCTACAGCTACAAGGATAGCAAGGAAGAATGATCAGAAAGGTTTGATGGTTCAAAACATCACTGATCTGGTAGTGACGATGGAGATGGACCTATGAAATCTCGTGTTAATTTTACTAAGTCTATCCGATGTTGAAGATGCGCCTAAGGAGTATGTTTCAAGCTGTTGATTTTTTTGTGTGCTGGATATCCCGATTGGAAATACTGCAAGGGACTGATGTTGTTTTGATCGCAGCAGGTAATACAAAATCAGTGAGGCATTTGGTTGCTAAATAAGAGCTATACAAGTCTTTTTTTTTGTTAGGTAGTGCTCTAGAGACAGAGAAACATATGCATTAATAGTTGTAATAGATCAATTTCAGTTAGATTGATGTTTATTCAAGATAGTTTAATGACACTTAATGGTTAAATCATACAAAATCTGTTGATTAGAAGCGATTCCTATACCAACTTTTGGAGAGTGATTTAAGGGATTGTGGCCGTAAGTATAAGATATTACATTAGTGAGATGAACAGACGAAATTCACTGGTCTGCTAGAGGTAGCAAGACTATTTAAGTTGGAAATCATATGAAAGGATGCATGTGAGACATGCTATTATGTTCATTATTATAAAAGTTTGATGAGTAATCAGATTGAATCCTAAGAATGGACGGAATTCCAAATGAAATATTTAGGAAAAGGATGAAAAAGAAGTTAGATTTGGAGTCTTAGTGGTAAAACCATTACTTGCGAATGCGTTATTCGTTTTTAGTTTAAATGAATTTTAGTGATTTGATTGTGGTCTACTTTTCCCTCGAGGATTGGTTAAGTTAGCTGTAATCATAAAAGAGAGATATTGATTGCTCTATGGGTACGCGAGACAATGGTGTGATGTTGCTAATAAGATAGATAAGGATTCATTAGATACTAATGTCTAGTTATAACTAAAGCGTATGGTTTTGTAGAATTTTAGTTGAAATGGTAGATTAGATTCTAAGGAAGGAATCTTTTCAATTGAAGATGAATTGTGACATTCTTATTTTTTTTGTAGAAGGTGGATAACAATCAAATAAAGATTAAATAGGGAAATAAAATTATAAGAAGTTTTTGATAAACCTGCTGAGATTGTATTATTAAGCATCAATGTTCGTTGAACGTGTTCGAGATTTACTAGTTGTCTTATATATAATTATAACGGAAGGAAAAGAAAGACAAAAGGAGAAAAAGATGGACTTTAGGAGTTAAGCAGTGTTCAAAATAGTGGAGCGTGTGTGCATTGTAATCAGATTGACTAAGAAAGAAGAACAAGAGATCGAGTTCTGGAGTTATGAGTCTAAAGTCTCTTGGGCCTACTAGGTATGAGTTTGAACTATATAACGTTTTATAAGTCTTTGAGTACTGTTGCTGGTGTGGGTACCGATGTCCTTCATGGATGAAATTATGATCTCAAGAGTATATGAGTATTTGAAATTTGTTCTACAAATTGAAGATATGATATTTCTATTTGAAAGTATATTTAACTAGGATTTTATAATTGGAGGTCTTCAATGTTTGGTGACTGCTTGTAAACTACGAAAAATCAAATGTGGTCTGGAGTTATGCACAGAGAAAAAAAAATGTACACTATGATCACATAGAATTGTAAGGATTAATTAGTAGTTCTTTTAAATCTTCTGATGTACCATGATATGTTTTATGGTAGTCTTCAAGAGAATATTCTTAATCATGTGGGCGTTTGAGAAAATTTACATGTGGTGAATAAGCTTGATGTTGTGAGTACATGAAATCGGGTTTTAATCGTAGTAATGGTGTTTAACTTGTTTGTATGATATGGTTAGTGACCAAGGGAAATCATGTACATCCATGAACTCATAATTACATCCTCATGGTGAGAGTGTATGGAGTGTTTAGTTACAACTTTATCATGGGCGTGCATGAGCTCATTAGTAATAATTTTGGTGTGTTATGGGCGATTATTGACATGGGCGGACCTAAAGGTAGTGGGGAGGGGTCACGGGACACCGGTCCTTTGACGGTTCGTATTGTTAATTTTTTGTTTTTTTTTTTTTTTGAGACGGTGCTACCGGTCAACGAAATTCCTGGGTCTGCCCCTGGTTGTTGACAAAAGTCTATGATAGTAAATGGTGGTTATTGGTTCTACCGAGTCATTGTAATATCATAATGAATTCGGTCTCGTAGATAAGCATAATAATAATATCGGATACTTATGAAAATATAATAGAATAAGATATCCTCGTAGAGGTCTTTAAGTTTCATGAAAATTAGTAAAATCGTTTGATAGAGGCTATGAAGAAGGGAGTGGCTCTTTAAATTAGAGAAGGTCTCGCAAAAACACAACCAGTGTTTGGCAATTACGTTGGGTTTGGAATTAATGGCCCATATAATGACCATGTGATTAATAATATGTTATAGATTGTTGTGATTTTATCCTTACTTAGATTCTTGGGTTACTTCTAGCTTTCTGGGACACCATGTGAGTTCATCAGGTTTTCAAAACCGAGTACTAAGACATATGGTATTCTTATAAAGATGTAAGAATAATCTACTTAGTTTGCTTGACATGTGTGTAAGTGATAGAATTGATGTCCGACATCGTTATATCGTTATAGTTGTTCATTACACTTGACTTGGTTTGATCGATTAATTGAATCTCACAGGCAACCTATTCCTACCTACAACATTAGCTTGTTTCACAGGATGCTTCATAATACTTTAAGCGTCCTTGTGCTAGGTATGTGTGCATGGCGGTGATCAGGCGCAATGCATCCATACTTATCACAACTTCCCTTAAAGCACCATTGTTCATCCCGACCCAACAACTTATGCTGGTCCGTAGACCTACTATCATAAATTACTACACTACTTCCTATAGGGTTAGGTAGTTATGAACACTTAGTATGCATGATACGGAACCATATAGTCATTCGAATTACCGACCCTACTCTAACGCAACAATCAAACAAGAACATGCAATAAAGCTAGATCGGAATTCTAAGTCTATATGATTGTAACCACACGCATTATAAACATTCACAAAAACCCTTCCCTCTACCTAATATACCACATATAACATGGAAATATGAACAAGTAGTCATTCAAGGGATTCACGTATGACTGGCATGCCCAACAAGGGGTGTCACCAAATAATTTAAAGCTTCTGTGGTTCACCCGTAGGGGTATACAAATAGTATGTATTGTATTTCATAGGAATAAGGCATTGTATCAACATATGACATTCCAACTCGAAAGTGATTCTTGAAAATAACACCACTTTACTTATAGGTTAATACTTTTGCCACATACAAGAGGCTTCCACACATGCTTGATTTTGTATAGAAATGTGTAATCAAGTAAAGCGTGTTGTATAACACTAGGTATAAGTACACGATGTAGTTAGTAATCCGATCATAGCCTTCTATTCATGTATCAAGTTTTAAAGGATGTCGAGAAATGAAATAATTCACCAAAGAAATAACTACTAGTAAAAACAAAATATAATACAACTAGTTTAATGCCCGTGTAAACACACGGGTAGCTATAATTAGAATTATAATTTTATATTGACTTAGTTAAATATATGATTGTTTTATATGAAAGAAAAACGGAATATGCGTATTTCTTAAAATTAAAAGAATTTATATAGATTTTAGCCGTCATTTAAAATCAAATTATCTCAAGTTTATGAACAATATAAAACAAGTGTGAGTCTTTGGGTTAGTGGGAAGATGTTGCAATAGTAGAAGAACTTGAAAAACTCGCTTGAATAATTTATCACGATATAAACTTAAATTACTGAAATACCCCTTAAATTCTCATGATAAATTGGCAAAACATGTTGCAAATTGATATATAGTATAATAGAAATTTCTAATTAAATTGATGAAAGTTAATATTTTATTATATTGAAAAATATAAGAGAAAAAAAAAAATTTGTTTCAGAAAAATAAATAAACGATTAATAAGTAGCAAAATAAAAAAATTATTCATAAAGGCAATTTTCTTAACAAAAGTATATGTAGATTATCAACTTAATATTTGAAACAAGAACAAAAAAAAAAAAAAAAAACTATTAGATTGCATATCATACACATATTATTTGAACTTAAGTTCAATTTTATTTTGAAATTTAAATAATAGTTTATTTATCTTACTTTATCTCATATTAAAATTGAATTTAAATAAATTTTATTGATTTAAAGTTAAAAGTAAGTTATAAGTTTGACCAAGTAAAGTCAAAATTAAATTTCAATTTGGATCAAAATAAACGATTTTGGCGTCTACAGGTAAGCCGAAACGTATGATTTGCGTGAGACTGAATGCACACATAGTTCCTATTATGCAACTATATGGGGTACTTAGGTTATAGTCTAGGTCAATCCACCTAATTCTCTATAACCAATGGCTCTGATACCAATCTGTCACACCCCGCCAAGGCGAAAACGCGAAGTGTGACGGAGAGGATCGTCATAACACATTGATATAACAATAGAGAAATTACTAATATGCAATTAATTCCAACGTGTCACGACGTTCCCCCGACACAAGAGGGGACTTGTGTCGCGTTAAGTCGGTATTCACGACACCAAAGACAAAAGTAATAAACACACATAAGTAAAACCCACAATCCGGGTCAAGCTTACAGGACAACACGCCCAAACAATAAATTCTAAAGTAATACTAAATATTCATCGCAAAAACAAGCAATAAAATAATCTTGTAATTATCAAGTCCGGCTAAAGTCCAACTACGAAACGCCTAGACTCCTTAAGCATTGTTATTTGCATTACCTGAAAATAGACACTCGAAAACGTCAACATAACGTTGGTGAGCTCGCAGGTTTATAGAAATAACATAGTTGTCGTGTAAAATGTTTAAGTAGGACAAATTTGCACGTATAGCATGTTAAGCGTGTGGAAATTTGTATCTAACATCTGAACCACAAGGTTCAATAGGAATCAATAGGAATCAAATCATAGTCTTCCAAGCAGTTATTATCGCATACCCAGCTGGAGCATAAACCGTTGGCTCATAGGAATATAGGAATCAATAGGAATCAAATCATAGTCTTCCAAGCAGTTATTATCGCATACCCAGCTGGAGCATAAACCGTTGGCTCATAGGAATATAGGAATCAATAGTCATCAACCAACAAGAAGTAGTCTTTGCATATACGTCACATAAGTTGTCCAAAGAAATAAGAAATAGTCATCACGGCATAAAAGTTTTAAAAGAGAGTTGAGTGCCATTTTCCCCCCGAGAAAACATAGTAAAAAGGGGCCACGAATACTCACCTTAGTCTCAAACGAAATTAACCTCGCAAGGAAAGGGTACGGGATCTACAACAAATATATATTGCACATAAGTATTGTATCTAAATATTTGAACTCCCTAATGTAGCCTAAAGGCTTGTGAAGTGCTTTTATGTAACCCTAACGCCACAAAACAGGATTCTGATTTTGTTATACCTACTTTAGTAATTTTAAAACAATTCAAACGTCCAAAATAAAATCCCAAATTAATCATGCTGAAATATTAATGCTTTGACTAGTTTCTGGAATTTTTCCAAAATTTAATAACTTAACTAAATATTTTTAAAAATTAAGAGAAATCAATACTAACAAAAATTCCACTGCACATGCGCAACAGAAGGTTTGATTTTTGTAAAAATACTAAATGTTATCCAAAAATTACGAAAATTTTATAGAAAACCCTAAACTCATAGAAACTGATACTGTAAAATTTCCAATCGAATAATCCAAGTTTTGATCAGGTTTAAAAATCGAAACTTTTGACCCTAAATCTACCGAATGTACTAACAGTTTGCGCACTTACACGG
Source organism: Pulicaria dysenterica (assembly GCA_947179395.2). Taxonomy (NCBI): domain Eukaryota; kingdom Viridiplantae; phylum Streptophyta; class Magnoliopsida; order Asterales; family Asteraceae; genus Pulicaria; species Pulicaria dysenterica. The sequence goes on along the minus strand of OX359288.1, from coordinate 59,422,101 downwards.
TAAAATTCATTTGAACGAGCAAATGATCTTCAAAAATTACAAATTTTAGTTTTTCTGAAACTAGACTCAATGATTTACAACTAGACCTAAAAATCGAAAGAAATCTCTAATATTTGGCTCGGTTATACCTTCACAAACGTAACCCTAATTCTGACCAGAAACTGTTTCATAAAAAGAACAACTTTTTAAGAATAAAGATCCAAACTTTACCATGTAAAAACCTTCAAACCTTCATAAAAACGTTTTTGACACTTTATAAGATGATCATAGACATGCTTTTATGAATTCAAGAATGAGATGGACTTAGGTTTAGATGAAAAACATGAAAGAAACATAAGATGATTAAGAAATAGGGGTTACCTTGAAGCCAAAAACCACAAACCCTAGAAAATTGAAGCTTGATCTTGTTCTTGAGTGAGAAAATCGACAATGGGGATTAAGGGGGATGTAGTCCACGTTTTTTGAGAGGTGTGGGGGTGAGGGATCGGCCAAATGAGGTGTTGGGGGCTAGGGTTTTGTTTAGGTTTAAATAGGATAAGGATTAAGAGTTTAATTTAAATTTCAAATAATTAAAATACATATCCTACATCCAAACTTATCTAAAGTTTAAAAATCAAAGTCTTTTGTAGGTATATATATAAATCCGAAAATTTTAAAATAAATCTAGATATATATATTATTATTATTATTTTTCTAAAAACAATATAAGTTGACAGATTTGTGGCTTTCTAGTGAAATTAATTAAAAGAATATGTAATTAAACACAAAAAACACTTAGGATAAACCTAATTTCTATGATATTTCTAGTACTAACTAATATACTATAAATGATAGGATTAACCTAAAATTTATACGAGCAAATTTTAAAGTTAGAAACGTGCGGTTTAAAGGACTAACCGAATTTGGTGACGGATGTCACACAATGACACTTAGTCATATATGTTTGAGACTGACTAAAACTTGTTTCTAACTACACTGAGTAGTTTAAAACTTGTTTGGAACCAACCAAACATGTGAACTTATCACTTAGCTTGAGTGAAGCACATAGCTTAGAGTCAATGACACTTAGTCATTTATGTTTGAGACTCACTCAAACTATATCATAACTACACTAAGCAGTTAACATATGTTTGGAACATACCAAACGTGTGAACTCATCATTCAGTTTGACAAGTTATACAGTTTATGAAAACTTATTTATAAACTGTGCACTCAGCTTAAGACACATAGTCTCTGTCAAACTGAAAACTCAGATTTTAGACACTTAGCTAGGGATTGAGCATACCCAATTCACTTAGCAGATACATAAACCTCTTTTTATCAAGTGGTTTAGTAAAGATATCAGCTAATTGGTCATCAGTGGAGATAAATTTAACGTCGACTTTACCTTTTTTCCATGATGTCCCTGATGAAGTGATGTCTAATTTCAATGTGCTTGGTTCTTGAGTGGAAGACTGGATTGTAAGTTATGGCTATAGCACTTTGGTTATCACAGAAGATAGGAGTTTTCTTGAAACTCATACCAAAGTCTTGAAGCTGATGCTGCATCCACAGGATTTGAGCACAACAGCTTCCTGCTGAAACATATTCAGCTTCAGCAGTTGAAGTAGCCACTGAGTTCTGTTTCTTATTGGTCCAGCTTACTAGCTTCCCTCCAAGCAATTGACATCCTCCAGTTGTTGATTTTTTATCTAACTTGCACCCAACATAGTCAGCATCAGAGAAACCAACTAAGTCAAACCCAAAGTCCTTTGGATACCAAAGTCCTAGATATGGTGTACCTTTAAGGTAACTAAAGATCCTTTTCACATCTTGAAGATGTGATTCTTTAGGATCTACCTGATATCTTGCACAAACACATGTAGCAAACATGATATCAGGTCTACTAGCTGTCAAATAGAGCAATGAACCTATCATTCCTCTATAGGTAGACTGACACATATTTACCATATGAGTCTTTACTCAGCTTGACAGCTGGTCACATGGGTGTTCTCTCAAACTCATTTATTTGTTCTTGCATATCATCAATCCAATCCTCATCCTCTAAGGCTTCTTCAATCCTCTTTGGCTCCATCTGAGATAGGAAACCAAAGTGAGCAACATAGTTAGCTGTTGCCTTGGATCGTGTCATAACCCTTTCTTGGACATTTCCAATTATCTGATCTTGAGGATGGTCTTTGAGGAATTTAAATGTTGTAGTTGGAGAGTCTGGTTCAGAATCTGAGTGATGTTGAGAGCCCTGAGGTGAACTGTAGGACTGTGGGGGATGGGGTTCTAAACTAAACTAAAACACCCTTACGCTAGGACTGATCTAGGATGAGAAATAGTGCGGAATTTCTATTTCCCAAACCTCCTAAGGATACTATGATCTGCTTAGGTGTCCGGCACACAGTAACACACAGAAAGAACTAAGAACAACTCTAAGAACTCACACAGAGATGCTTAAGGCTGCCCTTGGTTTTCGTATTGATCACTAAGATTACGAATTAGGAGGTCAAAGTCGCGATTACCAAGGCTTAAGGTCGGATAAGGTCAATGTCGTACGATAGAAAGTGATTATGCGTAGTTACGAACGATTACCGACGCTAATGCGGGGTTAAGCTCTATTTATAGAGTAAAATCTTCACTACGCACGTGGTGCAGAGCACTGCGTACGTAGTCGGTTCAATACGCACGACCTTAAATATTTTAATGTTAATTAATTACCTATTAACCGACTTAATCACCACGTGCGAGTTGAGCTTCACTACGCACGTAGTGGACTCACCACGCACGCAGTGAACACATCACGCACGTGATGAACTTTCACACAGACTTTAACTTCCAAACTCACATCAACACATGATTAAGTACTTGTAAGCTTAAGATAATCACATAGAATCACTAAGAATGTATAAACATGCAAACCATTAATCTAAACACACTTGAATTAATAAACTATGAATATATTTTATTGATATGAACTAGGGATTTACAAATATGCACCAACAAACTCCCCCTAAGACCTAGTTCTATCAATAACCATTGCACTAAACAAAAATTCCACAAAGTAAAATGCACAAAGCAAAATGCACACAGCAGAATGCACACAACAAAATGAACACAGCAGAATGTACTAAGCAAAAATTTGCACGAAGCAAAATTCATACAGCAAAATGCTAAACGAATACCTTTCGTCATGCCCTTACCTGCACTACGCACGATGTGAGCTGTAACTCGTGCTTAGTGGGGTTCCATTTCGCATGTAATGAGTTGCTCATCTGTGAACCTTAATACTGTTAGTACTGCACTCAGCAATAAACTGTCAGCAACTTCAAGATCACTTATAAACATTTAAGCAAAACACATCAAAGTGAGATGAAGGAAATGTAAACAGAACAAATCACACTAAGAGAAAATAGAACATACTAGAACTCTTTTTGTATTTTTCTAAACAGAAACGAGATAAAAATGCAAAATATTAACAACTTATTTTTGGGAATCTAAATTCAACTATTTAAAAACTTAAAAATAAAAGACAGAAATGAAAATAACTGAAATGAAATTAACTCAGAATAAATTTGCAAAAGAAGTAAATTCCTGAAAATTAAATCTTTTTGTGAGAAGGTTCCAGTATTGAGTCAGTACTAGCTCGTCTATACTCAGTAATCATTCATTTCAGAACCTTGGGCATAAACATATTCTCTTAAACTCTGTCTGTCATCCTATCTTTCTTCAGATAATAACAGATTTTGTTTCAACATTTTCAGATTGTCTAGACTAGATACATGATTAAGACTATCTCTTTCAAAGTCTCACAGTATTTTGATTCACTCAGTAGGTTGCACAACTTAATTACCAAAACCACCATGCTTATGTGATATGTTAATTTGTCAACGCATTTTATGCTCTTTGACATGGAGGTCGATTTTTCACCTCTCTAGACATTTTTCTTGCTGAGCTTTTGTCAATGCATTTTATGCTCTTTGACAGTTTATCATGATAGATCAATGTATCTATATCTTTTGACATTCTCAAATTGGGGTCAATTTTTCACCCTCTTTTACATATAGCTCAATGTCATTTAACACATTAGGCATGGTAACAGGTGTGTGCATCAAACTAAGTCATTCTCAACTGTTATTGACTTATAGACTTGGAATGTCTCGATAGCTTAAATCTATGATTGATTTTCACATGCATAACCATTTATCAGTCTAGACTTTCCTTATATGTTTTACACACTATCTGTTTCTTATCTGATTCAACTAGATTTTCAGACAGTTTTCTCAAAAGTATGTATGTGCCTTCAGTTCTAATTTTACTAGACGACTTTGTATTGAGAACCAGTGTGCCATCACTGTCCATCTAGGTTGGATCAACTTCTTCCTTTTTTTTTTTTTATGTTTTTTTTTTTTTATGTTTTCTGATTTTTTTTTGTATTTTCTATGTTTTCTGAACTATTAACTATCTCCCCTTAAAATACTAAACAATCTAAAAACTAAGAAAATAGAAACGCAGAAGCACACAGGAAATAAACACAAAGACAAAAGAACAATTTAGTCACACAGAAAATAGACACACAGTCACAAATACCTCACACTTGATTATAACGGTTGACACCCTTCACATAGAAGAAAGAATTAGAAAGCATTAGGAACCCAAGCCCGAATAGTCATGGGTTTCCCGTCTTCTCCAATCACTGGAAGTTTCATCCAAGTTCCAGTCTTCTCAGCAGCATTGCTGAACCTGTCACTCGAATCCTTAGGCATTTGAACACACAGTTTGTTAGTCCACTTAGAAGTCTGATTGAGCGAAGATTTTCTTTTGCTAACAACTTCGGGATTTTTAGATTTTCTTATGGTATCCCCGTTTGTCCTTTGATGCTGAACTGGAAGAGTTGAGTTTTGATTGTTTTTAGTAAACGTTTTATTCTTTTGATAAGTCTCAACTTTCCTGTTACAGCGCTGATGTGGCTGCTGATCACACTCGTAACTGAGGTGACCAGGTCTCCTGCACACATAGCAAATCCTGTCTGGATATTGCTTTACAGAACCTTTCGACATCCTTTGAGATCGATACCCTAACCCTTGATGTTTGGGTAAGATTTTGACCTCTTGGTATGGACGGGTATCAGGAGACTTTACACCCTCCTTTTCAAATTTCCGAAGGGCATCGTGGATACGATGCATCAACGGATCTTTGACATTAGAACTTGCCAACAGTTCTCTCATTCCTGGTTCAGCCTTTTTAATTTCTTCTTGCTGAACCTCATTCTTCTGAGGCCCACCCACATTCTCGTGTAACTTTAAATCCTCTTTTGGGGTTGATGCAGAAGATTCATCAACCTTTGTGAGTAGTGGGTCAGATTCAAAGTGAACATCATCATTCACCAGTTGATTTAACACTGGTGGTGGACATTTAGAGTATAAATTCTTGTTCTTTTCTGAATCAGTACCTTGACCTCTCTGATCGATTATGTACTCAAATAAGTAAGAAGACGTGGAATAACTTTTGAGTTTTTGACTCAGAGTCTCATAATCGACCTTTGAAGTAGCAAGGTCTCGTTTCAGCTTATCAATCTCATTTATGTAAAACACTATAGCATCCTGTTTATTTAACAGAGCCACACCTAGTTCATGCACCTGTTTGCCTAAACTTTCATTCTTTTCTTTCAACTGTTTTTCTCTTTCTTTTATCAACAGGTTTTTTTCTAACTTAGATGTGAGCTCTGAAATTGTAGACTTTAGGAACACTATCTGTTTTACATAATCATTACAAGAACCACAAGGTAAGCCAAAAGTACATACCTTTTCCTCGGATGATTGACCACAATTGCACACCTTTTGGTTTGACTCATTGGCACGAACTTTCACTGGTGTCTTTTCTGCAGCTGGAACCGAGGCTGGTTCATCATCAATGCTGGCAATTGATTCTTCCTCACTTGAGTAACTTTCTGTCTCGGATTGAGAATCTTCGTTCAACACATGAACATTTGCCACATTAATATCAGCACCATCATTCCCAAATTGTACTGACCAGTCAATTCCCTCGTCCTTTTGAACAACTGCCATTGCCTTAGCCGGTTTTGGAGTTGATTCAGACTTTATGGTTGAAGAGGAAAATGATCTACTGCCAGGACTGGTTTTGAAAGGATACTTCGGTCCCACACTCTTCGGCTTATCACATTCTCTCGCGAAATGACCTTTTTCACCGCAATTATAGCATGTTACCGCAGACTTATCAAAACCAAGTTTGGTATCCTTTGTAGCTGATATTTGCTTTCCTGTTCTTTTCTCATATGCTCTCGCCCTCCTGACTAAGTTAGCATATGACCAGAGGATATCTTGTCTTTCCATCTCATCATCATCGATCTGGTCATAGTCCTCTTGTGTCAGATGAGCATTACCAATCTTCCCCTTCAGTAGATCATCATAAGAGGAGACTAGCGCACTTAGCATGCTCATATGTGTTGTTACTTCATCCGCACTCCCATACTTGAAATGCTCGGCATTGAATCCAGAAGTAGACACAGTATAGGATGGCCCAGAAGATGAAGCTTTAGATGTAGATCTGCCAGATTCATTTACATTCCTCACATAGGCAGATTGTAAGGGGGCATTTGAAGAAGTGGATGACGATACAGGTGTTCCAGAGTAGTAGAGAGAAGGATTTTGTTGATAACCGGACATGGAATCCAAATTTTGTTCCTCCTGCTCTTGCTCTTTCAACTTTGTGATGAAATCATTTAGATCCATCCCGTCAAAACCACCACTGTTCTTCAGTATCATAATATATGGCCGCCAGCTCTTGGGCAAGGCTTTTGCCAAAATTTCCACCTGCTGCTTCTCTGGAACAGTAACACCCAGACTGTCCAGTTCACTAAGAAGATGATTATATCTTGTAATGAGAGAAGGAAGTTTTTCATCTCTAGTAGCCATGAAATGATCTAATTCCTTTCTCAATTGACTTGCTTTCAATTCCTTGAGGGCGGCATTTCCCTCATTTCTCTTCTCTAGTGCTCTCCACAGGCTGTGGGAAGTTTTATATCTTCTGAATTGATGGAAGATCTCATTTGGAATGGCCTGGATTAGTTGAGCATAGGCCTTCTTCTCTGCATCATGACTGCTCTTCTGTTCAACAGTCATTCCATCATAGGGGGTTTCAATATTTCCCTCCCCCTTGGTAACCATATAATCGGTGCTTATTGCTCTCCGAAGTCTACAGTCAAGGTCATCGAGGAATATTTCGAACCTGGGCTTCCACATAGGATAGTCTTCCATGGTTAACAGTTTAGGTACTTTATTGGCACTCCCCATTTCACTGTCTAATAATAAGTTGTTTAAAACTGTTGTCTGTTTTGATGCCATTTCAGTAATCATGAGCTGAGAACACACAGACTGAAATTAGGATTTGATAGACCACACAAATTTAATACGCACGAACACGAAGCACTACGTACGGACTGACACGAGAACACACAGATGCTCCTACGTACGAACTGGAACTCTACCACGCACGGATTGAGAACCTAGGACGCACGGAGTGCAGATGGTACGCACGAAGCAACAAAATAATTTTTTAAAGACAAAGTAAACCACACAGACTCAACTCGCACGAACTGGATACACCACGCACGCGTTGAGGACCTACTACGCACGGAATGAACACACAGCTTGATGAAGATTCTAGATGATCTACGACACACTACGCACGTACTACGGGCACTACGCACGCGTTAAAGACTTACTTCGCACGGGTAAAACTCAAACAGTTAATGTAAAACACAACCCTTTTTAACGAAAAACGACCTATTTTCGACCTAACAACCTATTAAAAACGACGAAAAGGACAAAACACACAGGCCTAATCGACACCTAGATCACGAAACCTAAGGAAAAGTGATCAATCAAAGCACAAGGCTCTGATACCACTTTGTAGGACCGTGGGGGATGGGGTTCTAAACTAAACTAAAACACCCTTACGCTAGGACTGATCTAGGATGAGAAATAGTGCGGAATTTCTATTTCCCAAACCTCCTAAGGATACTATGATCTGCTTAGGTGTCCGGCACACAGTAACACACAGAAAGAACTAAGAACAACTCTAAGAACTCACACAGAGATGCTTAAGGCTGCCCTTGGTTTTCGTATTGATCACTAAGATTACGAATTACGAGGTCAAAGTTGCGATTACTAAGGCTTAAGGTCGGATAAGGTCAATGTCGTACGATAGAAAGTGATTATGCGTAGTTACGAACGATTACCGACGCTAATGCGGGGTTAAGCTCTATTTATAGAGTAAAATCTTCACTACGCACGTGGTGCAGAGCACTGCGTACGTAGTCGGTTCAATACGCACGACCTTAAATATTTTAATGTTAATTAATTACCTATTAACCGACTTAATCACCACGTGCGAGTTGAGCTTCACTATGCACGTAGTGGACTCACCACGCACGCAGTGAACACATCACGCACGTGATGAACTTTCACACAGACTTAAACTTCCAAACTCACATCAACACATGATTAAGTACTTGTAAGCTTAAGATAATCACATAGAATCACTAAGAATGTATAAACATGCAAACCATTAATCAAAACACACTTGAATTAATAAACTATGAATATATTTTATTGATATGAACTAGGGATTTACAAATATGCACCAACATGAACTTATCTCCTCAGTTTCAACAGCAGCATTGTCAACAAACTATTGATCACCAAGATCTTCAGTCTGAGGAATGTCAGCTCCAAACGGATTGACGAACTCATCATCTTTCTCAGCTTGAGAATCCATTTGAGCATGTGATGATTTCTTGGATGGACACACATCATCATCACTATCATCTCGTATGACATACATAGGATTTGATTAGTTGGTTTCCTTAGGCCTTTCAAGCTCACTCAGACTGACCAAGTCAGCTTGACTTTTATCAGCTTGATCAAAACAGTCTTCATCAAAAGATACATGAATTGATTCTTCTATGGCCTTTCTCCTAGTATTATATATTCTATAAGACTTGGAGATTGAGGAATAACCAACGAATATTCCAAGATCAGCTTTAGGTTCCAACTTATGCAGCTGATCTCTTTGATTCAGCACATAGCATTTTGAACCAAAGATATGGAAATAACCTATATTGGGCTTGCTAGACTTATACATCTCATATGAAGTCTTTCCATGTATTTTGACAATGATTGATCTATTCTGGGTATAGCAGGCTGTACTAACAGCTTCATCCCAAAAATAGAGTTTCAATCCTGCCTCACATAGCATTGTTCTAGCAGCCTCAATTAGGGTTTTATTTCTCCTTTCAGTAACTCCATTTTGTTGTGGAGTTCTGACAGATGAGAAATTTTGTAATATCCCTTTGGTTAGAAGTTTGATTAATAGACTTATTTCCATGACCTTGGACTTACCTTTGTCATGACTACTGGACTCACTAGTTTCAACAGGTTTGGACTTACCACTGTTGATCTTCTTGGACTTACCAAGATCTACAACTTTGGACTTACCATTGTTGTAATTTGACCTCTGACTTACAGTGGTCTTCCTATTCTTGTAACTTCTCTCCGAGCGAGATAGAGAATGTTGTCTTTTGGAAGGATTTGGATTAAGCCTTTCTATGACTGAAGTTCTTTGAGTAGGCTGAGTGCTTAATCTTTCCAGCACAGACTTACCATGCTATTTGGATGTTGAGCACTCATTTCCATGATCTTTAGCTTTCACAAACATATTGTATTTCAAGTTTGGATCATGTCTTTTCTCTGAGGCTGACTTCTGAGACTCAATCAGTTGTCTATCCTCCTCAGAATCTGTACTTGCTATCTCATCATCAGCTACATAAGCTGATGTTTGATAGTCACCTCCAAGTACAGCTTGTACCTGTTTAGGAATTTGTTGGTTTATGCACTTTTCAGCAAGCTTTGATGACTCACACCAAGACTCAGTGACCTTTTGAAGTTTGTCAGCTTTGTCTTTAGCTTCCTGAAGTTCTTTATTTAGAAGTTTGTTAATGTGTCTTTGGCATTCAAGATCACATTGTGCTTTCTTACCAACATCAATGAGAGATTGATTTTCCTTAATCTCATCTTTTAGTTTAGCTATCTCAGCTTTGAGGTCCTTTTGAGACTTAAGGATGGTCTTGAAATCATTTAGCAAATAATCAAAGGCAGGACCCTTTTCTTCATCGGTGTAAGAGTGGAAATTACTGACTTTATACATGGAAGCAGGATCCCAATCACTGAGCTTGCTGATTTCCTCAGCTTCCTTCATGTCAGCTTCAAAGATTGATTCAGATAAACCATAATCAACCTCATCTATTTCCAACTCTTCATCTTCTTGAGCCATCAAACATACATCATCATCTGAGGTAGATGATTATGTATCCCAGGTTTCAGCATATAGTCCTTTTGCACTGGGTTTGTCTTCAGGCTTTCCTTTCTTGAGCTGAATATATTTCTTCTTGTATTTGTCAGCTCTATAAGCATTCTTATCAACAACTGATGTTGATTCCACCTTCTTTGATCTGCACTCAGCAGCAATGTGTCCCTTCTTCTGACAGTTAAAGCACACAACATTCTTGGGATCAAAGGAACTTTTCCCTTTGCCCCTGTCAGATCTTCCTGTTCCCCTTTGAGCTCTTCTCAAACGTCTGGCTAACATTGCCATTTGCTCAGTGATATTTTGAACATCATCAGTATCACCTGAGTCTGAGTCTGAGTGGTCAGCTTGAGATTCTGACTCAGTCTCAGATTCAACAACCAGTGCCTTGGAACTTTTCTTCTCTTTCTGTGCAACCAATGCAACCTTAGTTTTATCCAGAGACTCCTTGAGTTGTTGTTGAGAAGTTCTTTTATGTTCAGTGATCTGTTCATGATTTAGCAAGAACCCATAAATGGACTGTAGGTTGTACACATGCAGTGTTCCTCTAGCCCTCAGTGCCATGGTTACTGTTAGAATATGCCCACCGATGCAAGTATACCATTTGGAATCACTACCGATGATATATGGGCCTATTGGGTCATACACCGGGGTCAAATCTGACAGCAACTTAAGTAAAGGGATCAAAAATGGCAAAAGAGAAAAGTTGACTTCGCAGGCCGCGTTAGCGCCGCTAACTATTAGGGGTTAGCGCCGCTAAGTCCTAGAAGTTAGCGCCGCTACGGCTGCATGGGCTTTATGTCATGTCAACTGACAAGCCGCGTTAGCGCCGCTAACTTTTGTAAGTTAGCGCCGCTAAGTCTGGGTTAGCGCCGCTAAGTCCAGACGGCACCTTTTGTCAAATCACCTCATATGTAGACCAATGCATGGAGTTTGCTTGTGTGACTTGGGGCCGGCTTGGGGCTAACTAAGAGACGTTTTGGGGTCTTTAAAAGAGCCTACTCCAGCCACATTTCCTTCTCTTGGTCACACAAAATCTCTCTCTCACTTTGGTTCATTTTCTCTCAAGTGCTACAAAGACTTGGAGAGTTCTAAGAGGGTTCTAGTTCCAGAAGTTGATCTAAGTTCATGGTTGCTGTTCTCTCATCGGTTTTCTACTGTAAAGAATCGAGGGAGCTTGCTAGCTAAAGAGATTTGGCGTGTTGCCGGGGTATCCATCCGATAGTCGATTCGTTCAAGTCAAGGAGAGCAAAATCAACCACTTCATCAATTTTGCTGGAGCTTAGGAGCTGGTATAATTTCCTTTACCCTCTGGTTTTTGTTGCATTACATTTCATAGAGATTGGTCCATTATTGGGGTTTTCGTTTCTATGCTTTATGTGCTTGTACTTTGGGCCTTTTATGTTGTAACCTTGCTTCCGCTGCGTGCCCTGAGAACCCCAACAGTGGTATCAGAGCCACCTCTATGATTGTTATGCACTTGGTGGCTTTGAAAACCCGAAATCAAAATTGTTTGTTTTCTGTCGAACAGGGTTAGCGGCGCTAACTTTGAGTTAGCGGCGCTAACTTTGAGTTAGCGGCGCTAACTAGTTTTAGATAGCGGCGCTATCGTCGCTGGTCAGTTTTTGTTCAAATTTAAAAACCGTTTTTTGGTCTCGGGTTTTTAGCCATGTTTTGAGCTTCTGGAAATTTTAATCTTGTTATTTTGATGTTTAAATTCCAGTAGCATGTATGTATGTTTGGTTGTATGTGAAGATGTTAGTTGGTAACCTTGCCTAGACCCTTTGTTTGTTTTGTGTGTTTGGATGCAAATTTGGTTGTATTATTATTCTTATGATAAATTTGTAATAATAATGTGGCTTGCATGCCATTTCATTCATCCATGTAATTGTAGTAGATAAATAGGTATTTATGGCTTGTATGCCATTTTATTCTATTGTATGTATTTTATGATGGATGATGAACACACAAGATGGGTCAAAGGAGATGGAGCTAGGAGCCCATGAAGCCCACGATGGAGTCCAATGGAGATGGCGGGATTAGTGGGAGCTCGCATCGAAGATTTTGTCCCTAGAATTGACCAAGTTCTTCCCGTTCGGCTCATGGGAAGAACGCATAGGTTTTTATGGCAAGGGTTACCAATTTTAATATTTTATGCGTGTGATGTGATTTTGTATGCATGGATTGTGTAGGATTTGCATGCTAGATAATTTTTCAAAAATTAACAAAATCACAAGAGATTTGATAAAAATGGTTTACAACTCTCTCGCGCGCTCACATACAAGATTAACCCACCTAGTGAAAATAGGCTTTTGTCACTTGCATGTTAATCTAAAACCAAACCGGAAACAAAAGCCCATCTTTCCACGAAACGTAAATAATGCACCATCCGTAAGATGATACCACCCGAATCTAGTCTTATGGGTTTTGGTTGTCGAGCTTAGCACGAGCAAACTCCCATAAAACTGTGTGGAAGGTGAGTGTGGAAATTCACAATTTTGGTTGTCGAGCTTAGCACGAGCCAACTTTGGTGAATTTGTCACCGTATGTCTTGACGGACTATTTGCAATTTTGGATTTGAAATCTTGGTTAGTTGTCGAGCTTAGCACGAGCTAACCAAAATTTCAAGATTCAAAATTGGTGCAAGAAGGGATCAAACATGCCAAACGACCATTGGATGTCGTAGGATCCCGCAAGGCGCTAAGGATTGCAATAGAGATTGCAATTGGCAAAATGGTTGCCGACCTAAATAATTTTATCGTGTGATCCGCGGTAACCCCGTCACATGGTAGGATGAAATACGGTTCTTAGCCTTGTTAAAGTTAATTCTTTATGGGTAAATTAATTTAACAAGATAATACATATTCAAACAAACTAACGTAAGTCTACTTTGCAATTTTAGATGGCATCAACAAGCGCAAACACCACCACCACCAACGTTTCTCTACGAGTTTTCCTTGAAAAGGAGAAACTCGATGGTAGCAACTTCATGGATTGGTATAGGCAGCTCAAGCTAGTCCTACGCTATGAAGGAAAGATGCACACCATAGAGGAACCCTTACCCGAGGCACCTCCAAGCGGTGCAACTAGGGCAATCCGAGAGGCATATGAAAAAAGCCTCAAGGAGACTGAGGAGATTACATGCCTCATGCTGAGCACCATGAGTACCGATTTGCAAAAGCAAATGGACCACTTAAGTGCTCACGACTTGATCGTGCAGCTGCGGGATATGTTCCAGCAGCAAGCGAGGCAAGAAAGGTATGAATGCTTCAAGTCGGCCCTCGCTTGCAAGCTTCAAGATGGAGGGAACGTGAGTGCTCATGTTTTGCGTATGAAAGCAAACATTGAGCGGATGGAGAAGCTAGGATTTACCATCGGGAGGGAGATGGCGGTCGATTTGATCCTCCAATCCCTGCCCAGTGCATATGACCAATTCACTATGAGTTATCATATGCATAGCATGGATAAATCCTTGATGGAGCTACATGGTATGCTTAAGACTGCCAAAGCGAGCATGACCAAGAGCAAGCCATCCTCTTCCTCCACTCCCGTTCTTGCCATACGGGAAGGCCGCATAACCAAAAGGAAGGCCGCCCCTTCCAAGAAAAGGAAGGGTAAGGGAAAGGTTGGTGCAACCAAGCCTGCCCCGGCCTCCGAGGGTAAGGGTAAGGGGAAGACTCCCCAAGCCAAGACTCCGGAGGATGCGGAGTGCTTCTTTTGTGGGGGCAAGGGCCATTACCGCCGAAGCTGCCCCAAGTACTTGGAGGGACTCAATAAGCTCAAGGCAATGAGCATATCGGGCCCGGAAACTTCAGGTACGTTCATGATAGAACTTCACCATACTTCTACTTCTAGAGGCTGGGTTTTAGATACTGGCTGTGGCACTCACATATGTAATATGGTGCAGGTGCTAAGGGCAAGTAGGAGCTTGGAGAAGGGAGAACTAGATCTTGTGATGGGAAACTCCGAGATTGTCCCGGTGGAAGCTCAAGGAAGTGTGGAGCTTTCATTCAAGACTAGTTATTCTATTTTATTGAAAAATGTCTGCTATTCGCCCTATGTGGCTAGAAACATTATATCACTTCATGCATTGTATGACGATGGTTACAAATTTTATTTTGATGATGATACTATTATATGCTTTAAAGATAACATTGTTTATTTTAAAGCTTTACCATGTCATGGCATTTATGAAGCAACTGCATACATTAATTCTACAAAGTCTATCATGAACATTGATTCTAGTTCCAAAGATGGTTTGGATAAGTATTCCTTATGGCATGGTCGTCTTGGCCACATAAACAAGACTCGCATCACCAAGCTTCAAGTGGATGGAATCTTGGAGACATTTGACCAAGGGTCGAATGATGTATGTGATTCTTGTTTACTAGGCAAGATTACAAAGGCACCCTTCACGGGGACAAATGAGAGAGGTAAAGACCTCTTGGACATCATCCATACGGATGTATGTGGGCCTTTCAAACACGTTACAAGGAATAACACAAGATACTTCGTAACCTTTATAGATGATTATAGTAGGTATGGATATGTCTATCTTGTCAAGCACAAGAATGAAACCTTTGAGATGTTCAAGACATTCCAAAACGAAGTAGAGAATCAATTGGGCAAAACAATAAAGATACTCCGGTCTGATAGAGGTGGAGAGTATCTAAGTACCGAGTTTATCGATCATCTTAAGAATTGTGGAATTATTTCGCAATTAACACCTCCAAGGACTCCACAATTGAATGGAGTCGCTGAGAGGAGGAACCGGACTTTACTAGATATGGTAAGGTCCATGATGAGTCAAACTGAGGTACCTATTAGTTTCTGGGGATATGCCCTAGAAACGGCGGTAAGGATCCTTAACCTTGCACCAACCAAGAAAGTATCGAAAACACCTTATGAAATGTGGCATAATAAGAAGCCGACACTTTCATATCTACGAGTTTGGGGTTGTCAAGCTTACGTGAGACGTGAGACTGAGGACAAACTTGAACCTCGATCGAAAAGGTGTTACTTTATCGGATATCCTTCTGCCGGTGTTGGATATATTTTTTATAAACCTTCTGAGAACAAAGTTTTTGTTGCTCGAAGAGCATTCTTCTTAGAAAGAGAATTGCTATCCAAACAAATAGGCAACAAGGAAATTGATCTTGAGGAAGTTCAAGGATCAACCGATAAAGAACTTGAGGTTGGCACTAGCTCTCAACCTAGGACGGTTGAAACTGAGCAAGAAAATGCTGCAATACCTGACACTACTTCATCTCTTACTCCAAGGCGTTCCAATAGAACTCGTTTCGAGCCAGAGAGATATGGTTTCTACATATCTGAGGGCAGCGAGTTAGTAGTGGACTCTGATGAGCCCTCTAACTATAAGGAAGCCATGGCGGGCCCTGAGTCTGCACATTGGAAAGAAGCGATGGAAAGTGAGATGCAATCCATGTCGGATAACCAAGTTTGGGAACTGGTTGATCCTACACCCGGGGTTAGACCCGTAGGATGTAAATGGGTCTTCAAGAAGAAGACCGGCATGGACGGAACCTTGGATACTTTCAAAGCTCGACTAGTGGCAAAGGGTTTCACTCAAACACCCGGTGTTGATTATGATGAAACCTTCTCCCCAGTGGCTATGTTGAAATCAATCCGAATACTTCTGGCCATTGCCGCATTTTATGACTATGAAATATGGCAAATGGATGTTAAAACCGCCTTCCTTAACGGGAAGCTTTCCGAAGAGGTGTATATGACACAACCTGATGGTTTTGAACATCCAGAATATCCGGACAAGGTTTGTAAGCTAAAGAAGTCCATTTATGGACTTAAGCAAGCATCTCGCAGTTGGAATCTATGCTTTGATGAGAAAATCAAGGAATTTGGATTTTCGAAAAGCAAAGATGAACCATGTGTATATGTCAGGGCTAGTGGGAGCACTATTGTCTTCTTAGTCCTATATGTGGATGACATATTACTCATTGGAAACCATGTTCCGAGCCTTAAGAGTGTAAAAGCTTGGCTCGGGAATTGTTTCTCAATGAAGGACTTAGGCGATGCGAGCTATATTCTGGGAATCAAGATCTATAGAGATAGATCTAGAAAGCTACTAGGGCTTTCTCAAAGTGCATACATAGAAAAGGTCGTGAGACGCTTTAAAATGGAGGAATCCAAGAAAGGAAACCTCCCTATGGCGCAAGGCTTGATGTTGAGCAAGACTCAATGTCCTACCTCCCAATAGGAGATAGAAGTAATGAAGCGAGTACCATATGCTTCGGCTGTGGGATCGATCATGTACGCCATGTTATGCACTCGTCCTGATGTGTCATGTGCTTTGAGCATGACTAGTAGATATCAGGCTAATCCTGGGGAACCTCATTGGAAAGCTGTAAAGAACATTCTTAAGTACCTTAGGCGTACAAAAGAAATGTTCTTGGTATATGGTGGGGAAGAAGAGCTAAGAGTAAAGGGTTACTCGGACGCTAGCTTCCAAACGGATAGGGATGACTGCCGATCTCAATCGGGGTTTGTATTCCTTTTAAATGGTGGTGCTGTCAGCTGGAGGAGCTCCAAGCAAGACACGGTGGCTGATTCGACTACTGAGTCGGAATACATTGCGGCAAGTGAAGCTGCAAAAGAGGCCGTGTGGATGAAGAAATTCATCCAAGATCTACAAGTGGTTCCAAGCATCACTGACCCTATTGAGATATTTTGTGACAATGAGGGTGCAGTGGCCTTGGCGAAGGAACCAAGAGCTCACAAGAGAACAAGACACATTTTGCGCAAATACCACTTCATACGAGAAGTAGTTGAGAGTGGTGAAATCGTCATAAGCAGAGTAGCAACAGATGAGAACCTTGCGGATCCGTTCACGAAACCATTATCGCAAGCAGCTCATGATTCTCACACTAATGCTATAGGTGTAAGATTTGCTAGCGACTTGGTTTAAGTTTGTATATTTAGTTTGTTTGATATGTAAACTTTATTTTATATTTTGGGAACGATATAGACAGTATTGTAACTTATGCTTGTTTCGATATATAATAGAGATTATATATGCGTATGATACGGTTACATTCATAAGACTCTACTGTGTTCCATCTTAGCATGTTTAATCACTTCCGGAAATATTTTATATTTCAAACTTTCCACGGTCGGTCAATCTTGTGGAAGGAAGATTGAAACAAGACCGAGATAAGCATGTGACCTTGAATTCAAGATGGTCGAATTAAGGAGCAATGCCTATCTATACTTGAAAAGAGTTTCAAGTGATTGGAAGACCCGTACCCAAGTATACTCCATGGATTATAGTCACGAGTATCTTGGGATGATAATATCTTACGTCCTTAAACCTGAGATGTATGAACCGCTATATCATATTTCTTTCTTACTTTAGCCATTTTCAAAAGCAGTTCGTGACTGGCTGTGATAAAGGAAATGACTAGATAAGTTAAGAGGTATGGTTTAGGGTTATACAGTCAAAAAGGGATTTGTTCCTCTGATATGAGAGATATCACTGGGCCCCTCGATGATTGGGAGCTGACACCAAAATTCTGCATGGCCATGCGCAAGGAATATTGATTTAGAATCAGATATGTCCTTAACTTTTGGTCACCACCGATCAAGATCGAGAAACACAATCGTGGACGATCTGGAGATTGACACTCAATCCATGTCTCGTGTTCACATTGATATCATGAACAAAAGGATGTTTAAGATCACTTATCTATAGGACCTTTCTTTGTGAACAGGTTTCATTCGTATAACGAAACCCATACTGACTTGGGGGCAATGATGCTTTTGCTAGAGGCCGCTCATTGTCTGTGGTTTATTAGAAATGGTACATCGTGTGCAAGTGGGAGTTTGTTAGAATATGCCCACCGATGCAAGTATACCATTTGGAATCACTACCGATGATATATGGGCCTATTGGGTCATACACCGGGGTCAAATCTGACAGCAACTTAAGTAAAGGGATCAAAAATGGCAAAAGAGAAAAGTTGACTTCGCAGGCCGCGTTAGCGCCGCTAACTATTAGGGGTTAGCGCCGCTAAGTCCTAGAAGTTAGCGCCGCTACGGCTGCATGGGCTTTATGTCATGTCAACTGACAAGCCGCATTAGCGCCGCTAACTTTTGTAAGTTAGCGCCGCTAAGTCTGGGTTAGCGCCGCTAAGTCCAGACGGCACCTTTTGTCAAATCACCTCATATGTAGACCAATGCATGGAGTTTGCTTGTGTGACTTGGGGCCGGCTTGGGGCTAACTAAGAGACGTTTTGGGGTCTTTAAAAGAGCCTACTCCAGCCACATTTCCTTCTCTTGGTCACACAAAATCTCTCTCTCACTTTGGTTCATTTTCTCTCAAGTGCTACAAAGACTTGGAGAGTTCTAAGAGGGTTCTAGTTCCAGAAGTTGATCCAAGTTCGTGGTTGCTGTTCTCTCATCGGTTTTCTACTGTAAAGAATCGAGGGAGCTTGCTAGCTAAAGAGATTTGGCGTGTTGCCGGGGTATCCATCCGATAGTCGATTCGTTCAAGTCAAGGAGAGCAAAATCAACCACTTCATCAATTTTGCTGGAGCTTAGGAGCTGGTATAATTTCCTTTACCCTCTGGTTTTTGTTGCATTACATTTCATAGAGATTGGTCCATTATTGGGGTTTTCGTTTCTATGCTTTATGTGCTTGTACTTTGGGCCTTTTATGTTGTAACCTTGCTTCCGCTGCGTGCCCTGAGAACCCCAACAGTTACTTCATTAAACCTTTCTGGTAACACATCCAGAAATTTCAGCACGAGTTCAGCCTCATCTTTCTTTACACCCACACTTAGTAGGTCATTTATCAAGCAGTGAAACCTTGTGAACAAATCTGGCAAGGTTTCATTCTTCTTTGAAAAGAAGTTTTCATAAGATATATTCAAGTGATTCTTCTTTTGCTGCTTGACTAGATCTGTGCCGTCATATGTAACACTCAGCGTATCCCAGATATCTTTTGCGGATTGACACCCAGTCACAGTACACAAGATTTCGTTGGTCAGGGCAATTGCCAGAACACTTTTTGCCTTGTCATCCAGATTGTAGAGTTTCCAATCTTCATCAGTCCAGGATGCAGCAGTCTTTCTTGTTTCCTTTTCAGTTTTGCCAGGAGACGTATCATAACAGTAGCAGGAATCTTGGGTATGATAGGTCCTTTTGTAATGACATCGAACATACGATTGTCAATGGACTTGAGGAATATCATGGCTCTGAACTTCCACATAGGATAGTTAGATCTATCAAATATGGGACAGCCTTTGGCAGATATCTGTGGAAAGTTTGAAGTATTGTTTCTTGTAGACATTTTAAACTTTCTCAGAATCTTGAACTTTCAACTTATAAAATTGTTCAGCCTGCTCTGATACCAGTTGTTGGTCCCCTGGTGAGAATAACAACAAGCAACATGTGTGTAGAAGGGGAGTTGATACACTTTCTGCGGAAATTGAACAAATCAAATAAAAGTGTTACACAAAGTAAATCAAACCACAATCGAATGCTTTGCTTTTCATTAATAAGAAGATGATTATACACTCTATCAAGTAAGCAAATCTTGATATGTAAACACCTCTCAATCTTATGATTATAGATACTGACGACTCTCTAAACAGGATTTACACAGATTGATAACTTACCAATATCACAACTGATGTGAGTATTCGAACATACGAATAGTTTGGCAATATGTGAGTTTCTTGATCATGTTGATCTGACAAACAATGATTCAAGAATCGTAACACATACGGTAAGGTGAGGTTTTTCGGCTCTGCAACACTAAGTTGTTTTCGTATCTGAGTCGTACCTCTAACCTTATCAGGAGATAAGTATTTATAATCCTGCTCCTACGGTTCCTAACAAATTGGACTTATCCTAATTTGCTAACTAACTACCGGATGACTCGGAATCTTGAATATTGAATTTTCTTATCTTGAGTCTTTTTCAATCTTGATTCTGAAATCTTCTTATCTTTCCCGTAGATATAGAGAGTTAAAAAGATAAATTTAAAACATAATTAAATTTTCTTTAAAATGACTTCTTACTCGGACTGAGTTACTCAGCTTGAAACTCATCAAGCTGAGTTCTTCGAGAACACACTCGAAAACCAACATGAACTAACATGTATATGAAGAAACTCATCCTTAGAAGTCCCAAGTGTTAGCTAGAACTTATTTAGCAACTTTGTTGAGCTGACTCAGTATTCATGCTGAGTCACTCAGCTTGAAACACATCAAACTGAAAGCTCAATATATCTTAGGTGACATACACCGCTTATCACACATAGTGATAAACTTACTAAGATATAGTCTAAGCTGGTCGAACATATGCTCAGCTTATACTCAACTTATACTCAGTCTGAATCACTATAAATGTTCAGTCTCACTAAGCTTCATAATTCTGTTTAAGTTGTATTTAGAACTTATCTTACGAACTTAACTTTGTCTCATCAAATCTTAACTTATGAGATCATTTTCCCAACAATCCTCCTCTCGAATATTTAACTGATGGTACCCCGACCACAAGTCTATCTTGGAGAACCAAGAGGCACCCTGTAGTTGATTGAACAGATCGTCTATTATGGGAAGTGGGTACTTATTCTTGATTGTAACTTTGTTCAGCTCTCGATAGTCTATGCACATTCTGAACGTGCCGTCCTTCTTTTTCACGAATAAGATTGGTGTTCCCCATGGCGAGTTACTAGGTCTGATGAAGCCCTTATTTGTCAATTCTTGTAACTGTGTCATCAGTTCTTGCATTTCTGGCGGAGCCAGTCTGTTTGGGGCTTTTGCTTTCGGTTCTGCTCCTGGAAGTATGTCGATTCTGAATTCTACTTGTCGAGCTGGTGGAATCCCTGGCAAATCATCAGGAAACACATCTAGAGATTCGCAAACCACCGGTATGTCTTGAATCTGTGGCGGTTTTCTTTCCACGCTGGTGTCTTCTACATATGCTAAGAAAGATGTACAATCGTGTAATAGGTACTTTCTAACTTTCGCCAATGAAAAAACTGGAAGACTTTCTCTCTTACTACCACCTTGAATCAACAGCTCTTCCCCACTTGGGGTCTGAATCTGAACGGTCTTTCGATCACAAAATATCTGAGCTTGGTACAGACCTAACCAGTCCATACCAACTACTACTTGAAACTATTTCATTGCAATAGGGATAAGGTCAATCGGGAACTTACAACTATCTATCTCTGTCACATTACTCTTATACACATTACTCACTGTCATGGTTCTATCATCTGCTATTTCTACTTCCAAAGGGAATTCTAGCTTAACAGGAGGAACAATAAACTGGGCACAAAACGAAATAGCAGCAAAAGATCTACTTGCACCAGAATCAAACAATACGAGAGCAGGCATATTATTAACAACAAAAATACCTGCTACAACATCTGGCTCCACCTTGGCTTCCTCAGCCGTGAGCTGAAAGGCTCTACCCCTCTGACGGGGTGCATCGGTTCTCTGGTTTCCACCCTCGTTGATACGAACCGGGGGTGAAGGGTTAACATGCTTTCTCTTTGAAGCTAGAAGCTTGGTACATTGAGACTTAACATGCCCTGGCTGGTAACAGTTATAACACACCACCAGGGGACTCATGCAATCTTTAGCTAGATGCCCCGTCCTCCCACACTTAAAACAACCGGGCTGCCCCGCTTTACACTCTCCAGGATGGTTCTTACCACACTTTGCACATTTTGGTGGTGAAACTGTCCCTCCCCGCTGTGGTGTAACCGTTTGCTTCTTACTTGGCAAGCTCGCGACTTCATTCTTCCTCTTCCCTCCAATTACTCCCTGTCTAATAAGCTCTTATTCTCTCTTCCATTCTAAACTCATCATCTCATCTGCTATAGTACACGTAGCAGTTGCTAACACTTCTCTGATATCATTCCTAAGAATAGAAATGTATCGTTGCATCTTCATCGGCTCTGTTGCCACGTACTCCGGACAGAACTGTGACATCTCTAGAAACTTCTTATTCATCTGATCCACTGACTCTGTTGTCTGTCTCAATGCCAAGAATTCCTCTGTAATCTTCTCTACACGAGCTCTCAGTGCAAACTGCAGTTCAAATATCTCCTTAAACTAAGACCAAGGCATTGCCTCAGCCTACGCTTCTCCCTTTCTCTATAATATCACCGTCCACCAATCTTTAGCTACCCCGCGCAACAAATTTGCGGCATATAATACTCTCTTTTCCGGTACACATCCACTAGTACGAAAAGCTCCCTCCGTTGCGGTCAACCATCTATTACTAGTAATGGGATCTGTAACCCCCTCAAACAGCGGAGGCAGACATGCTGAAAATTCTCTATAACTGCTACCCTGAGTGGGCTCAATTCTTATTGGCGTACGAATCATCGCAACTTGTACTGTTGCATCTACTCGCTGTTGGAGCATCGTTTCCATTCTCCCAAAGGCTTGCTCGACTACCTGGTTGATAATATATGGAACACTCTCTTGTAATGATTTACCCAGTTTCGCTGCTACTATTTCCTTGACCTTGTCACCTTCTGAATCATGCAACTCCTCGGTGCCTGCTCCCCCTGAAGGGTTACCTGTAGGTCCTTCCGTCGGTATAGGATTTCGCATCTGAAACAAACGTACTTCTATTCTCCTGGGATTCGCTAGTCCCAACCTGCTGGATTAGGTCCATACTAGTCCTTACTATATGCTCCATTCTGAAATGTAGGAAGCTTTATCATATCATACAATAACAACTTTCACTGTCTCTCACAACAAGGTATGTATTATTATCAATACTACATTTATCTCATAATAAATTCTTATTTTCCTCACATAACTCATACTGTCACGTATTACACATCACTTGATTCACAAGGCACTGCCATGACAATCTCAAGCTCAACTGCATACCATATGTTCTTTACACACACTGGCCAGGTGCTGTAAGGGACACATTATACACAACCGTTCTTGGTGCCGTCATGGAATACCCCGATTCACAAGCTTAGGTCACGTATGTAAACATAAACATCTTACTCATGCTCCAACTATAAAACAATTAACAATTCATAACATCTTACTACTGTATGCTCACCAAGGTTACTGCCCCAGGGATAGCTCCACTTTATCTCAAAACCACGGTTTAAGTTTAGACATCACACTCATGTGTGCCTAAATCCCTCAAACCTTGGCTCTGATACCAAGTTGTAACACCACTTTTTCAAAAGGCTATATTTACATAAACTTTCAATTAGCGTTCCCAAAAGAGATTTGAGTTTACCAAAATAAGTATCTATTTACATCAACGCTAATGGATTATACAAAAGTAGTATTAGTGTTTAAACAAAATACTCGGAGCTATCCGACCAGCTACACTGCTGGGGCCTTCCCCTAGCTACTACTTGTTGTACTTGCATAAAATACACAACGTAAGCTAACGCTTAGTGAGCATATTACTGATCAGATAAACATAAAAGGCATGAGCACTCTTCTCGGGATGCTTTACATCCTAGCTATAACCTGTGAAACCATAAACGGTTAACTCCTTCCGAGGTATGACCACACCTCGCGCGTAGTCAAACCCCTGACAGCCTTCTTGGGTATAAGGATCTCAATATACCCTTCTTCATTCTCTCTGAATTCCCAGTTACGACTACTAGTAATTAGGCTTCCACTTTTCTTAGTATAAAGCTAGTCTTAGCTAAATACTATCTTTCCTTGTGCATCATTATATCAACAACATAATTAAACAATTATACACATAACTTATACAGGTATCATGAAATCACATTCTTTCACGTAAATCATGCATATGTACCAACTAATCTCAGTTAAGTATACTCACGTTAACAGCAGCTAAGCAAATATACTCCCATTAGTGTGACGTCAAGCCCTTATCGCCTACAAGTCATGAACGAGGGATACATTAACTTCTAAATACTCTGCAACAACTTAAACTGAACATTAAACAACAAACAACAAAACCTGCTTCTGGCTCTCCCTATGGCCGTAGGGAAAATTCACTGCTACCGCAGGAGTTTCTTTAACTACGACTGTAGGAATCTATCATGCGCCCGTAGAACTGGTTCTAAACCTCCTGCGGTCGTAGGCTATGTACACTACTCCCGTAGGTTAAATCCTTCGTCCTTAGACGGTATTCGCACAAGACACTGTCCTACGCCCGTACGAACACGTGCCTACGGCCGTAGGAGACACAATATCAGAAATACTTAAACACATTCCTAAGCACATAGGGAATAATCCGTGCGGCTGTAGGAACAGTCGGTACTGCAGACCAGTTTGCTCTGTTCGAACAGCAGGTCTAAAACTTGGGTTTTTCAACCCACTCGCAAACAAAAGTGTGTTTCCATGCTAGGAACAAATTCTACAACTCTTGAATCAATCAAACAACAACAAAAACATAAAGAAAGACTAAACCAACAAGGATTCAAGCCTTGAATCCCTTCTTGACCTAAAACAACATAAAACCAGACAAAATTTATCAATAACACATACCTCCTGCTTCTAAATCACCCAAGGATCACTTGTAGATACTTAATCTTCACTTTATATTCAAAATCAACAAGAAAAGAATGAGAGCATGTGTGTATCGTATATGTGTTTTGTGTGTACACAGAATTTGACCATAATGGTCAAATGAACTTCAAGTATATCTAGCTACTTTCACTATATGACACAATTGTTCCTTGTACTTATAACGTTGCTGAAATTACAATACAATCCCTCAACTTATAGCCACATAATATAATTCATCAAAACCATATAATGGCATTTTACTAATCATATAAACATTAACATTTAAATTAAGAAACATGTAATGAGAGCTTTCAAACCTTGGGGCGGTACAAAATCCGATGGAGGAAAGCGTGCACAAGCGATCAAAAAATCAAAAAAACTACTTGTGTCTAACGAGGATTAGGGCTCTATGAAGACTATTTGCTAACAATGCAAATCTAGACTATTGTATGCTATAATTTTTTTATTATATTTGAGATTAAAAAGCAGCAAAAACCATTATAAGTCTCATGTATAATACACGATTTTTCTTGTACACAGTTCAAAACTAAGCACATTATGAGGTGCGGTTATTTGTTTAGAATGCTGACTGATAAAAAGTGATAGATTGTGTGCAAGGATAGTGTACACGTGTCATCATATCCATGAACACTATGAGTTACTAAAGGGTCACACAGCTACACACTCAACTATTGAACCAGAAAATATTACAATGTGTGTAAGTGATAATTAATAGTTAATTAATTGTCAAGAGAAATAATAATAAAATGATGTTTATTATTTAAGGGTGAAATTAAATATAAGTTATATATTTAGTTATAATGTTTGGTTGGAAAAATATTAACTGATAGTTAATTAATTAATATTAAACCGAACTAGAGGGGTTGTTTTGTAGAACGATCAAAGTTATTGGTCACGGACAGGGCTTCGAGGTCCGAGGGCATTAATCCACTTAATTTCATATTTAAGGGATTAAGCCTTGGTTTTCTCCATAACCCTAATCACAATTAGCAAAAAGGCAAAACACACATTCTCTCTCTCCTTTGCTTTCTTCGGCCGAAACCCACCACCACCACCCTATTGTCGGTGGTCGACGGTGGTTCACTCGGCAGCGATAGGCGGCGACCGGCAGCGTCTCTCCGGCGGTTGTTTGTTTTTCTCCAGCGGACAGCAGTGCAAAAACCGAGAAGCCCCATTGCGGCGACGGTCGAACCACACCAAAAACCGAGAAGCCCAAGTAGCTGTGTATCCCCCTATAGCAGTTCAAGGTATATTTCTCTTATCTTTTTAATACTGATAGATATACACCTATTTTATCTGTTATATTATGATTATCTGTTCTATTTCCCCACCTGATCCAGTTGTGATCTTGGAATGGGATTTATATATTTTTTTATTCCGCTGTGCTTGTTGTACCTTGTAAATCCCAACAGTGGTATCAGAGCCTTCTTCTAGGCTCGGTGGGGAACAACTTTAATTATGATTATATATTGTTTATATATAAGTTAAGATCAAGTTTCTGATCTGTTACCTGATAAAGTTTCCAGCTAAACTGCTTTAATATATTTTATATGTGTGACACCTTAAGTTTTTGTTTAGGATCAAGTTTTGATCATTTTACCAATTAAAGTTTCCAGTTTGTTATTTATATATGTATATACATATATATATATATATATATATATATATATATATATATATATATATATATTAACTGTCTAAAACTTGGTTTTTGGCCAAAAAGTCAAAGTTTTTGATTTTTAGCTAATTAAAGTTTCCAGTTTATCTGTTTTAATATTTATATATATGTTATGTGTGAAACTTGGTTTTTTTGGCTAAAAGTCAAAGTTTTGACTTTTAACCAAATAGCTTTTCCAGTATACATGTTATATATATATATATATATAATGTGAAACTTGAAATTATTAAAGGTTCAAAGTTTTTGAAGTTTTAATCAAGTTTCCAGCTTTATTATTATATATTTTATAATGTTGACGTTTAACCTTTGCGGTGTTTTTGTTTTTATCCAGTTTGAGATATATAACAAAAGGTCCAGTTTAGGCCGAGGTTGAATGGTGGGATTAACACAAGACTAGTTGTGTTTTCGAGTTTAGATTCATGTTTTGAATCATCCCGGAATTATATATTTGTATTATGGTTTCGGTACGTGATTGAATATTTATTATTTATTAAGCCAAACGCCAAAAACCTAGTGGATCACTTTGTGGTTGTTTTAATTTCTTGATATACATTTATTATTTATCTGGTGTGGGGATGTCTGCATGCCACTTACAACCCCTATTCAATTTTGTAAAATTATTAGTTTTAGCAGGCTTGCGTGCCTTTGAATTATTATGTAATAGGACACTAGTTTTATCAAAATTGTAATAGGTTAGTTTGATATTTGTAAATGTAATGTTCTTGGAGATGATCGAACAAGACAAGGAGCAAGTCAAAGAGAGAGGATGTCATGGATGCTGGAGTCAGTGGGAGTATTAAGACTTTCCATGATATATGTGTTGTTTACGATCCACTTAGGGTTTGAACACAGGGGTACTTGGTTTTTTAATTAAGTAGTGATGGTCAAGAAGGCGTTATGTGTTGTTGGCTTATTATTATTATTGATTGTGTGGTTGTGTTTTAATTAATTATATAGTGCACGCTCGTCTTTAAAACCATATACATATATATAAAGTATATTTTTAAGTTGAAAAGTTTTTCCTTAAAAGGATAATAGTTTTACAAGTTTCGTAAAACGGTTAAAACTGGCAAAATATTTTTTTGAAACAAATTAACCCTTTTTCAAAATCTTAGACCAGTAGTGCTGCCCATCTAATGATACACCTTTCCTGCTCCTGGTACCTTGGTGTGTTGTCGTGCCCAAGCCGTGCACACCGGGGTTCAAACCGATGTGGGGAAAGGGTGAAAGACTTGGCGATTCCCTGATGTGATGGGCCAGAGTTCACCCCGTCGATGGTGAGGTCTATTTTGGTGATTCCATGATGTGACGGGCCCAAAGTGCGGTTAGGAGGACTAAATATGTACGAATTATGTTTCATTCGATGTCCCAAATATATAGGAGTCGTGTTTTGGATTAAATATGATCGGTATGGTTTATACCCACCTAAATAGCACGGGGTCGGTGTTGTCGTGCCCAAACCGTGTACCGGCACGTGTGAAATATGGATCCTATTCTAAAATAAATTTATTTAAAGAGTTATA
This sequence comes from Pulicaria dysenterica, assembly GCA_947179395.2. Classification (NCBI taxonomy): domain Eukaryota; kingdom Viridiplantae; phylum Streptophyta; class Magnoliopsida; order Asterales; family Asteraceae; genus Pulicaria; species Pulicaria dysenterica. The sequence continues at coordinate 59,393,983 of OX359288.1, read as the reverse complement.
AATTATTTTAGAGAAATTAATTACTAAAACGTTTTTCTTGCTTTTTACTGTAGATGTCAATTTTATCTGTTATACTGTTTTATTCACCTGAGGAGTCTCTTAGCCTCATCATGCAAAAGTGGAAGCTTTCAGGTCCAAACTTCACGGTTTGGAAGTTGCACTTTAGGAATATCCTAAGGGCAGAGGGAAGGCTATACACAGTTGATAAGCCACCTCTAGCACGACCCGATTATTCTGCCAGGATGAAAAGTATGATACATATTATAAGTATCTGTCTGATGAATTGAGGTCATGTCAATTTTGATACTCTCCACAGAATTTATGTTTTCGGATGAACTCAAGAGTAAGTCAACTTTGAGGTCGTGCAAGACCTAGAGGAGACGTTTTCTGCTTATGAAAAACATTCTTTCATAGGGGATGAAAGAAGACCAGTCTTTGAGTGATCATCTTATTAACATGAGAACTTGTGATGCTTTTGGTTGGGTCTCTGACAGATCACTATCAGGCAAAGGTAGTGAATAAGATCGGAGAACATGAATCAACAGTAGTTGGTATGCATGAGTTTCTAATGTGCATAGATGGTGAGATGCATCCAGACTTTCTTGATACAACAGTAGTTGAATCAATGGAAGAAGATGACTGGATTGATGAGCTACTAGACATTTGTTGCCTAGTTTGCGGTAGCTAGGATATGTGCGAGCACTCACTCGACATTGATCAGCTGGACGTCGGTTCTACCGACGAGTCAGGTATCTTTATGATAGATTGCTTAGTTACTTCTTTTGAATCATGGGTACTCGATACCGGATGTGGTCATCACATTTGCAATCACTTGTAGGGATTCAAGAGGAGTAGGAGACTAAGGAATGGGGACATGGACCTACGGGTAGGCGAATGCTCTATTATTGGTGCTGAAGCTGTAGGAACTTATTGTCTTAGGCTACCTTCGGGATTAATCATAGAACTAGAAGATTATTATTTTGTTCCTAGATTAATCAAAAATGTAATATCGTATGATTTATTAATAGACAGTGGTTTTACCTATCAGTCGGTAGGAAAAACAATTTTGTGCTTTGAAGGTGATTTATTTTCTTTTAAAGCAAGTTCACAAAATGGTCTATACACGATAAATCTACAAGATGACAAGGAAATCTATCATATAAGTAAAAATTCAAAGGACACTTTGAACAAAATTTACCTTTGACATTGTCGGCTTGGACATATTAATAAGAAACGCATAGAGCAACTTCATGAAGATGGAGTTCTAGGGTCATTTGATCATGAATCAATTGACAATTACGAATCTTGTTTGTCCAGCAAGATGACAAAGAAACCTTTCGACAGTCTGAACGAAAGGTCAAAAGAACTGCTAGGATACCGGTACTTCATTACCTTTACTGACTATTTCAGTAAGTATCGTTATGTGTATCTTATGAGACACAAGTCTGAAAGTTTTGATTTATTCAAACAGTTTCAGAATGAACTACAAAACCAGCTTGACAAGAAGATAAAGCTACTTCGGTCTGAGTCAGGAGTTTGATGAATATCTGAGTCAGGAGTTTGATGATCATCTAAAAGAATGTGGGATTGTTTCACAACTCACACCTCCGTATACGCCACCGTGGAATGGTGTATCAGAAAGAAGGAAAAGAACCTTGACATGGTTCGTTCTATGATGAGTCAAACTAGTATACCAATGTCGCTCTGGGGACATGCACTCGAAACGGCTGCTTTTATGCTGAACCTAGTTTCAACAAAATCTGTGGAGAAAAGAAAGACACCGTTCGAGCTATGGACAGGGAAAATGCACAAATTGTCTTTCATGAAGATTTGGGGTTGTGAGGTGTTCGTCAAACGACCGGTCTAGGTTAAACTCAAACCCAAATCAGACAAGTGTATCTTCGTGGGTTATCTTGAGGAAACCTTAGGGTACTATTTCTATAATCCCGATGAGAACAAAGTTTTTGTTGCTCGGTCAGGGACTTTTCTAGGGGACACGTTTCTAAGTTCAGAAACTACTAGAAAAGAAATAGATCTTCAAGAAATTAAACAAAATGAATGTATGCCTCCACCATCTATGGAACCAGTAATTCAACAGAGAATTGTTAAATCCCAACCCGAGTCTGTAGTTGAGGAGGAAGTGGAAACACAAGACCTTCACACGTCCAGTAGGATTCGTACGGAGCCAAATAGATATCTAGGATTTCTAATTGCTCAAGAATAAGGGGATCTTTATGAACCCATATCCTACGAGGATGCTATGTCGGGCACTGGCTAGACGCCATGAAGGTAGAGATGCAATCCATGTAGACAACCAAGTTTGGGAGTTAGTAGACTTGCCACAACACAGTAGAGCTATTAGATGCAACTGGGTCTTCAAGAAGCAGACTAACATGGAAGGAAATGTGCATACTTTTAAAGCTAGACTTGTTGCGAAAGGTTACACTCAGACTCATGGTATTGATTATGATGAAACCTTCTCGCCAATAGCTATGCTTAAGTCTATTAGGATTCTTATGGCAATATCTGCATACTTCATTTATGAGATATGACAAATGGGTGTCAAAACCACTTTCCTTAACGGGAAACTGACAGAGGATGTGTATATGGCACAACCGGACGGTTTTGAGGATTCCAAGAATCTAGGAAAAGTATACAAATTGCTAAAATCCATTTATGGATTAAAGCAAGCATCTAGGAGCTGGAACTTGCACTTTGATGAGCGCATCAAAGAGTCTGGTTTCACTAAAAGCGAGTTCGATTCCCGTGATTACACACAGTTCAGTGGGAGCATAGCAATCTTCATGGTCCTGTATGTGGATGACAAACTGATCATAGGAAACGATATACCAGCATTACAAGGAGTAAAATCCTGATTAGGTAAATGTTTCCAGATGAAAGACCTAGGAGAAGCCGCATATATACTTGGTGTAAAGATCTATAGAGATAGATCTAGGCGGATGATCGGACTTAGTCAATGTATATACATTAATTAAGTGTTAAAACGCTTTAAGATGGAAGATTCCAAAAAAGGATTCATTCCAATGAGATCTGGTATACCATTGAGCAAGGCTCAATGTCCTACTTCTCCAGAAGAGCAAAAAAGGATTCATGCTATGTACTAGGTCCGATGTTGCTTACTCCATAAGCCTTATGAGTAGATATCAGCAAAATCCAGGTAAAGCCCATTGGGTGGCTGTCATGAACATTCTCATGTATTTGAGAAGGACAAAAGAAATGTTCTTGGTCTTTGTAGGAAGCACGGATGAAATCAATGTAACTGGTTACACAGATGCGAGCTTCTAGATGGACAGAGACAACTTTAAGTCGCAATCAGGGTCTGTCTTTACCCTAAACGGAGGAGCTGTATCTTGGAAAATCCAGAAGCAAGATACAATAGAAGATTCGACTATAAAGGCTGAGTACATTGCGGCAAATGATGCGGCAAAGGAAGCGATTTGGCTAAGGAATTTTATCTCGGATCTTAGAGTTGTTGCCGGTATTTCTAGACCGATTGATATATTTTGTGATAACATGGGAGCTTTGGCGCAAGCAAAAGAGCCAAGATCACCAGCGAACCAGACACGTACTTAGAAAGTATCATATCAACCGAGAGATCATCGGAAGGGGAGATGTGAGGATATGCAAGATACCAACAGATGACAACGTGGCTGATCCGTTGACTAAAGCGCTTCCTAGAGATAAGCATGAGAGACATGCTAGTTCTATTGGAATGCAGTACATGAGACCTAGCAGCTAATTTTTAGTATTTATTTAAAATGTATGGATCGAATTTTAAGACTTATGATTATGTATTAAACATTTCTGCATGATGGAAATAGAAGGTTTAATATAATCGTTTTAAATTTCTATATTTTTAGCATATTTATCTATCCATGATATACAAGTCTTGATATATCAAAATAAATCCGTAGACACTTGATGCGGTGGGAGCCACATCAGGGAGATACTAACGCTATTATAAATACTTGATGGATTATTCATGTAGAGAATAATAACAAAATTTTTTGTGACCAAGTGTTTATAGATATTTGTTAGAGGTACAAATATTGGAGGTGATCCGCATCAGACTAACTTCATGGAGCCTTTGACATGAGTTAGCTGATTGGTTGTCCTTAGACCTGAGATGCTTGGTTTGGGGCACGAGGACGCAGTTAGTCGAGATCAGAAGTTAAGTAATATAATGTGGATTTTTCAGAATAGATCACATGCTCCATGTATGAAATCCACATTACGGAATATTGCGATGCAAAAAGTAAAGCCGGGTAATTAAAGAAGACGATTACAGAAAATAAACGGTCACACAGTGTTGGGAAATTTGCTAAGTCGTTGAAACTGTTGGACATGCAAAGTAAAAAATGTTAGAGTAATAAGTGAAAACAGTTGTAGCTAACAGTTGTTGCAAGTTTTACAACTGTTAGTACAAAAGATCAGAACTGTTAGTTCAGTTATACACAACTGTTAGAAGACCTTAAAATGAAGACTGTTAGAAGAAATTCAGAACTGTTTATTCAACAAACAGTTGTTGTTGAGCTATTAATGGAAAATGCTATCTTTGTGGATTTGAAGTATATCTCTATCAAGTTTGAAGATTATCAAGATTATCTCGGAAGATAGAAGATTGCCTAACTGTCAACTATTCAAGGAGGATCAAGAGCCTATATATACTAGAACGAGAATATTGTTTTACAAGGCAATTCTACGCATTCATATTTCATTGTTAATTTGTTTTTCTAAAAGTGTGTTGACCTCTAAGTTTCATAGAAACCTAAGAACAAGTTGTGTTCTTCGTCTAACAACAGGGTTAGATTAGAGGTGTTGGTGAATATTGTAATCATCATTGGTTATTAATAAACATCTTGAGTTTGAAAGTATTTTCTTGTGTTGATTGTTGAATTGTTCTTGTGATAAAACCTTAAACATCAATTAAGTGTGATTCCGCAAGTTCTTAGTTGATTGTGATCAAACTGAAAGATTATCTTTAAATAACTCTGATTTAATTCTAAAAGGTAATTCTTGTTATTGATATTTGGTAATATCCGATCCTGACAAGTGGTATCAGAGCCTTTTCACTAAGGCTCCTTTGATCACTATTTGAAGGTTTTTCACAGATCTGCTGTGTTTTGTTATTCAAAGTTTGTCTAAATCTTGTCGTGTGTTTTTCATTCATATTACTGCAATGGAGTCTGTTGGGTCTTCTGATAACGTTGGATCTGGGTCAAACATTAGAGTTCCCATGCTCAAACCAACTGAGTTTGAGATGTGGAAGATAAGAATCAAGCAGCATGTCCAATTAATGGACTATGCTGTTTGGGAAGTCATAGAAAAGGACCCCATTACTGCTGTTGATTTAGATGAAACAGGAAAACCAAAGAAGAAATCACCACCAAGAACATATGCTGAGAAGAAAGAAAGGATGATTGAGATGAAAGCCCTCAGCATCCTTCAGATTGCTATTCCTAACGAATATCAGCATCAGTTCAAGAAGTTTGAAGATGCACACGAACTTTGGGTTGCCTTAGAAAAGAGATTTGCAGGGAATGCTAGTTCCAAAAGTAACCAAAGGGACCTTCTTAAACAGGCTTATGAAAACTTTTCAAGTGGGAAGAATGAAAGTTTAACCCAACTTTTTGATAGGTTTTATAAGATGGTTAGTCAACTTGAGAGTGCAAAAGTTAGACTAGAGCAAGATGAGATCAATAGAAAGTTCCTTAGGTCCTTGGGTGAAGAATGGACCGTCTATGCTGCATAATGGAGGACTAAAGACTCATTGGAAGATATAGAATTAGATGATCTATACAATAGTTTGGTTGTGTTTGAGGGAGAGATAGAGGGAAAAAGAAAGTCTATAATCCCTAGTCACAATGCTGCTCTCCTTTCATCCTTAGGTATAGACTCAAACCATTCTTTATCTAATTCTGTTGATGTATGTGCAGGTACCAGTTCTGCTGTTGGGTTAGATGTGAACACCCCTGATGCAGTGCTTGAAGCATTTCTTGCTAGCCATGCTAATTCAACCCTCACCAATGAGGATCTTGAACAAGTGCATCCTGATGATCTTGAGGAGATGGACCTCAAGTGGCAAATGGCCATGTTAACTGTCAGAGCAAAAAGATTCATTAAAAGAACTGGCAGACAAAACATGAACTTCAGGGCAAATGGTCAGGCTGGATTTGACAAATCCAAAGTTAAATGCTTCAAATGTCAACATCCTGGTCACTTTGCCAGGGAATGCAGATCTGGTGGACAAGTTCAGAGTCAAGGACAATGACCCAATAAAACCTCATCAGCATTGGTTTCACAGGATGGCTATGGGTATGATTGGAGTGATCAAGCAGAGGAAGCTACTCACAACAAGGCATTGATGGCCTTGACTGACTCCTCCATCAAGCTGAATTCACCAGAATCAGAATACACACAGGTATCTTCTAAACTATGCCCTGGTGAATGTAGAGCTATAGTAAAAAGATTCAGGGAGTACAACAAAAAGGTATGTGCTGCTCTGAGCAGAATGGAGGAGAGAAGATATGAATATAGTTCTGTCATTGAAAGCTTTGAAAAGAAAATTAAAGATTATCAGGCAAATAAACTGCAAATGGACTATGATAGGAAGTATCATAAGTGGGAAAAGGAGCAGCTTCAGGAAAAAAATGATAATCTTAAGAAAAAGCTGAGTGAGAAAGAGAGTAGGATTGATGAGTTAACAAAGAAGTTAGAAGGTGTGGATATGGATTTGAGTATGTTCAAAGCAACAAATCTTAAGCTTGAAACCTTGTTACACTCACAAATCAGAGATAAGGTTAAAACAGGTTTAGGATACAAACAAACCCCACCTCCATACAATCACAACTACATAACTCCCATGTCTGATGTAGCTGATAGGTATGTTAATGAACCATTAGAAGAAGACTTAAAGTCAGCTGATCCAAAATTAGAGAGTGAAAAAGAAGGAGTTGTGCATGAAGTGAGTGATGATAAGGAGGAAGTTGTGAAGAAAGAAGAGGATATTCCTATTGAAAACCACATCTGTTGTGAACCTACAGCACCAAAATCATCTTTAAAACATGTAGTGTTTGTAAAAGACACCTCTGAACCCTCTACCAGTGAAACAAAACCTTTCAAACCTGTTTATTCTATAAACAGCTACACTACTACTGCAAACAGTCCCGAAAATTACACAAACAGTTCTAAACAGAACCCAAACAGTTCTAACCCAATAACCTCAGCTGTTAGTGTTAAGACCAAGGAAAAGGAGAAGGTTAGTGAAGTTGGAATTGAGAAGCCAAAGAAGGAAGCTTCAAAGACAAAGTTTCGGCTCAAATCTATGAAAAGGCATACTGAAGTGCCTGTCTGCACATGCAAACAACATGGTGTGCAGAAATTTCCTCCTTCAGCACCTATGAGAGGAAATCAAAGAAATAGGAACCAGTTTTGGGAACAAAGAACTGGTTTGCCTATAGTCAAAACCAAACGGTGCTATATATGTGGGAGAGCAAATCACTTAGCTCACAACTGTTATTATAACCCACAGAACTATAGCACCCAGAAGCCAAGTTACAGAAAACAGGCTAACAGTTCCACAACTGTTAGGCCAAAACCAAAAACTGTTAGCTCTGCTTGGGTGAAATTGCAGAAACACACAGTTTCTGAAAGGGCCAAAACTGTTAATCAAACCGACAATCAAACTGAGTCACAAATTGACTCAACTGTTTTACCAAAATCAAAAACTGTTTGTTTAAAAGGCTCAACTGTTAATCACAACAGTTGGAAACCACATGTTGTCACTAAATACTCTTCACACAGGATAGAGAAGTCTAACTGGGATGAAATCAAGAAGACTCAAACTTTGTTTAAGTATTATGATTTAAATGGTGTGCCCAAGACCTGCATGGCCTGGGTACTTCCTGCTACTAACTAAGTTTCTATTTGTGCAGAGCATTCATAGGGCCAATCATAGAGAAATTTGGCATGTGGATAGTGGATGCTCAAGGCACATGACTGGAAATCCACACTGCTTGAAGGATTTCAGAAGAATTAATGGAGGACATGTAGCATTCGGAGGAAATGCTAAGGGAGGAAGAATCACTGGTAAGGGAGCTGTAGAGGCAGGTACACTTACTTTCAATGATGTTTTCTTTGTTGAACAACTCAAATACAATCTGTTAAGTGTGTCTCAAATCTGTGACCATGGAAACAAAGTCCTGTTCACAGACACAGAGTGCATTATCCTTTCAAAAGATTTTATTGTGGATGAAAAGAATGTTCTTTTAAGAACACCTAGAAAAGATAATGTATACTGCTTGGACACACATAAGGTTTATAAACAGAATGTATTAAGTTGTTTACTATCTAAGGCATCTCATGATGAGTTTGCCATTTGGCATAGAAGGATGTGTCACATGAATTTTAAAACCATGAATCTGTTAGCTAAAAACAATCTGGTAAGAGGTTTTCCCCAAAAAGAATTCTCATGTGATGATCATTGTGTGGCTTGCCTCAAAGGCAAGCAACACAAAACTTCTTATAAGTCCAAAGAAGTTTCTTCCATTGTTGCACCCTTACAACTGTTGCATATGGATCTTTTTGGTCCTACTTCAGTGGTCAGTATAGGGAAGAAAGCCTACTATTTAGTCATAGTTGATGACTTCACCAGATTTACATGGGTTCAATTTCTTAGAACTAATGATGAAACTGCTGAATTAGTTAAGTCTCTTATTCTTAGGATAGAAAATCAGTCTGATTTGAGAGTGAAAGTCATTAGATCTGACAATGGTTCTGAGTTTAAGAACTATGAGTTAAAAAGTTTTTGTGAGGAAAAAGGGATTGAAAGGCAGTTTAGTGCACCTAGGACTCCACAACATAATGGAGTGGCTGAGAGAAGGAATAGGACTTTGATAGAGGCTGCTAGATCTATGTTAGTTGATTCTTGGCTCCCAATGACCTTCTGGGCAGAAGCTGTGAACACTGCCTGCTATGTTCAGAATAGAGTACAAGTAGTCAAGTCCAAAGGGAAAACTCCTTATGAGTTGTTCCTTAAAAGAAAACCTTTGATCAACTTCTTCAAACCATTTGGATGTCCCTGCACTATCCTTAATACCAAGTCACAATTAGAAAAATTTGAGAGTAAAGCAGAAGAAGGATTCTTTGTAGGATATTCCACTCAGAGTAAAGCATATAGAGTTTTTAACAGTGTCACTAGAATCATAGAAGAGAGTATGAATGTCTCCTTTAACGAAAATAGGATCAATATTGCAGGTAATGATCCTGATTGGTTATTTGATATTGATGCATTGTCTAACTCTCTTTCTTTTGAGTTTTCTACAGAAACTGTTGCAGGTTTTCCTACAGCTGTTAGTGCAAATCCACAAACTGTCTCAAACAGTTCTGAAACTGTCAGCTCAAGTCCAACAACTGTTGGTAGAAACAAAGCCACTGAAGACTTTGTAGTGATTCCTTTATTTCAAAATGACTCTTCCAATGTTGTTAGTCTAATGAATGATGATGTTGAACCTTCAAAGGATATGGAATCTCCCGTTCTCCAACAAAACAATGAATCTGAAAATCAAACAGTTGCAGATCAGGTATGTAATTCTTCTGGGAATGAGAGTGAATTTGAGGTTGATCTGTCTAATTTAGGGAATGTACTGACTGAAGAAAACATCCCTACCTTAAGAATTCACAAGGACCATCCCATAGAGCAGATTATAGGTGATCCCATCACTCCTGTCAGAACAAGGGGTATGCTGCAAGGTGAACATAGTGGTGTGGATCTAGGAGAGTTTTAGTGAATGCCTGCTTTCTATCACAGATAGAACCTAAGAAAGCAGTAGAGGCATTAAAAGACCCTTCATGGTTGGAAGCAATGCAGGAGGAACTCTTACAGTTCCAGATTCAGCAGGTTTGGAAGTTAGTTGATCTTCCAAGAGGCAAGAGAGCTATTGGCACCAAGTGGGTGTTTAGGAATAAAAAGGATGAGAGAGGCATTGTAATCAAGAATAAGGCTAGGCTAGTTGCACAGGGTTATACATAGGAGGAAGGAATAGACTATGATGATGTCTTTGCACCAGTTGCAAGGATAGAAGCAATTAGACTGTTCCTTGCCTTTGCAAGCTTTAAAGGGTTCAAGGTGTATCAAATGGATGTTAAATCAGCATTTCTCTATGGAACTATTGATGAGGAGGTATATGTGTGTCAACCACTTGGTTTTGAAGACCCAAAATATCCTGATAAGGTATATAGGTTGGATAAGGCTTTGTATGGGTTACATCAGGCTCCTAGAGCTTGGTATGAGACATTAACATCATATCTACTTGAGAATGGTTTCAAGAGAGGTACTATAGATAAGACACTATTTACAAAGATTATTAAAACAAGGATTTTGCTTGTACAAATCTATGTTGATGATATAATCTTTGGATCCACTGATGACAGTCTGTGCAAGGAGTTTGAAGGCATAATGCATAACAGATTCCAGATGAGTTCTATGGGAGAACTTACATTTTTCTTGGGATTACAAGTAAAGCAGAAGCCATCAGGTATATTTCTTAGTCAGTCAAAGTATGTCAAGGACATTTTGGACAAATTTGGTTATCAAGATGTAAAGCTGGCCAATACTCCAATGGAAACACACAAACAGTTGGGAGCAGATCCTGAGGGGGAGGATGTAGACGTACACATGTATAGGTCTATGATAGGTTCTTTAATGTACTTAACTGCTTCTAGACCAGATATCATGTTTGCTGTGTGTGTTTGTGCCAGGTTTCAATGCAGCCCAAAGATGTCACACCTATTTGCTGTAAAAAGGATCTTTAGGTATCTCAAAGGCCAACGAAAACTGGGTCTTTGGTATTCTAAGGATTCACCTTTTGAATTGGTGGCATACTCTGACAGTGACTATGGAGGAGCTAATGTAGACAAGAAATCAACTTCCGGAGGATGTCAGTTCTTTGGCTCCAGGTTAGTATCATGGCAGTGCAAGAAACAAACAACAGTTTCCACTTCAACAGCTGAGGCTGAATATGTTGCTACATCAAGTTGATGTTCACAAGTTTTGTGGATCCAGAATCAGCTTCTGGATTATGGTATGTCTTTCTTGAATACACCTATCTATGTTGATAACACAAGTGCTATTAGTATTGTTAACAACCCTGTCAAGCATTCTAAAACAAAGCACATAGAGATAAGGTTTCATTTTATAAGAGATTGCAATGAGAAACGGTTAATCCAGGTTATGAAAGTCCACACTGATGATCAGTTAGTTGATATGTTCACCAAAGCATTTGATGTAAGCAGATTCCACTTTCTGATCTCAAATATTGGAATGATTAACTTAGAATAACTTAGAAACACATGTTTGATTGTGTTTTCTTGTGTTTTTGTGTTTTCTCTCTCTAACAGTTTGAAACTGTTAGTATTCTGTCTAACAACTGGTTGTGTAAGTGTTCAAGAGAAAGCTATACATAATGCAACTAACAGTTTTCAACTGTTAGTACATGGAGTCCACAACTGTTAGGCAAACTGCATGGTCACTCAAGGGGGAGTCTTTCTTTTCAGTAACAGTTGTAGTTTATTAAGAAAACAGTTTTCAACTGTTAGTTCTTTTTTGTTTAACTATTAGTTTCTTTCAGGGTATTTTAGTCTTTGCAGGGACTCTAAGGGAATTTGAATTGCATTGAATATGCGTAACATATATAAGTCATTCCCTCCTCACAGTTTTCTTTACGCTTACTGAACTCCTTTCAAATGCTAAAACCTTAGAAACTCACTCGCAAATCACCATGGCTCCCCTTTCATTCGTTAAGGAACACAACATGCTTGCTTTTCTGTTGAAACCCGATGATCTCAGTGTCTTTCACGATGTGATTGACTATGTTTTACTTTCCAACCTACGTCATGCTCTGACCATCAATTCCACCATTTACACTGCACATATCGATCAGTTCTGGAAGAATGCTTCTCTGAGAGAAGAAGATGGAGTGAAATGGATTGACTCTAAGGTTGATGCTAATGATGTTTCTATCTCTGAGACTATCATAAGACAATACCTTCAACTTAATGATCTCGAAGGTGAATATTCTGATTCTATTTTTTGGAATATCTGCATGCTGAGCTTGTTAAGCTGGGATATGAGGGCCCTAGGGGAAAGGGTACCTTTTATAAAGGGCAATTTTGTTCGCAGTGGAAGTATTTGATTCACACTCTCCAACAATGCATAAGCCCTAAAAGAACTGGCTGGAATGAATTTGGGAGCAACATTGCTCTGGCCTTAATCTGTTTGGCCAATAACCATTCTTTTAACTTTTCTAAAATGATATTTGATGGCATGGTAAAACATCTTGGGACTAAATACGGTCTCTTTTTTATGTATCCACGATTTGTGCAGTTTTTACTAAATTCTTTATTGCCAAATCTCAAAATGCACAAGATACTGATTCCCTCTGCTCATGTGGCCTCCACATTGAGCAAACTGTTGATAAATGGCAAGAATTTTTCTGGTGCCATAACTCCAACACTCTCTGCAATGGTGGAGTTTCTGTCAAGAAACAGAGCTGCCAGAGTTGAGCAAGTGGCCCAAATCATTGCTAAACCCCCAATTCTGGAACCCACAGTTCACGATACTCAAACAACTCAATCTGCTACTTTGCTTCAAGCTACAACAAAAGCCCCCACTCTAATAACTTTCAGAAAAAGAAAGAGAACTGTTGGTGCTCCTTCCACCACAGTATCTAATGCCCAAGCTGTAAGCCCTGCACAGGAGCATTCTCCTGTGCAGAATATCCAAAGGGAACCCATTGTGCTGTCTCCAAGACACACTGAGGAGGTGATCACCCCAGGGGAGAGTGATCATGTGGTGTTTGAGGCTGACACTACTGTTTCATCCGCAAGGGGTGAGCAGGAAAGTGTCAACATCTTTAAGACCTCAGCTACGGCAACATAAGTTGTTCCAACATCTTCTAGAAATCCCCAGTACCAAGAACAGAGGGGTACTGGTGTGGAATCTTCTAGGAGTGAACCACCAGTTATTTCTGCCAGTGATATGTTCACAGTGGCAACACTCCCTGACATTGAGGCTAGTATGAAACAAAAGGCTTTGACGGATACCAATTTTGTACCATTCTTCGGGGCATACATGCATTTAAAGAAGAGAAATTCTTTACAAGATAAGCTTTTGGCAAAACATAATGAGCTTATCATTAAGCAAGACAAGCAAATAAGATTTTTGACAGAGAGTTTGAAAAAGGCTAATGCTGTGATACAGTTTCATGATCAAGTGTTGAAACAGTTAACTGCTGGTGCTAGACCCCCTCCAACTGTTCCAATCAAAAAGGGGGAGAAAACAGTTTTGCCACAAACAGTTTTGCCAAATCATCCAACAGTTGAAGAGAATGTACAGACAGTTGCTGAGATTCCAAAGAAAACAGTTATACCGGCTCAACAACAAACAGTTGCACCAAGTGCTCAAACAGTTGCAGAAAAATTGTCAGCAATTGATAGAGTTCTGATTAATCAAATGATTATGTCTGGGGACAACCCAACTACTGAAGTATTCGGATCTTGGTCAAAAGTGAAGCAAGATCATTTGATTGATGTGTGTGCTCAAACTATAAACTGCAGTGCTTTTCAAATGAAACAAAAGATTGAAGATGGATGGCTGGATGGTAAATCTTCAAAGTTGGAACCTATTGCACCAAAGCCAGGATTCAAAGGAATCAATATTACTGAAAAAGCAGTGGAAAAGAAGATGCCTTCTGTGCAAGGTAAGGGTAAGGAGATTGTTATGGAACTTCCCAAGCTAAAACTTTCAAAAGAGCAGCAAGAGGAGCGTGACCATGAGTTAGCCCAAAGGATGGCTGCTGAGTTTGAACAGCAAGAGAAGAAAGATCTTGAGTTAGCTCAAAAGCTAGCTGCTGAGTTTACTAAGGAGATTGAGGAAGAAGAAAGTGCTAAGAAACTTGGTAAGGGAGTAAAAAGAAAGAGAGTTGAAAGGAAGAAAACAGTTCCACCTCCTAAACCAACAGGTAAAACAAACAACCCAGCCAAAACAACCTGAAAAATCCAAATCAGTTCAAACATCTGAAGATGCATCAAAAGCAGGTATGGTACAAACCATTCTTCATGATAGACTCAGGGTAGAGGTTAAAGAAAGAATTGATAAATTAGTGGCAGAGCAGCTAGGCCAAAAATCCCACATTACTGAGTGGAGATTTGAACTGTTAAGATGGGAAACTGGAAAGAAAGGAGTTACTATTGTCAGAGAAGGGGAACCAAATGAAAGTTATTCCAGCTTCTTACATCTGATGAATAGCATGACAAGAAGGGATGTTCAAGATATGTATGCTTATGGAGTAAGCAATTATGAAGATGCGACACAGATTGAGGTGAGAGTGTTGATGAGGCATCTAAGGAGTATTTGCAATCCATTGGAGATAATGCCCATTTTGATAAGTGACGAAGCCTTCCCAATAAGTTTTGTGAAAGTATATGATAAGGCAAGAGTTTATCATATGGTGATGGGAAATGCACAAACTCAGTGGTTTGATTTTGAATTCGTTGATCATGGTAAAGCAAAGCTACTGAATATGTTAAGTGCAAAGTTCTTTGGACCTGCTGATATGAAGGATGATCTAATAAAAAGGCTAAAGGAAAGGTTGGAGTTCTTACAGTCAAATTAAAAGTAATTTTCTTTTTATATTTTGATTGTAACAGTTTGACTTTGCATATTTAATGTAAATATTTTCTTTGATTATGTTAATTTTTCTGTGGTTGAACCCTATAAAACAAACAACTTAAATGTATTGTTCAATACTTTAAGTTAGGGGGAGATTGTTGGGAAATTTGCTAAGTCATTGAAACTGTTGGACATGCAAAGTAAAAACTGTTAGAGTAATAAGTGAAAACAGTTGTAGCTAACAGTTGTTGCAAGTTTTACAACTGTTAGTACAAAAGATCAGAACTGTTAGTTCAGTTATACACAACTGTTAGAAGACCTTAAAATGAAGACTGTTAGAAGAAATTCAGAACTGTTTATTCAACAAACAGTTGCTGTTGAGCTATTAATGGAAAATGCTATCTTTGTGGATTTGAAGTATATCTCTATCAAGTTTGAAGATTATCAAGATTATCTCGGAAGATAGAAGATTGCCTAACTGTCAACTATTCAAGGAGGATCAAGAGCCTATATATACTAGAACGAGAATATTGTTTTACAAGGCAATTCTACGCATTCATATTTCATTGTTAACTTGTTTTTCTAAAAGTGTGTTGACCTCTAAGTTTCATAGAAACCTAAGAACAAGTTGTGTTCTTCGTCTAACAAAAGGGTTAGATTAGAGGTGTTGGTGAATATTGTAATCATCATTGGTTATTAATAAACATCTTGAGTTTGAAAGTATTTTCTTGTGTTGATTGTTGAATTGTTCTTGTGATAAAACCTTAAACATCAATTAAGTGTGATTCCGCAACTTCTTAGTTGATTGTGATCAAACTGAAAGATTATCTTTAAACAACTCTGATTTAATTCTAAAAGGTAATTCTTGTTATTGATATTTGGTAATATCCGATCCTGACACACAGCTGCACACTCAACTATTGAACTAGAAAATAATACAATGTGTGTAAGTGATAATTAATAGTTAAATAATTGTCAAGAGAAATAATAATAAATAGACGTTTATTATTTAAGGGAGAAATTAAATATAAGATATATATTTAATTATAATGTTTGGTTGGAAAAATATTAACTCTTAGTTAATTAATTAATATTAAACCGAACTAGAGGGGTTGTTTTTTCGAACGATCAAAGTTATTGGTCACGGACCGGGCTTCAAGGTCCAAGAGCTTTAATCCACTTAAATTCATATTTAAGGGATTAAGCCTTGGTTTTCTCCATAACCCTAATCACAATTAGCAAAAAGGCAAAACACACATTCTCTCTCTCCTTTGCTCTCTTCGGCCGAAACCCGCCACTACCACCCTATTGTCGGTGGTCGACGGTGGTTCACTCGGCGGCGATAGGCGGGGACCGGCAGCCTCTCTCCGCCGTTTGTTGATTTTTCTCCGGCAGACGGCGGCGCAAAAATCAAGAAGCCCCATTGCAGCGGCTTGCTCTCGGCGGCGGTCGAACCATACCAAAACGCCGGCGGCTTTTTGGTGGTACACACACGGGACTGTTTTTCATCTCGGGTATTATTGTATTAGCGGTCTAGCAGCCAGTTCAAATGGTACAGTAGTTGTGTATCCCCCTATACCAGTTCAGGGTATATTTCTCTTATCTTTTTAAAACGGATAGATATACACCTATTTTATCAGTTATATAATGATCATGTGTTCTGTTTCCCCACCTCATCGAGTTGTGATCTTGGGATGGGATTAATATATATTTTTATTCCGTTGTGCTTGTTGTACCCTGTAAATCCCAACAAAAAGTACGCACTGCACTGAATTCTAGGAATAGATAGCCTTAAGTACTCGAGCAAAATAACCATACGGACCGTACCGGAACCGGTTATCGAATTACAGATAAGCGGGCCGATTCTCGGTTTAAGTTTATCTTTATTTTTGGGTTCGATTCATTGGATTCCGGTTCCATCGAGTTAGGTTTTTGTTCGAAACCGGACCGGAATATTAAATGACAATCACTTTTTAAAATAAAACTTCGAATAGTCTAATTCTTAATTAATATGTAACAAACAAGAGCTAAGAGGTCAAACACAATCTCGCATATTTTGCTCTTGCGTAATTTAATTCTTGGTTATCGTGAACCTTCATCCTCTCCATCATGTCTCACGTCGATGGCCAAAACATAAATTTTTTACATCTTCTACATAATTTAAAAGTCATTTGTGCAAAGATTATGTTTTTTTTCAAGTTTTCCTCCGGTATTCAATGCTATTGCTATTCATGGACAATTGAGTTCCCTCTTCCATGGAATATATTCAAGTAAGTTAGTATATGATCTTCATATTTACTCGTCTCTTTCAATGTTTTTTTAAGGCAAAAAAAATATATAACAGCCATACTTTTAGTAAAAATTATGTATATATAAGTATATAAGTATATATATATATATATATATATAAATATATATATATATATATATATATATATATATATATATATATATATATATATATGAATATATGTACAATAATAAAAGAAATATTTGGGTAAGAACATGTATCCTAAAGCAATGCACTTAATTAGACTATAGATAGATTCCAAAGGTAAATCACTCTTTCATGCCTAAGTTCTATAACATCTCAAAAGAAAGATTAGTAGTAACTCAAGGAGTCAAGGAGATTAAGATGTTTAGCAAGTCACAAAACAAAGTGAGTACATTATGTGCTTTAATTTATATATATATATATATATATATATATATATATATATATAGAGTTAGGATCTAAGAAGAACATGTTAAAATAGAGAACAAACAGAACTGTTGTAGGCCATTGAATTAATTGATCGTACGGTAGAAATTTCTTCACGTTTGTTTGTTTTGACTGTGAGTGGAGGGTAAAACAGGAATTGCAAATATATTTCTCCCACGATTTCTCCCCACGTTGCTGCTCTCTGTTATTCTACAATTCCTATCTCATCAAAAGTAACGCTCCCTTTTCGAGGTTCATTTCACTGGCCAATCTCACCGGCCATCCTTATAAATTCCGATGCATATCCTTCTTCTCCGGCTTCAGAAATCATGATGAAGACCGACCTACCAGAATCGGTTCTAGCTTTCTGGTTCTAGTTCTTGGCTCCATCAGTTTCATAAAACCTTATCGGTGCCCTCTCTCCCACTAGATAAATCTCCAATGTCCCCTTATCGATTCTCACTCTTTAATCGGTCCATACAGAACTTGAACTTACGCAAGTGCGATGCGGTTTCTGTTCGTGGAAAACCTAATGCCATTTATTAATGTAGCTACTTCCTACAGACAGGGTCGTATTTGATGCATCAAATTTAATGCAAAGGGAAGAATAATGTATGCATTACATTTGTATGTATGCATCGCTTTCAGATATGTACATTAATTTTGAAATTATGCAGTGTGTATATACGCCTTGGAGATTGGAGACGACAACTAGCCGATGATTGGGCTTTGCCCTTTCAATTTCTCACCTTAGGGGCACGAAAAAGTAACCAACAGGCTTTAATTACATGATTTGTATTCTAAATTCAATCATTAGGGGCGGCAGATGAAAGGCGTACAGTAGTAGGACCTTTGAAGAAGACAAACGAACACCATTGTTTAGTAAGATTTCATGTTTCGAACGATGAAGAACGATTCAAACAAAGTACTTCATTCTTAATAATCATATTTGGGTTTAAGATTAGTCTATTTGATAGTATTGAATTGTTGTAGAATGTACTTGGCTTTTTAATTCAAGCAATTTCCTTTCTTGATTTCATTTCAGGTTTTTTTAGTTTAGTTTATACAAATCTTGTTACATAGTGAAGAAGATTCAACAAGCTAATAGGTATGAGCAGGGTTAGTTTTATGCAATGAGGAAGCTTTTAAATCTATAAATGATTCAAAGGAGAAGAAAGAAATGTATGTGATTTTTGTTTCATCATTGCTTTTGCTGTTTAGTTTCTGCATACAACTTGTTCGATGAAATGTCAATGTGGTTTCTAGTCTATAAACATTAATGCTAATTAGTGTGTTTATAGATGTTGACCACAAGAGGACAAGGATCCCTGGGAAGAACACAAAATGGGGTTTTAGTAAACTAATATCATTCGATTCTTTTACTGATGCTGGAAATGGTTTCCTTTTTGTGTGCTTGAAGCTAAGGTTTTTGTTGCTCCAATGTATGCTGAA